>JAVJGG010000002.1:4679717-4708711 GCA_035590195.1 Aviceda cuculoides | reverse complement strand
TCTAAATCCCTTCAGTGCTATAGTTTCTGTTCAGTTTCTTTGTATTAATGCTCTACTTTTCAGTTGAGAAAGTTAACGGCTGTGGTAATTTTAAGGGAACATCTCAGGATTTTTCTGTGCTATGCACAAAATAAGAAGCAGCACTAATATTGACTATTTTCTTTTTGTGAAAATGAGAAGTTTTATTTGAACAGAAATTTCCAGTTTTCAGTCTCCTATTAAACTGGAAGACAAACAATCTAAGTAGTAGAATATATGAATAATCCTATGGTCACAAATATGACTTCAGTATTTCTAGGAAGAGTGAAAGGAATGGTGAAAGGAATCACTCAGGTCTATTTTTAGTAGTCCTCCCCCCCACCCCCAACCAAATCTGTTGGTTTGCTCAATTTCTTCTGCGCTTTTCAAAAATGTGTTTTGCCTTTGCCCTAAAAATATTGGTACCCTGTTTTCTACACTTGCTTGCACTAGACAACTTCCAAAAACTGACCTGCAAAACTGGGGAAACTATGTGTCATACAAATAAATGGCTATTAAGCCACTTGGCATTGTTCTGGTGATAAAAAAGATTTAGGCATAAATTAAAATAAAAGGCATTATAAAGATCTCATTCCTTTTGGTCTTCAGTAGTAACACAAAGTGCCTTTGCCTGTAAATTATATTTATTTACTTTTGCCTTTACATGTGTGGAAGATGACAGTAAAATAACAGTGCTCTCTGTGAGGTGTCTGATTTTCAGTATTTGGTCAAATCCTAACTGCCTACATTAGTCCCAGATTAATTTTTAGCCTAATACTGCCCAGGTGGAAGGGTTAATTTTGTTTTTAAAATGATCCTTGTACAGAAGTGCAAGTTCTAATGTAACATAGAACTGGATTTATACAAAACCATTAAATGAAACTTTTTGTTTTGACTTAGTTTTCTGATGGGGTTTTCAGTGTCTGACCATTCTTGAGCATTTCGCATGCTTCAAATTTTGGTTCTGTCTTCTCCGCTTCATAAACCCAGAAGGTCAACAAAGCAAAGCAGCTCTAATTTGCATGGGAAAATTAAACAATTGTGCTCCTTACATGAGAACTACCATAGACTAATATGTCTTAGGTACAAGCCAGTTAATTGAAACTTCTAAGGGAGTGCAACATTCTGACAAATCAATTCAGGCAGGAATTCAGATGCTGAGGCACAGTAAACATCCTTTGTCATTTGGAAGTAGCTACTACAGATACATTATTGTTTCCATCTCTCCAAACAGGCAGCAAATTCTCAGGAACAGAATCCTGTTTCCAAAAATGTTATAAACACACTCACATACACAATATACAGCCCAGTACATAATTTTGAACACTTAATTATGCACATTCATCTTTTTATACTTATATTTGCTCCCAGTTAATTTAATGGTTTAGGAGTTCATGCATTGCAAGCGGCCAACAGGATGAAACTTCCTGCAAACTGAACAATGGAGGTCTGGGATGCTGGAAAAGCATTCATGATCTCCCAGGGAATTACCTTCACGAAGCAAGCAATCTGCAGAAGGAAAATGGCTGGGAATCATTTTACTTACTTGTAATGGTACACTGACAAGGAGTAAGATCTAGTTTTACCTTATCTACTTTTCCTAAAATCAAGAGCAGTTGTTGAGCAAATGGGAATAAAAGCCTCCAGGTATACTATGTCATTTAACAAATCTTTTAAATACCCAGTTTGTACCAGACTTTATTTAGAAAATCCTGTTTCTACAAATTTTGCTCAGAGACTTAGAAATCTTATGCCATTAATTTCCACACGTTGATTATTGTATGTAGCATTTCCATAAGCCACATCCCTTGAATTTGATGGGTAGGATCCAGCAGTCTTAGCCTCACCATGCTGTAAAAGCTGTGCAATGCCTTGCGACTTGGTTTTTGTGCCATTTGACAAATACTGGAGGGGTTTCCAGTGTGATTAAGCTAGTCTGTACAATAAGCACTGACAATCAGATTTTTATGTCCTTTGGGCTAAGACAAAAGTGCGTGTATATGAGCTATGGTAGAATTGCATACAACATAGCTCAGATTTCCCTGATGCTGGGAATTTAAGTTCTGTTTCATTGCCAGCTGCCTAAGGCAAGTAGTATAAGGGATTTGACTTATTAGGAGTTATATATATGCTTATGCTTGTTCTGCTATAAGTGACTTTACAGTGCTCATTACTAATTCTATACTCTGTAAGTAGCTGCCATTTCAAAAGACAATGAAGTTGACTACTGCGGGATATAATGAACAAAGACAACTCTCATTAAAGTCGGTGGAAACACTGTAATTACATTTACTGAAGGTTAGAGCAGGCCTTAAGATAATAACAATTTCTGTCTTTATTACCTATTTGTATAAAATAATGACTATGCAGTAACCTGTGCATAATATCACTAATTTTAATGATTGCTGTTGAAAAGTAAACAGGTACAATCAAAATCAAAAGCATGGAAGACATTCAGGAATACATAGCCAGTAGGTTGATGGAAATGATTATTCACCTTCTTTCAGCACTCGTGAGGCTGCATCTAGAATACCGTGTCCAATTCTGGGCTCCCCAAAAGGGGGACTGCAGAAACGGGAGCGGGCTCCGCAGAGCCTGCCCAGGCGGCTGGGGCTGGAGCACAGGCCCTGTGAGGAGATGGAGAACGGCCCGTTCAGCCTGGAGAAGAGCTGCCTTGGAGGGACCTCGCAGCAGCCTCCGAAACCTCCCGGGAGACTGCTGAGAGGAGACGCTCTTGGGCTATTCACCTGAGGTGCACAGCAGGAGAACAAAACACAACGCTCCAAAAGTTAATCATAGGAACTTCCAGTTATTCCACTGTGGGGATAATTAAGCATTGGGACAGGGGGCTAAAGAGAATATGAAATCTCCGTCTTTGGAAGTTTTCAAAGACCTAAGTGATCTGGTCTGATTTTAATATTGACCCAGCTTTAGGCAGGGGGTTGGACTATGTGAATTCTCCCAGTTCCTTCAAACAGCACCAATTTTTTGACACTGACTATCTTAGTACATTTTAGTTCCACAAGTTATTCATCAGTCCTGACAGGCTAGAAGTTGTAGTACTAGAGTCAAGCAGTGCTTGCTGCTTTACTGGTTTGAAAGCATGTGAAGAGAAAAGGAGGTCTGATAGTGAAAGGAAGCCTCAGCATGAGGAAATAAATGTGTGTTCTGGTTCTTCGGATACATGTTTCAGTCTGAGATGCTTTGGCAGGCTTTCTGTGCAAGTCCGGAAAAGTAAACATTTCTGTCTTGAGTCCTAACTGGTGTAGTGAGATGTCTGTTGGGATGTCTCTGGGCTACCAAAAACGTCTTCCTAAAATGACTTTATCACCTCTTCAGTCTGCTGTGAAGTATATGGTTTAAGACTCACTGAACCTTAGAAACGCTCCCAAAATATTCTGATATCAGTCTTGGCTATGTATGCAAGCATAAGAAGAAGTTTATATTTCTCTCCTACAGATGTTTGTTCTAACTGCATGCATAACAATGATATTTAAGTGCAGAAGAGGCATATTGGGGTACTTACAATTTATTCATATGAAACACTGGAGAATCCTTCTGCCTTATTTGAAAATGAAAAATAAGCTGTTCTGGATTTTGGGGGCTTGTTTGAAGTACGCTGAAGATGGGGAAAGTCCTTTCCTGCTTCCTCCCACCTCCTTTCCCTTCAGATGATTTGTTGACGAGGAGAAGAGATGGAGGTGGCTGATGAGAGCCGTTTTCGTGCTCTGCTCACCTTGAACTTCCCGGCAGAGGGAGCGCACAGACCAGCTCCAGGCCCAGCTGACAACAGCGCTTGCTCGGGATGTTGAGGGTTGCAGGAAGGGCTCGAAATAAGTGAGCAGTGAGATAATCCCCCGTCCCGGGGGAAGATACAAGGCTGCAGGGCTGGAAGGAGTTGCTCTGTAAGAGGCAGTGTTAATTTTTAAGATTTTTAGAAAGTTTCACTTGTCAACATCTAGCACTTCTGTTCAATAAAAAAGTTCCCTAGAAGTTTATTTTAGAAAATAAAAAGCTTGAAGAGGCTGCAGTTTTCACTTTTGATTAAAAATAAAATGGTTGAATTAGTCAGGCTTATGTCAGATGTCAGACATTATACTTAGTGGAAATCCTTAAGAAGTCAAAGAACTGACTCTGCTGCTGCTTCTCTGTATTTAAACAGATGGTTCCAGCACTGCCTATTGCTGTGTTAAATCCCTGTGTCGAGCTAAAACCATTAATAAGCTTTTACTTACAATGTGTTACCAGATAACAAAAAGCAGCTAACGCTTTTATTGGGTGGGTGGGTTGGTTGGCTTGGTTGGGATTTGTGTCTCTCATGTGAAATAATGATATCCCAGCACTTCCATAGCACTTTTCATCTGCCATTTGCCAAGCTTTTTATAAGGAGCAAACTATTATCTTTATCTTGTGGAATGGAGAAGGAAAAGTGAGGCACCCATGTTTGACCCACACACTGGGCTCTGACTGGCCCAAAGTCTTCTGGGGCCAGTCCAGTGCTTTGATCTCTAAACCAAATGGCCATTTCTGCTTTAATTCTTTGATGGCAGGCTGTACAGGCTTACAATAAAAAAATAGGTTTGGCATATTTCTAACCTGTAAGACGTAAACAGCCATTTCTGGGTGGCAAAACTACACTTATAATTTTTAGTTTCGTTGGTATTAGTAAAAAAGAAGAGCCACAATAGCATAACCTTTGCACCGTAGAACTGTATATACGCAACCCAAGAGCCCATTCCAGCCCCAAGATGTTTTCTAAGTGATGTATTTTCATTAGAAGAAATCATATATCCTCCTGTATTTTCAGATGGTTCTTCAAGAGTTTCTCTATTTGTTCTCAACTGGCAGAAAGAAGTAGTACTACTGCTGACAATACCTAAGGAAGGACACAAAGAAAGACTGCAGATGCACACCCAGACAGGAGGATGTGTTGAGAAAAGGAAAAGTGTTCCCAGTGCCATTCTCAGAACGGGAGCTCTGCTGCTCTTTGAGCGCAGTTTGCTTACACCTTCCCAACAGAAACGGCTGGCCCTCAAGCTCAAATGTCATTTGCGTGTTATTGAAAAAGCTCTTCCCTTCTCTTTCCCCTATCTTCTCTGTGCCGACCTCCTCTTGGAGCAGTTTTGGGGTACTAATGTTGTTTTGCCTCCTCAGCAAGCGTCGTATCACCCAGATGTGAGTGAAGAAGTTCGAGAGAGAGCCCTGCGCTTTGGAACAGAATGTACCCTGGGATACTTGGAACTCCTGGAACATGTTCTTCTGGTAAGGAGTCATCTGCATGCACATACTGGATCCCTTCCAAGGAGAATAATTTCTCTGACCTCTTTCTATAATGGCTGCTAGTGACACATTTTTATCAGTTTGTCACAAGATTATGAACAGTTTTATTATGCAGGAAAAGCAAGCTAAAGCGAACTCAGTGCTTCAGCTCAAACTGCAAGACGGAAGGAAGACTGGAAGTACTTAAATGGGACTGAATTCTGTGTCAGATCTGGAGGCACTATGGGTCCTGACCTAAAAATGGTCCCCAACAAAGAAATGAAAATAAGACACTTCAGTATTCTTTTAAACCCACTGTAAGCATTAGACATATTAGGCACGCTCCTGTCCCCCAGACCAAAGAGGTTACGTAGTCTTTATGAAAGCCCTTTTACATGCCTTTTGCAGTCCTGATTCCAGGAAAATAAGAGGCACCTACTCAATGCCATCCCAAAACTCCAAGCCAGCACTGCCTCACAAAGAGCTCTCCAACTCATGCCAGACATGACACCCCCATAGCTCTGCATAAAACTTCTCTGCTTAAATCCAAAGTCATGAATCCTGCTGTCCGTTGGCTTTTCTTGACCATACGTAACTATCACGTAATATATTGTTCTACTGTTACTGTTACATTTGTAGGAAGTAATAATGTGTGTTTGAACTAACATTTGTGAGATATTGAAGTTCCTGGAGGTGACTTAAATCAGCAGTCATCTTCATGGATGCCCAGAGATTTCTTTTAAGTGGCTTTAAGCTGACATATTTAAGTCTCTGAAACAGTAGTTTTCAGCTGCTAACTGTAGATTAGTAAATCCAAGTCAGTTTTACTGCTGAGAATACAGCATGTCTAATCATTTACATCAACTCATTGAAATATACATAACACAGAAGTAAACTCACAGTTATGCTTGCCACTAGCAGGGAAAATAGTTCAAGAAAGATTGAACTTGTTAATGTAATTCCTACAGCTGCATAGCAGTAAGTAATTTAGCATTAGATGTGTGATCCATTTTTAGTTCGGAAGTACTTTGGGGAATTTTTCAGATTTGGTCTCCTGAACTCAGTCATAGTATTTGTTTCAAACAAGAACAGACCAAAGAGTTGAGTCAATTTTTGCTCGTTTTATTTTTCTGTCTCTGCTTAAGTAAAGAGACTTAAGGTAACAAAAGCCTGATCCTCTAATAAAGCGGAACAAGCCTTTCTTACCTTAAGCTGCTTTACTTTCAGGGCCCTAAAGCCATGAGAAAAATTCCACACCCCGCCCCGCCCCTGCCCCACAATGTTTGCTGCCTTAGAAAACTGACTCTGTGATCACAACCACAATAGAAGAGCATAATGCCTGCATGGAAAAAAAGATGTATGGAATGGTAACTTCATCCTGACTCTTTGCTGAAGTCTGTCTAGCACTAGTCACGTACACACATAATACAGACATGCTGTGCAAACTGCATCTGGAAAGTAGATGAAAAAAAAATCACTCTCAGAGGAACATTGAACCAAGTAAATGGCAGACTTTTTGCTCTACGGACTTTTGCCTTCTTTCTCCTGAGTTCTGTCTCTTGGGAGTTGTGGCAGAGACACAGTCTAGATGTAATCCAAGAGATTTGTTTGCTTGTTCTGTGGTTACCTGAGCTGTTCTCCTGCCATACACAATCATGCTAACTTAACATCCTGGCTCAGATTTGTTTTGCTTGGATAAAAGAAAAAAATAGCAAGATGGTTTCAGTGTCAGACAATCCTGTTGCTTCCTGATCCCTGTTACTCTGGTAGTTTAGTACCCCTAGGTCTACAGTCTCATTTAATTTATAACCTCCCAAAACACAGATCATATCACATTAGAAAACTCTAATTAGTCCACATGGCACCTTGGGATACAATTGTTAATAAATTCAGTCACACTCTTGGTAGTCAGGCTAGGGATGATTGCATGGGTGTCTCAACACAGGGATGCCAAGGAATACTATTCAGCATCCTTATTTCTTTGAAGATGGTACTTTTTAGGTGCAAGTGTTGTCAGATGCAGTATCTAAGATCTCTTAAGCCAGTGTATTGACTTGTGCAGAGGTTGCACTGGACAAATAGCACAAAACTGACTTGATTGCTCAAAGGAATATCCCTCTAATTACCTACCTAGGGGTGGGGTGCAGGAACAGACTAATTAAAGCTGCTGGGCATGCACAAATTTGTATAAAACAACTTGTAAATTACTATATATAGTAATAATATATACTATAAATTAGCAAGGTTAAAGACTGACCTGCCCTCCTACATACTCATATGCTCCATCTTGGTCAGTATTGATGCATGCTGAGTAGGGGAAGTCTGAAGCTTTTGTCGTTGTTCTCATGCCATGCCTGTACATGACTCTGCAGGGAATGAGAATCTGCTGGGAGTTCTAAATTGGCTTTAAAACAATGCAGTTTGTAAACCACCTAGTTTTAAAATTTGTATCCATTTGTTCAATTCCAACACTGTCACCGCTATCATGGGTGGGACTAGTGTCACAGTTGCTGGAGCAGAACATGTTCTTTGCTATAGTCCTGACCACATTTGTGTATTTTTGGACATTTTTGCTTGTGTGGGAAGATAACCCCTGAGATGCTCAATGCTCAACTCCTGCCAGACTAAGGGATTACGCAGTGTATAAACCTTGGTTATAACTGTGTTGTTCCATTTTGTTAGCACTGCAGATTGTTCAGCTATTGAGGATTCATGTACTTCTGTTTACTATGGAAACTAGTTGACTAAAGATCATCCTTAGGAAGCAGACCAGTCCACCCATACATTGACACGGCAGTTCCAGAGAGACAGTATTCCTCGTGTGGCAGAGTTCTCACCACACAAAGTTAAGAAAACAGTTCAGTTTAGTTTATTCTGTCAAAGTAAGGACATTTGACTGCAAAATGGGAAACACGCTTAGAAAAGATAAAATGTATTTTCAATGTGCATCTAGTTTTCAGAGCTGCTTTGCAGAGGAGTTTTTGAAAACCTTAAGAAAATGCACACCTGAATATGACTTTTGAGACTCAACATCTTGTTTTGCTTTTAAATTTCTTTATATATCTGTCACTCTCCTCTCAGAAGTAGTTTTTGAGTATACACAAATTTCCAGAAATTAATTGTTTTTTTCTTACAATATGGTAATTAAAAATGTAAATGTAGTTCCTGTTCAGGGGAAGAATTCAGCTTCACTGTCTGAATATCTGACTGTTTTCCATTTGAAGAAGCACAGATTAATACTTGATGCAAATTCAGTCCAGAGGTGTCTGTCTTTCCCTTCTATTTAAGGGTCTTGCCCAAGGTTGGCATTTCCATTGCGTTCACCCTTGCTGATTTTTTCCAGAACAGGTAACTAGAACTAGCTTGCAGAACTCTGTAATTCTATTTCTTAGAAATAGTGACCAACCAGTTTGTTAATACTAGAAAATCAGCTCTTCTCCAGCAGTTTAGAAAGACTAAGCCTGATGCGTAAGTGTAATGACTATAATATCTGAGAATGGAGTGCTAAAGCTGCATATTCCTTCCACCTACTCACACATGCCCCTCTCTTTTGGAGAATTCTGTCCTAGTTTTAGTGCTGAGAACTTCCAGACAGTGTTGTCAGTTCCTGTAGAAATGCAAGGCAGTGCCACTTTCCTAGTATGCATCAGACACTGCGATGTAAGCCTTTGCTCCTAGTGATTCATGAACAATTGTATTTCTGTCACTGGACTCATGTTTTTTCTCAGCCAATTGCTGTATAAAATAAATCTTTCACTAGTGTGCCTTGGGAATGTTCCAGCATTCTCTGGAATCCTTTCTAATACACATTGTTACATGTTATGTTTTTCTCTAGATCCTTCAAAAACCAACTCCAGAACTAAAGCATCAGTTGGCTTCTTTCTCCAAGCGGGTTGCTGGTGCTGTTACAGAGCTTATCCAGTCAGCAGAAGCAATGAAAGGTGAGTTGAGCAGCCTGGCTACCAGTACAGTGGGCCTTTTTCTCTAGAGATGATGATCTGTTATTTTTGTAGTTTAAAACAAAACCCCAAACTAATAAAAACCCTTCTAGTATGTTCTAGGTGTCTTGGTACCACCTACTTCCATTCTTTTAATTTCTCTGCTGGTATTCACTTGTTCAGAGTATTGGAAAACATGTCTGTTTGACTCTCTCCCACTTCATGTGATCAGTCATAAGTCATCTGTAAATCGTGTGGCCTTTGAAGATGGAACCATCAAGCACAGCACTCAAGAGCCACAGTAACAGAAAAGAAAATACAGTATCACTCCTCTTGAAATGGTGGCTAAATTGTAACTGGATGGCTGGTTCCTTTCCTTACACTGGTGTTTGTTCAGTCAAAATAAGTGCTTTGCTTTTCAGTGATAGCTGCTTTCCAAATTCACATAAAATGGGATACCATCATCTTACTGAATTAATACTCAGCCTCTAAAAATAATGTCAGTTTTAGGTCTTTAGTGCTTACAGTTCTCTGTCTGGGTCCTGCCCTGTCAAAATATGTTAATGAAACAATCGGACTTCAGAAAATTGTGGCCTGAATGATTTTCTGAACTCTTAGAATTTAACAGCTTGTGGACAAATATAAATTCAGCACTCAAATAAGCAACAAATTCCATTGCTTAGCAGAAGTTCACTGTTCTTATAACAGATGAGTGATATTTTTCTCAGATACTGGCTTCCTTAGTAAAATTTTTATCCAGTGATGTATGCAAACTTGTAGGACAACAGTTCTAACATTTTAAATGAGATGCGTTCATATGTGTTATTAAATATTGGACCGCTACCGCTGAAGCACATCTACCAAGTTTACTGCGAACTCTAGTCTAAAGAAATCTTCACAGCCATCAGAAAGGCATATGAGCATTCTGATTTCATAGGTAATAGAATGCTACAGTAAAATATGTTGAATAAAGCATTGTAATCACTTTATTTTTAATTCTGCCCCCTCCAACAAAGGCTTCTAGTAAACTCATATTTGTTCAATCATTTGTTCCTAATCTAGGCCAGAGAACACTATACTAATTTTTTCTGATATTCTGTGTAATATACACTGCAGATTTTCCTTGGTTATTTCCTGCTTTTGTCAATACACATTCCTTGGAAAAGAATCCTGACTAAACACTTTTCATGTATGGGAATCCCTCATTAATTTCTTAGGGGTTTTTTTTTTCCCTCTACATCGTAATATAATTACTCTGTTTCATATAACAGTGATCTCCATTATGCTTTTTTCCTGTTCAGGTGAACTTATTGAATTCTTCAGCCTTTTCTGCAGTTTCCTATGTTTCAAAATTTCTGTTTTCATTTGCTAACAAGCCAAGCCAATATCAGGATTCTCTATTTACTAAATGCTTTTTAAAAAAATCTTTCTATTGTCCTCATCTTTGGAAACGTTTATTCATTTCCAGCAGTTTTTGCATTTTAATTCATATTCATTAAAATAAAAATTCATTTTGTATTTCTTTTTTTTCACTTACTGGCTGTAGGGGATTTTTTTTTTTTTTATTCACTTTAGAAGCTTTTTTGTGGAAAGTAAAATGTTTTTTAACCATTCCCAATTTTCATTCCTAGATACATGATAAGATTCTGTCTCCTAACCAATTTAACGTGTAAATGTTTTCACCTTTGTGAAATGCCTTTTTTTGAAGAGGAACTGCTACGTTTTGCAAGTTTGCTTTTGACTGTGTTTATACATGCTGCCTGTATAAAAAATATTTTTTTCCCTGCTTATCTGTCAATATTAGGGTTTCATATAGAATTCCTTCATCTTGTACACCATTTGAGCTGAGAAATTGTCTTTGGTAATGTTTTGATATTTGGTATAAAATACATATATATGTGCTATATAGGGATCAGCAGCATGACGTAGCTCACCAGGATTACAGTATTTACATGTACTTCAGCTTTCTCCCAGCACATCATAAGGAGGTGCCCTCCATTTGGCATTCTCCTGTGATTTGGTCATCCGTAGCGGAAACTACCTCATTCTTTAGCTGGTGCAATGTTGATCCATAAGCTTTCAAGGCTTATTTCCTTTGATGTTTGATGAATCAGATATGGGTTATGCTATTCCTGATGCAAAGTGCCAGTATCCCACTGGCAACCCCAGTCGCTCTTCCTTAATAACAATTAATATTTCAGTTGATATTTTAATATTAGTTTCACCCAAACTTTCTGATCCAGTTTCAATAAGTTTAACAGCACCTTAAGAGATTTTTTTTTTCTCTTTTTTTTTTTTTTATTCTAACTTTGTCTTCCTTTGCCTGGTAGACACTGCTTCCCATCCTTTTCTGTTTCCATCTGTGATGCCACTTCCTCCCCTTGCCCTTAGTAGTTATGAACTTAGAAGTTTTCTGTCTAGTTTCCTGTTCTCTCTCCCATGTGATTTTCCTTTTGGCTGTTTCATTGCTTCCCTCAATCCAGAACATGGATGCTTTCTGAATCTTGTCATCCAGAGAAAATGTTATGAAATTGAAAATAACAATGCACTGAGAACTTCCAAAATCTGAGATCACCTCCAGCCAAGTATTCATTTTGTGGACCTACAAAATTTCTTTGAGCCAAGAGAAATGCCAAAAACTCAACCAAAAAAAAAAAAAAATGTTGACCTTTGGATATGTTACAGAAACTGCTTTGGCCTTCTCTACATTGCTGTTAGCAACACATTGCCAAGAGCATGCTTTCTTCAGTCAATACTAGCTTCACTTCTAACCACTGCCAAAAAAGAGACTGAGAAGTGTGCTGTGGATGATTATCTGTTGTCTATAACATGTCCTCTTTACCATTCTGTCAGATTTCTCTATGTACCTTACATCTTGGTCAAGTTAGAAACCATCTTAGAGCTCTGATAAACTAAAGCTGAGTGACAACTAGTTTTGTTCCCAGTATGGGCAGTATCCCTTTTTGAAGCTGCTTTGCTTACACAGTTCTTAATTAAGTTACTTTCATAACAGAATAATCCTGCTAAATGCTTTTTTTCACTCTGACTTACATTTTGCTCTCAGTGGCATAAATGACAGTGGTTTTATGCCATTGTGGTGCTAAAATCAGCTTTCTACAATGTGCCTTCCGTATTTGACACTTGAAGTGTGATTGTAAATCACCCTGTTTGAATGGCAGCTCACAGTGGCTCTGAAGTTATTGTCTTCGTCTCCATTAATTTCAGGGACAGAGTGGGTGGATCCAGAAGACCCAACAGTCATTGCGGAGACAGAGCTACTAGGGGCTGCAGCATCAATTGAGGCTGCAGCAAAGAAGTTAGAGCAGCTGAAACCAAGAGCCAAGCCAAAGGTGAGTGTCCGTCCCCATTGTTTCTTTGAAGTTAATAAAGCAGAAGATGCATATAGCACATATACCGGTGTATACTTTGTTACTGTCCACGATAATGGTATAAACAATCAAACCTTGCATCAGTCTCAGTGCCACGAGACACTGCACTGGATGGGACTTACCCCTGAAGGAAGAGGGGAAAAAAGATGCTTTTCAGGGAGTGAGTCAAGCACCAGCCATGAGCAAGCAAAGGCAGAAAAGCCAAATGTTAGAAATGCTTTTGAAGAATTACAGTATCATTACTGTCGATTATTTACTTTTCTGTTTCCAAACACATTTTACTGATGTGAAAAGTCATTCTCACTTGCTTTCCTTTGAAGACCCTTTGTTCTCATCTGAATGTGTGTAGTATAGCAGGAGAAAGCAGCAGCCACAGAGAAGGGATTCAGCAGAATGCAAAAGACCTTCAGGATTTTCTAAGATTGAAAACATAGCATTTTATGCCGTGCTGAAAGAGTAGCTGCTTCAGTATCAAATCAGATATGTGTTATGAGGATTTCTATTTAATTTTCCTGAAGGAAAATAAATTACAGTTCATTATGAAAGCAAGTAGTGTTGCATGTTGCCAGGTCATTTTGAACGTGTCTCTGAGTATATTATATAAAATTAAGCCAACTCTTTTCATGCATGGTACAGAAGGAATATATGAAACTGCTGTTACTTATGATTGTATGCATAGCTCACAAGACTGGATCACAGAGAGAATTGCTACCTTTTTCCTAGTGTGGAATAACAGACAGGTTTTAGAAGTAGTTACCACATTTCCTAGAATTGCATCTCTTTAAAATGAAAATCATGCTTTGGCTGTGTAATTGACTTCAGGAGAGGACTATGTATCTATTTCCCTGTTTATGCTGCTTTGGCGGTGCAAAACTGTTTTCTAAGAAAGCCTTCTCATTAGCTTTACTAAAAAAGCAGGGCCTCAAGTGTTGGATCGTTGTTTTCAGTGCAGGGTGGTATTTTGTCATTCAGGAACATCAGATGAAATAGGTCTTGGTAGCTTCACTCTTCGAGGACTTCCCCCCTACCCCCTCAACCCGCACCCCCCCACTTAGTGACAGGAATAAATTAGCTCATGAAAAAGAAATGCTCTTTGTCCTGCATTTTTTAACAAGTACATCCATTTTGTTTATAAAGAAAAATGGTCCTTTATAATGAGATTCTACAGAGCAGAGGACACAGGCTGAGTCTGAGGGGAGGAAGAGTCCTCCATCACCTTTTCTATACAATCACTGCACAATAGCATATGTGTGTTGCCTAGTAACCGTGGAGCAGTTTCCTTCCAACATCTAAGCCATTCCAGGGTCATTGTAATTTCCCAGTGAATACCGATCTCACACCTGCTCCTCATTTAACATGTTAATTTGAGTATCCAGTCTGCCTGTGATTTATTGGGCTGTTTATTTGTCGATTTCCGAAACTAAAATTCATATCCAACTGATTGTTTAATTTGGGATTTCAACAGCCTTTACATCGTTTTTCAGATGTTTCATCCCTTTCACAATATGGATTGTAATACACATCAAAGGTGCTAGGAAGATCAGAGTGGCTCAAATACCACTTTTTCTGCTGAAGACTTGTAGCTTGTGTGCTCCCAGAGTAGGAGTTCCTGCTTCGAACAGGCTCTGTCTTTCTGATGCTCATCTTTGACTACATAGTGTTGTAGTGAGAATGCCTAGACTAGGTAAGGGGTTGCTACAATTGATTTTTCTTATGCTTAGTCTACAAAATGCAGGAATAGTAGCCATCTGCTACAATGGAACAGACCGCTGGTCCAGCTAGACCAATATCCTGCTTTGGTTAACAGTAATCACCATCAAGTGAACTGGCAGAGAAGCCCTTAGTTGGTAATTTTAGAATAATCTGTGTGCAGGAAAACCATCATCTTCATCATTATTAACTGGTGGTTGATTCTCTATTTTGGGGTAAGCTTCTGGTTATTGGGGCAGGGAGTGGAAGTCATTTGATATAGGCTTGAAAGTTTCATTTTTGTGTGTTCCAGTTTGTCTATTACCTCTAAAGAAAAACATCAATAGTTGAAGGTAGGGTTTTTTCTCATTTGTTCCACTATCTTCATTTTTTTTATACTTTTGGATTTTTTTAGTTGTTCTTTTCCTTGTTTTCTCTTCATATTTTTGCACCTATCATATCCCTTTGATGTCTTAGGCTGAGACCAATAGCATGAGATGTCTTCATTTTCCACTACTGGGAATCATCCCAGAGAACAATCTCTAATAGGACACAGACCTGCTAACTGCTGCCTATGTTTTATTGTATGATGCACAAGATGTTTGCTTTAAATCCTGGTCGTTTGGCTGCTGGTGAATGTGCTCCTAAAATGCTTAGGCCGCTAGTCCACTGCCCCATTGATACCTTGTTAATATCTGTCTTTCTTCTGAGCTTTTATCTTGCAAGCACTTTGAGAACTCTCCTAAGTAGATGGTGTTACTCCTCCCCATAACACAAAACCTGTTCAGTATTCTCATTGCAGTGTTCAAGGTGGGGAATGATCTGTGAAGCAATGAGATCTTTATTGTTTATGAAACAAGCTTTGGCTGTCATATTTCCTTTAAATATAATTATGTTTTTCCTGAGTGTGGACTCTTTTTTTTTTTTTTCTTTTTTTTTTTTTTCCTTTCTTCCTGTTTTCCATTTTTGGAGGATCAAGTGTCTTGCAATGCAGCCACATATTCCTCCTGTTATATAAATATGCTACTGGCTGTAAAATAACAACCACCCCAAATTAGTAATTTTTTTTTAAGAAGAAAAACACTTTCTCTAATAAAAACTACATGCTTCACTAATACTGGAAAAAGAACACTTAAGAAAAAAGGTGCGGTAGATGAGGTATAACAGCAGAGAGCATTGCTGTACCTACCCTATTCTGTTGGTATGCTCTTCATGCTTCTATGCAGGCTTATGCCTTCAAACACAAGCATCTTTAGTAGTCAGTAAGAATTCCCTGCTGTTAGCTTTCAGCAGTTTGTCCTTTTTTTGTTTTTTCCCAAGATGAATCAAACCTGGATGCCTTTTTCTGCAGGACTCTGTGTGATATGTTTGATATATTAGGTTGTTATTTAATCCAACTATATATCAAACATATTCCTACAGTGTCCTGCCCTGTCTCCGGGGGTTTTAACATAGTGGAAGGCAATATGAAGGAGTACATTCACTCACAAGCAGGTTTAGAAGACTTCCCGCAGACTCCTAATCTGATTTAAAATATATACATGAAGGGCTCCTTCATCAGTAGAGTTGCTCTTGGAGGGTCTTTTAAGTTGTGTAGGGCCTTTTCTGACAGTGAGCAGCAGCTGTGCCAAGAACTGACTTTCACTGAAATAGTTATTGTGTTTTCCATGGCTCAGTGCAGTAACTTACTCTTACTGGTTTTCTCTTTAAGAAATAGAAAATGAGCGCTGCTTCAAAATAAAATGGTTTGTCTTTTGTAATTTTTTTTCTACTGTTTAGCAATGAGGTTGAGGGCTCATTTGTTCTCATATGAACCCTGACTTTATTTATGCTACTCCTAATAATGGAGATTCTGTAGAAAACTGGTTAAAATACAGTACACATTTTCAAGATATTCATGCTACAGACTTTGTAGCTAGCCTAATAATTTTGGTTTGTGTGTTCCAGTGACTTCATTTTCCAATCCATTTGTACCCATACATAGTTGATAACAGCTTATTAGTTTAAGCTTGTGGAAAAAAGATGCTGATCTTCATGGGGGCTGCTAGAGGAAGAGGAAGCTAATCACTTGCCTCATTAGGTCTGGTTTTCTAAAGAAACCCAAGTAGCCCTCTCAAGTAACTAAAATCTTACAAAGTTAAATTTTCTGCCATGTATCACATCATTGCTCCTAATTTTGTTCATGAAGGCAGTTCATGTGAACTGACACATGTTGTGAGGGTACTGTTAATGAGCGTGAACTTAAGACAGTTCAGGACACACTCTTTAATATGGGAATGGGGAGAAGAATTACTTCTCTTGTAGGGCGTTTTGCTGTGTTCAGTCTTGGACTGCTACATGTCCTTATTGCGAAGGAATGCTCTTTGGAGAGTACAGGCAGGTAACCACAGCGCTGACTGAGCCTTGTGCCTGCTTCCCCGTATCAAACATGAGTATCCAGCTCTTAGAAATCATACCTGAAAATGCTGAAACAAAAACTGCAGGGAAGGAATAGAAAACAAGGATTTGTTAGAAAAGATGAGAACTCAACAGAAGTTCCGCAGTTTGAGTGCTGTGTAAGGCTGCTCCACAGAAGGGATCAACTGCCAACAGAATTTTTTTTTCTTTTTTTTCTAGAAATAAAAAGTTGTGACATGACAGTATAAAAAAAGGATTTGGAAGTTTGAGAAACTCGGGGTGTGGTTTCTTCTCCCCACCCCCCAAATTTCAATGTCATTGGAAAGAAATTCATTTGGTACGTGGTGGGGGATAGAAATCTGTTATCTGATGAGATACTGAGGTTTAGCCATCTGTTTTTCTGCTGAGCTTTACCTGCTGCTCCATGGTGGAAGTTAATCCAGCCATTATACAATAGCATTCTCAGTAATGCAAGATTTGATTTCTCTGCATCCCCTTTGAAAGTAGTAATTTTTGCTTTGCACGTATGTGCAAAATTCAGTCCACTCACTATGCTGAACTGAGTTCAAACAACTACTTTTTTTCAGCCTCTTTTTGGGGGCTGTTTTTCTGCAAATTTAGTACCATCTGGGCACATACATGGCTGCCTAATAGAACAAGAGTATGGCCATCGGCATTTTATTACACTTTACGGAAGAGTGACACCTCCTTTATAATAAATAAGCATCTAGTGAAACGCTCCCTCGCTTAAGTTTGAATTCCTGACAATGCTGACATATAAAGACTAATGCATGTAATATATTTTGTTATGTTGGAAATGAAAATTTAAAAACTCTAAATGCAGGGAGCCTTGGACAAAAGTAAAAGTCCAATAACAGTCTGTTAAATTGACTGTCATCCAGTGGTACTTTTGTTGAAGTTTCAGTTTAAGTATTTAGTCAACTTTAAATCAAAGACAACAATGCATCTATTTTGATAATGAAAAGAAATCTGATAGTGACTACACTGAATTCCATTTAGTCACTTTGTTTTTGTGATGTCATGATTGAAGTAAGAGTTTTATACATAAGACTTGAGGCCTGTTGCATAAATTCAGGACCAATGTGATTACTACTTAGACAAAATAATGGTTATGATGCTATGTTGCAAGCATTGCCAAAAATTCATGTGGAACATGACTTGCTCACTTTACAAAGCCATTTTTTATACTCTTATTACGAAGACATATGCTTCAGTTGATGGGATTAGCCCAATAGAAAGGCAAGACAAATACTTTTCCTTGAATTAGGTGGCTTCTCCTAAAGCATCAGAAGAATTTTTCAATGCCAAACGATTTCATCTACACATCAGTTTTTCTTTTCAGATCATTCTGTTTTTCTGGTGTCTATGGATGCTATGGTTTCATTTCCTGGACTTTTAGTTATGTGGCAGTTATATGAAAGTGCTGTAGGACTGAGCACTGCTTGATGTGCCATTTTGTAATGATTTGTAATTATTCATAATTATCTTTTATTACTTTGTAATTGACTACTATTTCATCAGATTGCAGTAACAGGAGAACTAAACCTGACTTAAATTTAGATGGATGCACTTAGATTTGCAAATGAAGTGCCCAGTTTTCTAACTCAAAGCCCACTTAGCTGGTGTTCCTAAAGTTAGTTATTTAACACAAGAATGCTGTGGTTGCATAAGTTGGAAGAAGGCTGTATTTCAAAAGCCTCATCTCGCACAAGGTGGTCTACTCTGGTATTGTATCCACTAGCCCTACTGGTCATAACTGCATTGGATTCTGGTAGGCTTGTGATTTGATCACAAACAAAATACATTCTGTTGGTTTATTTTGTATAAAAAACAATCAGAATACTTGGCCTAGGCCTGGTTCTGTTTAAAATAACAATAACCATTTATCTCTATTTTGTTAACTGTTCAGAGGCTAGTAAGCATGCTTAAATGGAAAAATGTTTTCAGTATTTGTTTAAATTATTAGAAAGTCAGGGAAGTTGTTGTTTTATGGAACAATAGATTTGCATTTTAAATAGCAAGAAGCCTTATTAGGAACAG
This sequence comes from Aviceda cuculoides, assembly GCA_035590195.1. Lineage (NCBI taxonomy): Eukaryota > Metazoa > Chordata > Aves > Accipitriformes > Accipitridae > Aviceda > Aviceda cuculoides. The sequence goes on along the minus strand of JAVJGG010000002.1, from coordinate 4,689,960 downwards.
CTGATCTCTCTATTTGCCCATGCTGGTTGAAAGACACGTTTGGATGGCTGAAGTGTGGCAGACAGACCTTTGGAACTTCATATCTCCAAGATGAGTAAACTGGACTGCTTCACAAAGCTGCTCTCTGTGAAATGACAGCTCTTACCAAAAGCTGTTAAATTTGTGCACTTGCGTGGTATCTACGTTACATTTCTTTAGTACAGGTGAATGAGACAATATGCATTTATCACTGTTCTTTTTTAATGCTTTATTTCTTTAAGTATTTAGAAAATGCTCTAGCTAGTTTAGCAGTCCTGGAAGCCAGTATTATAGCTCTACAAAGATAATCTTGGTATGGAAAAACAAAAATTTCTTTTCAGACCTGCACCTTTCTGAATGTAGTTTTGAGTAGCCCTAGTGGAGATAATGTATTAGAAAGTTGAAGGCCATTCTTTAAGTATCTTGTCTGGTACTCAATTTCACATGTGAGCAGCCACAAGGGCAACTTAATATTAAGTTCACTTATGTTGACTTCCAGCTTTAGTCCACATGAAACTCCTTTGCAGAAAATGGTGTTGTAGGTCTGATTGAATTTACTGGTGTGTTCCAAAATCTTCTTGTCTTACTTTGTACATGTCCTCAATCTTGAAAATGCAACTGCTTTCAGGTGAATAATGTGTGATCTTGTTCTTTCTTGGTTATAGCAAGCAGATGAGACACTGGATTTTGAAGAACAGATCCTGGAAGCAGCTAAATCCATTGCAGCTGCTACCAGTGCCCTTGTGAAGTCAGCTTCAGCAGCCCAGAGAGAACTGGTGGCACAGGGAAAGGTGGGTAAACAGGACAAGTAGCAACAGTAGTGGGGGAGAGCATCAAAATTGCAGCTAGTCTCTTAACTGTTCTCTGTTAAAACAGTAGCAAAGGAGCTTGGGAATGACTAATGAAAATGTAAATCTTTCCATTGCTCATCACAGTACATGGCCCAGGCCTGGTTCTGTTTAAAAAAAAAAAAAAACAAAAACAACACAATTATGTTTGTTTAAACCTCGCAAGTGTAATCAAGTGTTTGGCTCTTCAGATGTTTCAGCTGTGGGGAGTTTTTGTGTCTGTGGGGCTTTTGGTTTTTGGGGTTTGGTTTTTTTTTTTTTTCATTTCATGAAGATCTATGATTCAAGCTAGTAATGTATAGTCCCACAAGACAGCTTGTGAATCCAAAACCAAATGTCACAGTATACAATACCGCTCTGGACCAGAATAGCAAAGGGCCTCACTAATTGTGCCCTCAATGTTTTGTTGTCTGATTCGATGAGGACACAGGCCTGTATGCAAATTCAGTACATTTAAGTGGATGTGCTTGTAGTTATTGTTGGGACCAACAGAAAGAGTGCTTATAACGTGTGTCGTCCTTTTGGTCTGGTCAGGATCGAGGTCTTTGTAGTTCATTTCATATCCATCACTGGTTTTTTTCCCCAGTTAATATACTTTGAAACTTAAAATCTGAACATCAGATATGCCGCCTGTGAGAACAATTTGTTATAGGATCATTGTTGTTGTGTAGTTATGGCTTCCAATTTCATCTAATTCTTTATTCTGAGCAGACGGTGTCATGGATCCTGTCACAAAAGCGCTGTGCTGTCTACTTCAGCTAGGATTCCTGGGGAGCTTGTGCTTCTAGTTCCAACAGGAGCACTGAGATCTTGCTTCAGAACAATAGTGATGTAACTCTTTGAAAAGACCCACCATGAGCTGTAGCTATGGAACTTATCAATAATGCATAAAACAAGATATTATTAATACCCATTGAAATCTGGCTGTGGAGACAGTCCAAAAAAAATGAGAATTTTTACTTACCTGCTTCACTTAGATTATTGTGCAGCCTGCTTTTATGTGATAAGACCTGTTCTTATTTAGTTTCATTATGATGTACAGCTTGCTTTACTTTCCTCACCACCACCACTGTAAAGTTATACAGAATAATACAGAAAATACTTCTGTCCTGGTACCAGCCCTGAATGACCCTCAGGTAGTTTGGGCTTCTTTGCTCCCACAGATACATTTCTATTTGTGTCTTTCAGATTGAGGTTAACAGCGCTTGCATCCTATTCCATCCAAGTTCAGATAATTGCTAAAACCACTTTAATCTGTCTGAGGAAAGCTGTAGCTTGCTGTTCTAATAGAAGCACACCTGCCAAATATAATGCCATACTAGCAGATGTCTTCAGCCTGCTTTACCGACTTTAGCCATTTTGCTTTATCCATCACTATTCTATAGTAACTTGCTGAAAGATCAGGAATTTTTGCAGCAAATGGCTTTTACTGATCGTTTCTTGCCTGCTTGGAGGATCTGCAAATAATACTATGCTCTTTAAGGGAAGAAATAAATCCCAACCAAAATGAAAAATTAATGAAACATCGAACTTCAGAATTGTTTATGGCGCATCCTCTCATTATGATACTTCCCACAAATAAAGCAAGCAGTTAAGATACTTCTGAAGTAATGAAGCCCTAACCTGGTTTCCTTCTTTTCTTTCTTTACTAATTACTAGTGCTTGGGTAATTGTCACTATGGGGTATCCTCTGACTGCTGTGGCAGCCTGTATCTCCAGGTCAGCCAGAAGGACAGCAAGCTGGCTTCTAAAATGACTGACCAAATTCTTGCCCACAGTAAATGGCTCCAACCTGCCTGGTGGGAAGAGTTTGTTATTGATACTGGGGGGAAGCATTTTGCTTTTGTAAGAAACCTTCTGAGGCATGTGGTATGGACTCCTCCCAGGAAAGCATGGCTGGCCTGTAAGTGGGAAAGACAAGTTTGACCTGCTCCACATCCATCACTTCAGTACTGAACAGTAAATGGTACCGACTATTGCCTTAGATTCCTCACTGACTTTTTTATTTGGTATGGAGGCAGTGGGAAATTCTTACCCAACTGCATGGATATATGCAAACTAGGCACGTTCTTGTCCCAAATGAATTTCTGACATTGCTTGGTGTAAAGGCTGTGGAAGTATCTTTATGGGGCGAATTGGTGCAATATTGTAGTTGAAGAGTTTGCTAAAGATATTTTAAGTGAAACTACTTTCCCCTGTGGAACTGCTATAAAAGAATTAATTTGATGTTAGGCAACCATTTCCATTTCTGCAGCATAGATGAAACCTGGGAAGTTGGATCTGGTCTGTCTTCTTCCACACCACCCTCCTGTTCACTCACTTACACATGTGCACGCACACACAATTCAGACACCACTAGCCAGACTCCTGCATCTGTGGTCTACTTAAAATACATATTCAGGGGATGATTAGGCAAGAAAACCTTGAAACCTAAAGAGTTCAGTGATGTAGTGTATTCATTTGTATAACTGATTTCTCAGTCACACGAACATGTCACCATAGCTATGAGAGAACACATCTTCTGTTTATGTTGATGCTACACATAAGGATTTGATTCTGATCCCCGGGATCCTGATTATGCATTAATCCCTGTTACCATTTCTTTTTAAATGCAACAAGTTTCTGGACCGTGTTCATATTTCACATCTTCCAGCTTTTCTCCTACAAACTCCCAGACCCAGGCAGGTGGGAGGGGGTGGGTGGGTGAGTGTGTGCTGGCAACCAACTGTAGAACTTGATTTCATTGTTTTCATCTGATGTGGGAAGAAAACTGTCTCCTGGTTGTTGCCAGTACTGCTGATGCCATGAACACTTCAGTAGATGAGCCATGCAGAAAAACGGGCTGCTTTCCTCAAATGCCATTTTAGGCACAAAGGGAGTTAGGGGGCTTCCCTATGGAGCTTTCTGGTTTGTACCTTCCCATAGTGCCTGAGTCAGAAGAGATTGAGGAATGTTGTGGAGACAGAAATAACTTATTTTAAAGGCCAGGAGATTAGGAGCTACTACTTCAACTGTTGCTTAGGCTAAAGTCTCGGCTGCAACAATCATTACTCTGGGACTTCTATACATGTTCCAAGGATGGGGCAATTCAAGCAGTGTACCAAGTTGGACACTACATGAGCAGGCAGATGTGTGCTGGAAGCACACTTAGGCGAACAACTAACTTTCAGTTGGATTTTCTGCTCCTGCATGTGCTGGGCACAGTCACAGGTGTTTCCTTTTTTCATGGATTACTGTTTGTCTAAATCTGAGACAAAGCAATTGTATTTTCTGTCTCATTGTAAGCCATCTCTGAACTGTTTTTTCAGGTTGGAGCAATCCCTGCAAATGCAGCTGATGATGGACAGTGGTCTCAGGGACTTATTTCCGCTGTGAGTAACTCCTCCTCTTAAGGAAAACTAGCACCTTCTCTGAAGAAACAATATCCTGTGAGAATAAACAGTGACTCTTTTTTTTTACTGTCTTCTAGGCCCGAATGGTGGCAGCTGCAACCAGCAATCTCTGTGAAGCAGCTAATGCCTCAGTACAAGGCCACGCTAGTGAGGAGAAGCTCATATCATCTGCCAAACAAGTGGCAGCTTCTACAGCACAGTTGCTTGTGGCTTGCAAAGTGAAGGCTGATCATGACTCTGAAGCCATGAGGAGGCTACAGGTACTTGTGTTCTTAATTACTGAAAACCCATAGTAGTGCTACGTAAATGCTGTTATAGCACTGCGTGAACAAACCCTGAATTTTAAGAATAGCTTCTTGAATTTTCAGAATTCTGTTCAGTTTTTTTTTCCCTGTGGGATTCTGGGGCACTTTCATTTATCAAGGGTGAAGTGATGTGCATTTGTCATTGTTCACCGGCTACAGCTCACTTCAGTGCTTGTTTTATTCTTCATTTTTAAAATATGTTCAGACATGCAAATGTTGACTGACCTGTGCCAAGTCCTGGTTTAGGTGCAATAGTGATAGATTCATACTCATGATAAGCCACAGGAATACATGAGCTGAGAATGTTTACTGTGTGCATTTCTATAACAACTGAGTATAGTTGGTTTCTCTGCAATTATTCTGCATTCAGTTAGACTCCCAGTGAGCTTGCAAACAGGTAAGCACACTTAACTTGGTTGCACATGAGAATCCTTCTGATCGCTGCAAGATTATGCATGTGTTCAACAAAGTACTTGCCTAAGTGCCAGCCTGGGTTGTGGTCAGTTTTCCTTTGTTTCTAGGAGTCAAGAGACAGCAATTGTAGATAGAACATTTCTAGAATGGAGAATCATTGTTGGACAAAAACAAGAACAGAAGCTGATGCAGCTTCTCAGCTAAAGGCTGATTTAACTTTTTAACATGAAACTGGTTCCCTTTTACATTACACATCCATTTCATATGGAGCTTCTCTGAACTATTACTGAATTAACACTGTCTTATGACAGGTGAAATCTAATGTCTTCAGAAGTTTTGTTTAATGGTGTTCATTTTAAAAATTACTACAGCGTTCTCTGACATCCTGTTCTGCCGGCTGAGCCTGGAATGTAAGAACTATTTCAGCTCCTCTTTTCATACCATCAACATGGAGTATCTTTGGTGATAGTGAAATTTCCCCTTTTTCTCTTATTCGTACAGATGCTACTAATGGACATTCAGTATAACAGTTCATGTATGGATAGGTAGAACCAAGTCCAACAAATACATATGACTAAGTATCTGTGTAAGCAAGAGGAATGGACTAAATATTTAGGAAGAAAAAATAAATGTATGAGTGTGTGGAAAATCTGTTTGTTTCTATAGAAAACAGTGGTAATGTTATCTCTAGGGATGAGATGGTTCTAGTGCTTTATAGTGGATTCATATAGATTGACTTTGTGAAGGGTCTGTGGAGGAGGTATCAGTAACTGGAAGATAGTTCTAATTGTAATGCAACCTGCACTTTTAATATCCAAATGCCAAGATGGGTCTGAAGGAATTTTAGATGTGGAACAAATAATAGAAACAGGAACAAAATAAAGTACTAGAGACTCTGTTTTCTCAGCTCTGCCAGGAAATTAAGGTTACTCAGTCACTGTAGGCAAATATTACTAAATAGATATCGAATGTGAAAAGCTGGAAGGGAATGTGAAAAGGAAACAAGCCTAAGCACGGATTGAAATTGAACTTTGCCACTTTACCAAGCTTCATATTAGTCCCAAAATGAATAATGAAGGGAAAAGCAGTTTGCATTTGGAAATAACGTCCTTTATCATAGCACAACCAGTGAGTTGATGTCTACCAAATATTTTTACTGGTGGATTTGCCCAAACTACTGAGGCTTTTCAGCTGGCTTTGGCCCCCATACAAATGTTTTCACATAGCTTTAATCAGTAGCTTAGGTTCAGGAGTTTGAGTATATTAGTCTTCTGTTTCCTACCACAGAAACAACTGCAAGCTTTGGGAGAAGACATTGGAACTGCATTTCCCATGAATGCTAACTTGGAATGCACTATTACAGAGTCTGTTCTAAAACTTAATGAGACAAATGGAAATGTTTCCATTCTCTTTGAATGAGCTCCAGACTGAGCAGAGCGAATTTCAAATAGTTGTCTTTGAGTCATTTCAGGTGGGAAGAGAGTTAAGTTGAAAGGGAGATGAAGCTGGAAATATGGAATAGGACTGGGGGGGAGGTGGGGGGCAGGTTCAGAGCTGGTCCATTGTGGCTTCCCCTCTTAGTGCCAGTGTGTCTCCAGCATGTGAGAGCAGGCTGTCTTGGCCAGTGGTCTGTGTGGGAACCAGTGTTCTCAGCACATATGACACCGGGGACATCAGCAACCATGGGACAGAGAACTCTTCTACTGTTCTCTCTCGCTGCCTGTCACAACACTGCAACACTACCCTTTTTCTGCACGTTGTGAAGGCATTAATGTTGTTTATTGGTGGTGTTGACTGACTCGCTGTTAGGTACTAGGGTTTAGCATTTAATATGAGAACAGCCTTACTGGATCAGACCAAAAGTTCATTAAGCCCAATCTATATCCCGATTCCAGCAATGGCCACTAGGAAATGCTTAGGGAAGCAAGTAAGAAAAGGGTAAGCATACATGATACTATTCTCTACTATGTTGTTAGGTTCCAAGCATTTTCAACTCGGGAACTTCCCAAGCTGGATGCAGATTCTGTGTCTTTAGTAACCCTCAGTGGTTTTCTCCTCTTAATTTATCCAGTCCTCCTTGACCCCATGTAAACCTTTGCAGTCTAATTAACACTTCCTGGGCAGTAGATTAAGCTAGGACAGCTGTACCTATGTGTCTCCCAACCTGCTTCTGTAGGTTGAAATCCACACAGTACAAACAGCTGAATGACATGCAAATCCACTCCTGTAGCACACATCTCAAATTTAATTTACAGGACAGGCACCTTCCCAGTGCAGGGGTTCTAGCAAGATTTAACCATTCCCATCCTTCTCTTCATGAAGCATTCAGTTGCTCTTGAGAGTACCTGGTACAAAGTACTGCTGTGCAGCAATACAGAAGTCAGTTTGAGTAGCAATAAATTTGGGTCACTTTGACCAGGCTGTGTTACTGCAGGAGTGGTGATAAAATGTTGCTTCTGGTATCTCAACTAAATTCTTCATAATTCAGTAAGATATCTTTCCATAGCATTCCACTGTGCACTGAAGACTTACCCATGGTAACAGGTGATCTAGGTGTTCCTCTTGCTCAGGAGGTGGAAATATCTTTGAATGGTGCTCTGTCCCATTCTCTAAAGCTGTTTCTTTGCTAAAGCACTTGAAATACATTTGGGGGCCCACCTTTCAGTATTTGTATGTATAATTGAGTACCAAACATAGCTAGGTCTCCCAGTCAGTCCCTCAGAATGAGTGACCCATGACCCCTCGTAGCACAAAGTCCACATCAGCCCAGAAGTTTCTTTTCCTCTTTGTCCTGACATTGATGAACAGATAAAGAGGTGGAAAGGAGGAGGATTCCAGTAAGAGCCAAGAAGGAGGCATAAGTCAAATTTTGGTGTATCAACCAATTTAAAATACAAAATATCAGACATAAGACTTACCTGGGACTCACAAATTTAAAGGACTGCCAGTGGTATATGAAAGATCTCATTTACACTGCCATGTGCAGTACCAATTAAACCATAGACTGTTCTTCTCCCAGAGCCAGCTTTCCACCAGCTCTTAGTACACTGGAGCAAATTCAGTGCCAGATCTTACGATACTGAGCCCTATAGTACTGTCACCTGTCTGCACAGGATATTTCCTTGCTAATGGTCTCTAAGACCTTAGTGCTTCAAAAAAGGTGCCAGCTCCATCTTTTAGCTTTAGTAGAAGAGAGGTTTGCATTTTGTTTGTGACGGGGACTCTTCTTCCGCTCGTTGCCATGGGGGTCACAGCAGGAGATTCCAAGGCCGCTCCTCTGGTATCCTGCTCTGTATCCATTAAACCAGTGCCTGTGGACATGGTCATTACTGAGTGTGCAGTGTGGAATTTCTATTACCAATATGTATTATAGCATAGCAGAGAGAGCTTTGTCAATGCAGGTGGCTTAGTTACCTTTTTTCTTTTTGATGCACAATTGCTGATGCTACTTGGTTTAGACAACAAAAGATGTATTACGAATGTTTGACTGTTTATCTTTAGAAATCTGATAATTTTTAAGGAAATAAAAGTTTAAATGTAAGATAATCATGGCTGTGTAAGTGGCTAATTTGCCCTGATGAAAGTCCATTAATTTAAAACTTCATTGCCTTAAAATGTTTCTTTATACTCTAGCTTTTTCTGTTCTTCTTCCTCAAAAAAAAAACCCCAAACTCATCAGTGTTCTGCATAACATTACTTGTGATTTCATCCACTGTCTTATTTCAGAGTAGGGGGAAAAATAAATGTCATCTCTGACTTTCCCACCTTTCAGCTTCTTAAATAAAGGAATTGTGTTCCTCTGTGTACCATTGATTTTGAAAGATTAATTTGCTTTTCACTGGGAAAAACAAAACAAAACACACCTTTCCTGTGTAGTCAAGCAAAGATGTTTTAGTTTTGATGTTTACATGAATCCATGTTAGTTATGCATTTTTGTTATTACTACATTTCTTTTGTCTTTTTCAAAGGCTGCAGGGAATGCTGTCAAGCGAGCATCAGACAATCTTGTCAGGGCGGCCCAAAAGGCAGCATTTGGGAAAGCAGAGGATGATGACGTTGTGGTCAAAACAAAGTTTGTGGGTGGCATTGCTCAGGTTGGTACAATCACCCAAGAAGCACAGCAGAGAAAAACTATCACAGAAATGTAGCATAGTGTTACAATGTCCATCTGCTGCATTGCAGGCTGGACAAATCTATGTAGAAATCTACGATAAATTACTTGATGCCTTACTGTTAGGTAACCACTGACGTAACAGCAAAGTGATATGCTGTAAGATGTCTACACTTCTTCATTGAGCGTTTACCGTAATAGCAGTTACCATTGTCCAATATCTTTTATGTTCTGATTAAGTTAATGTTTCTTTTCAAACTCCTCTTATGTACTTTAAATATTCCCAAATCTTAATGGAACACTAGTTTTAATGTATCTAATCAAAGAAATAGAGAGTGAGAGTTAAGAACTGATAACATCTCATTACTGTGACGATAATAAATATGGGGAAATAATAACAGTATTTAAAAATAGATTCCAAGGCTTTGAGGTTGTACCAACTTCTGGATTCTCTGTTATGAATGAGGAACACCACATACTGTGGTCACTACTTAAAAGATACTTAAATTTATAATTTCTGCATGTCCATAGTACTGTCATTTTTCCTTTGGCATTTTGAGATGCAGGAAAATACTGTGGATACCTGCAGTAATGAGTGTTCAATTTTACTACATGTGCTAACCCCTCACCCCAATGAATGTTGGGGGAGCACAGCACTATAAAATCTGTCATGAATGTATGGTAAAACTATGCTGGTAGATTCTCTTTTTCTGTTTTTAGTTCTTTTTAAGAAACAAGTGGGAATATGATACTGTTCTTGATGGCATAGTCCTGGAACGTAAAAAATTTTGAGCAATTCTTGCTGAAGTAATCGAAATTTGGTGCTTCTCTGGAGAATGCTCAAGGCCTAGCTGTGACTGGCGTCATGGAGAAAGAAATCTTGTTGTACAGACAGTATTCCTTGCTGTCATAATTCATGCTTCTGTTTTCTAGATCATTGCAGCCCAAGAAGAAATGTTGAAGAAGGAAAGAGAGCTGGAAGAGGCAAGGAAAAAACTGGCTCAGATCCGCCAACAGCAATACAAGTTTCTACCTACAGAGCTCAGAGAAGATGAGGGTTAACCTGCTGAGATTTTCTTCCTTTTCCTTTTTTTGGCCTTTTTCTTTTTTTTTTTTTCTCTTTTTTTCCCTTTTTTTTTTTTTTTTTTTTTTTTT
>JAVJGG010000002.1:4648361-4679617 GCA_035590195.1 Aviceda cuculoides | reverse complement strand
TTTTTTTTTCTCTTTTTTTCCCTTTTTTTTTTTTTTTTTTTTTTCTCCTTGTCTTTTAAAGAAATAAGCTAAAGGGGGACACTACAGTGAGAACTGCTCTGACAACATTCTGGTATGCCAAGCACTTACCTAAATAAACTGCCTGTCGTAACTTCGGATGAGCAGAGGGCAATAAACACTTGTTCTTTCTCATCTGGTCAGCTGAGGTGCATGATGATCAAATAATGGTACAGTGTTAGGTTCATCATTCCTGTTCCTTTTGTGACTCAGGAGAGAATGTTTCACTTTTTACTAAGTCAGTATTATTGTCACTTTCCTGATGCTTGAGGTATTTATCGTTCCTTGACTTGTTATAAAACATTCATAGTATTAATAGGAAAACAGTCAAGAAATCTTTCATATGATAAATATCACATGAGCTGGTGGTTCTCCCCCAACTACCCTTGTAAAAAGAAGACCAAGACGGAGAAGGATGTATGTCTGAGTGGAGAAACACGCATGAGTGTGGGTTTGAAGAAGATGCCTGTCCTCTTTCAGTGTTATATAGCTGGTTCACCCCAAAACTGGAGGAATTGTCTCTGCACCTGTTTGCACTAGTAGTATTACTCCTTACCTGATACTAACAAGCTTCTGCTTGTACAGTATTTAGGTTTACAAAATGTGGCAATAGCCGTTCTTTAAAGAGCTCGGAAAACAAAGAAATGGAAACCTTGTCACTGCCTCAATAATAGCAGGTTCATGAAGGAAAATGCTGTTTCAATTATATACCTCTAATGTGTGACTACTTTTACAGTATTATACACACATACACATGCTCTAACATTAGACTGAATAGTTTGCATTTTGTTTTTTAATTGAAGTTACTTGGTTTGTACTGTGGGATTTCTGTTAGAATGTATGTTAGTTAAAAAAGGGAATGCCCAGTACAACAAAAGACTATCACAAGTCTTGCTATTCTTTTAATAATTTCATTTATAATTATTTTGGTTTGAAACCTGTGGGTATTGTAGGAGAAAAGAATAAGTGATTTACCAGTAGACTTTTCCTGTAATATATTTTTAAAAAATCTGGATTCTAGGGAATTTGTTTTCGTAGTTGGTATTGATGAAAATGTACTCACCAAGGAATGGGAGAGAAGGAATAGCAGCAATCTATCAGCAATCTTTGTCTTCAACTGCAGAAAGGTACGGTATGCTCTCAATATCTCTGTTGTGACCTAACAATAGCAATATGGGTAGAGTGAGTAACACATTTTACCCTGTCAAAGAAAGAACACAAATCGCAGCAACTTTAACTAGCAAAAGCTAAACTATTTGACTAACTACAGAAACACCATCTCTCCTAACAACAATTTCCAACATGCCTCCAACTCCACTCGACCCCTCTTAAACAGCGTCAAGTCTATTTAGGTCAAAAGATGTTGCCAGTCTAGTCCTTCTGAAGGCTGTGCTGTCATTTAGATGCCTGCCAAGTACATTCAGCTGAGCCTGTTATGTTATATGCATACCCACCTAGTTGTCATTGTTGCAGAAATACTTGTCTTGTAGACTCAAAAGTAACCCCCCTAGTGGTAGGTTTAACAGTTTAGATAGTGCTAACTCCTCATTTAAGTTACCTGCATGAGATAGAATTATCAGGAATTTTGTCACACTAGTGTTTAATATATAGCAAAAAATGACTAGAGAATTAATAAATATTAAAGCGTACAAAGGTTTTTATTGTTAGAGTCTCTTCGCCGGTACTGACATATTTCAGACTCAGTAGAGCTGCTGGAGAATCCACAGTCGTGAGGAAAAAACTGGCAAATCCCAAATGGAATCACTGGCATCAACAGATGTGCTGTGATGTGTAGGCTTGTGTGCGTATGCAAATGTTTACTATCAGAGACATGCAATTCAGAGTTCTGTAATTTTCCACTTGAGAGCAACTGATGTGATTCTTTTTCACTCAATTCACTGTTAGCAGTGTCGCAGAATCTCAGTGTTAAGAATTCCTACACCAAAAGAAGGCTTCCTCTAAATTTCTAGGCAGAAGGCTAAATTGGTGTTTATTGCTGTAAGACCTAAATAAAGACAGCTCTAGTGATAGCAATTTTCTGCTGCAGTTGGTAGGTCCAGCATCTTTGCAGTTTATGGCTCTTTCTCTTTCTTTTTACCTGGATAGCCTCACGTTCCCATCTCTTTCCGGAAAGATCTGCAAGACAGATTTGTTACTGCTTCCCTTTCGACCTGTGTTTAACCTATTATTTGGTCTTATTAAAGCATGAAGAAAGATGATGCTGTCCTTAGCACCATGCCAATATTTTATTGTAGGTATAATACTGTTGTAATATATTTTGATCAGGATGGTATTTTGCCAGTTTGAAAGAAGCCAAAAGCCTGGTCAAATGCAACTCTGTATGGAAACTGTATAGCTAGAAAACTTTATCAGTATGTAGAAGGAAAGAGTATGCTCCAATTGTGTTCCAGATAAATATGTTTGGGAAGTCCATTTTAGCACAGTTATTTTGAGACCTCTCTATTTCTGATTTAATGCCCCCTCTTACTTGACAGGAAGTATTGTTCTTTTTTCTCTCCTTAGCTATGTGCTCCATAGAGGAACCACAGTCAGATGAGTAGCTGAGCTGAACAACTGAAGTATTTTTTTACTCTGAATTTTGGGTCTTCATTTGGGAAACATTAAGAGAATATAAGCTCATCTAAAGTCTTTCTATTTCAATTTTTTCTTGCCGTTATAATTTGCAGTATGACTGAAGTCCACACGTGAACATCTGTGGAGTTTGGAACTAGTCCATGCATTTATTCGGCATGGAGACTTGCAGCAGGAAGTGACAAGCTGGAGTAAGGGATGGAAGCTAGTTAATAAGAAGGACAGATGTTTACTTTGTTCTGTTAACTTGTGAAATGGTAAACGAGCTCTGTTGTATCTCACCCTTCTTCATGTGGAATTCACTTTAAGGAATTGTATTCAAATTAAAAGCAAAATGCCTCAAAGTTGTTTGTGTATAAATAGTCTAGTGTTGTTTCCCCAACTACTTGGAAAATACGTTGAACATTTTATCATTTGTCTAAACTTCTACATCAGAAGCCTCAAAGCAAGAAAAGTTTTACAGCAAAAATTGAAGGCTAGACTCTTGTTTCATCTGTCCCTTTCCCTTTGATTTTCTGCATCTTCACTACTTAATTCCTAATGAAGGGATGAATACATAATCTAGAAACCTCCTCAATGTAAATGTGTTTAGCTCATGAGCACATTTTTTGCTTTTAATCAGTCCAAGCTGATAAGATATTCACCCCAGGAGTATGGCATGTGCCGTCACTACATTTATCTTCCCTACATTTTTTTTTTAATCTCTGGTTTTGGATATTTTTTTTTTTAATGCCTTATACTATGAAAGTTTCGTCCTTATGTAACTGCATTGTGATTAACAGAGAGTTGTCCACCCATTAATTGTCATGATTCCTGAAACCTGCTTTTCCGTATTCACAGTAGTATACATTAACATACGTTGTGGTTGTTCATATTAATGATTTATGATGCCAAATGGAGAAACTGTTTGGCCACATGAGTTACACGTCTCTTACGAATCGCTGTTTTGCCCGATCGGAGTACCTGCAACGAAGTCTGATAAATTAGTTTGGAGTTAGACAGATGCACAGGCTGGATCTGGCTCATGAGCTACTCTTCCTTTAATGTGCGAGCTCTCCTTGGGCATAACGCACCGTTCAGCGGGGACCCACGCAGGGATCCTCGGGCGAATGTCCCTAAGTGCAGGCAGCGCTGGCTGGAGCCGCGCAGGTGTACTTCAGCCCGAGAGCCAACGTCCCTCCTTCCGTCACAGCGGTCAGGGGGACCGCTGCCCAACTCGCACCGCCTCGGTCGGCGCCGGGCAGGAGCAGCCGTCCTGAGGCACAACGCGAGCAGCGTTCGTCAGTAGCTGGTGGTTTCGCTAATTCTGGCAGAGCGGAGTATCCCCTGTGTCAACTGCCTGGCATCAGGTTGGGCCCCTGAATCCGATACTTCCTAGTTGGAGTCGACAAACTCAAGGGTCCTGAACTTTTGTGTACTGCTGGTTTCAGCCTGCTGCATGGGAGCTATAGCGAGGTCTCCAGAAGGCACGGTCAGGGTTGTGCCAAGCTCTCTGTAATCTGCCCAGCCACGGCCTAAAGCAGAAACTGCAGAGGCCTTTTGGGCTGCAATGTTGCAGCACCAGAGAAATTTAACAAGAGAATCGATCTAAACTAGACGTGGCCCAGTTCAAGGGACAGGCTGAAGCAACCCCACGTCCTACGGTGTGGAAATGCCGCACCCATGAGAGTTCATATCTGGCAACAAGATTCATTTTGCCTAAAGATTACTATCTGTCATTTATTGAGCTACAAATAAGTGCTATTTTGTCACTTTTTAAACTTTTTAAAAATAATAGCACGGTAAAGACTTCTGTTTTTTCTCAACTTAGTACACTTTGTTGCAGTGAAGGAACCTTCTGTTCAAGACAGTTTTGTAATTATATGCTGGAGTTCCCAGGGGGTTGAACACTCACTTTAATGTTTTCCTTTCCTCTCAAAGTTTTAACCCCAAGAAAGGCACAAAGGAGTTTGTAGTCATGCTGTCACACCATTATGTATAGTATTTATCTGGCGACAAAAATAAATAATATATTTTATTTTTGTCTTCACCAACAATAAGCCCTTGAAGGAATTCCTTTTTTTCTGTGTTTTCCCAGGTGATAGAGGAGAATGTTCTATTTAAAGCTCTGCTGCATAGACAAAACTATGAATGCTTACTTTGTGATATATGTCAGTGACCAGTCAATATCCTTAAAATAAAGTACGTTAACCACATATAAATATACAAAAGTCAAACGCTGCTTATTCAAGGCTGTCGGATGCTTGGTGGTGTTGGTTTTGCGGGGGGGAAAGCTAGTTTTGCTTGTATATGTGTTCCGATCTCCATTTCATTCAACATTTTTCAATGTCAACTATAACTCTCTGTGTGTATGTACAGTTAGGCTACTTCAATTCTCCATATGAAATCTGTGCCAGAAATCTTGCTACTGATCAGTTGCATTCTAACTGGTTTGACGTTGCTACCAGCAGGGGCTGTTTTGGCATGACTGCATTCATGTCAAAGTGGGATCTTTTTGATATTTTGCGTGCTCATTGAGTGGATCCATCACCAGGTGTGTATATCATGTCTCTGATTATATGGCAGCTTTCTTCCATGTATTCTCATCTTTTAGGGTTGATTAGCTGAATATTTAAATGGAATCTAAAGAGGCCCTAGGCATGTTTTAGGCTAAAATATTTTAAAATAGCTATTAAAATCTTTTAAAATAGATACATTAAACTACTAGAAAAAAGCATTTGGTGAGTTTGCTGTCTGTTCGTATGTTCTGTGCAGCACGATTTTAATTTGTGTTGAAAACATTCTAGGCATTACTTTAGAGACTCTAGGGAAGTTAATTCTTTGTGCTTGCGCAGTAATGCCTAAAGACTTGAAAATTAAACCACAATGCTTTACATGCTTGGGTCCCGTTTGACCTTGTCTTTCTTTACAAGTTCCTTTGCTTTTCCCTTTCTCTTTTGTTCTGAGCATTTATGAGAACTGGACTCTTTCTTCCTCAAGCACCTTTTAACAATATACACACTAAGTTTTCCACCTGTGCAAGTCAGTCAGTTATGTCTAGTGTCACAGGAGAAATACTAATATGTGGCATTTATCCATGCCTAATTTGGATAATGTAAAGCTTATATAACAAACATTATTTCCTACTGGTTATTTTCTTTAAGTATATCTGTTTATTTTTAAAGTGGATAGTAGGGGCTGGTGACTTCTTGGCATCCTAAAATGTCCACAGTGAGGGTTTATCCCAGGCGAAGAGAGTTTCTTTTGGCATGTTTACCCATAACTGGTATTGCTATAAAGTCAAAATCTCTTTATTAAAAATATACATGGAGCATTAAGTTTGGAAGTTCAGCACTTTTGAAGATGAAAATTCACTCGTGGTGCTGAATCAAATGTTAATTTAGCGGTCTCAGAAGCATTTTGAAGTCTGTGGAAAAGATACTACATTAAGACAGTGAAAAAATGTTGCTGGTTATTTTCTTAATACAGTTCTTGCTCTTGAAGTGCTGAATTTAATAATACTGGTTGGAATCTTCAATTCCACACAGATCAATATTGAGTACTTTCTACACTGTTAGTATAATCCTTTTGGTTTAGAATAATTGCCTGTACTATGCTCCACCTTCTCTGAATATGGTTCAAAATTGGTCATCTTTGTGGCTGTTTGTATTTTGTAAGGTGCAACTGACCAAGTAAAAACGTTAATACAGAGGTTTCTTCCAGCATTATAGTTGATCTCTGCATTCAAATAGCGTTGTATATTCTAAATTATTGATTAAAATACTTGAACATAAGTCACAGAACTGTTGGCCTGATTAAGTCTTGGAAAGAGTGGTCAGATTCTGGGGCAGTGGGTATATTATAAATACATGTTTGTACTGTCTTGTACA
The DNA here is from genome assembly GCA_035590195.1 of Aviceda cuculoides. Lineage (NCBI taxonomy): Eukaryota > Metazoa > Chordata > Aves > Accipitriformes > Accipitridae > Aviceda > Aviceda cuculoides. The sequence goes on along the minus strand of JAVJGG010000002.1, from coordinate 4,673,099 downwards.
TTTTCCAGTCTGACAATAAATACATTGCATTTTATTAAGGATGTACTGCTAGATAATAGTTTTATCAACCTTGCTCCTGAAACAGAAAAGGTATTTATGCCCAAGTTCACCAAATGCTGTAGCACATACTTACTGCATTTTAAAAATACATACAGTATTTTAAAAAAAATAAATTCCTTCATAATTTGTCTGCAATACAGTTACCTCAACTTGACCTAAATGGGATTAAGCCTATGCTTAATGGATTTCCTAAATGACAGTGTTTCAGACATTTAAAGAGACAATGCATGGCCCGTATGCTTTATGGCATGCTTCTAGTTAGAACCACCTTCTCCATCACATCCATCCCAAGGTCACAATAGTGGATTTCAAGCATTAATAAGAATACTCTGCTTTTAGAGACGTTCTTATTTGTGGTTCATAAAGCACTACAAATGAGTCGCTCCTATTTTACAGATGGCAAAAGTATGTTGCAGGAAGGGAGATAGTTTGCTCAAATCCACAGAGCAGGTTGCACTGAACGTAATAGCCAGTCAAGTTCCTGTGATCCAAGAACTAGATCGAGCAGTAGCAGCCATATCTAGGAAAGGGTTAATATTTATATTCCCATCTAGTTACTAACTGGTCTCCATTATTGTTCGCATTAATGTTTCTGCGCTCTCTCAGTTACAGAGAAACCCAATGTATTCTTTTTTGGTAACTGTATAGCAGAGGGATGGTGATTAGTGCCAAGAACAACCACCTTTCGCTGCCAGTGCTTTAGACAAACATCCTGTCTTCCAGAGCCGAACTGAATCTGCGAGAATCTCTGCTCGGCCTCCTGGCTTTGCCTTACGTTCTTGTAACCACTTCTGTTGTGGCACCACCTTCAGTTCTCTCCCAGTCAGTAAGGACTTAACGCAGCATTTTTCTCTGACTTCCACAAGAGAAGTGACAGCTTTAATACTTTGGCCAAAGCTCTTGCAGCTTATTTAAATCAGCCTCCTGTTTTGCCAAAGCTTCCTGCAAAATATGATTAAAATCCTGAGTACTGAAGCTTTTATTTAGCCACAGAACCAGTTTTGAAATTTACTCAGAGATGCCTTTAGTCATCTGCAGTTACGTGAGACTTAGATGTTAAGAATGCCACACTAATGACTCCGGTCTGTCTGCAATTACATACTCTTTGCCTTCGGCTATATAAGCATGAGTATTTTGTCTCTTCTAAATATTCATCTTTTGTTTGCATTTTTTAACAATATGAGTTGAAATGACACTATATTTCTAAAATGCTAGCAGAGTTTCGAGATCCAGTCTGAGGGTTATATTTAGTTTTACTTTTTCTGTGTAAATTGTCAGCTATTTAAAAGAAACAAAAAGTGGCATGCATGGCAAAGTTGGTGTGAAGCCTCTAGTAGCTCCAGCGCATATTAAAAGCTTATATTTGAGACATTTTTTTTATCTTTTATTGAGGGGGAAAGCACATTGCTTTACTAACAATTTAAAGATTGTTTTTTATTGTTATTTAAAATTTAGTGAGTTGAAACAATACAGTCACTGTAGGAATATTTGAGTTATGACCTAAGACGGAGGCGTGTTAGGAAACGAAATGGGTATATTCGTCAAGTCTAGACTAAACTTTTGTCTCATGAAATCATTGGAGACTTCAGCTGAATGTTTATTTCTCTTCTCTTTTTGGTTATTGGTTTTGCCTGCATCTGGTTGTGCCTGCTTTCATCTGCTCATGGTTGGCTTTTTTCCTTGAAAGACAGTATGTGTCAGAATGTGTAGGTTTAGTCACAATTGTGTCTATCTGTGGAGAAAACAGGGGTTTTAACTTAAATCTTTATTACCAAAATCAGGAACAGTATCTCTTGCAAATCAAAATCAAATCCTGCAATGGTATTTATCAACTGTTATTACTGCAGGACACTCAGTCTCTAAACTCATGAAGGTACAGCACAGGAACTGAATTTGTCCCCTCATATGTATGGTCAGTAAATACAAATAATCACATTCTCTTAAATAGATTTAAAAATTAGTGAGTTCAAGCAACCCAGACACTGTAGGAATATCCTACAGTGTTATGACTTGAAACAGAGGAGTGTTAGGAAACAAATCGGATATATTCTTCAAGCCTAGACTGAACCTTTGCTTCATGAAATCAATAGCGATTTTAGCTAAATGATTGTGTGCCAGCATAACTTTGACTGTGGGGGGGTTTGCCTCAGAAAAATGAAAGTGAGTGAGAACGTCAGTATGAACACGTTGCTGTTCTAGCTGATGATCTCATATATATTGCTGATCTCTTCTGATCTGGGACTTCGTGTTACTGAGATTTCACATATGAAAACTGTGCAGGAAAAAATGCAAAGAAAATATGGGAAAATATGAAAAAGAAGACCTCAGAAAAGCAGCTTCATTGGTCATTCTGTTGTGCTTGGCTTGCAGTCCAGTTGCCATCTTCTATCATTTGGTGATGATAATAAGGCTATTTAGGGTAATTCTCAAGCCAAACCACTGTTGTGACATGCCTGTGATGCTTCCAGATCCTGTAGCCCAGCAACTCAAGCCACAGAGAGAATTTTCTGGTTAGTTTCTTGACTGTTCAGGAGTCATCTGAGATCTCTTCCAAATCATGGGAGTGGCTCTTTATTACATGACCAAATCATTCATATTTTGGTTTGTCCGAGATCTTGTTATCTGAAAAGAGGCTAGATGCAAAAATTTCTCTTTAAGGGTGTCCTATTCCTGTTCTAGAACTGGAAAAACTCTAAGTATGCTGAATATCTCCTAGACTAAATGCTTCATAAGACAAAACAGGCTGCCAGTGCACCCATCTCAGAAGAGGTCAGAGCCTATTCCCTATCTTAAGAGTAACACCCGCTAAAAAGAGAATGTTCAACCTGTAGTCCTTTTTTAACAGTATTTGCTAGCATAAGAGTTCACACTGTTTGGTCCTCATGTAGATTCATAATGAATAGATTCATAATGTCCGTCAATGGAGATAACAGGTGTTCGCTTTTATTGTGTTGTTTCACACCCTTCCTCCCCGCTTAATATGCTGGATGGTTCCTAATAGACTAATTGCCTTTGCATGGAGGGAAAGCTGCTGGATACAGAATAGAAAGTTGCCTGTTCTTTTCTTCTGGGACTGTAAGGCAGGCACAGGTTAGGAAGTGGCTTTGGGATTTGCAGAGAGGTCTCTCTAAGTCTGGTGGGTCACATTACTGCAGTATGTGTGAATGTGTACTGGAAATGGGGCTGGCCAAACACCACAGTCCAGGCAACTCTAAATCATGTGCTGGAGAAAAGAGAATTCACTGTGAGCAAGAGCAGGGCGGGCACAACATGAGATAACAGCTTTCCACCCCTTTATAGACACAATGAAAGATATTGCTGCATCTCTATCATGTTGCAAAAGGGAAACAGCGTAAGGATTGGGGGGGGGCTATACTTGGATTTTCCTGTAACAGGTAAATGCGGGGTTACCTTCAAATTCCTAGCAAAACTCTAAAAATACATAAATTGAGACAGCAAGCAGACTATTTGAGGCTCGTTCCAGATATTTGCTTCCAAGCAGGGGTTATACTATCTGTAGTTGTTCCCTGCCAGTAAAAATGGCAGTGTTGAAAGGGTAAGTCAGACCTGCAGTGACACTATTGATGGTGAATTACAAAATCATGTTTAAAATTAAGTAAACTTAGATGTTGCTTTGGTCCCTTTTGATCTTGCAGACAAGTAGGTGGTGGCTTTTGAGACATCCGTGCATTTCCGAGCGTCCAGGCCACCTTCAGAGTTCAAACAGAAATACATGCTATAACTGGGGCATGTTGAAAGCCATGACTTCATTTCATAGAACTTTAACAGCTGTATAGCTCAAAGACAAATAACTCATCGCTGGCTGGTCCCTGTAATAACACAGACATCCAGAAAATGCCTGGCATTTTTTGGTTCACTACTCGGGATAAAATTCCTCTGATTTTGTTTCCCTCTGGACTAAGAACAGACTATTCTTAATGTTGCAGCCCTAAGGAGAAATCCTGCATCCCACTGCAGCTTTTTTCCACATGTGTTATATGGTCTCTGGAAAATTCTACTACATTAGCAGTATTTGTCCAGTCTTATGTCCAGCCCCTTCCATCGGCAGCAAGTTCCTGTTGTTTCATTCAGATTTTCAAAGAAAAAGGCATCTGCTCAAAACCCACTTGGCAGCCCTTCAGTCTCACTGCCTCCACAGAGCCCCCGGGAGCCCTGTAAAGAAGCTAGTTCCCGCAGCAGTAATTCTAGGTGCCAGTTCTGAATGCCCTGATGACTTTTTTCCCTACAGAAACTCTTCTGTGATCAGAAATCTCAAGTCGTCAAAAGACAGCATTTCAAAGGGCAGAAATTCTGAAATCGAAAGGAAAGGAGAGCCTGTCCTGGGAGCTGAAGGGAGAAGTGTTTTGTTTAAGCTTAAGAGTCTGAGAGCAGATATGGCTCCTCTGCATAAAAAGAGCAAAAAGCTAAGTGCAGATTTGGGAGACAGAGAGCTATTTAAATTCACAACACTGTTGGCATAAGAGGAATTGATATGTATTGATCCTGAATTAGTTTAGGGAGGAAGGGAATTCTGGACTAGCCTTCTAAGTACAGCGAGAAGGGAGTAGAAATCAACCTGCTTTTGACATCAAGAATGAGAAACAGACTTATACAGTCACAGTAAGTGTTTTGCCTCAGGGCCCTTCTGTCTCTATCCCTTACAAAGTATTACTGAAATTTGTGATGGGAAACCAGTGCTAGGGTCACAGGTTAATCAGCCTGAACCATTTAATCTAAACAATTGCCTAGATTACTGCAGTCTGTGGAAAATGATTTGAGCTTTCTGGGAACTGTGTTCCAGCACAATGTTGTGTTTTCTCCAGTAGGACTGTATTTCACCGTGACGTGCTTCTCAAGCACGCATCGTGCGAGACATACGGTAAGGTCAGACGCGGCTATGGCTCTACACAGCTGGAGTTAGTGTCTAAGCCACTTCAGCTGGCTGCTGTTTCTTAAGAGCACTCTCTCTAGTACAGACTTCAGGTCCCTGCTTGTGTCTGCAGTCAGGCCAACCCATGCACAAGTGTGTTAGTGCATCCAGTTAATTTCTCTGCTATTGCAAGTACTACCAATAGAAAACATTTTCCAGTGCTTTCATCCAATCTACCAGTTTTAATATACTTTCTAATGCTTTCCTGGAGATCCCTGTAGACTGTCCTGGGAGTTGTTTGTTCTTGTCAAGTCAACTGTAGTTGATTAAATCAAGAAGATGGAAATGGGGCTATATAATATCTTACAGGATTGCTCTCACGCAGTCCTGGGTGTTTATAACCTGCCCTTCACTGCCTCACGATCAGGTCTATGTTGGAATCTTTACCCTTCTCTCGCAGCCTGGCCAGCTCTTCAGAGCTTTTTTCTTTTATTCCTTCATTCATGTTATTCACTGCCCAAAATCAAATATAGTCTTGAAATTGAGGATGGGTAGAAAGGAAGGGCATTTGAGTGATAGAGCCTGCAGACAGAGTGTGGTTGCAGCAAAGTGTCTCTCTGCTGCTGCTGAATTGCTTCGATGCTTCTGCAGCCCGCTGTTTCTTGCAGGGGCCACTTTGCTGGAAAGCCTGAACTGCTGTTGAAAGCTGCATTTCCTGCTACACAGAGCTCTTGACCAAAGCAGAAATCAAAACAAGAGCAAACCCAGTGTGGACTCTGGCAAAGATCACCCTCTCTTCATATATAAAAGGGAAGCATTTAGCCTGACCTCATAAAAGAGAGAACTTAAAGGACCATTCTACACTTTGAAACCTTACCCTTGATGGCATGGAAACAAAACGCTGACCTGGGAATTTCAGCAGTTCATTTCACGTTCTGCTCAGCCCGCTCTACTTCCTGAGCATGAATTGGCCATTGCATCATCCCAGGAAAATGAAGGTTATTGGGTCACTGGCTGCCCTTATAATCTGCTCAGTAAGGAATTTCTCAAGGGTATAGGCCAGTGCCCAGAATAACATTTAACAAGGTCTGGAAAATTATGCCTGCTACAGGCAGAGACCTCTTAAAAGTTTGCAGGAGGCCTACTGTTTGGATGAGTTAGCAGCACATCCCCCCTCTGTAAACATCACTTGAAACAGCTGCTTCCAGGAACCATGGAGAGAAATAGCTGAGGGAGAGAGTCCAGATCACTTTGCTGGTAGCTTAGTACCTTTCTTAACATATGGGCCCATGCTAAATGGAGAAAAATCAGTGTTGAGATTTTCTTGATCCTATTTGCTTCCAGAATATGTCAGGCAAGCTTCTCTTACACAGCAACTCGCTCTACGTGCAGTGCAGGTATGGCTGAAACTTCATGCAAAACAGTACTGCCTCTTCCCTTGCAAGTGCTGTATATTCTCTGTATGTGCTGTATATGGCTGTTGAGGGACAGAACGGTATCTGCTTTCTCTGGATTGTGTACCAGACCATAAAGGACAACTCAATGACTTTGTTCTTCAATTGGATTGCACAATTTCACCAGGGAATAGATCCTGGGATTTAAAGAAACCTCCCACCTACTGGGCAAATGCCATGACAGATGAGATTCAGCTTACTGATAGCAAAAAAGTGGTGTCACTGTAGAAACCTAAATATGTTGTGCTGTGCAATCTCAGGCTCGCTCTCCACTTGCTCTGGTGGTGACTTGACTGTGAGTTTGCAGGCTCTCCCCAAGCTCTTCTACAGAGCTCCTCTTCACCTAGCTGTGCCTACTAGTGCCGGCAGTTCCTATACGCTGGGTGAATGACCCATTTCTACTGTCTTTGCACTTGATCACTGCGAGAGTGTTTGGAAAGCATTTTCTGCTCACATTTATCTGTTCACACTCTCTCTTTGCTGACAGGAGAGAGGTGAGTTGATGAGGAAGTGATTGTTTCAGGAAGTGATTTTGGGTGAAACTTCACTTTTTCATTTTCCATTTGTTCCTTGCCTGTGGACAGAACGTAAGAGAAAAGCTCTGTCAATCCTAACTGGTATTTCTGGCATACTGGTGCTTGGGACCACTTAACTTGGCTTTGCTTGAAAGTAGCTGAGAGACTGAAGGGAAGGAGGAAGGAAGAAAGTAGGAAAACTTCATCGTCATATGATGGACTTCTGGAGGATTTTTCTCACAGCTGCTGCTCACAGTCCAACTCAGCTTCACAAGCCAAATTAGCTTTGTTAAAGTTGCTCCAGGCTTCTTGCCTCCTCTCAAAGCTGTTTTGATTTGTTAGCACCTCTCTCTGGCATGAAGTTGGCCTGAAACCTGCAGAGTCTTCAAGGCAGGGTTTGGGCTACAGCAGAGCACAAAGTCAGGGCCTTCATCCTAGACAGGGGGCACAGGGACATACAACGCTCCTGCGTAGCTAACTCACAGCCACAGATACTGTTTGCACCTTCCAGCTGTGGGGGTATGCAGTGGAAAGCAATAAAAGTGGTGTTCTCCAGGAAGTGTTTCCAATTTCCCTCATTTGTGTCTTGTGATGTCAGCTGGTCCTATGCCTAGAAAAGCTGCTGCTTGTGCTCCATCACCTGAGCCCACACCACCACTACTGTTCACCTCTTCTTCAGCAAGCGATGCTGAACTGTTATCACAGTTTTTCTTCAGGCAAAGCACGAAACTGCAAATATACTCGTGACCACGATTCCACACAGGATCCTTGTACTACAGAGGTAGATGAAATGTCTATAGACAGACAAAATGATCAAAGCTTGAAAACATTTGTGGAATAATTTCTGGTTAACAAGCTCATTTTTATAATGGGTAACATATGAGAACAAAAGGCGCAGGGGAACATAGGCTTTGGAAAATGGAGCTTAATACAAAATTATATATTGCATATTGTTTTTAAAAAAACAATGTAAGTAGTGCTTAACTGTGATTAGAAGAAATCTAAAACATCTGCAAGAGCTCTTAAATAAACCATGGAAAGTGGGAAGAATTCAACAAATGTTGGGAAACAAAAGAACAAAGAGCTGAGTGGAATTTATGCATCTGCCTTAATACGCCAAGCTTTCCCCCATACTTGTCACTACTGCTAAGCAGAAATTGTACTTTCACTATTTCATTGTGCAAAACTTCTATTAATGACCTATAGTCCTCAAGCCTGAGAGCTGAATTTCTTTCACCATCAAGCTACATGGCTCTTGGCAATTTTCTCTCCATTTTCTTACTGAGTGCAGATAATGGTGTTCATTTTTCTCAGTAGAGAGAGATATTTAGGGTTAATTTGGGCAAAGACTTAATTTGGCATCACTTCTAAACTGTTTTTAAATAAAAAAGATGACAGTTGAAAAATGGGATAACCTTCAATTTTGCCTCTTGTTAGATTATGTTTTAACTTATTTTGCTTTCTCTTTATTTATATCCCCTAAAGACATTTAGGTGAAGTAGATCAACCAATGAACATCGCCTTCTTTAAACATACCTTGGAATAGCCCACAATTCAGATCCACCACAACGCTTACTGTCCTGGTTTCAGCTGGGATAGAGCTAATTTTCTTTCTAGTAGCTGGTGCAGTTCTATGTCTTGGATTCAGTCAGAGAAGAATGTTGATAACACACTGATGTTTCCAGTTGTTGCTAAGTAGTGTTTATACCAAGTCAAGCATTTTTCAGCTTCTTGTGCCCAGCCAGCAAGAAGGCTGGAGGGGCACAAGCAGTTGGGAGGGAACACAGCCAGGGCAGCTGACCCAAACTGGCCAAAGGGATATTCCATACCATGTGACATCATGCCCAGTATATAAACTGGGAAGACTTGGCCTGTGGAGATCACTGCTCAGGAACTAACTGGGCATCAGTCTGTGAGTGGTGAGCAATTGCATTATGTATCACTTGTTTTGTATATTGCAATTCTTTTATTATTATTATTATTGTCATTTTTTTCGTGTTATTATTATCATTATTAGTTTCTTCCTTTCTGTACTATTAAACCATTCTTACACCAACCCATGAGCTTTACCTTTTTCCTTCTGATTCTCTCCCCTATCCCACTGGTTGCGGGGGGAGCAAGTGAGCAGCTGCGTGTGCTTAGTTGCTGGCTGGGGTTAAACCATGGCACTGACCCAAACTTAGCAGCAGCACAGCTAGGCACCATTCCTGTCTCTTTCTTGTGGAAAGAGTTTTACCCACGCCTCTAAAGTCCACAGAAGCACAAGAAGTAGAACCAGTACCCATCAGGCATGGTGACATAGGAACATAAATTATTTCATATACCCGTGGAGAATTTTTACTATAACCTGGGAAAAGGTTGGTTGGTTTGTTTTAAGTTAGAGAAGCATCCTTCTTTAAGTGTCTAAGGTAAGTAGGATTTGGGGGAAACCACCTGGTTTGGCACAAAACACTGAACTGCATTGTACAAATGGTCAACAAAATAGTTTCTCTTAATTTAGTTTTCAAATTGTTGCAGACAGTTCCGTTTAAACCATTCTTTAAATAAAATCTATTCGGAACAGTATTGCGCAGAGGCATGAGACTCAGGCAGTGAAATGATAGAAAGCTGCTTCCCTTTTCCTCTCCCCCAAATTCAAACTAAACTGTTATAGTTTTTCTCATTCTTGCTATGTTTGGCTCAGAATCAACTGCTCTCATCATGAAAAGGAAATAAAATAGGGGAGATTTCTCAGTTGTGATAACCTGCAGCACTAGCTGTAACAAAGAGAAGAGAAGATCTTCCTCGGAAGTATTTCATTTTTCATATGACTGCTTTTGGTGTCCAATCTCTCATTTAGGACTAATTTGACTACCTCTGTGCTACGTTGCTGTGAAATCCAGCTGTACAAATGGAAGAAGCTAACACCAAGTCTCTGTATTCCTTCTTGTCAGCATAATTCTTCTTTGAGGTACAAATCATTGTTGTGATAAGGCAGGCAGAGATCCATTTTGTACACAAAAATGAAATTGTTAACCCTTTTCTCCATTGTCAGAATCACTGGGACTGCAATCCTACACAACACATCTCCTCTGTCCTTATTTAACTCATGTGCTGTGCCCACAGTGAAGCACTGACCGCTCCAGATGGCCTTTAACTGCTAATTTGGATGCCAGCAATTGTCATCTTGCAGCAGCAGGGAGCTCTGCACAAGCTGTGAAACCCTTCCAAAAGCAGGGCTTTTGTGTAGACTTGCTCCTTCACATGTGCCAACAGATGGAGCCTCTGGCAGGGGCTCAGTTGCTCTAGCGCCGAAGGAGCCTCCTCTAGCTATCGCGTTGGGGCTTTCCAAGACACTATCTTAATTTAAAAAAAAAAAAAGCAGGGGGAGGCAACTGCTTGTAGTTTTTGCAGTATCAATGCAGCATCGAAAAGTTTCTCTGTTGTAATCCTGTCCTGTGTGGTGATGAAAACTTGCTGCTACTCAGGCACGTGTATCTGCAAAGGCATTTTGGGATGCTGAAGCAGTACCATATTTGGCCACGTCTCTTCCTTGTCCCTGTCTGGTTGTAGAGAAGGCTTTTACATCCTGCTAGCATTCCCGGACTGCTGCTAAACATGCATTAGAAAGCTCTGCTTTTAATCTTCAGAGTTGCCAAACAGCTTTAAAGAGATGCTGACTATTTTGAAAAAGAAATAGACTTTCAAAACAACTGAAGTCAGTCTCTATACACTTCTCTCCCACCCAGATCATAAGTATGTTCTCTCAGTTTTCAGCTTTGAACTTGTTTGTATCATATTTGCTTGCATACATAACATTTTTGGGGGCTGCTCCAAATGACAGTAGTGCATAGTAATCTCTGAATTATCTGAGGCCTGAGATACTCTGCAGTTTGTGCAGTTAAAGTATTCTTAAGTGTTGTAATTTTTTCTATCATTGATTTGAGTGTTTAAACTTCCTTCCCAAGTAAATTTGGTGTGTAAAGAAAAGAGGGAGTCATTCAACAAGAGGAGCTTGTCATAGGGGAAGGCCTGGAGCAGCAGTATGTCAAGTGGGATGGTTTTGAGGAAACATTTTTAGCAACTGCCTGGGATCACCAAATCCCTGAGGAAATTAGGGTGCATTGCTAGGAAACAGAAGCAATGTGTTTTGTGGCTAAAGTGCTCAATGAAGAAAGGAGAAAATTCAGAATTTAACTACAGTAGTCTTAAAGCTTTCCATGCTAAAAAGGGTAAGTGATGGAGACAGGGCAGAGAAAAGTAAGTAGCAAGTGTATATAAACCTGTTCGTCTGCACCTAAAATCTAATGGAAAACAAAGCTGGAGACTAAGAAAATCTCATAGCTTTTTTGTGCTTAATAGACCAAGTAATTTCCCTCTGTAATTTCATGAGATGTCTCTTTAAAAGTCACATTCAGCTTTAGAAATAAATGTCTACTTGCCAATATTCATACCAGCCACATTTCTAGTAGCTGTTTGCTATTTATTGGTTGCTGTAGTTCCCAGGGGCCCCAGCCGGCTTTTTCTGAGTGGATAAAAGTACAGTGTTTTCCTGAAAGGATGGGAGAGATTTTGACTATGAAGAGTTATGTCTCAATTCTCTTGCTCCAGGGTACAGCGCTGGGAAAGGAGTCCCTGTCTCGGACTGTACTCCCATTAGGATGCAAACCCTTCCCGGTCCTCTAGAACTGCACACCTCAATCAAGGCTGGTGTCACACCTTAGGCAGCAGCAAATTCCACGTGTTTCAGAGGAAGGACAACGAAATCTTTTGGTGATTTCTCCATGAGCTAAACATTGCAAGTAAGCAGGTTAGACTCCCTTCCTTCTTTTGGGGTGGGTTCTGTGCTGACATCTGTGATTCACAAGGAAGAAGAACAGCAATTTAACGTTGTTCCCATCTGCATTGCTAACCTTTTGCAATAGGAGTTTCCTTGGCTGAGTCAAAACTACAGGGCAGCACTGGTAGCTTCAGTGCTACACCTGAAGAGTTTTGGGCCTCATAAGAACCATGCTGTTGAAAAGGCGAATGACTTTCCTTGCCGTTCTACCCCAGAGCAGTTTTGAAAGCCTCCTGCTTCTAAGAGTAGATGATGTAGTCTGATGCTGGGGAGTAGCTTTCCAAGAAGATTCTGCACCCTTAAAGACCAGATAAAAAGGTGCACTGGGCCTATAAAAGCACTGTTTGAAAGGCTGGGGTTTCTCATTTGGTTTTCTTTAAACAAAAACTACATAGAGTGGTCTCTTCAGGCACAAAGAAAGGCTGGCTGTAGAAAAAGGAATTCTTATTTCACGATAGAGAAGGTGATGCATGTTATCCTGTCATCTCATAGCAATGTTCAGTTTTGTGGCCATCTATGAGTTTCAACCTGCCACTTCAATGAAACAGACTTTTGAAAGATTGCCTTGTTATTTAGATAGATACATGGATAGATCTGAAACCAGGTTATGTTTCTTTACATAGAAATGCCAGCAGGGTTGGGAAATTTCCAGTAACATGGTGCACCAGTGCAGAAGTCTTCAATTTCAAACACTCGGTTCCCAGACTGAAGGCAGAGTTGGTGACAGAGCTGTGAGCAGCCTGGTCTGGCCCTGCACTACCCAGTCTGATACAGATGCTCTGGATGTGCTCCACAGTTCCATGCAGCTCTGCCAGGAGACTCTGACATGCCGATGGGCTTTCAAGGGATAGAGGATAGAAGCAGAGTGCCTGTCACATGTAAGACTTGGATACTTTTCTGTCTTTGCAAGAAACAAAGAGGTGTTATAGGGTAGCACTTATGAAAGTATAACAATAAATTTGAATGAGTCTTGATAATAGCTATTGCATTCTGAGAAAATTCCCAGTCCTTGCCTTGAAGTGTTAAAAGCTTATTGTGTTAGGATTTTTTAATCTTTCCATACTTTATAACTAAATATCTAATGAGTTTCTTTTTTTGTAAGAAGCTGAGTGTTGTTCTTTGTATTCTGGCAAAATTCCAAGCTGAATAATTGCATTCTTAATTCTCACCACATTTCTTCCCCTCAGCAACAGTGGTGTGGCATGCTGCTCTGCATGGAGCTCTTCCAGTGTTGGTATGTCAGAGGTATCACTTCTAGCACAGCAGTTCTAGTATGCAAAGTGTGTTAGAATCAAAGGCATTGAAAAAGCATCAGCTATTATTTTTAATAAATAAGTATCCTACAGCTTGAACCAAGATTTTTCATCCCTAGGGGTTTCAGAGCCCCCATGGCAGGGAGAGGAGCTGCATTCCTTTTAGGTTTCCCAAAGAGACTTGCTTTTCTCTACTAACATCTTATCACAGTACAATAAACTGATAAAAGCTGTAAACCCTCTTATAAAATTCCCTTCATTCCTTCCCTTTATGTGTTCACATAAGTGCACTCACTGCCAGCAGGGACTCTCCTTGTTCAGAGTCCGCTGCAGTGATCAAGGCAAACCTCCAGTGCCACACTGGAGATGGTGTCTCACCCGGGAGATGATGTTACCCAGTTTAATACCTCATCCTCCCACAGATTTCCTGTATGACCTTAGTCAAGTCTTTTAGCCTCTACACATTATACCCCATCTGTAAAATGCAATAATTGCACATAAACCTCACAGAGATAGATGGCAAGATTAAATGCACTGAAGATTGAGAGGTGCTTTGATCTTACACTGGTCTAGTTCCTAGAGAGCTTTGCAGGGATGTGAGCACGAATCTAACTTGGAATGACACCAACCAATTCTCCTGCAGAAGAGAGATCCCAGTGGACCATGCTAGACAGTCGACTTGTCTTTTTGTTTAACATTTGTCCATATTTTCTGAAGGAGTTCAAAGCAGCCTCTAATTTGTACTCATGTTTTTATCTGTACAGATAATTGCAGGTAAACAGGATTGAAAAGGATATCCCAGCCCCATGTCATTCTATCTAGGCAACTATACTGGAAGCATTTCTACAGCATGCTAGATGTCAACCAGATCAGTGTGAGGGAACAGACTGCTGTATTAGTATTACTCAGGAGTGTGCCTATTTCTACTTGCCAAGATTTAATAACTTAACCTGGAGGCAAGAGTAACAAACTGAAACTTGCTTCCTACTAGACAATGCTGTTAAGCATATCTTTATAGAGGGAAGATACAACAGTGGTAGGATCGTGATAAAAATAACACCAAGTTATCTAAACTAATCCCTTGTCAAATTGCCTAGATCCTTTAGGCAATGTGTGTGTAGTTAAGATGTTAATTGGTATGGGAATGTGTTGGGTAAGTTACAGCAGTTATTGCTGTTGGAGATACGCTTATCATCCACAGCTCAGTAACACACTTTGTCTGGCACTTGCTGGTGTCAAGTGCTCCAAATGTGTTACTGGGACAGCAGATACCTAATCTGCTATTTGTAAATGTCACAGGCTACTGATTGTCTGCACGTTTCCTCTGTTGAGATATGTGTGCCTTCTGCCAGAACTAGGGGATCTATGTAGCCCGGTACCAACAAGCAAGAAGCCATAACATCCCTGGTTCCCTGCTTTTTAATTTTCGGACAATAAGTTCTGGACTACAAAGCTAAGAATCCAAAGCAAGGAAAAAATTCCCTGCCCCTGCAAGAATGGATGATTTGGGAAAATAAATAAGTTAGGAATGTCTAGTTTTGAATGCAAGTAGCCAGATGTTTTTTCTTCCTTTCCCTGACTCCTCACACCACCATTAGTCATCTGGAGGAGGAGTGCAAATGTGCTAAAATGGAATAACGGCCAATTTGGGGTAAGATTTTTGGCAAGATGTTCAACCAGTGTAAACTGAATGGCTTCATCAGAATCACCTTAACACAGGTCATGCTAGTTTATGCCATCCTGGAGATCTGACCCACTGAATCAATCCTTTAGTACCTGCTCTTGAAAGAGAAGAGGAAAATGTAAACCAGATTTTGGAAAATACAAAGATGAAATCTGCTCAAGCCCCCATGTTGTTAGTGGGGTTCAGAGGAAAAGTGCAGGGCCACTGGCCAAATTTGGTAACTCCCGCTTCTTTGACAGGCAGAAGCAGTTTCAACAACAGAGAAAACATAGCCATGCAGACTTGTGGTACAGCACAATGTTGAAACCTCAGGGCCTCCCGCACTGACCAAATGTACCCTTCTTTTAGCACAGCTGATGCCTTTGGAAATGCACTGAAAGCTACAGTGAGTTTCCTCCCAAGCAGCTGGTTTGCTCTGACGCTGTTTAATAACAGTTATGCTTATCACCATCTTCTTCCAGTTCCGCTGCTCCTTCTCATACATTGTCATTTGCCAGGCTGGGACTCCTTCTTTGTGGTTTGCAACTACCCCGACATTGCAAAGTTACAATTAAATGATACAGTGAAAAACACTGCATTTACAGCAGTCGATTCAGATGTGGGAGACATCACTTCAAATTCCTGGCTGATTCCAAAAGTGCAGGGACTTGAAACTGAGTTTCCAATGTCAGAAATCAGTGGCTATTCCTGGGTAATTATGGATGTCTGATCTCAGGAACAGGCATGTAAATATAAACCATGAGCTCAGCAACACAGTGTTATCCTGCAAGAAATGTCAAATGAACTGCAAAAACATCTTTTTCCTTGTTCATGTCCATAGGCCAGACAGAGCTTGGGGATACTTAATCATCCAATCTGCACCACCATCTGTTGTTACACAAGTT
Source organism: Aviceda cuculoides (assembly GCA_035590195.1). Classification (NCBI taxonomy): domain Eukaryota; kingdom Metazoa; phylum Chordata; class Aves; order Accipitriformes; family Accipitridae; genus Aviceda; species Aviceda cuculoides. The sequence goes on along the minus strand of JAVJGG010000002.1, from coordinate 4,657,560 downwards.
CCTGTAATGTTTGGCTTCTATCCTGCATGAGAATCCAATATCCTTAAACTCCACTAGAATTGATGTGAACAAAGGCAGGAGGCAACTTCTCAGTGGGTAAAATTCCTATAACCACTAGGCACAAGATTAGGTGAAATCATGTGATTGATGTGGAAAGTTAAATATGTGTTAAAAGCTACTGTTCAGCTTTACTAGCAATGCAGCCAGGATTCTCATTTTAAGTAATAGGACTTGTATATCTTAAAACCATAGTTTGGAGAACTGAATTCTTCCAGATTCAGGAATACCTCAGAGTTTTATAAATCATGTAATCTTCTTTTCATAGCTCAAACAGCATACACCCGAAGGTTGTCTTTCATTAATACCTCCACAGCTAGCATTCCAGTCATACTCTTGCCGCAGCAGTAGAACTCCAACAGTGATAGTTATCACCATAATTTTGTGGGCACAATCAGTGCACAGTAGGATCACATGTTTTGCAATAATAAGGCATATGTGTAAGGCTGTTGCCAGGTGAGCTGCCGAGGCAGCTTTAAAATAGCTCCAGACTAGTGGCTTTTGATTAAAGCTCCGTTCTCTAGCTTATTCCAGTGGCCAGAAAGAAGCACTCCAAAACTTACATCACCTTGCTGTCTGCCAGATCCTGCTTACTGTTGCCACTTGCCTCTTGAGCAGCCAAACCTCAGTCCTCTTCAGTAGCTGGTGGTAGCCACCAAATGACTATATGGGGAGCTGGGAAAGAGGCATTTGAAAAAACAGCTACTCAGATTGCCTAAAAATTCCCCGCCTGTCTGGGAACACTCTGTCAGCTGAAGGTTTTGGCGATGCCTGTGTTGTGCTTGGGAAGCTTGGATAGTTGAATTTAAACCACAGCCTCAGTCCTATCTGCATATGAAGCAGAGTGGTAATAACAAGGAGAAGAAGTGTTTGCCAAGTGGAGAAAAAAAAAAAACTTAATTCCAAGTGGCTATGCACAGCAGGAATAATCTGGTTTTTGATGCTTATCTGTAACCGAAAGGTGACTGAATCAGGTTTTTTTTCACTTTTTTTTTTAAATATTCCCAGGAACTGTTGCAGTAATAAGTAGGGGTTTATGGCATTCTGACATACACCAGGCATCCCGGTGTGTGAAGTTTACCTAAGTAAAAGGCATTAGGATGCTCGGTAGTAATGCTGACAAGACTAAACCATTGCATTTGTGGTGTGGTGTCCAGGGCTTACAGGGTAAGTAACTTCAGATGATTCCTCACTTCCCAGTCCTGACTGCTGTGAATCCTCACAGTTGCAGTATTCAGGCAGTTTTGAGATCTGGGATTTTATTGTTCTTTTCTAAACAATCAGGCCAGCCCTGGACATCAGAATTTATCCTACTGTCCTTGGCATTGATGGAGCAAGGTATTTGCTATGATGGATTGGAAATGTCTACATATATATACACTGTCTCTAGGGAGGAGGCAGAGCATCTGTATTCATAGGTAATATATTATTTTGCAGTTGATTCCTTTATGAAAGCCTGCCCATGATGGAAAAATTCTTCTGGTGAGGTACTTAAACACAGATGCATTTTTTCTGATGGAAGTTAACTGAGGTTGTGATTCCAAAGGCCCACGAACACTGTGTGTAATTAAACTTTGGCAAAGGCAGATTATATGACTCTGGCACAGAGAAGCTTGCATCTATAAAAGGCAAGATCTGTCCTTTGTTTATTCCCTAGTAAATCAGTGAAGTATGTTATGGTATTTTAGCATCAACTTAGCATATTTTATTTTCCCCTCTAATTTACAGGACAGTGGAAAACAGAGATTGACTAAGTTTACTAACAATTTAGAGACTGTTCATAAAAAAAAAGATTGTAAAGCAAACAGTTTCTCAGCTCGACAGACAGTAGGCAGCACAGTGCTTTTATGGTGTGGTATTACAAGCTTCAGGTGCCACAAGAAAGCCAACCCTGATTTAAAGCTGCGCTAGCAAGCAATAAACTTGAAATGGCGTTTAAGCAAAGGGAAAAGTCAGGCTGCCTTTTATGTAAGAAAAGGCATGTATGTAAGAAAAATTACTGATATAGACAAGATATCAGTGTCATCTAATGGTACCGAAGGTTTCTCTGCAAAAATGCTGACTGCGTCAGCCATTTGTATTATGAACTGCCAGTGGGACATGATATGTATCTTCATTAGCATTTTAATTTGGATCAGGATTGTAGTTTTGATGTGAATCTCTCTGTTAACCTCACTGCCTGTGCTTTAGTTTGTATTGGGTGGCCCTGGGGCACACAAACTGGGTACCTTTTAGATGAAACCAGAAGATGTGATCAGACCACAAATAGGCATCCAGTCCACACAAGACTAGAGAAAGTCTGAAATAAAACTCCCTAAAGTGTATACAGGGCAAACTGTATTTGCTCTACAAATCTGTTAGTTTTACACCACTTTCCTTGCTAATGTAGATACAATTGTACTTGACTATCAGCACACACACACATATGCATATGTATATGTAGCACAAGTCAGTGCTGTTTCAGTGAAACCTGCTACTATCAGTAAATACTATTTCCTAAATATTACAGTAGCTTTATAGTCAGCTAAGTTTGCCAACTACTGTCCCATGTTCTTTAAACTATGAGCTGCAGCCAGCCCAGGGATAGATAGCTGGAGCTGTTCTAAGTAGCAGGATTCCCAGTGTCAAAGCTGAGGAAACCTAAAATCAAAGAATGTGGTTGGCAGAGAAATATGTGTTCTGATTGCTTCTTTGCACTCCACCTTGACATGACCAGCAGACTGTGTAGATGTCCACCTCTTTGTGTGGACCGAGATGTGTAGATGTGGTGCTTAGGGACATGGTTTAGTGGTGGACTTGGCAGTGCTAGGTTAACGGTTGGACTTGAGGATCTTAAAGGTCTTTTCCAACCTAAATGATTCTATGACAAAAGACTGCAGTCTTGCTTTCCCTGAAGCTTCCACAACAGCAGGTTTTGAGGATAACTGTTTAACTTCAGATGTAATCTAACTTGGTCTGATATTTACAGCTTTTCCATTCAGACTGCTATGGGGAAATACCTTCAAAAAAGTTAAGACAGGAAGAAAAGAAAGTAGTCAAAATGAAAATTTTCATCACAGTATTTTGCTACAGTTTTGACTTGTCCTGTCATTGTCTAGGATGAGATTTCAAACACTCCCAGTATGAGAAGGGCAATGCGAGACAGTGTTCACTCACACTTCCTTATTCAGCTTGAGAGAGCAGTCACAACCTCGACACAGTGAGAAATCCCAAGTATGGCTATGAAATCGTATCTGCCAGGACTGACTGCTGCTGTGAGTGCAGCCCGATGCTTTTGCCTCTCTCCAGAAGATGTCTGCCAAGACTTATCACTCACACTGGTATCCTAAAGGTGAGACAGAGGCCTCTGCGACTCTTGGCTGTCTCGTTAAGACTGAATTCCATCAAAGGATGCTGTTCCCTTTTGTGCGCATGTTTGCCATTTGCTCGCATTGATGATTGTGTGAGTTGCCATTTGTGGTAGCCATTTAATTTGAGTTAAAATAAACGCTGGATTATGTATGCAGCCAACAGCAGCTTTAATGTAGGCAGGCACCCTTTTTAGCATTCAGAGAGGGGCGAACACACAGGTGGAATGAACTACGGCTGTTTGTAAACTCTTTATCCACCATAGCAACTGTTCTGAAGTGGGAGTGATCTCCAGGGATGCTCCAACTTCTGTACATGCCTGTGTCAATTATAAAACCCCTACACCTTCAGGATTCTGGAGTGTGAAGCTATGGACACCCTGGGCCTAATTCTGAAGTCATTTACCCAAGCATAACTGGAAGTATTTCAGCTGAAGTCCGTGAAGTCATCCTGGCATGAAATTGCTTGCGAGATCAGAATCAAGACTTTCCCCTTGTCATTAAGGCTTTTTAACTGGAGTTACTTTGATCAGAAGGGAAGTAAAATAAAAACAAGGGCAAAACTCTGCCTCAAGCAAACATCCTGAAAGATTTCAATTTCTTTTTCTACCTTAGGAAAGAATGAGCTTATTTCAAATTTAGGCCAGGAAGAGTCAACTTCTGAGTCAAGTAAGTGTTGGACCCCTCCTCTCCACTATGAGTTCCAGTCAAGGTGCCATTTGCCTTGAGTGACATTTTGGCTAGATGCTTAAAGATCAATCCATAGTCTACGTGTGATTATTGACTATGCAAGAGATGGCATTCAGGAGAATGTGCATACAGTTATCCCGCAGGTCTCCTTTCCTGCCAGTGTAGAATTGCATACCATTTCTATGTGTCGTTCATCTTCTACAGAATCCAATATGACTTACAAACCTTTTGCTCCTTTTCAGCAAGCTTTTGCTGAACTTCTCTTTCTCAGAATGGTGCTTCTTTTCCTTTAATGGCAACAATCATGGTTGTTACGTGTTCTGAGAGATGGTCACCCTTTCAGGAGTGGCATCGAGTCCTCTCTGCTTACTTTCTATTGCTGCAGCTTTATTCTCCATGCTGCTTAATTGGCCCACTTGGTACCTCTAGTTGTGCTGGTTGTATCTCATGCCATCCCCTCTTTTGTCTGGTCTTTTCTCAGACTCCATGACAGCCCTGAAGTGCTTACCTTCAACCCTAACCTTATATGTTTCTGATTTTTAGTAGAGATACATTCTCCACTTGAGTCCCATAAGCTCTCACTGCTGTCCTAAAACTCCATTCTTATGGCCAGAGCATATCTATGTTTCAATGTCTACCTAATACTTCCTCAGTCTTTATCTGCCAAGTGAGATTCCATCTTTCCTGGCTTTTTCTTTACTTCCCCACTCCATTTCCTGTTTTACCTACTGCCTTTGCTTCAACCAAGGCCCTCATTGTAAGAGAAAATTAGGTCAAGACTGCAGAAGTAGCAGAGACAAAAATAACAGAACATTACAGAGGCCCCAAACCTCCTTGCAAACGTCTCTGTGCAACACTGAATCAAAACTGGTGTTAGCATTCCAGTAGTCCTAGAGGCTCCACAGGGATCAGCTGTCTTCCTGAGAGGTCAGGTCTTCAAGATAGAGGCCATGTTAACTCTCAGTCTCACTGTAAGGGCCTTGGAGTCACACAGCACGGGCCATAATGCATAATACAAGCACACTGCACAAACCAATGTTAAGAGAAGAGCTTAAAAGCTTTTTGGATGCCCCTAGTAAATCCATTTGGTTTAACTAGAACTACCAGCCAAAACTGTGATGGGGAAAAGAAAATTCAGAACACCAGGACATGCTGAAAGTCAGAAGGTAAGCAGAAAGCTGGATTTGAAGTTGAATCTCAGTGCACATGTTTCCAGGCCACTCTTACCTATTAGCCTAAGTGTAATCACAGATGTGTCACTCTCAACTATGTATTTTTATTTTCTGCTAATTAGTTCAGTCCCTTTTTTTTTAACAACTGTTCCCTCAATCAGGACAGCTGCACAGTTCGGATGAAAAGCCACCCACAAGTGTATCCCAACTGGAGCTGTGGTAATTAAACCCAAATAATTAAGACGTTCATGAGTGGCATGTGAAATCTCTGGAAACTGGCAATAAATTTTTTTGTGCAAGCTTGCGTCACAGTGGGCTGGAAGCCAGAGCTGCTGCGTGTTTGTGTGCATGTGTGTGTGGAGAGCTCAATTCTTTGGCTCTCTTGGGGAGGAACAGATCAGTATGCAAATGTCAGCTTCCTAATTAAGCACTACTTTCATGGGTTATTAAACAAACAAAAACCCCACAAAATAAACCACAAAAATATTTTGAAATGGCATTACCAATTTAAACCATTTTTTGAGTCCAAAAGAAAAATACGGTCATGTTAACTTGTATACCAAGCTTTCAGCAGACACAATTTAAATGCTAAGTTATTAACCACTGTACAACTACATTTATACTGGAAATTGCATTTGACCCTTTCAAAGAGCTTCAGATGCATGCCGCACTCAGTTCCATGGTGCTATGGATACACTTGAGACTGCAGAAATGTTGTTTAATTCTTCCATTTAGCTTATGAAACTTCTGTGGATTCAGTGCACTGGACTTTAGCCCAGACTTTAATATTCAGTCTGAAGCCTTACAGGGAGAGTTCTAGAAAATGCTTTTGGCATTGACAGAGTTCTTTCTTACCTGCCCATATTAGACCAGAGAAATGCTGGCAAAAAGTATGACTCAGGCACTCTATTACACTCTGGAGTTTTCAATGTTGGATATATTCAACCCAGTCATGGTGTAAAAAGGAAGGGAAAAAACCCTCTTAATTCCCAAGAGACCAGGTGTAAATCATGGAAGAAAGTTCTTGTCAGCAAACCGAGAGGCTAACTTCATGAATTATGAAGTAACAAGACTCCTTTCCTTATATGAAGTCTCTCCTCTAAGACGTAACTTTATCCTCCACATCAACTGAAGTCCTGCAAGTAGAAGGTTAGCTGGTAGACCTGAGGAGCATTAAGCTCAGTGACATAAACAGGCAGAGCCTGATTTTTCCTTCCAAGTGTTTCCAAGACTCCAATAGTAAAATTCTAGTGGACAGAGCCTATCTAGTGTTGTTAATTAAAATTAAGCTATAGAAGATAATTGACCCATTTCCTAAGACCAGTAGGAGTAGCCTACTGTAGTGAACTTAATAAGGAATAGTGGGCTAGAGACCAAAGCTTTCCTTTAAAAAGGAGCTCTTAACCCATAACCATTCAAGTTCCATTTCCTTAAGCCAACTGCCAGGACCCAAGGAAGAGGCAAGAAAACAAAAAGAAAAAAAAAAAAGACAATAAGTGGTTTTGTTTATCGGTAATGCAGAAAAAAAAAAAAAAAAAAAAAAACTCAGCCCTGATCTAAATCTAGAAAGAGGCTATTTTATAGAGTGCTTTGATCACATGCAGCACACATGCAAAGATTTCCTAAACTGCTAAACTGGAGACACGAGTTAGATCCCCGATGAAGGATGTGAAACACTGAAAGCACTTATTTCTTACTTTGCCTGAGTTCAGTCTAGAAACATACCGGGCTTGTTAGAACCTGCATGCAAGTACTTCGTAGTGCATCACACAACCGGGGGTGGGTTGCAGCTCCGATGAGCCCAGGAGCGCTGCTCACATTCTTGAGTGCCATCTGCTGGCACCTTGTCTGTTATCTCTGACGAATACATAACCCCTGATCCTCCCAGAGGTTGTTCAGCGTCTCGCTGAATCCACACTTATGCTTCTGTGAGACAGAAGGCTATGCAAGGGTTTTTCAAAACGGAGCTGACCCATCTCCCCATGCAAACTTTAGACCAGAGGCTCTGAGCAGCCATGCTACGGTGACAGAAAAGTAGTACGTGTAGCACTGGACTATGGTTTGCACAGCGCAATGTTGAACATGCTGTGTGGTGCTGCTTTTGAGGGTACTCAAAGAGAGGACGTGGAAGGCAGATAGGCCCTTATTTAGTTAGAGATGTTTGCTTGCCTCACTTGAGAAATATGTGAGCGTATTGCTATTTTCACATAACACTCTAACAACCACTTGTTGTTGTTGTTGTTAAGACACTGTAAGTCACACTACCTCTCTTCAGTCAGTAAATTATGTGTGGGCATGTTTGGGCACAACTGTTTGTAAAATTGTACTTAATAATGAAAAAAATCTCTGTATTTTGGTGTTAAAACTCTACCCTACTCTACATTTGCAGGAGGTTTTGTATTCCGTATTTCTACAGATACCGGAAAGCAATTCTCTCCTGTACAGATACTGTTTTAGTAACCCTGATATACTATAGAAAAGCTTTATTTTTTGTTGGTCCTGACATTACACAAGCCTTATCTCAGATTTGTACAGTGGGAAGCAGATAAATACCTGATATTGTTTCAACTTTTTGAACTGCCACAGGTGATCAAAACTCTGTGAAAGTTCAGGATCCTTAAAGTGAGGTTTATCTTACCTCACAGGAAACAGACACAATCAAGTAAGTTACTCCAGAGCTGAGAAAGGGAAGAAAGCTAGGCGGTTAGCCACTGTCTCAAGTTTATACAGAACAAATCATGGGATTTCTATGTCTGGTATTCAAATCATACCTCAGCTGTTATTTCCCTGTTGGCAAGTGTCTCAGAGGTGACTCCAGGTGAGCTGGGTTCTGGGCTGTGCTCCTTGCAAGGCCTGGCATATATTACTTGACTGGGGGTTTGGACAGGCAAGCATTGACTCATCTCACTAAAGCAAGGTAAAGACACACCTCACTAAAGCCTCGTAAGCCATGATTGTTCCTGCTGTCCACTCTGCCTGTCTGCCAAGGCTTACCGCCCTCATGACAGAGCCATCGGAAAGGAACAGGCTGTGCTTGAGCCCTTCCCTTGTACAGCTTGGTATCTTTGCTCCATCAGCTTTCATTTTTGTGGCAAACGAAGCTGGATTACATACTGGAGCTGCTGAAGTGCAGGGACATCTCTTCTGCTCTCTGTGCTGTGAGGGATGCCAGCGCTGGCATGGAGGCAGGGCACTTGGATGCGGCTGATAATGTTTCAAACCACCGTGGCGAGAGTCTCTGGAGTGCAGTCAAAGCCTGTGGGGCCATTTCACAATCTCCCTGTGCCACTGAGCTCTGATCTTTACAACAGCACAATGGTCTGCTTTATCTACACACATTAGAAAGATTTTGTGGCTGATACTGTATAATATAACCCACATGTTGCCAAGCAAAATGGCGCTTTCGCTGCCCTCTCCTTTGTGGGTTTTGGCACACGGGTCTTTCCGTGTCAATGTCGTTGCATCCCCCACTATGCAGGCAGGCACGTAAAAGCCGCCCCTGGTAGGCCCTGGTCGGGGGACGAGGCAGGGCAGCGAGGCCTGGCTGCCGGCAGACATGGCGCTCCCGGCCTCCTGGGGCTCCTCAGCCAAACGCACAGTTATTTCTGCTGGGGCGGGGAAGGGGAACCGGCAGCAGAATCGCCTTCCTCTAACCTCTTTTTGAGCTTTCCTCGAAAGAGGTCCGATGTCTCTTCTCCTCCTGGACTTCTCCCTTTTGCGAGGCAAGAAACGGCGTTTGCTGGAACACAATTCCCTGCCGCCTTCTGCCCCCCGTTGCGGGACTGGAGCCGGCGCTTTTCCCTCGCTTTCGTTGGCGGAGAGCGGGCCAGAACCCACGGGGCCCCCCAGCCCCTCCGGCCGCCGCTGCCCCCCAGCGTGGCTGCCACCAGGGGCAGGAGGGGAGGCGGGGGCCGGGCCGGGCCGGCTATGGCG
>JAVJGG010000002.1:4631138-4648261 GCA_035590195.1 Aviceda cuculoides | reverse complement strand
CCGGCTATGGCGCCTCAGCGCTGTGCTGCGGCCGGCGGCCCCTCGGCGGCAGGCGTGTGGCGAGGCGGCGGGGCTGGCTCGTGGCCGGCTGACCGGCCTTCTCTGCCTAGCGGGCAGGCCTTTCTCCTCCTCCTCCGCCCCCGCTATTTGGGGTGCCCCTGTGAAGAAATGGGAGAAGGTCCGTCGGGCTTGCTTCGTGGAGGCCATAGACCTAAAATGGCTGCCATTGAGCAGGGCTGGATTTGGCCCGACAGTCCAGATGTGTCAGCCTGACAGGATCAGGGTAGGTTTCTGATTTATAAAATGCTATACCGGGTTTTTTGTATGTGGTGGCAGGTGCTGCTAACGCTTTTATGGGCTACTGAAGCAGAGATGACTTATTAAGTTGGTGCATGCTGGAGTTTTTCTTAAGCCCAGGCCCACCTCTAGGCAGATCCCTATTCTGCAAATGGGGCACGAGATGAACTGAGGCCGTTATGAAGGTATCCCATATGTGACTGACTTTATTTTTTGTGTAATTTAACAGGATAAAGAGTATGAAGAAACAGCAGCACACTGCTCAGTAAAGTTACTACAGGAGCCTGCTGCAAGAGGGAAAAGCTACTGCTCTCCTGTCTGGGCGAATGGCTGTTATTCACAGTAGAGCAAACACAGGCCTCTAAGGAAGGAGTGCAGCAGATACTGAACTGGCAAAATACGGAAGGTAAGAATAAAAGGAAAATGCAAGATCGTCTCTCAGAGAGCTAGGCTGTTCACTGATGCCTAGTTTAGCACGTGAAAATGGGATATTTACAGCGCTCTTCTGTCACAAATCCCTACCCAATGCACCAGCAGAACAATTTTGGTCTCTGCTTGGAATTGCTGTGCAGAGGACTTTTTTCCCTGCTCTGTGACTTGTTCTGTTACTTCTAGGCCCAAGCAGTTTCTTGCACACTCACTGCAAATGCAGGAGGGGCTCTGATCTGCACTGTCCCCAGACTTTTGGACTATAAGCATACTTCAGGAGCGAGCAGTGCAGGATTTGTACCATAGCAGAAATTCTCACAGAAACAAACTTATTGCTCTTTGATTACGGTCCCTGTACCAGCATATAACAAGCTGTAACAGGCAGCTATGGCTACCAGAAATTCTCCACCCTCTTAACAAGGTGTTGATCTAGTTGAGGGAGGAATAGTTCAATTTATTTTGCAGACTCCTGCTGAGGCAGGTGTCTCTAATTGTTAACATACAAGTTACATAAGGAGAAAAGGAGGGGCTTTCAGAAGGCAGAAGATATATAGTTTCCTATAAGAAAGAAGCCCAGAAGAGAAGAACTCAAGACAGCTTTTGTTCTCTTATTGTCTTCCCTTGTTACTGTATCAAAGCTGTAGGAAGATAGTTTTAATGGAGGAAAATACATACGGTTTAACTTACAGCATTTTAGTAAAGAGCATTAACTGTATTTGAAACACTTGCCCTTTGCATTTAGTAAGGGCTGATTTTGGAGAGCAGTTGCAGTACTGATCTAATGCCTTTTCCCCGTTAAGGAATTCATGCCATTGAAATCGTATGATTCACCAAATGTCATACTCCAAATAAAATGAAGTTGTATGAAAGAATTAAAACAACCTTAGCAGTGACGTCATGCCAAATACACAGCATCTCTGATCTGGATTCAGAGTGGCAGCTTCTGCTGGCAGCCTTTGTGGGTAGAAATGACATTTTCACTATGTATTGTTCAGTAGAAGCACCTCCAGTATTATATTTATTTAAACTGTGATTTTTGTCAGAAGTGCCACCCTGGGTTTGATACATTAATTTACTTTTTTTGAGGGGGAATAGAAAAGTGCTGAAAGCAGGAGTGCACCTAAACCAACACCAAAGCTCAGCCAAGCACAAACCACCTTTTCTTCACCACTTTTCTCCTTTGCCAAACATGTTCTGACCCAAACAGCGCCCAAGAAAATACCCCAGTTCTTAATGTTTGCCAGCAGTGAGTTTTTTCTAATAATTGGATTTGAGTTTTGGAGCTTACTCTCAGCTTCCGTTTCTGTTAAGAAATTTCTAGTACGGGTTTCCTGGGAAGCTTCAAAATGCTGAAGAAACCTTCAAAGCCACAGCAAAGACTTTGGCAGATTGCAGTAGGTGTTGGAACAGGCCTTTTTTAAGGAGGAGGTGAGAGGTAATTTGGTTGGGTGGAGCAAATTTCAGGCTGGATATCCGACTCATCATTTTACTTGGCTTAGCAGCAGTGGTGCTAACACCACTCAATACTGTGATTCTGAATATATGTATTAGCAAATTCAAAATTACAATTTTAGAATTGTGAATGTAAAATATTGATACTATCGTGATGGTGTTCTGCCTGTGATGTTAGAGTTGAGTGCTGCCAGCCTCGCATTAGAGCTGTGGTGTCTAAGAGGCTGGAGGCTTGCTGTGTTCCTTTCTCCCCAGCCAGCTGAGGTTTTCTGTGCTTAGGCACTTTGCCACGCTGTGAATATCCTTGGGCTTGGAGACCCCATCCTGCAGAGAGCTAGGGAAATGGGAGTTGCAGTTCCACATCCTCTGCTTTGCAGCATAGTCCTGAAGAACAAGATTGCAAGCTTCCCTGGTGAGATCAGATTGACTGAACAACACGGGCTTCTGAGAGGAGAAGCATGCAAGCTGACCTCTGAACAGAAGTGCCCCCCCAAACCACATTGATCTTTTTGTCTGAGGATTTGAAAATCTGAAAATCTGTGTGACTACAGTATCTTTTGAGGGATAGTGTCAGAATCTTTGGAAGACTCAGTTGGGGTTTTTTTTGTCTCATCCCTACCCTAGATACAGTGCACTTTTTTTGCTGCTGCTGATGTGCTAGTTTAAGCTGTTTCACTGCTTTGGGGCTTCTGTGGATGGTGGGCTCGGACAGGATAAAAATTTAATGTTACACAGAGCTCACAGGAGAGCATTTCTGCACACCCGCTGTTACTGAATTCTTTCCATATAATTCGGACTGATTAGGATCTTCTAGTTTGCATTGCCCCCTCTTGCTTGGGTGCCTTCACTTATCTTGGAATGTGACAAGGGGAGAGAAAAACCATTCCTGAGTCAATACTAAGTACCTTTCTACACTGGGTCTTGTTCTTTACAAAGTATTTGTTTTGGGAGAGCTGCTGTCAAGTTTCTATTTTCCTTTCCTGTATGAGTGGCCCCGTAAGTATAAGCCAGAGCACTAAAAGGCTATGCCTGTTTAACGAGAGGCAGGCAGAACCAAAGAACTGGCCTGCAGTGCCAGAAAACCTGGACTTTATTCCTTCTATCCACTGTTTGAGCAGCCTTTCCCTATCAGGTATCTGCCTGGAGGGCAAACAGTTGCACAAAGAGGTGGAGTTTTTTCTCCCATCTCCAAAACAACTTGGAGCTTTAGAGAACGCCATATCTGAAGTAAGTGTGTCCAGCTTACTCGGTAAATGAACTCCCTCACCTACAGACCTGCCAAGCACGCTGCATTTTGTTACATACCAATCACTGCAAGGTGGTGAAAAGCAAGGCAGTGTCTCATAGGCAGGCTGTCAAAGTGCAAAGGAGTTTTTCAGTTTGAAAAACTAATTGTGGGAAAGGGCTGAAGAGAGGAGGCTTTAGGCAGATGTTTTTCTCACAAGTTGTAAAGACTTCTCCTATGCCTCTTTTCATTTTTAGAAATTTTGTATCTACAGATAAAGCACAGGGATCCTTCAACAGTCATGCAAGGCAGTGCATTTCTTGCTTTGAAACATAAATGCATAGGGCTTTTTACCTCCAGCTTCGTCGTATTTCGATATGGAAATTTTAATCTGGTTACTAAGATTTGAGTGTTTGTACCTCTAGTTTGCCTATGAATGTGCTGTCTGAAAAAGCCTTGCTGTGAGACACCCTTCTGAAAAGACTCAATATTTAGTTTAAATCAGGCTTGCTTACCCCACACCTTGCTTCTGTCAGTGAAGGTGAGGCAGAAGTTGTTCTGGGTGAATACAGGATTACTTAGACTCCCTGTATGAATGTATTTGATGAATCCAGCTCAGAAAAGTCACTTTGTTGCAAAAGCTCTCTCTGATATAGGGGACAAAAGAAAAGAAAAGAAAAAAAAAGTTGTTTGGTTGAGCTTTTTGTAGTCAAAACTCTTTTAATGTCTGGGTAGAAGTTGGCTGCCCTAACTTTTTTTCAGAGTGTGCTCATGCAGCTGGGCTGTCACGGATCTTGTTGCAAAGACCCGTGAAATGGGATCCCCTTTCCTGGCAACAGACAGTACTTGCCCCTGCCAAGTCCTGCTGCTGGGCCCAGCCAGCCTGCAGCCAGCTCCTGCACTTAGGTTGCCTGTTTTCTTGATAGCCCCCACTGTTGCCAAAGGTGAACCCTAAAAGTCTAGTCTGCTGATGACCCCATTTGTTAGCAGAAATGAATTTCCTGGGCAAGTCCCTGGAGTGAGCAGCCCCATGATCTTGCTGCTGTGAGATTCAGCATGCAAGAGCCATGCGTTGCATCAGGCTGTGTAGGAAGCCTACAGTCTATTTCCCAGGAATGGATAAACCCAGTGATGTTCAAGATCATCTTCTTTGTATTGCTAAAACTTAGGCTGTGAAACTTCTTTGTACTGGATCCCTGATTAAAATTGTCATGTCCTTTTAGAATTTCAAAGCATTTTGTATTTACCACTGTAAAAACTACACTTCTGGAAAAATTCCTAGACAGTAGAACTGAGTTTTCCCTTCTTAGTTACAAACTAGGCTGTAGCTTGAGCTTGAAATTCCTGCATTTCTTAAAGGATCTCTAGCGTTGTTCTGCTAAGCACTTAAAAGAACAGTTGCCTCAGAGAAGGGGCAAGAGGTTTACTGCATTCTTTGTGAGCTGCTTAAATTCCATATAAGGTTGAGGTCAGTTTGCTAGAGGCAAGTGAAAGATTTTATTACTGATCGAAGGTGTGTGGAGTCAGAGTAGAAAATAGCTTTCTTAACAAATGGTTAATTAAAAAGCAAATGTCTGATGACCTGAACAGAAAGCTCTCCCTTCCCAATCTTTACTTTCCACTATACTATGGTCAGATACATGCTCTGTATTCAGAGAAGCTGTGCCTGGTTGCAGCTCTTCCCTTGCCCCTTATTGTAAAAAAAACCAAAACAAACCCAAAGCTGTGACATCAGGGAACTGAATCCTTGTTGTTGTTGCACACTTCATACTACCCTCCTTACCAAGTGGCCATTTGAACAGGCACTTTTCCCTTGTGCTGGGAGGTGATGATCTCGATGATAGCTTTAAGTACATATTTCTGTTAACAGCAGACTGTGTGTTGGCTCAGCCCCGTAATATCCTTCTCAATGTGTTGTCCCAAGCAAGACAAGAATGAGTTAGCAGAGTGGGCTGCATAGAACTCCGCATCCAGTGTGCTTGTGGGTTGAGAGTATTTTTGTAGAGGAAGAGCAGCATAGAATCAGGATCTGCTGTCAGGCAAGTCACTTGATTTATTCATCTAGGAATGAAGCCCTTTCTTTGAGTTCTGACATACCTCAAATTCAAAGAAAATTATAAGATAACGAGATGTCCTTTTTTTCCGTTATCAGTTGTAGCAATTTGGTGCTGTGCACGGCTGGTATATCTCGTTCTATGCTAAGCAACATCTTCAAAAATTGTCAGCAAGGAGCAGTGATTTAGGATCTGTTTTCTTCAGCCTATGGGGAGTGTGGATTACTTCTCCAAGCAAGGGCAGAGGATAAACATCACAAGGAAAGGGGAGTGGATAATATTGGCACAAGGTTACCAGCTGGAGGCAGGCCTTACTGATAGTAGAAAAATTACCAAGATAGGCAGCATCGTTGCCTGCCTAGGAATTGAAATACTAAAAGCGAGTGGGCTGGTTGAACAGATGTGGCTCTGCAGTAAGGTATGAGTGGTGGTGGTGGTGGTGGTGGTGTCTCTTCTTGGTGTGTTGACCTGGCTGCTGTACATGCACAGCACCAGCTTCAGGCGTCTCTCACCGAGGAAAGAGGGGAACCTAGAGTGTCATACCTAACATCTGTGACACATGTGAAAAGTAAGACATGGGCAGAGATGGACCTAAAGTGGATCCAAATTTCCCAAATATTTCTTTGCAGAGCCTTGATTTAGCTTATGGGTAGAAGGCCAGTTGTTAACAGTTTATTAAAATATTAAACAAGTGAAGAAAGGCAATGCACATTTGCTGAGCACAGTGGTGCCTTTAAATCCTGACAGGCATATGTTTTTGTTTACTCGGTTCACTAGTTCAGTTACTCCATGCATAGATCAAAACTCCAATAAACAAATGGATGAATCAAAAATGCAATTATGCTGTTTAGAGAAATTACAAGATGTCTTTCAAATATAATCAGCAAGACATGCTCTGCATCAAAGAGAACTTTAAATGCTGTCAGGAAGGTCTAATTCACACCACATCAACACTGTATTGTGGAAGTTGAGAAGGATAAATGGGGAGACTTTAGGAAACCACACAAGCAACTTGAACTGCTGACACTTATAGAGGAGACAAGGTATGTGTATTCTGATTTCCTGGGGAAAAGAATCTTAAGTTAAAACTGTTGGGCAAAACTACACAGAGAAAAATTATTAGCCCGCTTGCTGCCAATTCTTCATGCTCGGTTAGCCTCTTCTAGATCTTTCTTGGACTGATAGGACTGGTACTCTTCCTGTCCTTCAAATCCTAGGATAAGATAATTGAGTTATTTTAATGTCTGTGTAGGGTACCACTCTTTTCAAGTATCTATTCCAGTTGATTTCCTCCGATAGACAAGACAAAATTCTTGTAAATCCTGGAAAGCCTATTGTAGACAGAGCATCATCTGTATAAGAACCTGTTCTTGGGCCCTGAGGCTGTACCAAGACTACCATTATAAACCACTGTGAACTGAAAAAGTAACAGTGGAACAAGGTACTAGACTTTCTTTTTGTGCAGTATACCTGAGACTGTCATTATGAATTGGGAGCAGAGTATCTGGGTTGCATCATAGTTCATCTGCAAATCACAGAACAGATTTTTCTTAAGGTGTGTCAGTGTTACATTAGCTGCTTCTGTTTGTGCATAGTTCATGACAAGTCTCTGTTTGAATGATTACTAATCTCCTATACTTCTAAATCCTATCACTAGGGGTTTAACAGGTCTATCCTCTTTTCAGGAGGCATATGCAATAATTCATAGCATGGTAATAGACTCATAAATTAAACCTCAAATTCCAGAGACATTTCTATACTTTGGCTGTAAGAACTTGAGTTGTATTCAGGGTCTTTTGCTTGGAATACTTTTTGTTTGGTTATTCATGGTTTGTTTTGGATTATATGTTAAGATATATCTATAAATTAAGGTAGTAATGTTACTGGAATTTCTTCAGGGCTATGTAATAGGATAAATAAACTCTTTCATCCTATCTTGTAATTAAGCAGTTCTCTCAATTCTTCCCTTTTTTCCTCAAGTAGAGCTTCAGTTTCTTCACAAATGCATTATTTTATATGAAATGTAATCAAAGCAGAGGGCATATTAGCCATCTGAAACTGGGGCCAGCAAAGCAATCTCCTGAGTTCCCTTGCAGAGATTTCTTGTTTAGTTTGGGGAAGTTGATTTAAAAAAACAACCAACCAACCAACCCCCACCAACCCCAAGTTTGTAACATGCCTGTGTTTTTAAGTATTTTCAAATTGATTAGTCAAAATTTTCAAAATGCTATTTCATCCTTTTGTTAGATTTGCAAAGTATTGTTATGATATGTACATAATGGATCAAACTGAGTTGCTTCATGGATCACCACTGATTCCTCACAGGCTCTTTGTCTCCTGGAGACTCTCTCTTTTAATCTAGCCTTTGCTTCGCAAAAAGTTCTTAGATTATGTTTCACATTTTTCCTAACTATATGGATTAGGTTCCCTTTCAAAGCTATAGCTTGACCACACAAATTCATTTAAAAAATAAAAGTTACTATGTTAAGTTCCAGTTTGAGGCAAGAATGTTCATTTTTCTAGAGGAAACATCTCTAGCTGTGTTTTTAGGAAAGAAGTTTTCTCTTTCTCCTCTGTCCAGAATTGTTTGCTTATAAGGATACTGTGTCTACATAGCTGAATGATTAAGCAAAAAAATCCTAGGTATTATTCACACATTTGTTTTCCTGCTCAGGACTTGAGCCGGTGGCCTTAGAGCAAATAGTATGCTCTGTGTCATGCTACAGCCAAGTTAAAGGTGTTCTGGCAAGTAAGCAGTTACCATTCCTGCTGATTGCCTGGTTGATCTGGGCTCAGCTGTGAGCTAGAGGGGAAGCTGGGGCTGAGGTTATCAGGAGAAGGGTGTTTCCCTTTCTTTCCAGCTCCCTAGGCAGGAAGGGCAGATAAGGGAATTTGTTGCTCTGCCCTCTGAATTGGCTTGGTTTAGATTTGAGTACGGGATTTGGAAGTAGACTCCGAAGAAAGGGTTGGGAAATGGTTTGTAGTTAGGATTTTTCTTTTTCCTGCCCTGGCTAGTGAACCTTTTGAATGGCCTCCTTGGTATATCTTTTCAAGTTATGGCTGAACGTGGAAGTAAGAGAGGGTTCCCTGAGCTAAACTCAGTGGCCATGAGGGAACAGAACTGACAGCTTTGCTAGGCCACTGCCATAGAATATAGTAGAGAATAGAATATTCTGTGCAGAATATTGGAATAGAATATGGAATATATTCTATATCACTGGTATAGAATAGAATAAAGCTTCTGATTTCCATGACTAAACTGTATGTTCAGACAGATGATGATGGGTGCTATTCTGCTTTTCCTTTACTTCTGTGAAAGGAACCCTTGGTACAGCTAAATAGGTTAGGATAGCATGTAACCAGAGGGATAATGTGGAGTGACTTCCAGCCTCACAGTCAGTTTTGACTCTTATAGTTTTTTTAATTGTCTCTGTGTATCTCTGAAGTGCAGCATAACATTGTTACCCTGTAAGGTGTGGGTCATCAGAAAGGAACCATGTGTAATTTATTTATCAGCACAAACAGCATCAAGACATTGACCTCTGTAATATGTAGACAGTAAACAATAATGGGAAAGGAAACATAGGGAAGCAGTATGTGTTACTTCAGTAAAGACAATGTCCTGTAAGATTGTCTGTAAATGGTACCAGAATAATAATTTTTGGTGTCTTGTATGACTTTTTTTTTCTGGGTCTCCATTGTGGGTACATCTTAGAAATCTGGTGGTTGGTTTGTTGTTTCGGTTTTTTTTTTTAACCATTTTCTCTGGACCATCACAGATCTCCAGATACACCTGTTTCCTGGCCATTTTCTGAGTGCACAAATTGCTATTGTTTTCTGGGCATCTGAGTTCAGTAGTTCAAGCAATTAGCCTGCTTTGTCCCAGGAAGAGCATAAGTTGTCAGGAACTCACTCGGAGTTCCACTTTACTGCAGTGACAAACATAAAAGCAGAGAAGCTCAGGGGCAATGACATTTGTAACAGTTTTCTGTCAGGTAGTTCTCCAAGATGTTTGAAAGGTTTAAATTGCCTTGTTATTTTGCTCTCAGCCAGCTTGTTTGGGGATTCCTTTTTAGGCTGATGGTGGATGATATTGAGATGGTGATTTTCCACAGTATCCCTGAAAATACTGATGAAAGAAGCTGCTGGACTGATTTTTCTTTCTGTTACACCGCTTTTTTGCTCTGTCCGTACTTATCATTTGAGGAGTTCATTTACAGTGATACTGTGCAAGCAGAACATAGTCACAGATGCACAGAAAAATTCATGCCTAAGAAACTTTCAACTGCTCTGTGACCTTCTGTTAGGTTAGCTGGGTAGATGCAGAAAACTTCATAAATACTGTATCTATTTTCTGCCTAGAGACTACATGGAATGTATCCTACATATTTTTTAGTTCTTCTACAGTTTATTAATTTGCATGAATGGGGTTAGAGGGAACCTCTGTATAGTGCTAAATGCTGTACAAATCCAGACTGAAGAGATGGCTCTATAATTGTTCCAGCTTTCTGGGCATGGCCTTAGAGAAAATGTATTGCATCATTTGTTGCTTCTGCAGATTGAAGACCATGCCCCTGGAATACACAGGGAGCTATGGAACAGTTTTTCAGTGTTCAGCCTTGGAGTAAAGCAGGATGTGAAGGGTGGATATAAAAATAGAGGCATCCATAGAAAATTTAGGAAATTTGTTAACATAGGTGGGTAAACAAGTATGAATTCCTTAGGTCCAATATCTGTCAGCACAAAGGATTTGTAGACCACTTTCAGTGATGTACAAACCACATCTCTGGTCCAGCTGTATATTTTGAAAACATCAAAAAGCACAAACTTACCACATGCCAGAGATACTTAGCGGACATAAAGTCAGCACGGTTGGCCCTATGCCTTGACATTTGCAGTCTGTGGAGAAATGGGTGAGAGAGGTAGGCAGTACCTCCATTCTAACTACCCCTGCTAACTCCCAG
The DNA here is from genome assembly GCA_035590195.1 of Aviceda cuculoides. NCBI lineage: Eukaryota > Metazoa > Chordata > Aves > Accipitriformes > Accipitridae > Aviceda > Aviceda cuculoides. The sequence continues at coordinate 4,637,840 of JAVJGG010000002.1, read as the reverse complement.
CCCTTGGGGAGTTAGCACCATCAGGCTGCTCTCAGGGCTGCTGAGGCTATTGTAAAACTGATCTTAGGATTGGGAATTTGTTCTTGGCTCTGTGCCACCTCCATGCTATTGCCCTTCTCAATAAAGTAACTGGAGGCAGAACACAGCAATGAACATAAGCCTGTTGGGTTAACATCAGTTGTGCCAAACTACTTTTCTGTTTTTCAGGCTTCAGAAGCATCAGTATGTCAGGCATACTTTTCGCTTTTGATTTATCTTCCTAATTACCTCCTTCAGTCTTGTTTCTGCTGTAGCACTTAGTGATAACAAAGTAGGAGTGAAGAATGGCATGAAAATGCTAGTGTTTGCATGCTACTACCACTAAACCCATGCTTGATTCTTTCATTTGTAGCTGAAACAGTATTTGGAGCAGAAACTCACTCACATATGCTGAGGCAGCACCAACCATAATGCAGGATTTTGATTTCTGAACTAGTACATGTAGGCATCACTGTGCAACAAGCAATGGAGTATAATTATGAAATAAAAACTCCTCAGAAACTGTATCTAAAACCTCAAGTCAGCCACGTTCAGTTAGCTTTCATCTTTCAGGATTTTTTACTTCTGTGTGCTCCCAAGTTCTGACTAGGAGGTACAGAGCCATAATCGGGCATTGCTATTCTAAAAGAAAAGAGGAAGTAGGGGAAGTGTGAGGAAGGAACTCGAGGCCTTCTCTTGAAGTTTCAGCCTTTATACCAACTCCTGCTGAGCCTCTACATGGGAGTTTGTTTCAGTAACAAACAAGCAGGAGTAGTTACATATAGTAACATAGAGTAACATAATAGTAACATACAGTAACATAATAGTTACGTACATAGTAGTTGCCCATTCTCAACAGAGAAAGCAAATATGTAGAACATGGGTAGGAAGGTAGCATTCTTCCTTTTAAAAGGGAGTGAGTCTTGTCCTCTAGATCCTCTAGGGAAGGCAAGTCCCAGGAGTCGTCCATATTCAGGGATGGCATCAAAGCATTGCCAGAATTTTCCTTTCTCTCAGCTCACTGTGATTTAAAGAGCTGGTGATGTCAGAGAGCTGGGATTCCAGACAGAATTGTTGATCTTGCCTCACTGTGAGAAGTTGCATGGGTTAGCTTTTCCTTACAAGACATTGTCCAGCCTTTCATACATGAAAGATTTCTCATATTTCATTTGGGCTAATTATGCTGCATCCCTTTCCTGCTCTCGTGAATTAATACCACTATGCCTGACTCTGTCCATTCTGAAAATAGCTATTGATACAGCTCACAACTATTTATATCTGCTAGTGTCAACATGAAGCAGGCACACATTTCCAGAAGAAATTATGACTTCTTAACAGCTTCTGCATCAGCGAAGTTAAAAGGGCTCAGAATGCAGAGGTAGCTTGGACAAAGTTTGAAATGTTCTCCATTCTTACCTCTCCCCTGAAGAAGATGCAGAAAGTTACACATCATGATAAAATTTTAAAGTCTTATAGAATCTGGAGAATTCTCCCCCCCCCCCCCCTTTTTTTTTTTTCAGCTTTGAGAACAGGATTTTTTCAAGTCATGTTGTATTTAATGTATCCCCAGTGTTCAGCAATGGATTAGCTTCATGTCCGAGAATGCAATAAGAAATGTTTATCATTCTGGTGTAGTAACTTCCTTCCCTAGAAGTAAGTCTTCCATATGCTTTGACACTTTGGTTCCTGAACTACTGTTGTAATAACGCTAAGAAAACCTGAACAGGATTGAGTAACTCAGAGGGCAGTTTGTGCTCCAGAGGAGCTGACAATTTAGATGTCAGAGCATTATGAAGTAAACATACTCATGGACCAGTTAGAAAACAAGCATGATGTTCCAAGGAGGATGTCTGAAACACTGCTAAGCAGAAAATCGACGTTGTATACGTACATCTGCTGACAGGTAGCTGAAGTAGCAATACATTTTTTTCATATGTTTGTGACCCTATATTTATCATTTGAAGTATGAAGACACATTTATATCTAGGGATCTGGGCTTATGTCCAGTAGTGTTGTCCCCACAATGCTTTGTTGAGAAGCTGGAGAGAGAAGAGGATGAAGGATACTTATGAATATATTGAAACACTTTGTTCACTCTCATTTTTTTTAGATTGTGTTCTATTAACCTCTAGTGCAGAATGCTGATTTTGAACAAGAAGTATCAAAGTATTTCATTTCAATAGTTCAATATTATTAACATTTCATCCAAAAGAATTCAGTGCAATGCTCTTTATTTTGCTGTGTGCATTGAATTTTGACAGAATTTTTTACTCTGATGAACTGTGACTCACAGTGACTCTGCATTGGAGTGTCATGCAAAAGCAACATACCAGTTTTTTTAATATCTGCAAGAGTTGGTTCCGGGGCTGATGGAACAAGGGAAAGAGTGGGGGAGTCAATTCCTCTGCCTGCCTGCTCCAGAAAAGCATGAAAGTCAGTGGCAGCAGAAGCCTCCACAGTGTCCTAGCAGCCTTAGCCAAATGCAAGAGACCATGTGGAGTAGGTGCTTCTTGTCTTTCAAAGCAGTGCCATATGAACAAGCTCTCTGAGATGGGGAATAGGAGAAGGGATCAATGAGTCTCTCATCTTCCTGCGCTTAAGTGACTTTTGGTGAGCTTCCCTCCCTTCAAAAGTTTCAGGAGCCAATTTTAGTGCCTAGGGGCAAGTTAGAAGCAAGAGAAACTTGACACGAGGCTTTTGGTATTTATGAATTGCAGACAGCAACAATCCTTAAATAAGCAATGACAAAGGAAATAAGTATCTCTGAATCTCACAGTGTGGGGAACTAAACCCAGTTAGCACAGCTGCAGATAGGGAGTGGTGAACAGGACAGTGTTAAAGACTAAAGAGCTATAGCATCACTTGTACTTGTGGTTTGTTTTATTTTGTTTTGTTTTGTGGTCATGGGTGCAGCTCTCTGGCTAATCAAAGATAAGAAGGAGTTGCATTCTGTGTTGTACTTAACAGGAAACAAAGTTGTACACATGCATGAAAACCAGCCAGAAAGTGTTCAGACAGGAATTTCTGAGTAGCTGATGAGGTCAAAGGTGGGAGCCAGTTACAGTAGATTTGATAATCCTACAATATCAGAGATAGTTTTGAGACTCCCTTCCCAAACAGAAGATGATCTGGGGTTGTGAAATTTCTGTCACATTGGTTCTGTTGTGGTAAAAACAGTCCTTAAAGGTCTTCAGAGACAGGCAAAAGAAAGCTATATAAAATGGTCTTTTCGGGCTGGAAACCAGATCCAGAAAGAACTTAATGAGCTGGATGTGAGTTTCCTTATTGTCACCCTTCAAAAAATGCTGAAGGGCTTGGGATCCTTATGCCATATGACAGGAAGAAGTATCTGACCTTGTAGTATTAGTATTTCTTCCTTCTGCTCTTCAAAAAACAAATTAAAATCTCACAGAATCATCACACATAAGAAAATGATGATGTTTAAGTATGGCTTTAGGTAAGTATACCTCTCTGTACAATATGTATGAGGTGAAAAATCTTCCCACTCTCACTTTTCAGGCAATTTTTGGAAGCTTTCAGCTCATGCTGTGCAGTAGAGGAACTCTGCTGGAAATAACGAAACACCAGTAAACCACTAGCTCTAACTGTTCTTGTGATATTTTAATTACAAATTCTGAATTTAAAGCTAGTCAGAGATAAGAGGACTGAGACACATGTGTTGTAAAAGCTCCTGAGATCCCTCTGTGGAAAACTTTAATTGTATCTGTTTGGAAACAAGTCTGAAATCTCCATTGTGACAGCCTGTGGAGAGAGGAGTATGTCTCTACCCTTCACAGACCCCTTCCATAGGGGTTTGGAATGTCTTTATTTCGTGGAATGACATTCATGGTGCTCTTTAAATGCTGAGTAGCGCTCATCACTGCAATCAGGAAGGAAGACTGTGAGAATTGTGGAAAAAAGTTGTAAATCCTGCAGGTGAATGAGTATAACCGGGAAGCATACCTGGTTTTATTAATCTAAACCAAATGGGGCACTGTGTCCTGCAGTATGCTACAAAGCCACAATTGTTTCATACAGTAGAAATTAAGAGTGATTCAGATGCTGCAGTTCAGGTTAAAAATTCAAACACTGAAGGCAGTAATTACAAAAATCAGAGTCAGTAACATTCATAATTAGTTAATACTAGCAGACTCCAGAGTAATGGTGCAAGGACTGCAGAAAATGATGAATGTGTTGACAATATGTTTTTGTGAGGAAAGGCAGCTACACCTACACCCTGCAGAACAGGATATTAAAAAAGGATTCATAAGATCATTTGATGAAAATTTGGCCTTAATGGAGTTTGAGAGTCTTGTTTATTTACACTACTTCAAGCAAGGCTAATGCTTAATAAAATGAACTAATAACTACTCAGAGATAAGAGTAAATATGGATAAGGGGCTTTAAGCTTCCCTTTCACACCTTTGAAAGTTACCTTTTTTTCCCTTTTTCTTTTAGCGATTAGGCTTCTGCTATTCCACACCATCCACACCAATTCCTGTTAGTACAATAACAGCTCATTCAATAGCAAACCAGGCAGCTGTAAAGTTGAGCTAGCTAGTGATCATGTACTCATTGCTGTGACTCGCTGCTGTGACTTTAGTGCATAAGGTATTTAAGAATGTTGCTTATTGTCCTTCTGGCATGTTATCTCTGCCCTACTTGATTTCTTGTGTGTGTTGGGTGGTGGTGAGGCAAACTGTGTTTTCTTCAGAGTAGCAAAATGGCAAGAGTTCACACTCGCAGGAAATTGGAATTGCCCCACGTATTTCCAGACATGTTCAAAGTAAATAAAGTCAGTGCTGCTTTATTACTTTTGAAGTCTAACCACAGTGTATGTGTCTGACCTCGGTGAAGAGTGAGCAAACAGGTGAAACCCTGTAGCATCTTCTATTAAAAAAAACGAATATCATTGAAGAGTAAATGAAAACAGTGAATATAACAAACTGAAACATTCCTGTCAGATCTCTGTCCAAGATTTTTAAAAGGTAATCTCCACTGGTGTTTCACCTGCAATGCTCACAGACAAACTGTTGTTGTTTCTGAGAGAGATAAGAACAGCAATATGTAGTTCTGATGTTATAAAGCATCCTGTATTTCGGAGCTCATTCAGTTGATTACTCTGTTCAATATCCTTCATGCCTGGGATGACAAACAGCAGAATTCCCATGACCAAAAACTCCAAAACAATTGCAGCTCAGGAAATAAATTGAGATGCTGGATAATGCACTTGCATGCTCTGAATACGTTAGAAGTCCCCTCTCTGACATGGAAGCATACAATCTGCTTGTTTCTGGGATGCCAGTTTTGTGTCTAGATTCCATTCACAATCAGGGCAACACTCTCCTATTTCTTCAGTATGTAATAAATCCATATTGAGAGATTCATAGTCTGTTGTAACTGGTAAGCAATAAAGAGCAGAGTTGAAACATAGACTGTTTCCCCCTATTGTACCAGGTCTGCCAGCTTGCTCGGTTTGAGCATGCATTGTGCATTACAGGATGATTTTCAGTGAGACCCAGCTGCTAGACTAATGTAAGACCCGGCTCCTAGAGTGATGTGAGTGCGTGAGAATCTCAGATTTGGCAGGGGCAGGGCAAGGGTGTTTGTTTGAATTACTATGTATGGTGAAAATGTTGGAAGTGTCATGTAAATCAAAATCTGGAGAGAAACTTAACATCAATTTATTATTTCTGTGAAGTTGTAGAAATTAGGATATTAGAATAGTCACCTCTTTGGGAGAGTTCGACTCATGATTTAGAAGGATCAACAATATCCCCATAATGTCATACGATTAATTATTTTCCATATATCCAGCCAACTCTTACTTAGGATGCATAGAGCATAGGTTCACACAAATAAAAACTCAGATAATGCAAAACATAGAAATTAAGTTAAACAAATCTGTCATGAGACTGGTATAGAAGGGAGGGGTGCATGTGCATAGCTAGACCATAATCTAGGAAATCAGAACCGAGTTCACTTTTTTCCATTCCTTGGAAAGCCTTAGAATGTATGTCCATCAGTGAATCTGTTCTTCTGGTATGTGAGGTCATTCAAAAACAGATGAGAGGAAGAAACACACTCTACAAGTCTGCCTTGATTTGTTTTTGCAAGGTCACTAGTCATATGTTACTTTCTTTACAGTTATCTGCAGAGGAATTGATTACAAAGGAGAGAACCCTTTACTTCAGGGCTGTAGCAGCACTGAATCATAGAATCATTTGGGTTGGAAAAGACCTTTAAGATCCTCAAGTCCAACCGTTAACCTAGCACTGCCAAATCCACCACTAAACCATGTCCCTAAGTACCACATCTACACATCTTTTAAATACCTCCAGGGATGGTGACTCAACCACCTCCCTGGGCAGCCTGTTCTGATGCTTGACAACCCTTTTGGTGAAGAAATTTTTCCTAATACCCAATCTAAACCTCCCCTGGTGCAACTTGAGGCCATTTCCTCTTGTCGTATTGCTTGTTACTTGGAAGAAGAGACCAACACCCACCTGGCTACACCCTCCTTTCAGGTAGTTGAAGAAAGCGATAAGGTCTCCCCTCGGCCTCCTTTTCTCCAGGCTAAACAGCCCCAGCTCCCTCAGCCGCTCCCCATCAGACTTGTGCTCCAGGCCCCTCACCAACTTGGTTGCCCTTCTCTGGACACGCTCCAGCACCTCCATGTCTTTC
>JAVJGG010000002.1:4617517-4630931 GCA_035590195.1 Aviceda cuculoides | reverse complement strand
GGCAGCTTTCCAGCCACTCTTCCCCAAGCCTGTAGTGTTGCATGGGGTTGTTGTGACCCAAGTGCAGGACCTGGCACTTAATCTTGTTGAACCTTGTACAGTTGGCCTTGGCCCATTGATACAGCCTGTCCAGATCCCTCTGCAGAACCTTCCTACCCTCAAGCAGATCAATACTCACGGCCAACTTGGTGTCATCTGCAAACCTACTGAGGGTGCACTTGATCCCCTTGTCCAGATCGCTGATAAAGGTATTAAACAGAACTGGCCCTGTTACTGAGCCCTGGGGAACACCACTTGTGACTGGCCACCAACTGGATTTAACTCCATTCACCACCACTCTTTGGTCCCGGCCATCCAGCCAGTTTTTTACTGGGTAAAGAGTACACCTGTCCAAGCCATGAGCAGCCAGTTTCTCCAGGAGAATGGTGTGGGAAACAGTGTCAAAGGCTTTACTAAAGTCCACATAAACAACATCCACAGCCTTTCCCTCATCCACTAGGCGGGTCACCTTGGTATAGAAGGAGATCAGGTTAGTCAAGCAGGATCTGCCTTTCATAAACCCGTGCTGACTGGGCCTGATCACCTGGTTGTCCTGTACATGCCGCATGATGGCACTCAAGATGATCTGCTCCATAACCTTCCCTGGCACTGAGGCCAGGCTGACCAGCCTATAGTCCCCTGGATCCTCCTTCCATCCCTTCTTGTAGATGGGTATCACATTTGCTGACTTCCAGTCAAGTGGGACCTCCCTGGTTAGCCAGGATTGCTGATAAATGATTGAAAGTGGCTTGGTGAGTGCTTCCACCAGCTCCCTCAGTACCCTTGGGTGGATCTCATTTGGCCCCATAGACTTGTGTGTGTCTAAGTGGTCTAGCAGGTCACTTACCATTTCCCCTTGGATTATGGGGGCTTCATTCTGTTCCCCATTCCTGCCTTCCGGCTCAGGGGGCTAGGTACCCAGAGAACAACTGGTCTTACTATTAAAGACTCAGGCAAAGGTGCCATTAAGTACCTCACCTCTTTCCTCATCCTTTGTTTCCCCCTGCATACAGTGAAGGATAGAGATTCTCCTTAGCCCTCCTTCTGTTGCTAATGTGTTTATAGAAATGTTTTTTTATTGTCTTTTACAGCAGTAGCCAGATTACGTTCTACTTGGGCTTTGGCCCTTCTAATTTTCTCCATGCGTAACCTCACAACATCCTTGCAGTCCTCCTGAGTTGCCTGCCCCTTCTTCCAAATGTCATAAACTCTTTTTTTCCCCCTGAGTTCCAGCCAAAGCTCTCTGTTCAGCTAGGCCAGTCTTGTTCCCTGACGGCTCATCTTTTGGCATGTGGGGATAGCCTGTCCTGTGCCTTTAAGATTTCCTTCCTGAAGAATCTCCAGCCTTCCTGGACTCCTTTGCCCTTAAGGACTGCCTCCCAGGGGACTCTGTCAACCAATCTCCTAAACAGGCCAAAGTCTGCCCTCTGGAAGTCCAAGGTAGCAGTTCTGCTGACCCCGCTCTTTACTTCTCCAAATCGAAAACTCCATCATTTCATGATCGCTGTGCCCAAGATGGCCTCCAGCCATCACATCATCCACAAGTCCTTCTCTGTTCACAAACACCAGGTCCAGCAGGGCTCCTTCCCTAGTTGGCTCACTCACCAGCTGTGTCAGGAAGTTATCTTCCACACACTCCAGGAACCTCCTAGACTGTTTCCTCTTTGCTGTATTGTATTTCCAGCAGGCATCTGGTAAGTTGAAGTCCCCCACAAGAACAAGGGCTGGCGATTGTAAGACTTCTCCCAGCTGTTTATAGAATATTTCATCTGCCTTTTCATCTGGTTGGATGCTGTTACAGACTCCCACCATGATATCTGCCTTGTTGGCTCTCCCCCTGATTCTTACCTATAAACTTTCAGCCCTGTCATCACTATCATTAAGCTCTAGACAATCAAAACACTCCCTAACATACAGGGCTACCCCAATGCCTCTCCTTCCTTGCCTGTCCCTTCTGAGGAGTTTATAGCTATCCATTGCATCACTCCAGATATGTGAGTCATCCCACCATGTTTCCATGATGGCAACTATATCAGTTTTCCTGCTGCGCAATGGCTTCCAGCTCCTGTTTGTTGCCCATGCTGCGTGTATTGGTGTAGATGCACTTCAGCTGGGCTGTTGATCCCGCCACCTTTTTGTGGGGAGAAGCACTAATTCCTACGTGACCATTCTCAGGCACTTCCATGGTTTCTAACACATCAATAACCCTTGCATCTTTGCTGCTGCATGGATCTCCGTCCCCTACCTCCACTGAGATGGCACACCTAAGGACCTTGTTAGCACACTGTCCCTCAAACATTGGTGTGCTGCCCCCAGGCTTATCTTTAGGCAGCCTGGTTTTATCTCTTTCCCTCTTCAAATCTAGTTTAAAGCTCTTTCTGTGAGTACTGAGGGTCTGCCTCAAGGAGCTTATGCAAACACCAGTAAACTTCTTAATAGTCAAAAGAGCTGACATCGTGCAGTCCGTAAGCATGCAGTCAAGTAAGGAGGGGAGTCCAGATCTTCAGCAGCCTAATTCAGTGCCCCATACAATAGATGCCATATCATATACTGTCATTCTCGATGTACAGAAAGACTCAGGAATTAAGTATGCTTTCTGACTTCATCACAAATAACTATTTGTTAAAAACACATCACAGGCTGTTACATTAGCCTTCACTTAAGATTTTTGGGTGACAAACCTTTTAAATATATTGAGGACCAAGTAAACCATAGGCCACTTGTTAATGAGGAGACACTAATTACAAAACAGATTGCATTCATCACTCACAAATTATTTGTCTAGAATGAGTATTTTCATTAATTACTTGCATTGAAATAAGTACTTTCCTTTGAAATATTCAGGTATTCTTGGTATTTTGTAAGCTCATTATGGGAAATAGATGATGTTTGGATGGAGAAGACATAACCCTTACAGAAGATTTTGGCAGATGAGTTTTAGGTTTTGTGGAAGCAAGCTAAGAAGCTGAGTCAGCAAGTAAAATGAATTTCAGCCTGCCAGTTCACAGGCCTGTGTGAATGGTGTTTGCTAATGCCTAATTGTAGTGGTTTCATGTTGTGCATCCCCCTTTTCCTATCTCAGTTCAGGCTGGCTCTGGGTTTTGAGGTTTAAAAAAGTACAGGTGCTTTGCAGAGGAAAATTTACTGCTCTCAACAGAGGAACACTATGGGATCCTCCTTGATTTCTAACAGCTACATTCTTTCAAGCTTGGTAATGTATTTAGCAATAATGAAAGTAAGTAGCTCATTGTGTTGGTATGAGCCAGGTGTAATGTAAATAGGCGTTGTGCAAGCATATTCGGACTACAAAGTCAAATTATTTCAGGTTGATCCTTGCCTTCTATAAGCACAGATTGATAACCAAGGGGAAGATCCTTGTCTAAAAACTTACTACTGTTATCTATAGCCCTGGCATCTGGACATCTTCCCAGAGAGCAAAGTGCATGACTGCTTCCAGGATCCCTGCCATACTGCTTTGACAGAGCCTATGGCAAATATTAATCAATTGATTAAACCCTTGAAAACAATTGTGTTTAGAACTAAGCTTATCAGGCTGAAGATCTAGCAAACCATTACAGGAGAGTAGCTTCCAAGTGGTGCACATATATTGTCCCCTTCCTAGACCTAGAGTTCTTCAGTGGTATGGAAAAAGCATCAGAGGAGATCAAAACACTACGTGTCAATTAATGCATTTGTGACTGGCAGGCAGGCTGTAGAATAGCTTTCTGGAGGGGAATCACTAGCATGCTAACCTATGTGTTAGCTGAAAGCCATACTGTTTAAAAACATGATTGAATTGATACCAAGTCTTTAGGATTAATGTTAGCCCCAAGCAGAGAAGCACGTTGGAACGCTGGCTTCCACTTCCCTTTGGTCTCATCACTAACCCATCCTCTTGTTATCAGGGCCTGAATGTGTGGAATCCCTGGAGCCGTAATAATAAAGACCTGGTGAGCAAGTAGAACTGGATGAAGGGGAATTACTGGAAATCTGAGACCCCTCCCTGCATTTGCAGAGCAAACATCTCTTATAATTGATATGTGTGTTTATTTAGTGTTGCTAGTTACAAATCTTTTGTAAATAATGCCTCGACAGGTCAAACATTTAAGGCATAATGAGTCATTCCCCAGCATTAAATGAGAAGCCTTGATCCCCAAATTTTTGATTGAGGCAAATAAGTGTTCTAAATGTGTATCGCAAGCTGCTTGTTAAAATAAATGCCTGTGGTGTGACTGGGCTGGAAGGATGAAAGAGAAAATTCACTGGGCTTTCAGACTGGAATGTACCTTGCCTGCTCCAACTTCAGGTTTTATTGCAAGGGCTCTGGTTTTACCCAAATTGACAGCAACTTGGCAGAAATTTTCCTCAGCACGTTCTTTTTGTGTAGATTTACCAGCAGTAAATTCAAAAATTGGACAAATTAAACTTGTCAGTGAGCCTGTGGTATAAGTCTCCCTCTCTGTCCAACCCACAACATGTTATTAGTCAGCTGTTGCCCCGGCCAGAAAGTGTTAGCTCCTTAGTTCAGGTTGTGGTAGCTCATGTGTTTAGCTTGGGAGACTCCAAGTTCAATACGCAGAGTGCCAGCCAACATGACTACTCTGTCAGAAACAAAAGGCCTGTCACACAGAGCGGCCTCCTACCTCTGAAGAAAGGGTAGATGTGTCCAGGGAAGGCAGGACACAATAGTCTTACACCTGTCTTTTTCCCATCATGTCTTTCCTCCAGCTTTTATCAAGGTAACTTGGATACCAGCTCAGTAGAGAACCTGTCAGGTGCTTCCTTTAATTCATTGTATGTCTGCTACCACAACATTTTAAGCTCCATATTTCAGCATAGAATAGTTTGGGTTGGAAGGGACCTTTAAAGGTCATCCAGTCCAACCCCCCCTGCAATGAGCAGGGACATCTTCAACTAGATCGGGTTGCTCAGAGCCCTGTCCAACCTGACCTTGAATGTTTCCAGGAATGGGGCCTCTACCACCTCTCTGGGCAACCTGTTCCAGTGTTTCACCACCCTCATTGTAAAAAATGTCTTCCTTATGTCTAGTCTAAATCTACCTTCTTTGAGTTTAAAACCATTACCCCTTGTCTTATCACAAAAGGCCCTACTAAAAAGTTTGTCCCCATCTTTCTTATAAGCCCCCTTTAAGTACTGAAAGGCTGCAATAAGATCTCCCCAGAGCCTTCTCTTCTCCAGGCTGAACAACCCCAACTGTCTTAGCCTTTTCTTATAGGAGAGGTGTTCCATCCCTCTGATCATTTTTGTGGCCCTCCTCTGGACCTGCTCCAACAGGTCTATGTCTTTCCTGTGCTGGGGACCCCAGGGCTGGACGCAGTGCTCCAGGTGGGGTCTCACTAGAGCAGAGCAGAGGGAGAGAATCACCTCCCTTGACCTGCTGGCCACACAGCTTTTGATGAAGCCCAGGATACAGTTGGCTTTCTGGGCTGTGAGCACACATAGTCGGCTCATGTCCAGCTTTTCATTCACCAGTACCTCCAAGTCCTTCTCTGCAGGGCTGCTCTCAATCCCTCCATCCCCCAGCCTGTACTGATATCAGGGGTTCCCCCAACCCATGTGCAGGACCTTGCACTTGACCTTGTTGAACCTCGTGTGGTTCACATGGACCCACTTCTTGAGCTTGTCCAGGTCCCTCTGGATGGCTAGCATGTCCCTAAGAAATTAAGTCAACTTTCTGGAATAATCAAGATTACTAGAGCAAAAGTAGTTTGATAAATTTAGCAGGTTGTATTGCACAAAAGGCGTCTTTACAGGTATTTGCCTACAGTAGGGACTGTCTGTTGATTGGAGGTAGCATAATCAGAAACTGAGTTGTTTAATAGCTCTGAAATAGAAAGCCTTTTGTGCAGCTGTGCATACATGAAATTTTTGAGTGAAAAATCAGTCCTCTCAACTGCTTCAGATATGACATGCGTAATATTTTTACAAACGTCAAAATGTTCTTGAAAGAAAGGAACTTGGGACCTGAGTTCTTAAAAAGCCCTGCTTTGTTGTAATTGAAAGCCACTTGGCTGCAACTCAGCAGATTTCTGTTGGCTGATACTGTCTTTCTATGTTTTATCCCCTAGGACAGTTTTTCTCTTTTTTTTTTTCCTACTTTGTCACTCTTTGGCAGTGTTTTGGTCACCTAAGGAGTATTTGGTTCCTTGCCATATACATGGTGTCCACAGAGGGAATTAAAACTTTAAGCTCTTGCTAGACAGTTTGATGGAAAACTGCACACACAGTTCTAATGGCCTCCTTTGTGGGTAGATGGGTGGTTACACTGTTGTAGGGGTTTGGGGAGGGCTGAAAGCCTCCCTGTGTTTCATATCCAGAGGCGATAAACTTGAAGATTGTTGCTCACTGTGGACAAAAGGAAATGATTTTAACACTAAACAGTGTTTCGTAAAACCTAGACTATGTCTGTGTTAGTGACTTTTCTCAGTGCTGCTTGCAAAAGTAATTTCACATTCCAGGTAGAGTCCTGTGATGCGTATATGTGCAATATAATTTGAGGTTGCTTAGGCTATCCACCCTTCAGGTTAGCAAATGGTTAGCAAACTCCATTAAATTTTGTGAAGACTGGAAAGATGATAGTATTATATCCAGCTAGAGCAGCGGAAGGAGCAGGGTATCATTACATATAAGGGATCTTTTCTCTTTGCAGGCATTGTAGTTTAGATCTGTAATAACCAGAAGTGCTTGGAATGATTATGAAGTGGTACAAAAAAGCTTTCATCAGCATCACCTAAATCGCTGCTGTGTCCGCAAATTCTAAAATTTATTGATGCATGCTACCGAATCCTGTAATCCCCCTTGCCATTTGCTGGTATCTGTGTTACTGCTCTCTAACAGTGACTGGATGGATGTTCAGCCAAAAAACTATCCAGTTACTTCACCTGTAAGAAGATAACTATACACATGTGACTAAGCTGCCTGTGTCCTTTCCTTTCAAACCAGTTAGTGTGGAATTTACAGCTCCATTTCCAGGCACTTAGCTTTTATTCTTGTGCCTGCCTGTATTAAAGCCTAAAGCAGCGTGAACGTAGATACTGACAACAAATATAAACAGTTCTGTGCTCTCTCTTTGACACCTCCAAGTACCATGTTCATAGTGTCTTTGTGTGAAGACTGAGTTAGATACATTGGTGAAAAAGCAGCAGATTTCACCTAGAAAGATAAAGGTGGTAATGTTGGAAGAAATTAAGAAGAACTGCCACCGAATACTGTCGCTCAGATCCCAAAGCATGAAGATAACCTTACAGAGCTCGATACAACACCGATCAAAAGACGGTAGAAGTCACAATGTTTTTTCCGCAGTTGTTTCTTTCAGATCCAAAATATCTGCTGAGCTATGTTGCACTGGAGACCAGAGAACTGCGTCTTTCTTGCAGAATAGATTCCAGAATGGGCTGGATCTGACAGAATCTTCAGCCACAGGGTTTTTTTATTACTAACTGGGCAACCATGCAACCATTTGTATTGACTGTTGATCAACTGTCAGGGAGTTTGGGAGATAAGCAACAGTTTTAGTTGATCATTAGTTCAACATGATTCTTTCTGTTTCCTGGGTTTATGAAGAACAAGTAAATGGCTTAGGAAGTAGCCCTGTGTAAGAGGGGTTGGGTAGGAGATATGGGACAGTGGATTATAAACAGTGGTGTTTTGGTTTGGTTTTTTTACATCAACAGGTTTTTTTAAAAAGCACAGTGAAAATGTTTAATTAAAAAAAAAAAATCAATTATTTTGCAAGAAACATTGCCCTGACACACTAGTGCATGGCAATTGAGATAGAAATGCCCTGGGCTAGAGAAGTCTGCTTTCTTTTTTCAGCTGCAGGAAATATAAAAAGAAAGTACAGTTGTCAGTGCAAGAACTAACTCCAGATTTGAAAATCTTCCTGTTGAGAAATACTAGTTTCATAAGCATGGAAATGTGTTTTTCATAATTACGATCAATTGTTCCACCTCACTCTTTCTTACTAAAGTTTAGGAAATCTAAACAACCTTCTATATAAATGGTAATGTCGGATGCTGTTACTTTTTATACTATGTAAATATGACATGAGCCAGTTTCCATTTTTTCAAAATCACTCTTTACAATTTCTGTACAATTCCCATACATTGTCTCTCAAGCTAGAGAGTATACAGATGTGCATGACTGCAGTACTTCTCCTCTGCCAGTTGTGTGGTTCTAATGCATCTATTAGTGTAGAATCCAGAAATAATATTTTGCTAAGCCAGCTCCTGTTCTTTTCTTTTTTTTTTTTTGTCCTCCCTCCCCCTCCTCAAAGCAGTGTGCCATTCAGCACTGGTGGAATTTCCTGAAGGCAAAGCAACGTTATATTCCATTACAAGTCTTCCACATGTTCCATAGAACATGAAAAAGTTGTGCTGTCAAAAACCAAATTTCCACCTGTTGCCTCTGAAAATGCTGTCGTGTTTTGCCTGGGAAAGGAGGCAGGGCCCCTGCTTGATGTTTCTTATGAAAATAGTAATTTGCATAGCATGCACAGCCCATGCCTCTGAATTCCCATGTTCGTTGACTTCTTCTGAGTTTCACATTGTAACTGTTGGCATTCAGCTTTGAAGTGATGAAAGACTCAGAAAGCATACAGAGGTGCGATAGAAATGGGAGCAGAAAGCTTGCCAGACCCTGCAGCATTTTGTACAGTTAAAAAGCCAATAGCATCCCTTTGCTCTTGGCTACAGTACTTAACTTCCACTGCCCAATGGGCATTAAGAATGAGCTTGTTTCTGTTGAAAACATGTTTGAATTGAACTAAAAGTCTTCTCTGTTCTTATTTTTGTAACAATCCTTACAAGACGTCTTGCAGGAATCATAGCATGTCCTCAGTCAGCATGAACATCAAGAGAAATTTGAGTGCAAGACACACGTGTACAGCAAGATGGATATACTCATGCTACTTTTAGAACTGGATTTCTGAAGAGTCAGGCTAAAATTTCCTATGGTCCCTTTGTTAAAGAATGTGTATATTAAAACGTTCCAGACCTCTTCTTTTTCTCTCCTGGTTGTTTGAATGGAAGCAACATGCTTGCTTCAGTGCGAAGTTGAGTGGGTAACATGTTTTCTGCCATGTGTCCCACTGCACTGTCTAAACACTGAAATATGAATGCCCTTCATCTATGAATTACCCTTATGCCATTGATTTGTAGTCACAGTATGGTTTTGACCACACTAATCAGATCCTGAGATTTGGACTTCAGAGACTGAAGTAGTTAGAGTGGTGTGATCTTCCCCTGAGTTGTACAGTGCTCCTGTCACTAGATGTAATAGAAGTACCCTTCCATAGTAGATGTGATGTGTGTTCTGAAAATCAGTGTCAGGAAAGGAGTTGAAAAAGTTAAATGTGAGGACCTGGCCAAGTGTTTTCCTGGCCAAGATCACTCAGTATTCCTGATACCATATAAATAATTTCTGTTCTTGTTGATCATAAGTACTTTTCAGGATATTGAGAAGCAGATTTTTGCATGTGCTTGATCATATGTACAATATCATGAAGTCCAAGCAGTAAGGTTACGTCTGTACTTCATTGTTGATTACAAGGTTAAGAATATTTCAACAACCCCACCAAAGACCAGAACAAGCACATTTTTCATGAGGGAGTAGACTTCTGAAAGCAGCAGTCAGATTCTTCAGGATATAACTTCTACCCCAGAAGAGGTATAGACTGCTTTCCTGTCTCTAATACAAGACATAATTATGCATTATTGTACTTAATTATGCATTACTGTATTGGGCAGGGAAGGTATTACATCCTCTACCATGAAGCTTGACAAGGTTTACGTTGACTAGCATTACTATTATTTTGAGACAAATAAGGGAGTAATCTTACTCATTTCCAGATTGATGCTGTGGTATCTGAAATCAGATTCTGAATCTCTGTTCTTAATCGCTTGATGTTCTAATCTCTTTTTGCTTATTGATACAGCTTTGGCTTTACTTAAGTAAGCACTGCGATTCTGGGTCCAAGCTCAGGTAGTGCCTGAAGCAATATAGGCCTTATTTCTTGTTCTGTCTTCTTTTCTTGAAACAGACAAAGATTAATCCATGACTGAAGCATTAGTTAGAGGAGAAGACAAGATGTAACATAAGATTGTTTGTGGTACGGAGTGCATGTGTTTGCCAACTATGTGTTATGTAGGGCAGAGCAATCATTTAATGGTGGAATTCAGGCCTCAATTACAGCCTCTGTGAGGCAGTGGTTGATGGTTCAAGGTTCTTAGCTGTGCACAGGTGCAATAGGGCATCTGCCCATCAGCACGGATGTGGGAGCTCCTGCAAGAGAAAGGGACAGGTTAGAAAGAGTCCTGCAGGCTGCCAGCTGGAGCACCCTTACCTATGGAAAAGTCTTCAGTGCTTCTTCTTTCTTAGATTACCATGGCTATAATCAGGCTTAAAACGCCAAAGAAAAATGTTTGTACTGATGGCCCAAAATTTCTACCAATAACATTACAGGAACAGAAAAAAAATGCAGAACAAAATACTGCTTCTCTGGCACCTTTCACCGTTAATCTCTTGAGTTGTATCTAAGGTGTAGATATCTTCTACTGAGAATTGAAGGACCAATTTTAGGATCATCACTGTGTCTAAGAGGCTCCAGCAATGTGTGAAAGTGCAGGAATGAATGACAGAACTACCAAACACTTAACTTCCTAATGCTGCCTCTTGGCTGTTACGCCCTACAAATCTCCACAACAAGGTGACAAAGAGCTTTTCTTCTGCCATTTTTTAACAGTCTGCAATCCTCAGACACACAGGTTTTATTTTTTTGCAAAACCAGACCTAAAAATAGCAAGATGGTCCTCATGGTTCTTAATCAAGTGGGTTAGCACTGCATGAAAGGAATTCTGTCTCTATAGATCAGATTATTAGTCCTTGCAATTATAGTAATTGTTCTTAACTTCCTAATGTTGCCTGCTTTCAGCTCAGGAGGCCTCTTGTGAAAATACCTCAGTTCTGCTACCTTCTTCATAGGCAAAGCTTCCTGTGTGTCAGGATTTACAGGTTTGTTTGGTTTTTTTAAAGCATAGGAATATGTTGGAATCTGTGACTTCTGCAACAGCAATGGTAAAATGCAGGCTGAAGAATAATTTACACTTGCTCAATCTCCTGCTTTCTCACTCTTGATCTTTCAGTGCTGCTCAAATCAGAAATCCCCTAGCAGCTAATTATGAATGTTCAAGAAGTTCATGTTGTTTTGCTGACAGTGGGCCAGAGCGATGTCTGTGTTATCCTCTTGCACCAACTGTGAGTCTGACCCACAGTCAAGGAATTTCGTTAGGGTAAAAAGAAGAGACTTTCGTCTCATGTTCCCAATGGTCACTTGAAGTTGTCAAATTTATCCTGCCCTGTCATCTTAAATTCTTTCCAATTAAGTGTGGCAACATAGCTTAAAAATGTCAAAGGTGATAGCTTTTTTTAAGAGTATCTGTTTCCATCTCTTAGGAGGTAATTAAAAAAAATTAACAGTAACCTTGAAAATAGAAAGGGAGCACCTGTACCATGAAAAGCAATCTCTTTTTAAAAAAAAGTACTACCAACATTTGTGTGTTCCGGGATAGGGTGGTAGGGGAAGTTAAAGGTGCAAATTCTCCTCCTCTCTCAGTTTTTCGTACTTCTTTGTAACAGAGAAATTTATGTATCTGCTGCTATGGCCACAAAGGGAAAAAATGGATTAGAGCAAGATATCAGATTGCAGAAAATTAGTGTTCTTGCTGCAGTTACCCCCGTACACAGACAGGACCTTGGGCCAGAGTCATGCCAAGCCTGGCTTCTCACCCAATGGATTATGTATCGCCGCAGCAGCATGTGTCCATGCCAGTCTTTAACACACTCGGCAGTTAAATCTAGGGATTTGATTCTCACACATTACCAAGAAGCTTAAACCCATGCCATTCATGACTACAAATATATTTAGGAGCTTTCTGCTGTCAGGAACACTTGGGGAGGAATATCTGTCTGGTCATCCGTTGGGTTTTACGATAATCAATTCTGCTAATAATGGGTACTGTCTATTACTGGGCTTCAAGCAGGGAACTGAAAGCATGCCCTATAATGAATAAAAACTTAGTTGGAAAGAATTCTTTTGTTCTTACATGGGTTTGCTGTCATCTCCTGAAATGTTACTAATTTCCTTTTGGAAATAGCTACAACAATCAAAGCTTGATATCCTTGCCAGTCATTTGGTTTAAATAAACAGCTGTATTGATTTACAGAGATGCTGGGCCTTGTGCCAGTTTTTCCTTTGTGCTTCTACTAAAGTACGAAAGGATCCCCGACGCAGTGTGCCCTTGACTAAGCTGTATCTTGTCTGCTACATCCTACTGTATTCAGTTTCTTTTAGTTTCTTTCTACATGTGAAAGCTGGCTGGCCATTAAGGAATGTAATGATTTATGGTGTGAAAGCTGGAAGTAGCCAGCTAGCTCTTGGCTTGGTTCTTTTCATCCCAAACCCACATGTTTCCCAGCCCCTCTGGGGATGCCAGCATTTCTTTCTAAGCTGCTTTAAGCATGATTTTGCTTCTCCATCTCTGCTTTTTACATTCTAAAAAGAAAATGCCTAGAAAATGGCTTTCTTGGAGACATTCTTCCAGAGACCAGACCAGAGCAGAAATTATAATTAGAATGAAAGGCACTGACTGAAGACTTAATACCTCTGTCCTTAAACAGGCTATTTCACTACTGGGAGTAGTACAGCTAAGGCAAAATAGGCTGTAAAATCCATTTAAGAAGCTGGCTAAGTAAATAAGCTGTGGTCTTGAGCTAGCTTTGTACCGCCATGGCAACAGCACTACCAAGCTAACTCAGATGTGTTTGTAGGAACTGATGCCATAGGAATGATGGCAGCATAGCCCAGAGGCTTCCTCCCTGCCAGAGAGGCAATGTCCTTTCAGTGCATCAAACAAGACATCCCAAGAAATGGCCTGATAATTTTTGAGGGCCTTCAGCACTTTAAATCACAGTCAGGGAGTGAATAAGCCAACTGGTTTTGGACTTAGATGGACATCAGAAAGGTCTGGCATATGGGAGCTGCTGAGGAAGATGTAGATTTTTATTTCTTCTGTTCGTTGTGAGTCAGGATGACTAAGGACAGAAAGTAGCATCTGTTGAGTCTAGTGGCAACTGCCTCTTTAGGAAACAAGTAACCTGACTTGAGATCAATGCTGTGATGCAAATGTGATCTTAAATTAGGACTTCCAGTAAATTCAGACTGGCATATAATCAGGTAGGTGTCGTGGTTTAACCCCAGCCAGCAACTAAGCACCACGCAGCCACTCACTCACTCCGCCCCCCCCCCCCAGTGGGATGGGGGAGGAAATCAGGAAAAGAAGTAAAACTCGTGGGTTGA
>JAVJGG010000002.1:4594480-4617417 GCA_035590195.1 Aviceda cuculoides | reverse complement strand
TCTTCGCATACTGAACTCAAAACACAGCACCAGCTACTAGGAAGACAATTAACTCTATCCCAGCTGAAACCAGGACAGTAGGAAAGAGCAATATAGGAATCTTTATTCTAGCGGCTTATGATCAACAGTCAGAATTCATCTCAGGTTGCCGAGTTTTGTGATTAGTTGATATTGCACTTGGAACTTTCTTTGCCTTACTCTTCTGGACTTTGATCTTATCAAACACTTCAGGTATGCAGGCCCAGCCTGTCTGCAGAACCTTGCAGCATCTCCAGAAGCAACAGTGTCTAAAGCAGCAGCTCCCTTTGGGGTTCTGTAAGCTGATCCAGAAGTTGATTTTTGGAGGTAGACTATGCTATTTGCTACTCTGCCAGTGGAAATGCTAAGTCCAGCGGACATGGCGATCTGTTTTTAAATTCCTTCTGACACCAAACTCTGATAGAAAAGGGAATTGCTCTGGAAGCCTTGAAAGTTTTCCATGATCTGGGTTAGCATTCGTCGACTTCTGGTTCTTGGGTCACTGCAAATGTATCCATCCTTGGAAGAGAGCAGGATGTGCCAGAGCAGTGACACAAACCTCATGCTACCCTTGTTTTTATAGAGTTCATCTCTACTAGTTTTCTTCTAGAAAACAGGATAGGGATAGTAAGAGCATGGAACAAGTCCTAGGCCGTAGGCTTTGCTGAGGGCTTTGTGATTAGCTTCTTTTGCTAGAAACCCCAATGGAAGAGCAGTAAAATCCTACAGGCAGAAACTTCCCCTTGATCCCTTTGTCTTTCAGTGGTGAACCTCACAGCTGTAGGTGTCCAATACAGCTTGTCTGCCCTTTCTACTATGTGAATCTCCTGTCCTTTGAATAGAGATCAGGAGATCCAAACATTTTGTACTGAGAAGATTTTGTGTATTGCTTAGCTGCTAGTGAACTGATCTGGAAAGAAAGAAAAGCTTGCAGTTTTTTTAATTCATTCATTCACTCAATCTGTAGCATACTGATACATTATACATTATTGTTCCTTTTGGGCTCAAATCAGAATTGCCCACCTCATCCCATTTCCTGAGACAGTTAAAAAATTATTGTTCTTCAACTTAACAGGCAGAACTGGAGTCGTAGGTGTTTTCTACCAGTATTAGCAGGAAGGCTGGGGCATCCTTTTTTTGTGCAATAGTGTAATATTTGATAATGTTTGTAGAGCTGTTGCAGCATTTTGGTCTTTATCTGATTCTGAAGTTTGGAACCAGCAATGCTCATGCTGTGTTACATCATCATTGGTTATTTGTGGCAACATATAAAGTGCCATCACATCAAAATGAAGTGTTCAGTTATTCCTCTAATCTGGATAAGAGTGATGCCCATGGGCTGGCCAAGGACAAGACTCTCCTGTACCAGGCAATGTAACAGCTCATCTTCAGAAGTTTATTGGAACAGTGGCCAAAGATGCATGCAGGGTAAATAATAGAACGGTGACTTGCTCGGTCAAATTTTGAGAGTATTAGTATTGTAGTTCAGAATTATGCCATTTATTTCCACTTTGATTTTTCACGAATATTGGGTTTGTGGCAGACAATTAGATGCCAAGCTGCTTCGGGCTTCCATTCCTTATTGCCAGTTCATATTCTGTATTTCATCTGAAATAATCTTCTCTAGGTGATGTAAATATTTTATTTCCAAGGTGGGTTCTATGACCACTTGCTCATTGTGCTTATAAAGCCCCCTCCCATTTTTAAAGGGCTCTGTATTTGTTTTAATAAAGGCATAAAAATGTGCCAGCAGGATTGCAAATCCACTAACAGCTTGCCTTTATCCTTACTCTTTGTGGAAGCAAGAAAGGAAATTCCTTTCAAAAGATACTGACATTCCCTTCTTTCCCTAGTCTCCAGCAGGGTTGTCCTTTGTCTATAAATGCTTTTCTGGTTAGCAATTGCAGTTTGCTGTAATGGTGCAAGAGTGGCCACACTCTTCTGACTTTGAGCATAAGGTTCTCTCCATAGTAGTGGATGCCTAGGAGAAAATGGAAGAACAAGGTACAGTTGTAGGGATCCCTCCCCAGGTATTTCCCCAGTCTCCAGTAATCTGTGGTGCAAGGATCGACTTAGTCAAAGACAATGCTTTTGTGTTCAACAACAACTGATTTTTTTTTTCCCTCTGAGTTTGTCTGGTTGCTTTTGAACCCTTAAAGATTTGCTCTCCAGACTGTGTGGAAGTGAGTTCCACACTGTGTCTCCATGTTTCCTGAATATGTAAGCCATGAAAAATATACAAGACTCCTCCATGATCTTCTGTCTCCAAAGCTTTAGTTTGCATCATGGTGAATTTGCTTTAACCTCCTTGGTCACGCTGAGACACTGTTGCTGCGGAAAGGAATACCACAGCGTGTCTGTCCTCTGGCAAACAGCAGACAGATCCAAGCAGAAATTGTTGTCTTTTGTGTGTAGGGCTGGAGTAAAGACTGACATCAAGCAGGTAGATGACTGGCACCTCTGCAGGGATGCAGCAGGGTCACAGCATGGCTGTACGCTCCTCGAACTCACAAAGCAAGCTATGTGCTGTGACATCACATACACTATGTACTAAGAGTACATGGTACACTCAGCTGGATCTGCCCAGCAGGCTGGCAAATCCTAGAATGTAACAGTGCTCTAGGGCAGGTTTTTCTGTTTGTCCAAGGACCACCAAGTTGTTTGGAAAACAACAGAAAGACCATCTCGCACACCACACACATCGTCACCATGATAAAAGAGGCTAAATTTGAACCGTTCTTCTGTAATTTATAGTGCTTGTCATTTTGTTTGGTGCCTCGCTCAAGTTAAGTACATGGCAATGTGCATATGCATGTTCTGTTTTGTGGGTTTCTTTCTTCCAGTTATTTTGCAGACTTTCTTCTCCTGTCTACCCCAGACTGCCAGTGGTCTGGGGAGCACGGGTTAAAAAACACTGGTGTAAAAGTGTGCTTCTGTACTAACATGATAAGCAATAGAAAAGTGATATGCTTCCCAGATGTTTTGCAGTGATGTTATTTCCATTCTTTTTTTTCTGAATTAACTTCTGCTTTTCTGTCCATCTCTCTGATGCTGTCATCCCTGAGTCCCTCTAGCCACCTACAAATTCCATTTCGGAATGGAGTCTGAATACTGAGGAGTTTTTCCATGTGCATGTATAGGGTTTTTTTAGAGCAGTGGTTGCTCATTAACCTGAGCTTTGTCACAAGGTCTGTATGCTATAAACTATCTGAAACAGATCAGAATCTTCGTAACTGATTCAAAAGATCCAGGTTTTCTACTTTATGTCTTCAGCAAAAAAAAGTCTCTTGTTGAGGAAGTGCATAGCTAGGGAATCCTGACAGTGTAACAGAAAATTATGCGAAAAGATAAGTGATTATCCTCAAAGCCATGAATAGCTTGTAAGTTAACTTAAATACCTCAAAGGGAGTAAAACATGTTTTGCCACCACATTCATGTGTCTCTATGGATGTCACTAAGTTTAGAGAGAGAGATAATAAATGGGATAATTAATCAAGCAGCTACTTTGTAGTTTTCCTAAAAGTGAATCAACTTTGTTTAGTTTCAAGACAACCAAGTTGAACAGAGGCTTCTGTCAGAGCCATTTTAATTATGTTTACAAAACTGCTTAAATTTTCTCCCTCTCTTTTGACCCTGTGCATGAAGGAACAGGAGGAAATCTGCATCACTTTCTGTGGTCTTGAGTCCTCTGCACTTGTGTTCTAGGCCTTATTCCATGTCTCTGAGGCTTAAAAATGGGGAACAGTACCTTTAAGCAGGCTGCTGCTGCTTCAGACTTGATACTTTCTATTTTTTCAAATCTGGATTTGTGCAGTTACTCTTTCAGTGTCTTCTGCTACATTTGGGGAAATTGAGAAATTATAGAAAATATTTAGAGAATGAAATTTAGACAGTAAGCATTGAAAAAATGTGCCTTGGTAAGTTGATTGTATACATGTAATTTTTGCCTTCTTCTTTGCATGTAGATCTCCTAAGGAAGATGACCGGTAGTCCCCATGTATGTGTTACGTATTTCTAAAGGGGCTTTCTTGTTTTTCTGATAAAGAGCACATTCCTTAAAGAACAGCAAAGGCCCACAGGGAGCTGTTTGACATCTCTGACCCTTGGTGAGGTGTTACAGAGCAAGCTAAGGTCATTCCAAAGGTTGTGTTTTGATCCTCTGTTCCTTTAGGTCAGCACTGAGTGGAAGGGATTAAGGGATTGTTTTTAGCAGTCTGTACGAGGGGTCCACTGCTGAGGATAGCCTTGAAAAGAATGTTTGTCATTCCCACTGCCTGCTGTGGGAAATTCGTAGGATCACTGCATCAACTGCTGGGATTGCTAGAGAGTCTTAAGCCAGAGAGAGCCTCAGGCGAGATATATCTTTCTTATCTAGCTGTGACATTTCTACAGGAGATGCTGTTTCACAGCATTTTGATCTAAGATACCTGGTTCATAGGGAATTGGCACATTTGCTGTGCTTTTTTCAAATGATTTCTTCTATAATCTTAACTTTAGATTTGGAGGGGGCGAGTTAAGTATTTGGTCCCAAATCTTCCTCTCACTGTTCTTCTTGCTCACATGAAATTTCATTTTTGGCTACCTGGATCACAATATCTAGAGGAACAGTAGCTTGCCTTATAATTTGCTATCTGTCTCAAAGCCTGCATTAGTTAACTAGCTACCACATTCATGTGCTTAAGAGTCACTTATGCAACCTACTGGTGTTAAAAAGTGATATCAAAATGTGGGTTTGGCTTGAGGGAAATCAATGCAGTGGAAACAGGAGATTCTCCTGGGGCACAGCTCTGAGTCCCAGCTCTGGCATTCTTCGCTTTGTAGTGTCAGCTGGGTGCGAAACATCCTCTTCTCTCTTTCATAAGTTCAGGCTGTCCAAAGCAAAGGATGCACCCACACAGCATGACGCAATATAGCCACAGGAAGGCTGCACTCCTCCAGGTGTATTAGCTGTGGTGAGAAACACAGTTTATTAGCTGGTGTGGTTCAGGACGATGCAAGTTTTTCCCCTTCCAAGATCTGAACTGGCTTATGTTTTGATAAAAGACCGCATCACAATCCATATCCAAAAGACCCTAGGGGTAAAACCTTTTAACAATTGTAGCAGGATTTTAAATATACACATTTTTGTAGCTTCTACTTTGAATGTAATACCCTGTTCTTTTATACCGAGACCTCTGTGCCTGAAGGTCTCCGAGTGCTTTCAGATTACTAACAAAGTTGTCCACCGTTGTCTCCTTTGTCTGTCTTCTTTCTGCTTGACTTACCTGTTATGTCTCCCAGTGGCCGACAGTACTGCAGTCAATGTCAAAGCAAATAACTTTTGATTGCATTTGCTCTACACTATACTTATATACCCAAAGAATAATGAAAAATCTTCTGAATTAATTCTGCTTACTAAATTCTGTGGTTAAGGACAACAACAGTATGGCATAAAAATCTCTGAATCGCCAAGGAGAATTTTGCACTTGAATATTTGAAGAAGAGAAATGTTCTGATTAGGTCTTCAGTATATTGTGGCTTCATAATTTCACATCTTGTATTGCTCAAACCATCAGTTACTAAAAGATATTTAGCACAAAACCCCATTGATACTTCAAAATTAATTGTACTGCTTGAAAACATAGTATCACCCTCAGAACAGCCAAAATGAAACAGTTTTGTATTTGGAAGACAAATTCGGTGGAACCTGTCTAGTTCACAGGTGAGAGGATCATTCTTGTCTTTTCGTTGCTAATTGTGTTACAGAACTGGTTTCTTTCAACAGAAACTTATCGTGAGATAATCTAATTATGAATAATTTTGTTTACCAGACAGTTTTTCTTTGGGAATAATCTAATTTAAGTCTCTCAAAAATTTATCAGCTCAAATATAGCCTATTGTTGGTTTCCTAGCCCTTCTTCATTACTGCTTCTTTCATGGGTTTCTCTCGCTTACCTTTGATGATTGTTTCAGAAGAATAATCTCTCATTATTTTAATCTGTCTTCCCATTGTGAAGGCCTATCAGTTTAGAGATATAATTCTATTATTCTTTCCTTATGCTTTCCAGAAGCACAAGTATTTGAAAGAATGCCTGTATTCTAAAAAATATGTTTGTAAGAACAAAGGCTGGAAGGTGTTAAAAAAGATCAAGTTATTAGAGGCCTATGCTGCTGCCCATCACCGCAGGATGTGAACATATTCCATGTAAAATAGCATTCCTGTTGCAGACTATCTGTGATCTTCAGGGTATGTTCTGTCTTGTCCTTTCACATAATTATAAATGGGAAATAAAATTCACGTAATAAATTGGTAGCTTACGCAGTTGAAGAATTACTGTATTGGGCTCGTGCCTTTTAAAAAAACAACCTTACATCTACTGGCAATGTCTTAGTCCAAGAATACTGTTCCATAACTGTTGTTTCTTTCCACATCTCCAACTAAACTGTTACTCTGCAGTTTATTATTGCAGAAAACACAGCCCTTACTGCTGTCAGTTGTCACATTAGCTCTAGCATTGCAGGAGTGAAAGTGTGAAATATGGGATCAAGTCACTCTGCATTCTATTTACATTTCAAATGGATGGATGGCACCACCTCCATTGGCTAGCCTTCTTTTTTTTTCTTTTTTTTTTTCTTTTTAAATTTCCCTCTCTCATTATTTCAGAATAAAGCCACATGAAACCTACCCCCAAATAGCTGTCTGCTGACCAGAGCTGTTAAATGCTGGTGCCAGAGAAATGAGCCTGGCCTGACTGGGCTAATTAAGTTGGCCAAGGCACTTGAGAATAGCTCAAAGAGGAGTTGCAGTGGGAAAGGGAGGGAGTAACACCAATATCTTATATATGCACACATTTAAAGGAAACCAGCTGCTCCAAAATACCCTTGGTTAGTGAATGGCTCCACAGGCAGCCTGCTAAGGGAGCAATGTCTGGAGTTTTAGTAAAACTGACTTTTTAAAAAGCAGTACTTGAAAAACGGAAGAATCGATTTGGGGGTTTTTTCCCCCCTCTCCACCATTTATAATCAAAGTTGCTTTCACTCGACCTTCTAACAAATGATATTTTTGGCTTCTGCAACCTTTTTTGCAAGACTGTTAAAGGGAATATGGGACCATCCTAGTAGGAGGGCCCTACGCAAATTACTTTACCCTCAGGGTAAGATCTATGTGCTAAAGCCCTCTTCTGTTTTCGAGCAACTGAACTAGCCTGCTTCAGCTCCAGAGTTTTTACTATTGCTGCTGATCTTGTGTGCTTTGTTGATTATGCTCCACCACTTTTAATGTTTTTCTGGGTTTATAGAAACAAAGACAGTAATAACAATGGTTGGAAAATGGAGCCAACAGCAAATGTGAAGCTGAAATTCTTATGTCTTCCTCCCTTGGCATGTCATTACGGAAGGCTCTAAGAGACTTCTGTTTCATGTCACATCCAATATCTCTTGTAGTATAAGCTACCTATTACTTTTTTCAAGTGATGATAACTCCTGTCTTCTAGCTGAAGTCCATTGTAAGTAACTATATTCTTCCTACTTAAAATTCTTCTACAGTTTCAGTTGAACATGTTCTTCACTTCCTGAGTTAAATTGTGCAGCCCAGAAATTACCAAATGACAAATGCCAACTCTTAGCTCTGTTTTGGATGAGCAAATCTCTCTGAGGAGGAGAGAAGGAACTTTCGTCCCTATAAATTTAGTTTGTAGCTTTCTTCCCTACGGCTCTTTATAGAGTCCAATACATATCTTCATTGCAATGAGAAAGAAACACAGTGGGCAGCATCTAGCGGAGATTTGTTATGTGATCAACTGTCATGAGGAAAGAAAGCTACTGGACTCATGGTCTCATGAGAATTTGTCCTACAGCAGTTCTGTGCTGAGTTTTGTGTTGTGAAGTCCTTACAAAGAAAAATGGCTTCTCTCTTTCTTCCCACCCCGCCCCCATCAAAAAAAAAGTACAAAGGAAAGAGGGATGGTTATTTTTTCAATATTACATGATGTTTTTCTGTATCTGGCTGGAGTCTTCAGCTAAATAAGGAAGTCATGAAAGCAAGGTAGGGAGTGAATAGACTTCCAGGAAGAGGTGTTCCAGCAACTGGATCACTATTTTCATATTTAGGAGACCTCAGTATAGGTTCCTTCTCTCAGGGGAATTTCTACAGTAGGTAAGTGGTTTTGCTTTTCTGTGCCTCAGCTCCTCAATTCTACAGTAAGGCTAACAGCATTGCCTTGCTGGAGCTTGCTGTAGTGAATACCAGCTCACTCTGGTTTCAAGGGGATATACACTGGGTGGGAATCATTAAAGCGCTGGTGTTCCTCTTTTTTTGCTGAGGATGTTGGCCTGTGGTTCTAGCAAATGTTTTTCCCGACTTTGCTCGATTCTCACTTCTCTGGTCAGAGAGTATAAGAAAGGGAGACCCAAGCCAGTGTGGTTGTTCTTCCTCAAAGGACTGGTGAAAGAGTTCATGAGTCTTTTGGGCAGAGTGGGAGGGTGTTTGGGTTTTTGCTTGCTATTTCTCCTTTTCCACAGAAAATGCTGAAGATTATTTGCATGTGTGTGCACAGTGGGAGAAGATGCCCAACTGAGATCCAAACACAAATGAAATAGAACTTGCTAAGTTCAAAGATGATAGAATCCAAGTTCTTGCTACTAGGAGAAAAAAAGTTTGTCTGTTTTTCCTTTATAAAAAAAAACCCAAAACACCGTTCATCTTCCTTTTAAAAAATGCATGCATTTGAATCAGCACACTGATTTTGGGGAAGGGAGAGAGAGAGATTTCTGTTCCCAAAGCCTGTTTTTAATCATCAGATTAATTTTGAGACAACCTCTGAACATTCAGCGCTTGTGGTCAGTTTTCCCCACCCAGAAAACTAGTGGGTTTTGCAGACATTCCATAAACACAGGAAGCTTTGACTGTGTCTCTAACAAATAGGGAGACAGAAAAGCAAAATACACACAATATAAAGGCAAAAGCTAAATTTGCCATGCTAGATCAGAGGAATGTAGTCCAGAAGTCTGTCTCTATAGCCAGAGCCAGATGTTACAAAGAAAATACCCCAAATTGTAAAGAACAATTCTGACATAACCTGCCCGTGTTTTAGTTTTCTTTTTAATTATTGATTTTCCTCCCTGAAGCATGGGACTTTATATTCTGAGTCTTTGGTTTGATTTTGTTTCTTCAGAGGAGGGAAAGGGACAGCATAGAGGGCTAAAAAACTGTGCAGAATTCCCATGGTGTTTGGATTCCTGATGATCATAACTGGTCCTAATTTGTATCTGCTGAAGAATTAGACTCAATTTTATCTGCAGCAGTAAGTTTCATGGATTAACCATGTTTTCTCAAAGTTTTCTTTTCATCCATTTTAAGATTCCTGTCTTCCAGCTCTGTACTGGATGTCTCATTTTTCTTTTAACATGAGAGTAGTCAAAAAGAAATTCCTCAGTTTTTTCCTGCACCATTTATTATTTTTATATAGCCTAATGTTGTTCATCTCCTTTCTAAAATAAACTTATGTTCCTTTCATCCACGCTCTTTTTTCAAAGAGAAGTCTTTCCTTTCCTTATCTAGTTCCCTCACCAGTCTTTCTCCTCAGCTTTGCTTTTGCCCACTTGCTCACCAGAACTGAAGCCAGTAATACAGGTGAAGGTACCCCTTTCACTTTCAAATAGCCTTTTATTATTGTAATTATTTTCTTTTCCACTTCAGTGTTAATCTTTTTAACCTCATCAGCCCAATGAATAGAGATTTTAAAAGAACTGTCAACAATTGGCCCCCATGAGTAGTTATACTCAGTTACTAATAGGTGAAATTCAGAACATTTTTCCCAACGTACATTACTTCTCTCTGAAAAGGAAAGAATTTGCCTGATGTTAGTCCGTCCACTTTTTTCATTTCTACCTGGTTAATATTACAGGAGAGAAACTTGAACTGGGAAATCTTTAACAATTTCTGATTATTTCTGTGAATAAGTTGTCATTGTTGAAGTAGCTGAATCTAAAGTCTTTTAATCATTTTGAATTTAGGGTTATAAATCAGAATAATTTCACATTTTTTAGAATCAATACTCTTTGATGATAAGCTTCCTCATTTTTTTAGTCTGTTTTCTAAAATTCTGTTTTAATATGATTTCTCCCTTCACAGTCAAACTGGAACACGTCATCATTGTTTGCCTGTTTGTCAACAGAAACCCCCATTCTTGAATTTTTTGTTCTGCAGAAAAGTTTCAAAATAAAAAAAAATTAATCAAATTGGACAAAAAAAACCCCAGATTTTGAAATTTCCAGCAGAGTGAAAAAAAAAATAGTAACACTCTTTAATGATATTGTAGAATATTGGTTGAATATTGGTTGTATTAAAATAACAATGGAAAACAGGAAGAAAACAGTTTTACTTTGTAGTAATGTATATATATTCCTGCAGCCCTTTTAGATTTCGATTGCACTGTCCTGTGGTAAACTCCTCTGTAAGAAGTTTAGTTATAATTCCACCAAGAGAGGGCTGCTTAATTTTTGCTTTGGTTTTGTTTTACCCTAATTACTCTGTGTTAGCAAAGACAAGTTAAAATAGTGTATATTCTATTGTACTTTATAATTAGGAATTATATCATCTAAGATATTGAATCTTTAACTCTTACTGCATCATCTATAGCTTGTGTTCAGAAAAAAATTAACTTCTTATTGGTTTTCTCCTGGAAGGTGTTTAATGTGGTTTTATCAAACTATTCATTAACATCCCAGATCATTTCCAGTTAAAATCTGCCTTTGGTGTATCCCTACCCCATCCTGCTCCTGCTTTCTTGTATTAGCTCATCCTGAAATCTGGAAATTTCTATCCCCATGACTAATGGACACTGATGCAGTTCCTTCCTGCACGCTCTGCATCCCCTGCTCCTTTGGGTGTGCTTTGAAACTGGTTAATAATAAAGAATTAAAGACTCCTGGCCCTCCACATTGTTTTATTGAACTCGCTTGCATGATAGCTTTAACACCACAAACTTATTTTCCTGTTTCCAACCTTAAGCCACATATGATAAGAAATACCTTCTTTTACCAGTCAGTGTAGTTAAATGGCAACATAGTAGATAAGTTGGATATGTTAAAGCAAGGTCTAGTGATGTATGCCAAAACCTCATCTAAAAAGAACTCTGATCAGCTATTCTCAAGAGAACTGTCAGCAACCTTAGAGAACTCCCTGCTGATAATCAAATGTCATATGACCCCACCAGCTACAGGCTAAAATTGACTTACATTGGGGTTTTTCAAATCAAAAACTTGCAGTGTCTTTGAGTCCTTTATTCTGCTGAGCCGTTTTTTGAGCAGTATTTTGGCTAATTCATATACCACAAGCTTCTATGGGAGAGGTGATCAACACCGGTAAATGCAGGATGCTGAATTAGGTCATGTGGAGATTTTCAAAGGCAGAAATAGAGTAGTGAGGGCCCTTTTCCACTGGGAGCAGCTGGCTCCCAGTGGAACATGATGTCTCTGTGCCACCAGTGTCCCTGAACCCAAAAGGGTTTCCCCTAGTCCTGTGTTTTTGCATTGTATTGATGAAGAGCTTGGGGGTCTGTGGCCAAAGATCACCCATGTTGGTGTTACAGACAGATACTGGATCTTTTTCTTGAAAATTAATGGAGTGGGGATTTTTTTTTTTTTTTTTTTTTAAATTTTAATTTTGGCAGAATAATTAGGCATTA
Organism: Aviceda cuculoides; assembly: GCA_035590195.1. Classification (NCBI taxonomy): domain Eukaryota; kingdom Metazoa; phylum Chordata; class Aves; order Accipitriformes; family Accipitridae; genus Aviceda; species Aviceda cuculoides. Next base: position 4,605,733 of record JAVJGG010000002.1, on the reverse strand, counting down.
CCAGTTATACAGAAAAGGCTAAAGAGATAATTAAATACAAGATTTTAGCAACTTTGTGGAAGTAAAGGACCAGTATAAATAACTATTACAGCTGTCAACATTTCTATGCTGTTTTTAGGAGATTAATATGCAACCACAAAAATTTGTTCCAGGCAGAAATTTGGCATTAAAAGATGCAGTCCAGGATTTTTTTTTTCCCCTTAAATTTGAATTTAATCCATTTGGCTATTTTTAAGTTGGAAAAAGACTTTGTGTTTTTGAAGGTAGAGATTCCTAACATAGTTCTGGTTTCAGAGGGAGTATTTAGGGAACTAACAGGGGCCACGGGACGCTGCCTCCTACCTTGCCCCCATTCTGCCTCTCTTCAGCAAACCTATTTCGTGTTATGTTTTTGCACTTTATCACAGCCTATGATAGGGACAGATAAAAGTGTAGTTGTAGGTTTATTCTTCCTCGTTTTTCTCTTTCATTCAATTAGGTATTTGCAAAAGCCCATAACTGGTTATGGCTATGGACTTTTGATAGCAGTTGAGGATTTCTTTGGGAACTTCTGGAAAATTGTGTCTTGGTTATGTATTCTGTCCTCAGTGAGTGCCTTTTATGACCATGTGTAATATAAATTAATTTCATTTTCCATGATCCATCCATGATATCCTGAAAGTTGTCGTTTTTCTCCAGTCATCATAACTGTCTTCTGACAGATAGGCTTTCAGCTATTTCTGGAGTAAATGACCTATTGTGAAGACAGTAGCAGCAGAAATTGATCTAGTCCCAATGCTCTTGTAGCCTTGTTTCTACTGCCAAATTATTGCTAGTCTGGGGAAGAAAAATTTAGCTTTTACATAGCAAATACTTCATGACTTAATTTAAAATAATAAGGGAACTCAGAAGAGGAATTAGTAACTCCTTAATTTAGAGAGAGATTAAGAAAAAGAAAATTAGGAAATTTTCTTACTTATAAGTTAAGAACCCCCAAAGAGAGGGTTCACTCAAGATTTTGAGAGCTGCAAAATGCTCGGCTGTCAGGGAAAATCACTCAGTGACTTGTTAATTTTTCTTTTTATCTTACGTATCTAGTTTTGCTTTAAAAATAAGCAGTGTAGGTTCTATGCTGAATTCCAGTACCAAGTAACATAAACCCTGAGATTTTTTTGTAAGTTCAAACAAAAAATGTGCCATGAGCTAACAAAGAATCCACTATTCTGGGTCTGAGTTTTTTATCGTACATTGCCTGTGAACTTACAGTATTACTTATTACTGTATGCTGTCTGTGGTGCAAAATGGGGTTCTGTTGCCCTAAGATCTGAGAAAACAAGAGCACTGAGGGATGAGTGCTCATATTTGAATCATAAAAGAGGAAGAGCAGTACTGCAATCCCTGTTTTACTGAGACCCAGAGCAAATATGTTTGCTTTGTCAGAGATTGTTCGGATAGTCTGTGGCAAGGCTGACCAGAGCCTGATGCCTTGTTAGTCTAAGCTTCTTGTCACCAGCTGTATTATCTTGAAGACAAGACTGCTAAAGAAACTGGTGTGATTCCATATGGTTTCTAGTCCCAGTGATTTTGAAGATACTTCATGTTGATGTTTTTAATCTTTTAGTAAAATTTTCTCCCTCTTCCCTTGATACTGATGCTAGGATGTGTTGTATAGATTGCTAGAAATAATTAGGATATGTCCTTGATAACAAGCGGTGTAGTGGAAAATGACAATATACTTAGTTTGTGTACAGTTCTCACCGTGCTTCACAAATAGCAATTTCTTAACCGGTTTCAAACTTTTTCATAATATACAGACTCAGAACTAGAGGCACAAAGCAGGTAAGTGACATGGCAAAGGCACCGACTGAGAATCAGTGACAAGCTCTGACTTAGAATAGGGTTCCTTCCTTCCTTCTGATCCCTGCAAATGTTACTTGAGCTTTTATAAAACTTGTCTTTTCATTAAGAAAATTATGTACTGTTTTTAGAATCCAGTCCATCAAAACAGTTACATTTGTCCTAGTTTGCCATATTTAAATTTAAAGAACAAGATTCGAAGCTCTTTTGAAGCTTGTCATTGTCATTTATTGAATAAATTACTTATTTAGGGGAAAAAAAGCCCAAAACATTCTCCCCCAACCATTTTGTCAGAATACTTGAGCTCAAGGTCTTCACGCTTTGAAAACCAGTTATTAAACAAAATAAATTGTGTGTAGGAAGGAGTGAAATTTAAAGTCATACAAAGTTCAAAAAGGATAAAAAGATATACAAAGAGCTTATTCTCAACACCAAGATCCTACATTAATACTGAGAACTAATTCAGCTCAGATTGGAAGTAGAAGGATCCCATTGTTTTTGGTTTAAAATATATTTTTCACTAAAATGAAATATCCTATACATAACACTTCAGACCAACTTATCTTTTATTATTTCTATTTTTAACATACGGTGCAGGAGTGTATTATCTTCCCTGTTTGTAGAGCACTCAAGAGCCAGAACTTGGTATTTTTCCTATAGATTCATCCTGAGGTTGTAATTTTGCAGAACAGAGGAGGTCCTGCAGATACCCTGTTGAATTAGAGAAAACAATGGTCAGGTCTACTCTGCAGAGAAGAGCCCTGCATTAGCAATCCCAGCTTTAGCTCCAAGCAACCTGCCGATCCTACACTGGGCAGCATAGTCTCATGCAGAGATACGAAGCAGAGTTTGGACCTGGCAGTGCTGTAAGTGCTAATTAGCCTGTCCACCTTGGTGTACTAGTGCAGCTAAACTTCTTTCAGTTCTGACACTAACTTGGTTAACACTTGCTTGGGGATTTTTACAGGGTGCTCATTATATGATATATACATGCCCAAAGGGTCTGCAAAGTGTACCCGGTAATAAGTGATGCTGTGGGAAGGGGAAAAATAAATAATAACAATACCAGTAAGTTTTAAACATATCATTGCCGTGAGTACAGGAAATGCATTTATACCCTGGAGTATTATAGGAACAGGCATCTATATCTTGCTTTATAGCAAAGTAATTTGAAAAGTACTTAGTGTGAACAAGAAGGGCTCGTGTGTGATGTGTACAATGTATTTTCTGATTTGAGCGGTTGTGGAGAACAACAGAATGGCATTAATGCTCTGCTTCTGTAAGGAAAATAACATGTGAAACAATTCTGTTTTGTGCAACAGTCCTAACAACAGCATGGTGGATTGCTTTTCTAATAAGCTTAAGGTTTAGCTGCTCAGCATCAACCCCAACTTTTGACACAGGATTTATTTCAGCAAACCAACAGATCTTAAAACACAACTTACCTGTTATACACTCAAATGCAAATATATTGGTAAAATGTTTAAAAACTCACAATTTTTTTCCCTTAGTGTTTACTTGGCATCAGTGTGCACAGTACATATCTGCTCAATGTTACCAGGTTTATTAATAAAAGCAGGAGCGGATGAGTGAACGCTGGCCAGATCTTGCTTTGAAAACCATTCAGACTATCAGGGGCAATAGCAAAAAATAAAAGCTGCCTATACAAAAGTTGAACTGGCAACTTGTCAGGGACCCAAAAACTGCCTCTGTTTTACACAGCTTAGACTTGTAGCAGTTGTCAGTTTTCAACAAGGTCTTTAGAGGGAGTAGCTGTTGGCATGCAGAATCTCATTCCGTTGGTGATGAAATGAGTCAGAATGTGCAGTCCCACTCATCTCTATAGCCCAGATGAATGAGTCCAGAATATCTAAATCTCACTAACTCTCAGCAACTGTGTTTTTGAAGCCTTTACTCTAGAGCTGCATGCTAAAGAAGAAAAGCTGCGAGCAGCCTTCAGCTTCATCAGGATTTGTGTTTGATGCGCTGGTGTCAGAAGTAGACTATAAAGCCATGCAGCCTCAGTTAGAAATTATTATCCTTTCTCATAAACAGCTGAAGTGAAATTGTAATCAACAAAATAAAACTGCTGCAAAAAGGCCACTGGGGAATTCTGCCACTGCTTAAGCTTGCTGTTGGCTGCACTGGAAAACTGTGCAGTTGATTCTTTGTAAAATGTTAACTTCAGCCATGAACTTTCAAGAGTCGCTCTGGCAGAGGGCTCTAGCAAAAGTCCAATTGTTTGCTAAGCTTGTTGTCCCTGTAGACAAATGAATGTTAAAATAGCTTCTAATGAAACTTTAGCTTCTGGCTGGCTCCTAGCCTGTTATCCAGCTGTAGCAGCTATGCCATTTGAGTGCCAGTTTTCAATTCTACTTAACAATTCATGCAGACCATGGGATGGTTGAGATGGATGTGAAACACGTTGACGTGCAGAGGATTACCGCTTCAGATGGTTTTGTTGTTGGCACCTGCAAGCTGATGTTTTGCTAACTGCTATTACAGTGCCAGTGATTAGCTGGGAGAGGTGTGACACCAGGTTCTAGACAGATTTCAAAACAATGTGTTGCTCAGTAAAATGGATCTGGAAATTTGAAATACAGAGGCCATTTTACCTTCAGAATGAAAAGGACCTGCGAGCTCTAATGATTTGCAATGATCTTAATGTTTGAAACTGCCACCTGCATGCTGAAATATGTGTGATGTGATTACTGCATCAACTATTACAGTACCTTTACGATGGGCGTGCAGAGGCTGTTCTCTCTGCTATTACCCAAAGGCTGTTGTATGGCAATCCCATGGCAGTCTTGTATCCAACATTCTTGTGGAGCTTTCCCAAGCAAATGGAAAGCTATTCATTTTGGCATCATGGTATGTAAGATAATTTTAACTATCTCAGAGATCATTTTTCTCCAAAGAAAAAATGGTATTCTTCATGGAATTTGACAACTTGTTAGATCAGATACTCCCTTTGCATCTGGTAATTTGGTTACATTGGGACATAAAAGTATGTCTTCTGAGCTTTGAGGAAGTACATTCAAATGAGGATTAATTCCGGGAAAACGATCTGGGAATTTATTTTTTCTATTTCATTGAGGCAGGGAGGAGCATGTAAATGTAAATTATACAGACCCGTGAATTCTGTCCAAACAGCTTTCCATAGCAAAAATAGCATGAAGACTAATAGGAACATCAAGTAAGTTCTTCAACTAGAAAACCATTAACTGCCAAGTAATTAGTGAAAGGTTTCAGAGTTACAAAGAAAAAGGGTAAGGAACTAATGAGAGGACAGATGAATATGTATTTGTTATTCCAGTGGATTGGATTTATTGTGTTTACTGTTGCTGAATCTCATCTGTCATGCTAATAACATGTCAAGCTGCCAGCTGAAAGATCTCAGTGGTATGAAATAAATGTTTGCTATCAGGGAGTATAGGAAAAAAAAGCTAAGGTTGTGGGATACATGGAGATAGGTGTCGGAAGGATAGAAGTGGCACCTGGGCTACACTCTTATTTCCTGAACTGAGACTAAGCACTTGCACAGTTCTCTTGCTGTGGCAGCAAGTTTCAGGCTGTACAAATATAAGGCCTGAAGTGAAGAGGATAAAGTGCTATTTGTTCTGCTACATGATGAATGATTGTTTATAAAATAAGGCTGAATGCACCTTTCTTCCCTTTCTCTCCTCCCAGAAAAAAAGACTCAGAACAGATTAGAGAAAAAAACTTCTCTAGATTTCAGTAGACAATTTTTCTTTTCTCTTTTGAGTTTTTTTTTGTTCCCTGGTGGATGTAGTCTTGATGGCAATAAGAAAACTTTGGCCAGACCTGATAGGGTTAGCTGTTGGCAAAAATTTACACTATTTAAAGGCACAGTGAGTTAGGTTGTCAGGATCTTCCCACCAGAAGGGTGAATATTCAGATCAGATAAGAAAGTTTACTGTCTTCCAGAAGTAACCTCTGTACCTTGTAGGCTTATATAATGCATTTTGACAATTTAATTACTCACTTATTTTCTTGAGCTATACACAGTGTTTGATTAAAATGGAATAATTGCTGAAGATCAAGTGTAATGATAACTCTCTTTGCTATCAGAAAATATGTTTTTCCCAGAGCCAGATTCACACAGCAGAGATTCCCCATGCTGGTATTTCTTGGTTAGGAATCTCTGAAGACTTCTATCTGGTTTCCTAGGTCATCAGTTACAGGCAGGTAGGTCGAATTTAGGCTGCATGAATGTGGACATATTTTCCTACATCCTGTCCAAATTCAGATTGATGGCTTGTTGTGTGACAACTGAGAACCTCCACAAAACAAAAACTAATTCCTGGCAGGAGAGGAGTGCTCACATGTACAGCCCAGAAGCTTCTGCTGATTCACTTATCAGAACAGCTTTTTCTTTTCTAGCCTTCTGTGCTGCAGAAGTTGCTACTGCTGTACTTTCCCTGCTATGAACTGTGCTATGTGATTTCAGGACATTTGTAAAACACTTTCAGTTTTCTCAGTTGCAGCCAAGAGAAGGGAAATAGCTGTCTGCCTTGATATGTGACTACAGCATCTGCCTCTCTGCTGTTGTGTGAAGGGGTGGACATCAGAAATACTAGTAGGTTTCTTGTCTCCTTTCTTCCACTGCTGCTCTGTTCTGCTATTTACTGTCATCACATGTTGCTGTACCAATAAGATCAGTAACATGAATCTATTAAGGATATGTAATGGTAACTGTTCTGCCAGGAAAAAAAAGAATCCCCAACAAAACTGCAAGGCTATACTTCAGTGCAGCTTGTAATCATGTAGATGTGGCAGTAGATGTTACAACGATAGTGTATTTATCTATATATAGCTCAAAGCATTGTCAAAAGAGCTGCTTAACAAGGATGGAACTGTGTCTTTTGAAGGTATAGGCCACCTTGTTGTCCAGGTCAGTGGGTCTTTCTACAACTTTTTTCTCACCTTGCAGTCAGTAGAACTGGGCAATACAATTTGTCATACTGTAAATCAGAGGAGATCCATGAAATGTAATGCAGTTTCTGTACCAGTGTAAGGTTATGACTGGGGTCTTTCACCAGGTGAGAGTCACTTCCTTTTGGATTTGTTGATTCACAGTTCTTTTCAGTTTGGTATTTGTGTACACTTAATTTTAGTTTTTCTTTTTTCTTCCCCCCACATTACATATTACTTGCCCTTTTTCGTTACTTGTCTTCTTCAGCATTGTTCTTTTCTCTTTCACAATAGCATACTTTAAATCATAGTGGACTGGGTGGTTTTTTGCAAGACTATTTTTTTAAGCACCAGATTGCTGTAGTCAAATTCAAGTAAGTGACTTCAGTAGAGACTTCACTGAGTGGAACATAAATCCAACAATGTGTAAATAGAAGCAAATAGTTTTAAATTATCTATTTATCTTTTTTGGCCTAAAACTCTCTGAAGCTATAAAAAGAAGGATGTGGGAAAAAAGCTTACCGAAAGTGGGTTTTTTTGGTCTTTCCATTACTTGTTTTTTGTTTATTTGTTCAGAGAATTACATTAGTAATTCATAACTACCAACTAAAGCAAATCTGATTTAAAAAGGAAACACAATACAAAACCTTGGGAAACATGTTTGCTCAGCTGAAAAGTAGTGAATAACAGAAGTGTAATTAGGGTGAAAGGAGTCTTGGGTTGGGGGGGAAAGACAAAAAAAAAAAGACCTTCTCAGAGCTATTTTAAGATCTTAGGTCATGAGTTAGGTCATGAGCTTCTTAGCATTTGGTGTGGTATCTGAGTAGACCCTTGGATTATAGATCAGGGCAGGTGCAGAAGACTGTACTATAAATACTTTTACCCTTAAGGAGTTCACAAATTTCTTGAATGACAAACCAGACAGAAACATATTAGTTTCGAAGAGGAAAAATATTAAAATAATTTTAGAAGAACTTAAAGCTTTATTTTCCAACAAGTCATCCCATAGTTCTTAATGATAAAAGCTAAAATGCTCTTCACCATTAGATTAGAAATGTTATAGAAAACCTTTTACAGAGTTACAGCATGTATTTATTAAGCATGACTGGCATGTTCAGGGATATTTCTGTACTTATTTGCTGCCTACTGGGCTGTGCAGAGAACTGATCATCAGGATTCCTACCTTCTATTTTAGGGCCTTCTCTTGCCTTTTGGCTGGTGCATATATGACCAGTTCCTTCAGGGGAAGTTCTGCCATTTATAAGCTTCTCTTAGATATATTGTCTCTCAGCTCCCTTAGTGCAAAGCTGTCGGAGATGCTTACAGGATAAAATACACTAACTGTAGTGGTAAAACCTGCCTTATTTCATCAGTATCTATTGTTTTGTTTGTTTTCCAGGTGAATACAGATGTTTTCAATTTCCTCTTTTGTGACAATAATGCCATACTTGTGTTGCTGCTCCCTTTGTCCAAAATGAACCTTCCAGTTTTACAAGGGCTGCAGACGTCTCAGAGACCTTAGAGAAATTAGTTTGTATTTTATTTATATTTGCCTCTCTATGAGGGAACACTCCACTTTTCAGATGATACATACAGGCCTATGAGTTCACTCTGACCTAATTTGAATCCTTAATCATCTTTTAAGAGGCATGTTTTCATAGAACTGGCAGAACCAGTTGTAGTATAGTTAGGTGTCATTTCCTGCATATTCCTTATTTAAAAAAAAAAAAAAAAAAAAAAAAAGAGAGAGAAGAAGAAAAAGAAAAGGAAAAGCAACTGCAAGATATGTTTGAAGATTTTCCAAATGAATATATCCACCTACTCCCTTGTCTGTCACTGTTACCAGAATCAACAGTGTGAACTCCCTTTGACCAGCCCAATCCATGCAGAAGAAAATGAGGTCCTTCTCAAGGCAAATTTCTGCCCATGTCAAGGGGTATCTGACATGACAGGAGCATCATGATATAAACAGGTTCCTGGGAAATGATACCATATTGTCAGTAAGCCTGAAGTGCAACATCACCTACTTATAGGAGGAGTAGTGAATTTCAAAATTAGTATATCCTTCTTTGGTTTGTTGCGTTGGCTGTCTTGATTTTCTAAAGAGCCTGATTAAATGAACAGAATTCAAAACAAGTGCAGTAGGTATTCCCCAGAAGCAAGTAGATCTGCTGCTACGGAGTTCCTGCACCCATTGTCAATGGGAGAGATGAGATGAGATGAGATGAGATGAGATGAGATGAGATGAGATGAGATGAGATGAGATGAGATGAGATAGCAGCTGTGGTGAAAAACAAAAAAAGGTAACAAGTAACGTTACAGAATTGGTATTATGTCAGAAGAGCAAAGATTGTGCTGCCTTCTTCCTTCAGTATGCAAAAATAATTTGTGTACAGTCTTTCTTCACATATAAATTAAAGAGGGAAAGACTATACAAGCTATTTGATTTCCAAGCCTATCTTTCTTAGCCAGCTGGAACAGAAATTTCCAAGCAATTGAAATTGTTAATGAAAGGTATAGCAAGCGTGTTTACACGTGTCTGTACTTTTCATATTCTTTCTATGAGGGAGAAAAAAAAATTACATCATCATCAGCCAGTTCAGCCCCATGGATACAGGGTCATCTTGATACAAACAAAGCTTATTAATTGGACAATTTCATGTAAGTAGTGGAACCTCAAGACCTTGGTTTTCTGTGGAGGCGATAGCATCCTCCAGGTATTTTTTTTTTTTTTTTGACTTCCTTTCCTTCTCCCTGTATCTCATACTTTCTCACGTATCCCAGAGGCTCCCATGTCACGGCTAACATTCTTTTAGAAGAATGGAGCTGCACAGGAATTCTTTAAGAGCCTATCAGCACCACTCCTAAATTAGCCAGACAGGATACTGTTTGTTTAATTTCGCAAGACATTTGCTTTCCCCAAAGCCAGAAGAGCTACCTCAGTGAATTCCCAGCCATGATAGTCTACACTTCTTAAGGAATTTTTTGTGGCAGAGGTGTAAGTTCTGCTAAACTAGGAGCAAAACATACTGATACATTTCATAATGCAGTCAGGTTGTTGAACAACATGTAACTATTGTGCTCTGTTGTCTGGTGTTTTTAAACATTCTGTGACAGTGCAATGCTGTTTATATTTTGGTGGGTTTAAATAGTATTTTTTTGGAACTGATGGATAGGGATGAATGAACAATATTGTCTGTATAGAAGAGAGAATTTCACCCTCTAGAAACATTTTACTTCATAATTTTTGCTATTATTACTATTATTTTACTATTATCATCATAGGAGTTTGGTTATGAAACCAGTGCAGTGAGAAAGCAATGCAGTGAGAAATCATCTTTTCTCTAAGTAGGCATTAAGGAAAGTTTCTACTTTGCCAATGGTCTTCTGCGCTCTCTAGTAGCGATGCACATGAATCCCTGCGCCTCGCTGCAAGCCTCTCTGAACTTGGTATAGTTCATAGCTGAATTCAGAGTATGGCCTTCCTCAGTAGGGGAAGGTAAGGGAACTGTTAGTCTGAACCCTGATCAGGGGCTTTGCTGTCTTGTAGAGCTGAAGCTTCGCGATGCAGCTTGCTTAAACTCTCCAGGAGCTGGCTTCCAAGGCCTGATTTATCCAGCCCTTAGTGCCCTGGCAAGTACAGCGGGCTGGAAAGCCGGAGGACATTCCCTCCTGCTGCAAAGTAACATCAGTGCAGCTGATCCAGTGACAGCACCAGGGAGGAATTTTCTGCTGCAAGGACTGAGCGCAGACAAAGAGGCTGCTTAGTTTTCTCTTTGTGCAACCCAAATCCTGTGGGGCTCGTGCACATCCATGTACTTTCTGCACCGTACGAGGGAGCGTGCGTCGTGGGGACAGAGCGTGTTGCGTCTTGCTCGCTGTGCTGATGAGGCTGTGAGAGACCCGCCAGAAGCAAAAATAGGTCTCCACTTAATTATATGTTATTTTGTTAATTGTCTCTCTCTGCTGCCTGTCTCTCGCTGGCGTTGCAGGCGGAGGGTGCAAGCTGCCTCTCCAGCCAGTTTCTCCGTCCCAGCTTCTCCTGGGCTCCATCCCTCGCAGCTCTGGCTACTCCCGGGAGCGCAGCTGACCCGCCACTGTCCCACTCGAGGGGCACTGTAACTCTCCTCCGCTTTCTCCTTCCAGTTCAGTGTTTGCTCCCCTCGCATGTGCAGCAAGGAGGCACACCTCCCTGCAGAGCCGGCAGTCGCGCTGCGGTCCCGCAGAGGAGGGCGGTAGTCGTGGGAAGCGTGGGCAGCCGCTGGCGGCTCTGCTCTGCCCCGGCACCGCCGGGGGAGGAGTGGAGAGCCCTCCAGTGCCCCCCGCCATGGTCACCTGCCCCGGGGGGCTGCGTCGCACCTCAGCCCCTTCCCCCTCGGTGGCGGTCCCGGCGGAAGCCCCGCCCTGCCCCGCCCGCAGCCCCGCCCGGCCCGGGCCTCGCCGCCAAGTCTGGTCTTCGTGCTCGGCGCTGGACGGGCCGGC
>JAVJGG010000002.1:4543773-4590382 GCA_035590195.1 Aviceda cuculoides | reverse complement strand
CCGGGCCCCCCCCCCCCCCCCCCCCGAGGGCCCAGGAGTCCCGTACGTTGCCCCGAGGCCTCTTGCTTGGTATAACAAGAGGATCATTTCCACAGCGTTTTGTGCCCAGAGCGTCTTTATGTCCTGAGTAACTCCTGGCTCTTATGAGGTTGACTTGCAGAGGTTAGCTGAGAAGTGTTGCAGCCTGTTGCAACTCAATATCGTGAGGGCAAGTCTTCTGACTTGCATGGAATACGGAGGTGAGCAGAAGATCAGCTCAGCAATGTCAAACCGGCTGGCACAGAGCAGCTGGCAGGGAGCAACCCGGGGGTAGACCTTGTTCTTATTTGTCACCAGTATAAACCTGGAGCAGTATTCTTTGGGTCAATAGAGCTGCTTTGGCTTTTCACCACAGAGCAGAGAATGCTGTGTTGCCCTCCAAAGAGCAGACAGTCTTGATGGCGGGTTAACCAGGAGAGGGCACTCACCAAGTCTTACCCAGTAGTGAAACGGAAGGAAATGCCCCAAAAGTGTGTGGAGCAGACAGAATTTTTAGCAGAAGGGCTTCCCGGTCTGTGCTTTAACCTGTGCCTCATTACAAAGAGTGCTGGTGGACACACTGGGTGTTTGTTAGCATTATCGCTGTGATGAGGCAGCCAGGAAGAAAAATAAGGCCTTTCCTGCTCGTGCTTGGATGTTCCCCAGTGACTGGGTGCGATGTTTGTGTAGGGGGTGCTGGAGTGATTTTAGAGTACTGCAGTCCTCAAAGAGGGGCTTTTGAAAGACCACTCAATAACACCAGTGCAGTCTAGCATGAAGCTGAAACTGTGTTTTCCCATTCCAAAGCTCAGCTAATCTGTTCTGGATTTTATCTTCACATAACTTGTGTTTGGAAACAGGAATGTTTTAATATTAAGTTTTTTCTGATCCAAGGGTAGTTAACAAGGAAGTGTTGGTTGTGTTATGGAAGTTCCTCTGTGCTTGTAGTAAGTGAGATGCAGTGCCTGGAACAAGAGATCCACAAAGGCTCAATTTCTGAGACACCATGTAGAAATGGGTCTATTTTACAGGGAATCACCTGGCAGCATCCTTTTCCTGAATGTACCCACCTACTAGACTAGTTTTTTTTTCCACGTGGTTTAGGAGTCATCGAGTCTGTGCAAAAATGCAAAGATGACTCGAGTTCTGAGGATGCCAGTTGCCGTGGCAACGCTATTTCCCATGGATTTTGGTCCTGTCGTAATTGTGCTCTTTTTCTAACATGGTTTGGGAGTTGTGCGGTCCTCAGGGATGTTGGTGGCAGAGTTACTGGGAACCCTTCCCCTTACCAGGTTGATCTAACACTTTCCTAAAAGACACAGCTGCTCGTTGCCAGCTCTGGCTGCTGTTTCGCATGCATCACAGATGATTCAGGGGAATTTTTTGGGAACAGTCCACAGATGTCACATCTTGGCAGGGAAATATAGGAAGAGAGAAATACGACTTTAGGGAGCTAAATATGAACTGTGCTTTCTAAGCATGCAGAGAGAGCTCTTTAAAACTCTAGATTATAACAGAGGAAATTTAACATCTAGGGCAAAAAGCAATTGGGGAGGGGGGGGAAGTACTTGTTTGTGCTTTACTGACTTGCCAAGTTTTGGTTCAGGGTGCAGTGTTCCTCTTGCCCGTGTCACTGCTCGCAGATTCCTCGCACCGCACAAGAAAGCATCGTGGTGCTGTGTGGAATGTGATTTTTGTGATGAGAGGAGTAGACCCCAGGAATCAGATCCTGGGTTTAGCTGACCCGTGTGCTGTCAGATACGTGACACTGCGGCTTCTGTTCCAGTGTGTGTAGTGTGCTCCTTTTGTAAACTGTGAGTAGCCTTACTAGTGTCCTGACACAGCTCTGGTGTTTTCCAGAGGTTATAATCTACTGGCATTGCTCCTCCTCAGATGTAATTGGTTGGGTTCCTTCTTAGAGTGGACCGTATGATCCATGCAAATACAAGAAACTCTCATTGTTGTGTGTTTGTTTTTCCTAAGCTTTAATGTCCTAGATTTTTTACAGACAGAAAAGAAACTGTGTGGTCTGTTTAAAAGACATTTAGCCTGCACCTAGAAAGGGAGTTGAGCGTAATGATCCTGAACATCACCATTCTTGGTCTGAGGTGTTGAGTTCATGAACTTGGGTTAGGTGCTTGTTCTGGGTAAGCAGTGGGTAGCGAATGTGCTCAGGGGGGTCCTTCAGGAGGGCTTTCACAGTCTATCTGGACATGTTGGAAGGGTATGTCTGAAGTTCCAGCGTTCCCGAGCTTAGGCACCAGTGAACAGTGCTGCGTGGTGAAAAATGGAGCAGCAAACTGAATGTCCCTGTCTGGAAAACTGGTTTTGGAGCTGAAAGTTATTTTTTTTAAGCTATGGGAAACATCCGTCCTTGTGTTTCTCTGGGATGCTAGTGACTCCTCTACAAGGTGCAGAGGTGTTCCAGAATTGATTCACTTCTGCTGCTTTAGAGCCAGCGATACCCGAGATTCCTTACATCTACTGAATCTCTCATTTAAGCTAGTGGGTTGGATGGGGAACCATCTTCCCTAGTCTGGGGAGAGTGGCAAAGGACTGTGAGGAGGCCTTGTTTAGCAGATTTTCTTAGTAACTGGAATCATGTAGTCATTGCTGGAAAATTGCCCCCGCACAAAGTGTTTTTGCTAATATTAACTTTAGTTCCATCTCAGCTCAATGGAGGGAAAAACTAGAAAGTGCCGTAAATTCAGCCGAGCTTGTCAAAGCTGTCAAATTACCACCTGATAAAGCTCCTGCCTCCTAATGATTACAGCCATCAGCCAGAGAGGAAATGTATGCCGATGGGGCTTTTGCGCGACAGCACCAGGGTTCAACATTGTTAGACTTTTAATGTAGTGTCATCTGGGGGCTCTTTGGCTTCAGTGGAGGGTGAAGCTCTGAGCAGAGTTATTTCTTTAAAAAAAAAAAAAAAAAAAATCCAAGGATGTAGACTAGCCTACTACCCCTGTCTTATCAGCCAGATTAATGCTGACTACTAAATTTTAGTAAAGGTCTTCTTTGGTCCCATTTGTTAGTATTAGGAGTCCATAGAGATAATGTCTTTTCACGTATAAAAGATGCTATTGATTTTCTGTTACTGTTGTCCTGAAATGTGCACAGTGTGTCTATGGAGCAGTGACAATCCTCCATCACTAGCTTTATGGGAAAAGAATGGTTATTGAATCTCTTCCCATAAAATATAATCTCTTTCTCTCTTCCAGAATTTGCCAGGCCCTTTGGGAGCCCCTCATGTTATCTCTTTCAGAAAATTGATTTTTTTTTTTTTTTGTCTCTGCTTTGTATGGTTGTGTTTAGCTTTATTTTTAATTTGGCTCATGTGATATGAAATGAAGGCTTCCCTAACATTAAGCGTGCTCTCTGTGTTGTGTTGCTTCTTTTTCATATAGAGTAACACTTTCAGAATGTTTTAAAATAAAATAAAGATATTCGCTTGGCGCAAGTCTCTCTTGTTGTTGCTGGGATTTTTTTTTACTCTGGGTGAGTCATTGCCCTGCTCTTTCTTTCCAGGCAGGTCTGAGATACTGACAGCTTTTCAGCTGCTTACAGGTAAATTCGGGGTAAGTTTCTAGAGTCAACACAGGCTGATTGATTTCAGATGAATGACACCATAGAGGAGAACACAACTTGCAATGCTGTCTGCTCAAGGAGCAATGGTCTTTGAACTTGAACACTGGCAAAAATACTCTGTCAAATTTGTCCTTTCCTCTGTGTAGCAAATGACTGACTATGGGACTTTTTCCTTTCAGGGAGGAAATGGCAACATGAATTCATAGATGATGAGTAGGATGCCAAAGCCAGAGATGACAGTGCTCTTGAAGAAATGCTGGGTAGAACAAAAAGGTAAAAGGAACAGCTAATTGAGTGCATTTTGGAGCCTGTGGGACTTCATGTGGTACCCTCCCTCATGAGGCAAATGGCACACCCCCTCAAACGGTAGCTGAGTTTTCTGAATTCCCTCCTCCTCCATTGTGCATGAAGTCCCAGTAGCGCCTCTCACTCCTGACCTACTACTTTCTATGCTTAGGTCTTCCCCAAAGCTGCATCGTTTTGTACCTAAAACCCCTGCAAGACTCATACTTTCGAATGTGTCTTTGCATGCACACACTTGCAGGTCCAGCAGCCGTCTCATCCCAACCTGCAGCTCACACTGCCAAATTAGTCTATCAATCATACCAGTCCAGCAATCTGCTGCCATGTTTTGTGAGGAGAGCAAAAAAATAAATGAGAGATGATCTCAACCAGTTAATTTGCAGCCAGTGCCATTCTCCTGAGGTGACGGTTCAGTGCAGCCATTGCCTGCACCGTCTTCTGACTTAAACCGGGGCAGATACACATGGTTAAAATGTTTGGAATGCATTGCAAACAAGTTGCCTCCATGAGGACTAAATTGCTTTCTGGTACTGTGATGCTTTTTACTGCATTTTGTGTTAATGGTGTTGAGATGCCCAAAAGAATCACTTCTTACTGGCTCTTTCATTCTGAGAAATTATCTCTGTAGCTGAGGCATGATAGTCCACTTGGGGACTTTGGGAAGTAAGAGGCAGATTTAATCACACTTGCAGAAAGCCATGCAGTAGAAGGGCCTTCGTCACACTCGTCCAATGGCAGCAGAAGCGGCTGAAGCAAATGACAAGCAGGAAGAAAATCTTCATTAGTAATGTAGCTCTCCTTGGGATATTTTCATGCTTGTTTATGGAAGACTGGCTTTAATCCCCCAAAAGTCAAAAGCAAACATTCATCTTGAAAATGATCCAGGTTTGTAGTAATTATCTGTGTGTTGCCCCCTGCCTCTCGGCTCTTTCTGGCAGCGAGTGTATGGCACAGAAGGGCATTTCTGTGGCAAGCAGAAGATCTTGTCAGTATGAGAAGCAGGATGAGGTGTGAATGGGTGATATATATATATAAATAACAGTTCTATTCTGCTGGAAGTGTCGTCTCCAAAACAACAATCAGGGAGGAATTTGCTATAGTTTAGATGTTAGTCCCAGTTGTAATTTTTATGAGCTTAAATTGTTTGTAATCAAGATGTGGTCCGTCACACAGAGCATTGTGCAGGGCAGGGTTAAGGCTTTTGAATGTCCTAGCACCATAGCCTTTCCTGAAGATCATTAGTGCAGTGTTGACAGTGTCAGATATTATTTCTTCAGGCTGATTCATACTGCTAGGAAATCTTCTGAAAGATCCAGCAATTCCGTATGCGCACTGGGTGTCTTGGAAGGGAGATGCTGGCTTTCTGTTGACCTTTGGCACCTCATTCTTTCCCACTAAAGTGCGTTTCCTGCAGCAATATAGCTTAAACCAGCGTGCTCGGTGTCTTTGGATCCTTTCAGCCAAGTGCATAAAGAGCCTGTCATGGGGACAGAGCTCTGTGTTAGGGCATCGCTTTGATCTGTCAGAAGCTGTTTTCAGAACACGTAGAGCTTGCCAGAAAGCCAACCTTTTACACTTTGAAGATGAGAAACATAGGAATTACTTACAGATACCATTTTCCATGGCCAGCCCTCTGGATTTTGTGCAGTGTTGGTGACTGGAAGTTGGGAACCCGTATTCCCTACCAGCTTTTCTCTCTGTAAAATCAGCCTCCAACCGCCTCCAGTAGCATAGTTCTCTGAGAAGTTGTTGATGACTTCTTCCCGCTCTGTCAGTGAGAATGTTATTTGGGCTTAATTCTACAGTTTAATTTTGCCTCTATTTAGTAAAATACTTTCTCATTGTTGCCATGATACGGAGCTGCTCTGGATGCTACAGGATGTCCTAAAATCCTTGTTATGTTTAGGCCACATGATGTCACAGGGGAGGAACAACACCAGATTCAAGTGTTTTGGTGAAAAAGCAGTAATTTGTCCTATGTCATTTTGGAAACGTAACCATGTTTGAAGTATTGTATATCACGAGCTATCATACAGTTAATATATACAATGATATAATTTTTAGCTTAATAACACCAGAGTTGAGAATTCAGGCATACTTAAAATTGTAATTAGCAAACTTCTGTTGTTAATCCGTATTTTGGGAGATCTGATAGTTTGGTTCATTCTTTTTCTGCATGTGTGTATGTTAATGCTGTCGGTGTATTATTCAGCTATTTCTATAAACTCAGATGTAAATCCGTCATGCTCTTTGAGTTTTGAAATTCTTCAGCGTTGATCTGGAAGGCTTTAAGTCTGCTAAAAGTGGAGTACAGTCAGTGTTGGCAAGGAGCTGTGTCCTTACGGTTGTGCTTGTTCCCCAGAGCCAGGACTTGTGGCCGTTCCCCGTTCCTCCTGCTCACTGTTTGGGGCCCTGGAGCCCAGCCAGCGTGGCTCGGTGGTGGACCGCAGCACCCCGCGAGTCCGGCATCACAGCAGGCTGGGTGAAACGGAGAACAGGGAATTGTTTTTTGGTATTTGCTGTGGTTTTGATAGAGCACTGTGTACATGTTATTTTACTATTCATGCCACTAAACATTAGCTCAGGGAAGACGTGTGGTGCTATTGCTTTAAGGTGTCTAGTGACCACTAGCTGTGCATAGCATCGCCTCTGCCAGCTCTGGCATCGTGGCACGTGCTGTCAACTCAGCAGTGGCTGGAAAGCTCAGATAGGACCAGATCTGGCATCAGCACAATCACTTCTGCAGGCGTTGTGCCTCGGATGTTGCCAGCTCCTTGCTGTTTCTTCCTTCCTCCAGCACGTGGTATTTTATGTGACCCTGAGGATAGACAGTTGCCTACTAGACTAGCTTGTGTTTTTTAGTGTTTTTTTCTCCCTCAGTCTTGTCAACATGCAGGTTTTCAATTGCAGGGGAGCACTGGGAAATATGTATTCTGTTTTGCTTGCTGTCCTGCTAATGTTTTAGCTTGCTGGAGTCAGTGAGAGATGGCAGCAGTGGGAGTTAGTGTGCTGTTAGTCATTCAGGTGACATGGTCTGATAGACAAAGCTCTTGAGGTGGTTATCTAAGAGAGAGTCAAATCCAGTTGTTCAGGGTTCTGTAGCCTCACCTTACCACTCAATGCAAATTCTCTTAGTCAAATGCAGGTGGAGCTTTTCAAAGCACCTAGTATTATGTTTGTGTTTAGCCTATGTCTTGCAAGCGTACAAGTAAGGAAGGTGAATCACTCACTTGTATGCTTTGATCTTAAAGTTCAGTATTATTCCTTTTCTGTAAGTGGTTTGTCAGACAAAATTTCTTAGCCATTGTATTTGAAGATCTCGCTCTCAATGTCAGAGGCAAGGCAGTTGGAGGAGATGCAGTTAGAGTTCCTCCATCTTTGAAATATTTGATTTGGCATAGAATATTTAATGGAGCTGTCGGTGCATTTTAGTAAGACCATATCACTTACCAGTGGCTGTTACTACTGTTCTTGTTACTAGAAGGTAAGGCTCCAAGGTTTTCTGGTTTTGTTTGTGGTTTTTTTTGTTTTGTTTTTGTCTTTTCCCCTGGGAAACTGGGCATTTTTGACCAGTTCAGATTAGTTCCTCAGATGAGCCATGGACAACCTTTCACTGCAACTTCGCGCGTTTTAATCCAGATGCTTGCTTTCAACGAACTTGCTATGAACCATACAAGCACCTTTTGTGCAGATAAACTTTCAGTATCACTCATCCAAACATAAGTTGAAATTTTGATCCTGTGGAAGTTACGAGTATGTTAATATCTGCCACACGATTTGTGTGCTTCCAACCGTACTCTTCTTGAATAAAAGTTCACCCTTTTTGAATAAAAGCTGGCAACTGACTGGCATAAAATAAATGAGGTATTTTTAGAGACAGACAGTGTAGCCTTTCGCGCATTATGTGGTGGATACCTACCACTAATGCACCGCTCGCTTTATGGGATTAGTGTGGCTAATGAGTTTTTTATAATAGTTTAGTAAATAAGGGCTTTTGTAGAGTCAGTGTGCAAGATGCATAATGCTAAGAAGTCCCCATCGTGATCTGGGATAGTTTCTTCGAGTGCCATCATATCAGTTATTCCTGCTGAAGGATGAACGGTGTTTTCAGTATTTCTCTAATCATTGTTGTCCGTAGAAAACTTATTTTTTATGGAAGAAGCTAGCTGGCCACCATGAATAAAAATCCCTCAGGGAGGAAAACTGTCATAGACTGAGGTACAGTGGCTGTAGGAGTCTAGTTCAGTAAGCACGAGGTTGTCGTGTGCCTTACTTTCCCCAGGAAGTGAACGTTTTAGGATTGATTAAACTCTCTTAATCTGTCTGTACAGCAGACAGCAGTGTGAGCTTTCGTTTATGCATTTTAGGGCTTGCACCGTGTAAAAAGTCAAATACGCTATCTGTGTGACACCAAGGTAAAGACTTGGGGTAAAATTACGTACGTTCTTGAAAGAGACTTGCGGTGCTTATCAGCATGTTGTGTGGCCCAAAGCACTGGCAGAGTTCAAGCGAGGAGGTGCTCTCCGCAAAGGAGAGAGCTGTCTTTCTCAGCCTGTCTCTCAGTCTTTGGTGGAGAAGTGGCTTCTACCTGGTGCTTTCAGCAGACCTTCCACCACGTGCAGTTTGCATAGCCTGTTTCCAAATAACCACGACATGCTGCTAAAGCCATCTGGGTTTTGTTGGTTAAGCCTCTCCCACTACAGAAGCAAGCCACACAGCCTGCTCTGGGCTTTGTGTAGCGTTAGTACTGCTCTGTAGCTGCCATCATCGGAGGAACAGGCTAACAGACGCATCTTGCGCTGTCTTCTAAAAGCAGCCAGTCTGACGGGTATGTACTGGTTTGCGCAGGTCGAGAGTCCCAGGCTGGCTTGCAGCTGCACGATCCACATAGGAGAGGAAAGACCACCTACGGAGGGGAAGGGCAGTTTGAGTCAGGTGTCTGAAAACACTTGAGTTCAAAACGCACCTGAGGCACAGTTCTTGTTTTAAGAAGGTATTTTTGCGTGCCCAGTGTACGCCTCGGAGTATTCGCCTTCCTAATTGCAGCAACGGCTATGTGACTCGGCTTGAACTCGAAGTGGGTGCTTCTCACCCTGTGCTTGTTTTTCCTGGGTATCCAGTCAGCTGACTAATGAAACTGTATTTAAACTTTTCAGATGCAAGAGGTTTAAATCTCGGTGTGAGAAAGGTGTAAACCACATGTTCATGTATTGCTGGCATGAAGAACCTTAGCGTTTCGTCACCTCCCTTAATGAGAGAGAGTATCCTTTGTGAGGAGGGGAGCAGGACAGAGCTCCACAGGATTCCATGTGCAAGGAGCTTCCCGGTAATGACGATACATACTCAGAGGCCTTTTCCCCTCACATCTTAAATGTTGCAAGACAGGAAGCAATGTTTTCTGAGCAAATGGCCAAATGGGGTGGGAAATAATTTATTTCCAAAATTCTGGGATTATTGTAGACAATGATAAGCCATTTGTTAAAAGCAAGCCTATACGTTCTTTCTGATTTCATATCTGAAACTTTGTAGTTAGTCTGTGTAACTGGAAGTCTCTGTGCTGACAGGATTGTGTCATGTAACACTGGCCATTGTTGTGAGCCCATTCCAGTACTGGCACTTTGTATAGTTCATGCAAAACATAATCGTTTGGATTATGATGGGTGCTTGAGGTTAGGGACATAATTTCATCCTCCAGACTTTCATCTGAACTGTAAGGGCTTAATGCCAAATACAGCAGAAGTAAATGCAGTCTTTAGCCTGTGCTCCTAATCAGCACTTAAATTCATAGGCAGACCTTGCAGATCCATTTCTGAAATGTGCTCTTCAGGCTTGTCATCCAGGTGACTGCCCACTTCCATTGATCCTGTACTAATTTCTGCACTAAGATCTGTTTACTTTTTATACTTCTCATTGATTTTGATCAATCAGTAATCCTGCAGAAAGATTAACTTCTAGTTTTAATATTATTATAAATCTACTTAATTTTTTTGAGCAGGAAGAGGTGTTACAAACATTGACATTGTGCAACACTAGGTCATAGATTTTACGGTTTAATCAGAGATGGAAGTTGAAAGACATTATTCCAAGTATAAAAGCTAATTCCAATATTAATAGTTCTCTTACCAGCTAAAAAGAAGTAATTTTATGCATAATTCTTTTCTTTAGGAGCGCTCACTAGTTTTAAATGTGTCTCCCACTCTAAGGAGTCAGTGGAAGTTATTTTAAGCTGCATTTTGTGGTTACTATAGGTGAGTTGGTAGTAGGTATCTCAGCCTTGTGCGGTGCTACAGTGTTGCTCAGTGTTGCATGGCAAGGTCTTCTCAGCACCGTGAGAATGGCAAAGTCGCGGTCATTTGGAGCAATTTTTAAAATATGCATGATGGGCTGTTTGTAGACATAAGCACGGATAAAGAGAAGGTCATGGATTTCATGCAAATATTCAGATGAGGTTATGTTAACTTGTGGTTTTGGAAGATATCGTCCATTGTTTCCCTGGCAGAAATAACCCTTTAGATAAACATTAAATACAGAGTGACGCTGTCAAAAAGGGGGAATGCATATCGCTTAACACCAAAAGTGACACTTCATAAGGACCTCTTTCAATTTATAGTTCAATAAAAAGGGTAATCTGTGGAGGGATATTCTGTCCTTGCCCACAATTCTGCAGTTCTGACAGGATCACGTTCCTGGTTTTACCTTCATGCTGTCCCAGGCTGAAATACTTCATATTTAACACTCTGGGTTCTATAAATAATTGACATGCCTGTCTTAGCAACTGAAGATCAGCAGCAAATTGTATTGCTGTTGAATAATAGGGTTCTCCTGCATTCTTTACTCCTTCACATCTTAATTTTCACTCTGCTACTGAAAGTGTAGGAACTGATTTACTCCACTTGAGGAAAAAAAGTATAGCTGTTCCAGTCCTTCAGGGGGAAAGTTTAGGGGAAAGCCAAGAACTCACAAATGAAACCATCTAAGTAAAGACTAGCTATTTCTCCATATTTTCTGCATATACTGGTTGTTTGTATTTCTCAATCCGTGCAACTCTCGTGGGCCATATGGGAAAGAATAGTTTTGGTGGTTAGGCAAGGTTTAGGCAAATCTGGAAAGAAAACTCGGTTTTGTAGCTAAAAGTAATGAGAAATATGTTGTGGTTTAACCCCAGCCAGCAACTAAGCACCATGCAGCCGCTCACTTACTTCCCCCCCACCCAGTGGGATGGGGGAGAAAATTGGAAAAAGAAGTAAAACTCACAGTTTGAGATAAGAACAGTTTAATAGAACAGAAAAGAAGAAACTAATAATGATAATGATAACACTAATAAAATGACAACAATAATAATAAAAGGATTGGAATATACAAATGATGCACAGTGCAATTGCTCACCACCTGCCGATCGATGCCCTGTTAGTCCCCAAGTGGTGATCCCCCTGCCCCGACTCCCCCCAGTTTGTATACTACATGTGATGTCACATGGTATGGAATACCCCACTGGCCACTCTGGGTCAGATGCTCTGGCTGTGTCCCATCCCAACTTCTTGTGTCCCTCCAGCCTTCTTGCTGGTTGGGCTTGAGAAGCTGAAAAATCCTTCACTTTAGACCGAACATTACTTAGCAACAACTGAAAACATCAGTGTTATCAACATGCTTCTCATACTGAACTCAAAACATAGCACTATACCAGCTACTAGGAAGAAAATTAACTCTATCCGAGCTGAAACCAAGACAAAATATTAAAACAATCATTTTTGTTTATAAGAATTAATGCATATCCTTGGTGACAGAGAAGAAAGGCTTTGTGCAATAAGGCACCAGACAGGCACCCAAGAGAGAATTTGACTAGCTGCACTGCCATAGTGCCACTGTAAGCAAATCACGATTGATCATAGTTTGTGATGCTGGAATTATACTTCCATTTGGTTTATCTATTCATAAATAATGATGAAAAAAAGTCAGGGAAGTTCATTCTCGTTGTGAATTTATAGCATGGCAGAATCCAGTCGTGGTGGAGTCCTTTAAAGATTTGAGGTAATGATTTCAACAATGATGCTTTTAATTGAAAGCGTTAGTGCTCTATTGTTTGTTAGTGATACTTCCATGTTACGCATACACACAATAAATCACAGGAGTGTATGAATGAAGATTTGGTTTGGTAACTGCAGGACAGGTTTTGGGGCAGACAGCAGAGCCTGGTTAGTGCTGCCGTCAGAAGTTCCTCAGGAGCAGACTGACTCAGTTAAGTTTGAATTTGCCTCTGGCTTCCCGTTCCTGAATCTACGTAGCTTTGAACACCTCCTGCCTCTGTTACCATCATCAATATCTCTTCCTTCGGTTCTCCTTTTGTTCTTCTATCATTGTCTTCCATTACTCATTCTTCTGTTTTCAGTGCCTGAGGCTGACATTTTCATACCTTGGTGACTTAAAGTTTGGCTCCTAGATCTGTATTTATTCAGTTAATATAGATAGCAGTCCAATTTCAGAGGAGTTAAGTATCCTGGAAAAGATATTTGTTTAAAAGTAGGAACAGAAATTTAGGAGCATACCTTTAGGGATCTTAGACTTAAACATACTTTCCTGTTATTATTTGCTTCAGCTATCAGTAGAGATCTGATATCAAACCAGCCTGAAGATTACGCTATCTTGTACGAGTTGAGGGGAAAAGAAGAATTGTGAAAAATGGCCTTTCCCTCAAGTAATATTGGTTACTGTATGGGTTTCTGTGTGAGCTGTCGGCTGGGATTCAGTGAGCTGGTGCTGCCTCCTTTGTCAAGCAGCGTTTCCTGGCCAGTCCCAAGCTGGGAGCTGTTCATCTGCTGCCCAGAACAGAGCCAGTTGTGTACCAACATCCTGTGAGAGAGCTTTGCATTACTGAGTGTCTGTAGGATTTACACTTTCTTCTTGCTTCTTGGGTAGTAAGTGGAGTTTTGCATATTAGCAGGGGAGAGGGGTTAGGATGTGGGGGGAAAAACATTCCCAGAGAGCAGCAGCCAAGATATACAGCTTATTACAGGATCATGACAGCTTAAAAAAAAAAAAAAAAATCCTTCCATATACCTTATTGAAGACTGCACTAAAATTATAACTGAGGCTACCATGGATGACAATCATATTACCTCTTTAAACTAAATAACTTGATTGTCTTATTATAATAGAAAGCAAAGAGAAATGTCCTGAATATACTGTAGGAAATTGTCTTTACTAAATCTAGCCCAGCATTTATGAGCATTGTATATACTATTTGATTTTGCCAGAATTACATAAACGGGGGGAAAAATTGTTAATGTAAGTTGACTACCAGAGTAAATCACAGCCTAATTATTCTTTTTTTTAGGGCTAAAATTAGAATTTGATATAATGGTCAATAGACATTTTCTTTAATTTTTGAGACATAATTTCTAATAGCTAACCCAAACGAATTGGAGAAAGTTGCTGCAGAATTGAAAAAATAAATTATCTGAATTTTATGGTGACTTACTGGTAAATCCCCTTAGTTGGAAGCTTTAATTTACCTCGTATTTCAGTTTTTTCCTCTCTAACTGGCTTATGGACGTATATTAGAGCAAAATAATTGTTATTTTCTTAGTGCCACCAGGGTGCTTGGAGCATGAACCGAAGTGAAGACAGAACCTGGCCTGCTCTTGTAGGGAAATGAAGGACCAAGGACCGCAGAGGGAGGAACAATGGGGCTGGTGGCAGAGGCAGCGTGCCGCAGTGCACAGCGTGGCAGGCGTTCTGCCCTGGTATTGCTGGCTGCACCAAAATGCTGGAGGTTGGCACCCATGTAAGTCAGTTCTTTGACGTTGTACTGGAACAAATGGGGCTCCGGCATTGCAACACCCCTCCCAGGCAGCCACTTGCTTCTCTTCTGCAGTCGGTGCCAGTGTAGAGGAACAAAGCATATTTGCCCTTGTTCTTGGTTAAACAGGTAAATGCTGTGTTTAGTGTCGAGGCTACTGGCTTAAGTATCTACAAAAACTTTATGAGGCTTTGCACAGCAAAAACATCTTTCCTCCAGGGTCCATTAAAATGGCTTAGGCTCTGGAGTTACGCTTCGATTTAGTCTGGTGTAAATTTCCTATAGCCAGCAGAGTTTTACTAGAGATTATTTGAATATAGGGTTTGTATTTCTGAGGGAAATAACTGAGCTCAGAACTGCAGAAGGAACAGGGAGGAGAATGCATCCAAACCCCAGAATATGGAAGATGACTGAGTTTGGCCTCCTGCTAGGGTTGTATGCAGTTTTGTCCACTCTGAGTGTAACCCAGTACCTTTAGCTGCTGGTAGTATATTCTTCTTCAACTTCCACACATCGTTTGGGGCAAGTTATTTGGATGGCAGAGCCCTAAACAGAGTATACTCCTTTGGAGAACCTTTCTGAAGAAATGCATGTTTTGGGATATTTACCTGGTTTTGATGAACCTGGGAATTGGCGATTATACTTCACAAATGCAGTGAAATACTGTGAAGTTAACAGTGGATTTACACATACGCGTCAACTTGGTTAAGTCTTGGGTTTATTCCTAGAAGAAACAGCTTTTGATTCTGTAACTGGAGAGAGGAAAGGCCAAAACCATTTCATTTCTATCATTGTGAGGTTGTTTTTTTAAGCATCTCTATTCACACTTCTAAGCGTATTTTTGTGAAAACACTTGGCATCCCTTGCTTCTAAATCGTGGAGTAACTTTGTGCAAACAATTCAAAAGAAATGGGGTTCCAACATTGTCATTATAGCTATTAAAACTGTCTGAATTGTTTTGCTTTTTGATGCTTGCCATAGCAACAGTGGATGTATAATTTGCTGAATATCCGTAACAGGGTATTTGAATATATTCTTTACAGTTTTACTTCTGCATATAACTAAGCATGCCAAATCATCACATTAACCCAATTAACCAAGGCAGACCCACCATGGAATGACAATCAAGATTTTTTTTTTTTAAAGAACTTTGTATTTCACCTCTGTCTTAACAAAAAAACCCCAAACACCGTACATCAGAATAGCAGCAGCTTTTATCAGTATCCTGTTCAAAATTATTCACGGTTCAGACTGCAAAAACTCCTGGCGCATCTGCTTTCTTGCCGCTTATCAGCTGGAGGTAGCTCTGTGTTTGTGCCCCTAGAAAGGTAAGACCAAGTCAGTTTATCCTATACCATCCATGCACAAAATCTTTTGCAGTTCAGTACCTCTGTGCCTTAATAGTGATTAGACCTTTGATTTTTAAACAGTGGGGAGCTGGGAAACTTGAAAGATACCAGCAGCAGCACTTCAATTCAAATGGCTTCTTTCTTATCATTGTGTTGCACAAGGAATTAAATGAAAATACTTGGGACTTTGCTGGCATGCTTGATACAAAATCCATGTTCCAATGGCATCCGTAATATTACATAGATCATATTGCTGTAATAACCTATATGCTACTGTTAAAAATTACGTATGATTTCAGGTATATAAGGTTCAGTTTATTAGGGATATTTTTCTCCTGGTAGAAAAGCTTATATTGAGGAAGAGAATTAGTTCATTAGCTGTACGTAGATGAGTTCATACACTACTTCAATAACCCCTTAAAAATGCCTTATTCGTGCTCATCCACACAAACTCTCATCGTCTTTACGGACCAGGAAGGATGTAGGAAGCCAGACAGTGCCCCCGAAGACACTTCATAGGGCAGGTTGCACACTACTCTAGAGCCAAGCAAGGTAGGTTGCCTTAGTTCTGGAAGTGGAGCTATTACCATGCGGTTCGGTGGAGGTTCCTCCTTCCCCAGACTGTAATGGCTGAGAGAAGGCAGCTGGTGTCCTAAACAACCTTGTCAATCGGACCACATGGACCTCATTACTCTAATGAGCCATGGAAGCACATAAGGAACTACTTGAGCTTTGGAGAGGAGAAAGAGATGGACACTCTTGTGCACACATGTAGCTGATTCTGCATTTAATTATGTTTCTGGGTGATCTCAAGGTCTAACCCCATGTGGAGTACCTTATGGTTATTTGTTCTCAAGAGTGAATGTAAGTGAATGATGCAGTGAGGGCTATGACCGAAATAAACGTTTGCGCTCGTCTCCCTGAAGAGGACGGCAAGGCTGTTTGTGGCAACGGTTGCCGTCTCCGTACTTGGGAGTGGCCTGGGTTCCTGCCTGCATTTCAGCCACAAGCACCAGTGTCTGCAAAACCGAATGTGGATGGCTCTCTGACATCATTGTATTTGGTGGCAGAATGATAGTCTTTGGAGAGATGCGTTGGCTCCACCGTTTCTCTCATCTCTTTTCCGTTACGTAGTCTTGCCTGAATGTCAAAGTGGAAGCTCAAGCCCCTTCTGCATACCAGCCTGACGTTAATTTTGGGCCGGAGACCGACATGCCAGGAGATCAGCCGGTTCAGAGGAGAGAGGCGGTGGATAGGATTGGCATGCTGAAGGCGCTGCAGGCCATGCTGCTTGGCTAATCCAGGTGCCCATTTCTTGATGAAGAAGAGATAGCAAGGTGGGTCCGCCCGTAGGGGATAGACACTGGCACCTGCCACTGCGTGTAGAGCGCTGGGGATGAGTTCAGCGTGGGCTAGCCCTTCGCGTCTCAGTAAGGTGTCACCTAAACCTCTGGTACTTGCCTCAGGAAACTGCCTTCCATCTCTTAACTGCAGAGGGATACCTATTTTAATCTACTGTTCTGTTTTTGCCATACTGCAGACTGCGAGTAGCACCAACCTTGTGTCTGCTAAGCGTGCGGGTCATCTTGGAAGAATATCCATGGGGAGACATAAATTCCCTAGAACTCATCAAGAAAATGATAGCTCTTTGCCGCGTGGCAACTAGAAAAGTTTCCAGTGTATCTTGAATGGCTGAAGGAAACAATTATCTTAGCCAATCCTGTAGCTGCATTAATATTTGTGTATATTTATAGGACAGAGTGTACTAGATTAGCTTTATGACCGTTGGGAGTGAGTCTGTCATTCTAGAGCCTCTTCATCAATGTGCCTTTCACGCTCCATGAGATTAGCAGCCGCTGAAAATAGGAAGAAGGAATTTTCCTTTCCTCTGTCTTATAAGAGAGCCAGCACACCAGACTCCTTTTTCGTCTTGGCTCAGAAATGGCTTAGTCCTTAGCAAAACCAGAGAGCCAACAGGTCTTTTTAAAGAAGTTCCACTCTCCTGAGGATCTAAGGGAAAATATCCTTTTTGCGTGTTTAGTCACACACATCAAAGGAAACAACCGTTTTGATCTTCATTTGCGTTGTGCAGGCATTAGATGTGGTCCAGTTACACGGAACTCTGGTTGGGAAGGCAGAAGCGCCAGGACTCTTCAAGCTTTGACGAGATGGGGAGAGAACCCGGCCAGGCAAACCGCACCTCACTCTTCCAAGGCATTTTCCGTTTTTAAGAGGGCTGAGCAATTTACCTGGTTTCTTGGGAGACTCTTTACAGCAAAAGCTCCTCGACATCCCGACCCTGAGGCGGCGTGCTGCGGGCCAGAGGGTGGGTACTGGAAGGGGTCTGCACGGCCGCAGACCGTCGCCCTTTTCCTCACAGAAGGGGCGAACGCTGGCCGTGAACTCCTTCCCGTATGACCTGCAGGACTCCCTCAGACATCTCGTTGGCAACGGTAGCTGGGTTCTCTTTGCAGGTGACGAATCCTCACCTCGTCGGCTGCATGCCGTGCCAAGAACGGCTTTCCCCCCCGGCCCTGAGCATCGGGCCGTCCGCCCCAAAGTACTCCGGTTGTGGAAGAGGGCCTACAGAACTTTGACTTTTCAGCAGCGCTGAAAAGATGGCGGAGATAACCTTTGCAGCCCTGGTGCTGCTGCTTAGGTCAGCTAAAGAGCGGGCTGCCCTGCGTGTGATTTCAACGGGGGGGACAGGGGGTTCCATGCTCCCCGCCCGGCAGCTTTTGGTAGCAGCCTAGCCGGGCAGCCCGGGAATGTGGGGGAAAGGCGGGTTCGGCTCTAGCCGTGCCAAGAGATGGCAGAAAATGCTGCGTTGCCAGCTTCCCCCCCTTTAAAAAACCCTTCTCGAAAACCTCTCGGCTTGGGCGTTTGTTTTGCTCACTGAAGAAGAAAACCGCAGCTTCCGCGGGGCCTCTGGCCAAACCTGGGGCTGGTGATGGTCCCGCTGACCGGAGGGGCCCCCAGAGCAGCCGGGGTGACCGGCCGGGCGGCGGGCAGGGCCGCAGGTGAGGAGCGGGTCCCCGCGATCTGCGGGGCGGACCGCTGCGCTCCCCGGCTCGGTAGCCTCAGCGGTGCGGGGGCGGGCGGTGCTGCGGTGCCGAGGTAGACCACGCTAGGTGCGCTGGCCGACAGCAAAACGCCAAGCTGGACTGAGGTTATCTGTAAGCGAGATGTTTGGGGTTGGATGCTTTGTGTTGGGTTCCGAGCGAGCTTTTATGGGTTTGGTTTTTTTTTTTTTTTGGTGAGTGCCAGTTGTCTGCTTATCCAGTCCAAACGAGTTCAGCTCTGGGAAGTCAGCATGCCGACTGTTAAGAGGTTATGTACTTAGGACTGAACCTGAGATGGCCACACCCGAGTACTTGCCCGCAGTACCTGGAAACACCACAACAATGTGATCCTGTCCCTATACATCTGTAGTATGTTTAGCTTGTCAAAACTCCTAGCTAAGATGGGAAGGGAACAGTAGGCATCATTTTAGGCAGAGATCCACATAGCAGAGAGGTGTAGTTATGGGTGGCAGTTACAGCAAAAACTGATAGGGCTGTTGTTTGCCTTGCGACTGACCTTGAGGAATTCTAGCAGCTGTGACTTAATGTTTCCTGCCGTAAAATGCAGTGTCCTTTGCGGTGGTTTTAGTGTTTTCAGTCGCTGCATAGAAGTGACACAAAAGAACAAATTTCTTGTTCATGTAGTTTGTTACGATAGAAGAAATGGTGATTATTGAATTTCCTTATAATATGAGGCTTTCTGCACATTCTGGGCAGCAAGTTCAAAGTTAGAGCCTTCTGATTACTTGCAGGTGATCTTCCCAAGGAGCAAAATATGGCTCCTTACACTTGTGTAACTACTGTATTCTTGCAAATCACTTCACATACCCATTTTTTTTCAGTGAAGGATCATGTCACAGTCATTAGCTTGTTTCATAAGGGCTTTTGCCTTTAAAAAAAATGTACTCCTTCTCTAAACTTTGTGGAGTAATGGAGGAAAGGACACTAATTTTCCTATATTCAGTAACATGTATTGTTCTAAATATATTAAGGGATTCCCATTAAAATGGGGATGTTTGCTGTTAACATTTTGTGGCAGAAGGAATAGCGCTGGAAGAGTGATTACAGCTTGCTGGTAAAGTCTTCCCATTAGAGCTGAGACACGTTGCTATAAGGCTTAGGATCCTACAGGTTAATGTTTGTCTCTTCCCTAGAGTTGGTTTGTGTGGATGATGTAGAATTTTGCAGAGTACATTTACATGGTATTTAAGTTTTTGGAGGGGTCAGTGCTGGGGTGAATAAAGGCAGAAAACTGAACTCGCAGGCACGTGTAGACCTGTCCCTCTTCTATAATGCTAGCTATGTATGGATATTTTTATTGCCACAGCTGTTATTTCTGCATGCTTGGGAAGGGAGGCTTTGAGAATGTTGCAGCAAGCAAGCTGAGGTGTGAATCTGACCCTTTCCTTAGTGTAATGCCTTACATGTATAGCATGTGACCAGCTAGGGTTGTTCTGGGGTTTGGTTTTTTTTTCTTCCTGTGCAAGGTACAGATTCGCAAACAATGAAAAAGCTAAAGTTGTGGTCAAAACATATCACAGGTTACAGCTTGTGATTGTTAAACCAGATCGTTAAAAGTTTCAAGACAGTGACTAGCAGCCATTGCTTTAAAAAAGAATCTCTTCTGTTTTTAGTGCATGCATCTCAAGGGGCTACTGGTAATCACGTTTTCAGAATGCATTTTTCTTCCTTCTTCTGGAAAACAGAATCTCTCTTACAACAGTAATAATTAACACCCGGTGGTAACTTATCCATGTCATCGCTCATTGTGAAACTATGTGGTGTATAAGTGCTATGGCAAAAACGCAGAAGGTTATGTTTGTTAGCTGTGGGAGTGCCCTTTAATGTCACTGGGGTTTTTTTCCTTCCTTACCATATAAGGAGAGAAGTCCTGCTCTGCAGAAGAATAACTTGGGCCATATAAGGCTGTTTGGTAAACCCTTATTGAGTTACTGGAGCAGGAAGTAAAAACTTGAACTTTAGTCACCCTGTGTTTTCTAAGCATATTGTATGCTCTTATCATGATGAGGAGTCTTGAGATGATAATAATTAACTTGTAACATTACAGATTTCCTAAGGGTAGCATTTATGAAAGGTGGTTTTCTTTCTCAAATCAGAATGTTCAAACTCTTACTGTTTAAAGCCAGAAGTCTGAAAATACAAGTTTGGAGTACTGCTGCTTGATTACACAGCTAAAGATTTTATATTTGGGTTAATGTGGATGTCTAAAGATGAAGTCTCTTCTACTCCTGGATCTATGTGTTCACTGTCAATACTCATTAATGTTCAAATACATATTTGCTTCCCTGTTTATATGTTACTTCCAATCATTCTAGTGGGGCAATGTTACTGTTATGTCAAAGGTGGTTTCACTTGTCTGGTGTTTAAGTTATTCTTTCTTGTGTTACGTACAACAAAATTTTAGCTGTGGTCAACTACACCCAGCTGTCTCTGGTTAGTAAAATCAACAAATAGCAGTTCCTTAAATTTTTATTTAAAGACAAAGTACCAAACTGATACTTTTGGTATCTACTTTTGATAGAAGGTTGGTTCTCCCCCGTCCCCAACCCACCCCAACATTGCAGGAAATTCAGATGTGTACTTCCTCATATATAGTAAGATAATTTTCATTACTAATGAAGACTAAGGGTTATTCTTGGAAGTAATTAACTTTTTAGAATAATGATGTTTTTATATGTATTTTGAGCTTAATATCCTTTTGAAAGAAGTAAAGTTTAATATTGAGGTTACTATGAGAAGGCTGTTTTAGAACTGATTTGGCAAGTGTAGGTTTGAGAATGTCAGAAGTAAAAGCTCATAATGAAAAGAGGCAGATGAGTTGCTGCGAGTGTTATACAGAAGATTAAGTGAACAGGTAACGCAAGAAAGGTAAATCTGGGGGAAGTTTGAGGATGTAGTTTGGGGGGGTATTTAAGCGATTGTTGCCTGTACCAGGGCCCTTCTGGGATGTAGCCTCTACTAGCGCCGCCTTTGTCAGCTCTTGCGTAGCTTGTCTGTAAACAAAACTTGTGAGTATTTGGGCATTTCTTAAATGTTCTCATGCTCTCTCTGTGTCAGCTGTCTCATCACAAATGCTGATCTAGGTGTATTTTTGCATGTTTACACTGAACCCTTCTTATGGAACTTGAGGAAATACTGGGACAATTCTTATCAAAATATGGCAAAAGGTCATAAACAAGGGATTTGGAATAACAGAAGAATGGGGTAATTAGTTCGTGTTGATTTGATTAAAAAAAAAAAAGCAGGGGGAAGAATATAATTGGTTAATGTCTGCAAATACAATAACAGAAGATATTTGGGGAATGGTGCATAATTCTTCCAGTGCAGTTTTTTCTAGTCCAAATTGTACAGTCCTTAATGTGCTTCATTTAAAAGAAGCATTAATCACTTTTTCCTCCATTAAGCAATAACTTCACAATTCAATGAGGGCATGTACATCTCTGTGTATGGCCTTTTTAGTGGATGAAGTCACAAATTACTAAAGTGCTGTTAAATGGGACTAGCAGGTATGTGGGATAATCTTTTACAAGAGGTGATGTGTGCCTTATTATGAATTAATTTCTGTTTTTCCTGTGCTTAGGCTGAGAGCGAAGTAGCTTCTCTGAACAGACGCATCCAGCTGGTTGAGGAAGAGTTGGATCGGGCTCAGGAGCGCTTGGCTACTGCCCTGCAGAAGCTGGAGGAGGCCGAGAAGGCTGCAGATGAGAGTGAAAGGTGGGTGAGGCCACTCTTGAATGGATTGTTACCCTTATGACAAAGATGATAATTGCCAGGGTGTGGGTTGGGGAAGTAAATTAAACCACTCCTATGTTTCTGAACGTGTGTAATCCACTCTTCCTTTGCCTACATGGACCTGAGTTACATCTTGTCTGTAGGGATGTCCAAAATGTGTAGGGTTGAATTCTCTTTCGTGTCTTAATTGTAAAGATAGGATTTAAGTGGGGTAGGGCTTTTGATGTATCGTGCCACATCCTGGAAAAACTGCTTGGCCCAGCCCATCCTTCTGTATTTGGAAGACAACTTTTTGAGGGTGATCTGTACTCTTGTGTTGTCAGGTGATTCTTGATTTCATTGTGGGTAGAAAAATCTCACCTGGAGAATAGCAAAGTGCTGGAAGAGGCTTTGGTTCTCCTGTTGGTGAGATTGGTACATGAAGGTGAGCAAAGGAGAGAGAGCATGATAATTCCTTCAGATTTAGGCTGTGATTTCCAGAAGTACTTAATATAAGTTAGGAACTCAAGATTTGTGGCTTTGGAAGATCTTCTTTTTTTACTTCTACAAATTGTATTTTATATCTGTGATAGTGCCTTTTATTGGGAAAGAATCCTATATATTCTGCATATGTATTTCTACCTCACTAACAATGCAGCCTGTTGAAGAGTGCCTGAGACTTGTGAAATAGTTAAAAGATTTAGGGTCAAATATGCATGGAAGGGGCAATACGCAATGTTTCCTGTTATAAAGGAGTTAAATTTTGCTTATGCAGATCACAGAGAGCTTCAGTGCTCTAGGTCTCTGACATGGCAAAACTCGGAGGAATCTGTCTGGCCCATAAACATAATGCCTGTCAGTCCTGCAGGGGTTGTAACATGCTGCTTCACGATAAGTGTAAAAGCACAGATATCTTTAGCCATCTTATTAGGTCTTCAGAAGCAAGACCGTTTATTTACCTTTCTGTAAGATTGGTTTTCCTTCAATTTAAAATGAAAAAGAATAGTACAGCTGAACTGTGGTAAGAGCTAAACAAATTAAATTTTCTTTCTTCCTAAGACATGCTTCTTTCCTTTGAACTTCTGAAGTGTGAATGCACAGGACTAGGTCTATGGTGTAAAGAATCAAGTACCTGATGTGCTTTGTTCACCTTAATACACCTGTCTGAAAGTCGCACTCTAGTAGTGGAGCTGGAGATAAACTGGCAAGCCCTAAACCTTGCATTTCCCATTTTTCACGTCTTTCAGAGGAATGAAGGTCATTGAAAATAGAGCCCAGAAGGATGAAGAGAAGATGGAAATCCAAGAGATCCAGCTTAAAGAAGCTAAGCACATTGCTGAGGAGGCTGACCGCAAATATGAAGAGGTCAGTTCTTGAGTGCAGGTCATCTGTTTCTAAAAACTTTTAGGCTGTGCCTGTAATTCTTGGGTTTGTTCCCTTTGCCTTTTAAGTTCAAAAGGTCACAAACACCACTCTTTGCAGCTGTGGAAGGAAAAGTGGGCACCCGGATACCTCAGGGAACAAGGTGGCAGGAGATCTGTGCTCAGATCTTTGCATGAAAATGATTGAGAGTATTCCCTGGTCTCTTAGGGAGAAAAATATTTTTAAGTTGCTTTTTGGTGAATGAAAGAGAGGTCTTGAAAATGTCAGACAACAAAGACTCAAATGGGAAGAGGCCCAACTGCCTGCTTTGTAGGTTCTAGAAACAGGTAATGTGTGCTGCAGCAACATAATATCCCTAATAGTCATTTGCCTTTTCTTGTAGGTGGCTCGTAAGCTTGTGATCATTGAGAGTGACCTGGAGCGGGCTGAGGAACGTGCTGAACTATCAGAAAGGTAAGTGCCCGGAGATGTGTGTGAGGTGCTACAAGACAACTGTAACAGCATGAGACGTTGGCAGTACACTGTGTGTTCAGCTCAAAGCTATGTTTTCCTCATTTACTCTAATGGTTGAAATAAATGGTCAACACCAAAGTAAATGTGTTCGTATGTGTGTGCGCGTGTGTTTTGTCACTGCATGCTGTACCTGCACACTGATTTTGTGAATGGCTTTTGTGCATTTCATGTGTTCACTAACAGCCAAGTCCGACAGCTGGAAGAACAGTTAAGAATAATGGATCAAACCTTGAAAGCATTAATGGCTGCAGAGGATAAGGTACTGATACTAATAAACAGTTTTTAGGTTTAACTGCAACCCAAGTCTTTCAGCTTCCATAGCCAGTTAGCTCACTCAGTAGTAACAAATTATGTCCTCACTACGCTCTCTACTCTCTTTGCATCTTGCTTTGGTGTTTTTCTTTGGTCTCTTTTTTTGTTTATTCATTTTTACTTTTAAAACTGATCTCTTGTGCAGCCAAAAAGAAGCTGAACTGTCTCACATGTAAAGGCTCTGTAAATATTTCCATGTAAGCCAAGGGCTGTAGATAACTTCTGTCTGGTCGTCATCGTAATGTACGCTTGAAATGGAATTTGGCATCGTAAAGAGTTGCTTTCAATCTGTGATGGATTCAGCTGCTTTTGAGGCCGTTCTTTTGCTCCGTAATTGTTTTCATTTTTCTCTATCTTTTCCCCCTATTCTCTCCTTTTTCTTTTGCTTGACTGAATCTTCCATCCGCCCCTTTCCTGCCTTCCTTCCGAAATAACAGCAAATGTGCTGAGCTTGAAGAGGAGTTGAAAACTGTGACCAACAACCTGAAGTCGCTGGAGGCTCAGGCTGAGAAGGTAGGCTAGAGACTTCTGTGAGAATGTGTCCCTTACGTTGTCATCTGGATTGGCCTGTGGGGTTTTCTTTACATGCTGATCACTTCGCAGCATTTCAGCAAGGCCGTTGTCAGTAGAAGCATTTGGACTTACAACTCAATTCATATTTGGCTTTTACTGGAATCTGGCATTCCTTCTAGTTCCAAATAGGTCAGTATTATTTGACCACGTTCTGTTAAGTAGTCTGTCAGAATTAAATATTATTTATAGAATGTCCCTCAAAATAGCACTTGTGTGCTAATATTAAGTTTCTTCAAATACCCCTCCTCTTTAAAACTGTAGTATTAATTTCTACTCAAAGTTCCCACCATGTAGCACTGGAATATAACTCAGTGGAAGTTTGGATCTTGTAATAAACTGTGTATTACCACAGTCTGGTAAGTGGAATTAATTTAGTTATACCCATATTAATTTCTCGTATACAGTTGATCTATTAGAAGAGAGTCTCGAATGTGGTATTTTTTTTGTATATTTAGAATACCTGGTCTAATATCAGTGATCCTCTTTCTAATTACAGTACTCACAGAAGGAAGACAAATATGAAGAGGAGATTAAAGTCCTGACTGACAAACTGAAGGAGGTAAAATTAGAGCTGTTCTTTACAATGGATCTTCCAATGCAGCGTTGATTCTTTTACTATAAACACTACTTTGATGCTGTAAGGATGAACGTGTCATTTTGGAGACAATTTAGTGTTAAATGTCTCTCCTAAAAATTAGTATTGCCTTATTATTTGCCTCCTGTCATTGTACTTTTTTCCTCATTTGAATTGTTGCTCTTCTGTTCTTAAGTACTATGTGTGTGTTTCCTAAAGTAGTCTGTATTTGTCTTGACTTCAGGCTGAGACCCGTGCTGAATTTGCTGAGAGGTCAGTAACCAAGCTGGAGAAGAGCATTGATGACCTAGAAGGTATGGGGTTTTATTTTTCTCACTTACTATAGAAATACATAACCTTTATTCTGGGGTTTTTGTGGTTTTTTTGGTTTGGGGGGTTTTTTTAGTACCCGATTCTACTCGCCTAACTTGTCCTGCTTATATAAATGGGTCTGCCTAAAGAGTACAATATGCAAAATGTTTTCCAATTGAAATGTGTTGATAACTTAGATGCTTCAGGTGAACAGTGTTTTGCTCTTGCCTGTTCCTTTTTCTCTCACATTCTCAAGACTCCTTTCATTTTTTTTGCTTTATACTCTTCTACTTGGAGGTATGTAAATGTATAGGGTAAATGATCAGATGATAAGTATTATCTTACTAAAAAGCTGATGAAGAGCTGTGTTATGTTTATAATAATTAGGAATGTAGCAAGCTAACCTAATTTATTACTGCGACAAGTGTGGGTCAGGGCAAGCATTTTGTGCCATAGACCAGTTGCTGTTTTTCAGTAAAGCTAGTGGTTTGTATACGTAATCAGAAGGACAGTTTATTTAACTTCAATGAGTTTCTTTTAAGGTTTTAATAAATCTTCTAGAACTGCAGTAGAGTAATAGAATGTGCTTTCTCCCTCTGGAGAAAATAATTCAGTAGTGCTTTGTAATTAAAAGTTATGCGGAGTTTACTAGTTAGATGCATTACTCTAAGTTTAGGATTTTAAGAAGCTTAATTGCTTGGCATGGCAGTCTGACTTCTGCATAAAGGGTATGAAATATCTAGGAAGCTGCTGAAAATTTATGATCAATGACTCAGGAAAGAAGCAGAGAAGAAAGGTAAGTGTTTAGAAGGAACAAAAATTGCTGTAAGAAACTGCGTTTATGACATCAAACAAACCAGAGTGGTTTAAAAAAAAAAAAAAAGGTGGTAGAAAAGAAATAGTAGCATTTTCCTTGAGCCCCATTTTTTAATCTTTTCTCCCTAGCTCCTGTGTGCCCTCCTAATGTGTGTTAAAACAAAAATCCAGGGCAGTGAAACATGGATTTTGCTTCCCTGGTACACTTTCTTTCCTTTGTTTTCTCTATATCACAGGTTGCCCCACAGCAGTGTAGTTAGTGAACTTGTCGCATAAAACTATTCGCTGTTCATTTTTTTTTTATTCTTTTCTAATTTTGTAATTTTTGTTCTGTTTTGTCTGTCACAACACCTCTTTCTGTGCGCTCTTCCTCTTTCCTATGGCTTCTG
The DNA here is from genome assembly GCA_035590195.1 of Aviceda cuculoides. Lineage (NCBI taxonomy): Eukaryota > Metazoa > Chordata > Aves > Accipitriformes > Accipitridae > Aviceda > Aviceda cuculoides. The sequence goes on along the minus strand of JAVJGG010000002.1, from coordinate 4,563,662 downwards.
GATGGTATCCCATGCCACCACCTTCACCTTCCATCCTGTGACCACGCTCCATTTCCTTGCACACCTCTGCCTTCCCTTGGGGGAATGTTAGATGAGCTATATGCTCAGAAACTGAAGTACAAAGCCATCAGTGAGGAGCTGGACCACGCTCTCAATGATATGACTTCCATGTAAATGTCTTCCCAGCTTGTGCCTGCACCTGCTTCCCTGCCCTCATTGATTGCGCGGTTCCGGCCTTGTGAAATTATGCTCCCTCTGTAGCGGGAGACGCATTCCTTTAGCGAGACTAGGTGTACAAAATACCATGAACAATTTCTTTACCGTGGCAGAGTGTGGGTGAGTGTTGTGCCTAGCCTGGTAAATACTCATGGTGATTTTGTAAGCTGCTTAATAAGCTCGTGTTGACTGTTTCATTCTGCATCTGCAATCCTTGTGTCTTGTGGCTGCCGTTTGTTTGTAGCGCTGCATTTATCCTTTCAGTTCACCTCTGTTCAAGCATTGTCTACCAGGCCCATCATGTTCCGTTTACCGAAGAAAACTGCCTCGGTATGAGTTGCATTCAGAGCGTATTCTTCCGCTGTCACAGTTCTTCTCTGGCAGAGTTCCTACAAAAGTTTCAAAGAAATTTAGATTTAGCTGTATTCTCTATTAATGACAGTGGAAAGTGTTTATCTAAATTTCCTTAACTGCTCTGAAAATTTCAACCGTTATCACTAAATTACAAGTGTGGAAATTGATTTAAAATACTTTGTCATTTAAACCCATAAAAGTGACAACTGTAGGTTGCTTCTGCATATTTTGTGGAGGGTAGTAGTAATTTAGTTTGCATATACCAAAAATGCAGTAATATCAACTTTAGTCATAAGGAGAAAAATAAGCGTATTGGAAAGCAGGAGAGTGATCAGTTGTAAGGTGTGACTAGTCCCTGCAGTGTTTGATACAAACTGGCTCTTCTTCCATCAACTTAAAACTCTGAACAGAGGTCAGCTATGCTAAATCCACCTTCCCATGCTCATGCCTTTCACTTGCATGAACCCAGTGCAGTTGACATGGGAAAGAGGAAGAGTTGTGGCTCTCAAGTGCTTGTGAGGTGCAGTGTTTAGTCCCAGCAGATCTTTTTGGAAGCTAGCATGCTTTCAGCAAGGTATAAGCTTTGCTCAGAGCTTGAAATGTATTTCGCATGCAGCCGTATTTCAAATGTTTTTTCTTTGCTTTTTTTCATCCCTGTATATGTTCATTATTTCCCTTCCTCTCTCTCCCAACTTTTTAGCAGGGGTCTAATGTTGTCTGCTCTGTATGCTTTGATTTTCTATTTATTTATTTATTTTTAATATCTGCTCGCCTACTCCCCCCTACCCCCCACTTTTGCTCAGTGGCTTATCAAGCAAATGGATTTCTTTTTTCCTCCTCTGTGTACAGAGATTACAGTATTTCTTCAATTTGGGATGTTTTTAAATGGAAAACAAACTTTCAAATGTACTCTACTGGTACCTGAGGACATGACTGTAACATTCCAGTCCCAGCATGGTGTGGTGTTTCTCTAGTAGTCATCTTGGCATGCAGGGCTCTGCTGCACTGTTGCTGCTTTTTTGGAAGTCTTTACTGTACCTTTTTTAGTTCCTACCTTATCTCACTTTTTCTTTTCGTGCAGATAATTTTCTTTGCTTCACTTCTCCAAAGACATCTTCATCGGGTTGGATAAAACATCTTTCAAAGCTTTGGATGTTTCATGGGTTCACTGTCCTGTCTTCTAGCTTAGTTGACTCTATTCCTCTAGCACCTGTCTCGGAACATGCTCTCTTTGTGCTCTGCTGTACAGAAACTCTACATCTCTCAATGTAAAATAAACATCCCAGCTGTATCCCTTTTGCTATTCCCTTGCCTTTTATTTATTTAAATAACTATTTCAGTTATTAATAAAAAATTGCTTTTTTGCCATTAGGGGTTTAAATTTTTTTGGTGTTTCCTTTTTTTTTTCCTGCAGTTTTGCCTGAATGTTGACAATGCAAAGCCAGTGATAGCAGTATATGGGATGAGAATACTACTCTTGGTATTTTGAGGTCCAGTTATGATCTTAGTCTTTCTCAAAATCTGATGCAGATAAAATGACAAATAGATGAAGTGGAAATTTTTTCAGTTGTTGTTAGGCTAAAATCTGCAAGGACACTGCTTCCTTGGGGTCACTTGGTCATAGGAGCATGGTTGAGAGAGCAGTTAAGTCCTTGACACCAGATTTTTCACTTTAAAGTCTGAGATTTTCTCCTAGCTTGGTGCATAAGACTTCCTGTCTTTTATATAAATGTGTGTGTGCTAACTTAAATATTTGAGACAGATTTAAAGGGACAATATCAAAACCTTTAAATTCTTTTTTTCACCCCAAATCAGTCCTTTAAATGTATTTCAAAAGATTTTCCCCTCTTTCATACCTGGATTACTCAGCAAAGACATCGCTTGCTGACCTTTTTTTTTAAACACAATATACTGCTTCAGTGGCATGATAGAATTGGAATTTCAGGAGGGAGATTTCCATAGCTTTCCACTCTTGCTTAGCTCAGACTTGTGAGTTTGAATTGCAGACTCATGAGAAATGTTTCAGAACTGGAGTAGGAAAACTCATGATTACACTACTAATGAAATGATTCTGCTGCCAAGTAGAACATACAGATTTCAGGTTTGAAAGTGTAAACGTCGGCTTTCAGCTGATTTGGCAGTGCCTAATTTGTGATGAAGCATTAAGTACTGACACCTTGCTTTTTTTGTACTGTTATTTGCAACTGGAGAGTTTATTGCATTTTCAACTTCACTTTCTTCACAATGGAGGAAGTTATTTTCCAGTTCACGTTAAAGTGATTCAGTTTAAACTGGATTGATTTCTGATTATGCTTGTCACTGTATATATTGGTAAAGTTCCTAAGTCACCACAGCTAAATAAACTCATCATAGCATAGCTGAGTTTTAGTTTTTAGCTTGTAGAATAATGTAAATGTGGATTTCTTGTTCAACTTTAGGATTATTCAGCAGCGTAGTCTAGCCTAGATTTCCTCCTCCCCCCAAAACCTGTTTTCCAAATAAGCCTTGCAAATGGATGCATTATCTTCCCCCCCTGCCATCCTCAGATAACTTCTCATCCCAGTTATTTAACCCATGACACATGTCCTAATGTTACTGGCTATGGGGAGAAGTCCAAGTACAGGATGTCTATCAGCAGTCACAGGTAGTCCAGATAATAAAGTTCAGTAACTTACTAATCAGCAATTGAGATACAATAAGTGGGTTTATACACTGTATATATTGCAATAGAGAAGTAAAATGTTTAGTGCAAAGGTTAACCAAATATAATGGGATGAGCCTTTGTAAAATGACTGAAGCTAACGTGGTTAACTTCACAAATGCAAGAGTTATGGGGAATGTGGTCAGCTGTCACTTGTCAGCTGAGCCAGGGTAACTCTATGCTACAGCAACTCCAACCCCTTAATCTATTGTGTGTTTTGGTCTATTGTCAGCTGTGTTGTTTTTCCCCTCAATTCCTTGCCATACTGTTGTTTCTTAAGAGAAGTAAAAAAAGCAAAATCCAATGCAGGAACCTGGTAATTTTCAACACAGTAATTTCAAACAGCAGTATTTAAATTTTCCCTTTTCCTTCCAACACACATAATCATCTCTCTGCACTGTAGGGTGATGAATTGCTGGACAGAATACTGGAAATGAGCAATGCAATGCAGACACCCAGGTAGCTGCGTACAGAATTCCTAGCTGGCCCTGCTGCACTGATCTGCTGCACGGAGCTGTTGGGGTTTCTCACTGCAGTGTATTTCAGCAGTCTTGTCACCGTCGGACCTGACCTGTGCATTATGTTGTACATCCCACAAGGTCTGGCCACGTGTAGCTAGTCGTGTACATGAGGATTGTTGGCAGGAGCGCGAGGCTGGCTCTGATGTCTCATTTGCCTGGGTTCTCTGCTGTGCTTGAGGCTGAGCCTCACTGGGTCTGCACCAGAGCTTGAAATCCCTGCTGGGCCCAAGGTGGCTGCCTACAGAGCCAGCCCTTGGCTCTTATCTCTGTGATAAATTGCAACCTAGACAGACTGCCTGTGGATAGTCAAGGGCTGACTGTACACTTGGTAAATGCTTTCCATGCTTTACCTGGGGGTTTTAGTCTCATTCTGGATGTTGAGAAATATTGTGAATCTCTGCCTCAATTAAAGAGAGGAGTTTTCTGTGATGAAGGTAAGCATCAAGTTCTTAGTTCAAATTATGTTTCAGTAACAACTAAATACACTTTGCCAAACAGAGTGAAATTGTAGTTACTCCGAGGTTTCGATGGTTTTTTTCCACACATATATGACATTATCTTGATAAGAGAGATGAGACCCTGTTGTTACCAGTCCAGGATCAGAGCTCTGAAATGTGCCATGGTTTTACTGAGCTGGCTGTTGGAGTTTGTGCTGGGGAGGAAGCTGTAAGGAGTTGCTGCTCACTGCACATGTCCTACAGACCAGCTCATTGCACAGGTTTGGTATTGCTGTGTCCAGAGCCTGCAGGGGAGCAGGATTTCTGTGGAAGCTGTTAGGAAGCTCATGGAAAAGAAACAGAAAGAGTCATTTCCTGTAGGGGAATAATCTGGGATCAAGAGGTCAGGAGTGCAGTTTGAATCTACACCATTGGGAATAATATGGACAATTTGAGAAAACAAGACGGTCAAAAACCATCATGGAATGTTCCTTCACTCTGCAGAACAACTCTCACTAAATGCACTGCCACAACATAGCTGTGGCTGTTCTCTTTGACTCTGAACCGTCCTCTCTGCTGTTTGAGCAACACAGGTTTTCATTCTTCCATTTCATGTTCACCGAATGTTTGGGTTTGTTTTCTTACAAAGTACAACTGGACAATTTAAAGATATTGAAGTGTGTTGATACCAGTAACAGAAGTGTGTTTCCCTACCAAAAATACAATTTCAGCTGTCAGATTCCCCAGGAAAGGAGTACAGGCTGAGTCAGACCTAGTGGTAGTTGGCTATCAGCATCTCTCCTGCTGTTACTTACCCTGGTTGTGACGCAGTTGCTTTCCCTCCACTGACAGGTGAGGTTCCACCACATCTTAAATAGTTTACAAAGAAAAATGTCGCTCAAATCTCCCACACGCTGTACATAAAGATTAAAGCAGAACTTGGTTCTTCTAGGAATATAGCTGCAGCTCTTCCACTTCTATTCTCACCTGTCTCACAGCTGTTCCCCACAACAGGAGTCTTAGCCAGTTCTTGGTAGGTTATAATAGGTGTTCCTTGGAGTAGCTGTTTAATTACTAGCATTCTAGAAACAAAGGTAAAATGTTTCTCTGTATGTTACTGAACTGTCTGTGGTGTGACCAGTCTCTTTATTAACTCTTACTTAACTGTTTTCTCTGTCTAATCTGTCTTCATTCTGCCTCTTTTTTTCCCTTCTAACCTGCTTGCTGCCTGTACAGACCAACTCTACCAGCAACTTGAGCAAAACAGTCGCCTAACTAATGAACTAAAGCTGGCATTGAATGAGGATTAAACTTTAGTGTGACTATATTATTAACTTGTTTAAAAACTGCTTCTTCCAAATTTCATTAAGAATGAATCAGTAAATGTAGAAATAAGCAAGAAACCTAGAAATTGTTCTTTTCAGGCTGTTGATTCTGTGGTAAATTAATGGACGAAGTTCTCGGTTTCTGTTGGAAAATATGAAAAAGCTTCTTCTAGATGAGGCTTTTCATTATTTGTATGCATATCTGCTTTGGAGGAGCAGTAAGCTCTTTGCCTGTGCAATAGCTCCTTTTCCACTTCAGTAAACAGCTACAGCATGTAGCTAACAGTATCCAGAAAGTAACAGCCTGCCTTGTAGAGAGAGGGTTTACCTGACATCGTAATTGGACCCGAGACTTTTACTAGAACATGGACGAGACAAAAATGTTCTCAGGGTTCATATTGCCATATTTCAAAACCTGCATAAAGGATACTTACAGCTGTTTTGTTTTCTGGAGACTTTAATGCAATAATTTTGTGTTACTATGAATTTGGCTTGTATTTGACTTTAAAAAAAAAACAACACCAAAAAACAACAAAACAAAACACCCTAAGAATAGGATCTCCATCTGAAAATACCCCGTCAGTTTAAAGGTATGCTTGCGTTAGTATGAAGTTACTATTACTGGATTCTGGTAGGATGCAGCTCTAGAACATTGTGCTCATTTATTGTATCAAATAAGTGTGTTAAATGACTGACTGTCCTATAAAAGTGTGCATGCAATATAAAGCTACCAACTTCAATTTTATTTATTTTCTAGAAGAAATAAATTTCTTAAAGGTCACTTCACTGAAGAAGAGATTAGTTTTAATTTTTTTGTTCTTTGCAAGTTCTGAATTACATGAAACTTGAAGTATGCAAAGAACTTAATTCTTTTCTTTATTACCCTACTAAAAAAAAAAAAAAACACCATTCACTGTCCCATATTCCTATAAGCAAAGAGCTTCCAGAACATGCAAGAATTGCGTCTCTGTTGGCAGTGCATTTTCTTAACAAATGCAGCTGTAAACAGTTCTAAACTTGCATTACTTGCCATTTGTTTTATTGATTCGGAATGCTCTCTAGTTGTGTTGTCTGGGGACATGGTATTTATGAGCATGCACATTTCCTAACTTTCTAAACCCTTCAATAGAAGTGATGATTGCATGCCTTCATATTCTGAGAATCAGTGCCTCCAAAGAACTGCTATTCATGTTTTAATTTTCTAATTCCACAACAGAGAAAGTGGCGCATGCCAAAGAAGAAAACCTTAGTATGCATCAGATGCTGGATCAAACTTTACTGGAGTTAAACAACATGTGAAAATCTTCTTAGCAGCAACCACATTATTTGTTTTATTATTTTTACACCTGCTTGCCGTGAAACCCCATAAACATGTCTTTATTTTAGTTTCACCACAGTCACAAGAACATCTGCTAAATTATCAGGCAGGGGTCAGGGAAACACCAAAATGGGCAAGCCATATGCGGGTTAAGCTACATTACATTATGGTTTAAATGTGCCATTTCCCAATAAAAATGTTACCTACACTTTGTAGAGAGTTCAGCAATTCAGTATGCTTAGTCTTTTGAAGAATCCTAGCTGTGGCAGTAAGTGTCCCACCTCAAGTGCCAACTACAATTTTTAACAGCAAGAATGATTCATATTCAGAAGAGATCAGGTGGAAATGGTGCTATTTTCAACAAAACGTTCTACTGAAGTCTTTTGTTTGATATCAGACAAGTCAGAAGTTGTCCAGCACAGTAATTTATTTTTATCAGAATTTTATTGATCTGTGACGATTTGGACTTTCTGTGCCTTCTAATTCAATAAAACGAAGGCATGTAAGTAACAGAAAAGTGAAGGCTTCTGGAGGTTTTAAATTGTGTTCTTGCAACTCAATACAGAAGTGTAGGTCAGCATTTCACCTTGAGTATTCATTCGATTGTATTTTTCATGTTGAAATGAAAGGTTCAATAAATTCAGGAGAAAACATAAATTTGGAAGAGATTGTTTTAAAATGTATTTTATTTGTGTGGATTTGGGGGAGGGGGAGGAATTTATAAACTGATATTCGCCTCACTTTTTTTCACACTTTCTTTGAGCAGTTTTAAAAGTATACCTGTATGTAAACATTGTATAATGATATGGAATAAAATGCACATTTTAGGACATTTTTTAAATTTTGCTCTCCTGTGATTTGTTTTTCATCACACTACCTTTCTGTGTATTGCTGTGTAAAATATGCGTATGTACAGTCTCTCTCATTGGGATACACATCGGTTTTCAGTCTCTTCTGTGCTGTTAGGCTAATGTATAAAAAGGCAGTGAAATGTAGTGGTTTGGACTGATGTGGATCTGCAGCTACTAAGAGGGGCCCTTTGAGGGCTATATTGCAGAAACCTGTCCCTGTCACTTGATTGTATTCCCAGATGGGTGCAGAATGTAACTATCCCCTAACGGATGATAGAGCTTCCCAAAATTATTCGTTGTTGACCAAAACTGTTTTCAGGAAGATCATTGCAGAACTCACGTAGACTTCTGTAGGAAGTGAGCCCTAAAGGCCATGCTCTTGAAAACGCTACCATGTATTTGTGTATCTTGCCTATTAATATGTGTTAATTTACTTCAATACAGTGATAAACCTTCCAAAATGATGTGACAAGTTCATGAGAGATCCTTTCACCCAGCTTTTCACTGCTGGTTGCTAACTTCTGCATCCAGGTATCTTTATTTGAATTACGAGGTCTGTCAAAGAGTAACTTCAGAACTTCAAAAATAATTCTTGCTCCTTCTTTTTCTGTAGTATATTGCTGGAAATGGATGCTGTCCATCCTTGTAGCAGCAAGGAGCTCAGCAGGAGACAGGTATAGATAACCTTCCAGATCGTCAAAGAATCTCCATTAGTTGACCCTTAGCAAGCAACTGAAAACAAGTGACTTTCAAGAAGTGACTTTCTCAGCAGCTGGTGTAGTGGTGAAAGGGTAAAGTAATACATAAAAATTTCAGGTTAAACAGGAGTTGTAGAGGGAGGATGTACTAGTGTGAGTCTCTGCCTTTTTTTTTTTTATTGTGTTATAAAGGGGACAACTTAGTAACGTTACAAGCTTTTGCATGATACTGCCAAGTCGTCCTGAATGGAACGTATGAGATCCCTGGTTTCGCATTTCCCTTTAAGTGTTTTGGGGAAGTAAAATATACGTTACAAGGCTCCTAGAGTTCCTTAAGTTTGTACTGGAGGCCAACAGTCTAAAATTCCAAGTAACAGTTGTGCAGAGGTAAGTTATTCTCATCTCTTTCTCCTTGCTTAGCACAAGGATGAAATGTCAGTTAATGGGGCTCTGAGAGTTCGAGGCTTCCTATGCTGCTGGCTTTGAGCGGTGCTTGCAGCTGGAGTCAGTAGGAAGTGCTGTGCTGGGTCGTAGTTTGTAGGGTAGGGCTCAAGGCCACCCGGAGAGTTGGAGGCTGTGCTGGGAGCCGAACCAGAGGAGTTTCTAGCACTTGGCCATGAGTTTTACACAGCTGAGTGTGCTGCTTGCTCCACTGGATTGCTGTTACTGTCCCATGGTCTGTGCTTGGGTCCTAAACAATGTGTCTGAGTGAGGTCAGGCCCTTTGGTTGCTGCTTAAAATTGCTTGCTTTCCAGGAGACCGCAAACGGTTTTGTGGTTTAGGGAATGTGAATTCACCCCTTACTGTCTGTAAGGGTAAGGAGGCAGCTGTGGTTTTCATGTCTTTTAATGAGATCATGTCACCATTAATAGCACAAGCATGTGCAAGCAAGGAGATAAGAATTAATCTGAAAAAAATCTGTAGCGTGGACTTCCCCGAAGTGCACTGTTGTGGATGAATCCATAAAGCTTCATAAGAGGTAAATAAAAGCTTTCCAGTCCCAAGGAGAGCTGAAGGGAGCAGTGAACATAATGGTGAATCACATCAAGTGTCTTTTTTTGCTAACAACAGACACATAAATAAGCATATGGATGTATTAGCTGGAGCAGGAAAATCTGTTTCTGCTGCATATTATGAGCCACTACCCCTTATGGATTCTTTGCATGCGGTGCCTAATCAGACAAAACTCAGTAAAGCTAGAAAGCATTGGCTTGTAAAAATAAATAAATTGGGCTCTGATTTAACCCCATTCCGAACAAATGGGAATTTCTCCCTCTTGCAGCTACTTTGCCCAAAATGTTAACTCTAAAGATTTGTTAAATTACAGAACCCTGCATCATTCAGCATTCCTCAAGAACTGTGTCTTGGTTTGGAGAGCTACTTGCCCTTTTCTTCAGTGCAAAAACACATTTGGCAGTTTGAAATATATCATTATTGCGCAGCCATGCTATGTAATCATCTTGGTTGTTTTGTGAGTTGTCCTTCTCAGTGAAATGAGTAGTTCTGAGAGCACCAGAACTGGCAAAACCTGCCTTCTTGCAGATTCATGTCTCGTGGTTGGTTGTAAAATTGCAATGGATTTTTTTCCAGATACCGAGACATTTGCGTTGTCTCTTGCTCCCTGATGGGATTTCTCTGATGTCTAATAATATGCAAGGCATGCTGCAGGGTGTGCCTTTCTTTCCATCAGGATGCTCATAGGCATGCTCTTTCTGTGTTACTGGTTCCTTACATTGACAAAACTTGCAGAAATGTAATTTTCCTTTTAGATTTCTGTGTGGTCAAAACTAGTCAATCGGTTCAAGAGTTGTTGAATGTGATGAGAGACAGAGATAAGAATGGCATGTAAGTCCCTTTTCTTTAAGAAACAAGGCTACAGCAGTAGCCTGCACCTGTAGAGCTCTGCCTCTCGGAGCTCTAGCACTTGAGTGAGAAATCTGAATCTGTAAGGTATTACGCATATAAGCAATTTCTGCTGCCATTGATGCTACTCAAAATCTGGGTTAAGTTGGCAAACTTTGCTATACTGTTAATATTGTAGGAATATTTGTTACACTGGGCTGTCTATGCTGTAATATCTGTTAGTGGCAGCAAAAGAAGAAAGTGATTAGCCAACTAAAACATTTTAAAAACAAGGGGGGGCGGGCAATACTTTTTGCATAGCTCAGCACTTGGGGAAAATAGAGTATTTTTTCCTCATGTTCATTTTGGTGTTTGGTGTTTTGTTTTTGGTTTTGGGTTTTTTTTAATTCCTGAGTTTTTTAATAATAAAACAGGAGCATCAGTGAAAGATTAAGTGGGAGTTACAGCAAAAAGGTCAAAGCAGTAGAGAAAAGAATAATGCTTTTTATCTTCATGGAGTTCTTTTGAAAATGCACACAGGAATAGTTCCTTGGAATAGAGGGAAGCTGCGTAACTTAGTTTCTTCAGTGTGTGTTGTATTCTTTCCAAGGTATGGAAAATCTGTACAAGTTTGCGTAATTTTCTTGGCTTCAGTTGTGAACCTATCTAGTTTTCTGTAAGTCATAGCTCTGCCAATTTGTAAGCTCTTGCTGAGAATTGCATAAATGCAGGATACCCCTCACAATGACAGCAGCTTAGTGAGCAATCTAGATATCCCAGTTAGTTAATTTATATGAGAGCAGAAACAATGGGAAACAGAAGCAGATAAAAGTCTTGCAGACACATAAAAAACCTATTCCTTCCCATTCATTATTTCTTGACTCATAATGCGCTGAAATGAAAGGACATTACGTAGTATTTTAGATTTGAATATTACGGTCTTTAAGGGCACCTCAGCACTGGTTTCTTCCTATCTCTTTGTTGGTTTGAGGAATGGCTGGATAAAGATTAAACAGCATCTTTTTAATTAAAAAAAAAAAAAAGAAAAAGAATAGAGGCAACACAAAAAAAAAAGTCCTGCAGACCTAGCTCTAGTTGATAGTGCCACGTCATAACACACTGGTGTGCATGGCTGTGGGAACATTTCTCTCATTTGTGTACTGCAAGCATATATGGATCATGGATATAAAGGGATGGAGTATGTTTGGGGTATATGATCCTGTAAAGTATTTTAAAAGCCTTCTGTTCCAGGGCCTGACCATCATCTGCTTCTTGGGATTATTCCTTTCATCAATGTCGTTTTCATTTTTTGCCCTGAGATTCAAACAGGAATGTCAAGGAAGCATCTGTGTGATCTGTCTCAAAGCTCATGGCAAATGGTGTTTCTTGGGATAAAACCTGCAAAGGCCTAACACCTAGTGATAGTTGTTCATGCCACTGAGGAAAATGATGCAGGTCTGGTGTCCTTACAGCAGAGTTTGTGAAAGAATAACCAGGAAAGTGAAACTGCAAGGCTCTGGTAAGTTGTTTTAACTTGCTTAGGACACACGGATGTTGATATTAACATGGAAATCTGTGTAAGTTTCCAGTTTTAAAATAGAGCATTTCTTTGCAGATCCACCAGTAGTTTGCATGTTTGTTTTTACAAGAATACTAGTTAGAGGAATAGCCTGGGAAAATGCTTCGAAATCTTTCCTGGATTATGGTTTTCTGTAGCCAGAAAAAGAGGAGCCTGCCAGACTTCTTTCCATGTAATCTGGATTGCTGTACTACTTCCTTATTTGTTTATTGTACACACATAGACTATAAAATAGACTAAAGGGATGATGTAATTTGTTCAGGCTGTCCAGAAAAAAAAAAAATGTATCTAGAAGACAAACCAGGCAAGAAAGCAGCTAAAAGGGAAATGATGAGATAGAATTGTGCGTAGGGGCTAAAGGCCAGTCAGGTGGGTATAGACAGGTGATCTACAGAAGAATGAATCCTCCCCCTGTAAATGCTACTGTGTAGTTATGCCTTGTCCTGCTCCTGTAGCCTCTGCATTCCTCTGCCACAGAGGAAGGTGGCTGACAAAGTCCAGGTAGCAGCAAATTCTTTGTCACCCCGCATCTGGGTTTAAAGTACAATATGCAGGAGCTTTTCCCATAAAAATTAATAACAATCCTTTCTCTCAGTGGTTCTTGCCACATCGGCAGAATCTGGGTTAAATTTCTTCTTTGCTAGGACTTTATTTTCAATGACCTTAACCAGGAAATCATGACACTTTAAAAAACAAAACAAAACATTTTTTGCTGCTTTCCAGCGGTTAGCAAACATGTAGCAAATGTGTGTTTGCTTTTATTACATTCACATGCAGCCATGTCTGAGTGCAAGGCATTTCCTGGAGATTAACAGCTGGGTGGGAAGGATTGTGGATACAAGAGGCAGCCCAAGGGACACAAACTGGTTGTTAATCCATGCGAGGCGCTCTGTGCTGAGAATTACTGTTGTAAATTGAAATAAAAAGTATGTGGGCCTATATGTCTCTGTGGAGAAGTAGAGATCGTTGCCATTTTGAGCAATTAAGTTACTGACTCCTCCCTCTGCTTCCCCAGCAGTGTATGTGCTGCTAGCATTAGGAATGCTACGGCTAGCAAAAGAACTGATAGGAAGGGTTTACTCTGGATCCATTATTTTTGCGAATCACTTGCTATTAACAGTTTGGAGTTAATTAAGGAAAAACAATAAAATCCAAGTTTAAATTGTGTGCAGATTGTATAGGGTTTTGTGTCATTTTAGCTAAGTTGTTTTAAAGGTCATTTTACCAAACCACACAAGTGCATATACAACTTTGGCCATACGCGTATGTAGAGTATATACAGCTAAGGCCTGCCTGTTTGACTAAGCCTTAGTCAAACAAGCAGTTCCATTAGAGCAAAGTCTCGGTGCTGTAGAATCAAGCTGTATGGAGTCATTGCACAATGAGAAGTTCTCTCTTGCATCAAAGCTGCTGGGTCTTTAGCTAATGTGACATTTGGTATGTAGCTTTAAAAAACAAACGGCTGTCTGCCGTAAGGATTGCAATGCTATATTTCATTTTCTAAAGAGACTGATGTTCAAAGGTGCTGAGCAGTTCTTTTTGATCTGAGTAGGACACTTGCATACTGTATTAAAGGTGGGAGATTGCAGAATCCCTATTTAAACTGCAGTAAAAACAGAAAGCGCTGAAATCTCTTTTCCCTGTTCCTCTTTTCCCCATGTCTGTTTTGCCTTTGAAGCAATAATGAAGAAATTACTACAGTGTGAACGGCAAAACTGAGCGTGTCACTTTGTTTCAGTTATAGATGCATTTCTCAGCATGGGGATTTTATTTTATATTTTATTTTCCTGATCGAGAATTTACAAGAACAACAGCTGTCCATATAAGAAATGCTTTTTACTCACACCTGTTTAAATTTGACAGGCACCAAGTCAAGTAGGAACTTGTTAGCTTTCATTACGCCACTTGGAAAAAATGTCGTCATCCATTAAGTGGAGCACAGCTTCCCCTCCAGCATCGATACACCTTGAGCTTGATTCTCTTCTGATGCATGCATCAATATCTTGCTTACCTTTGCACTACAAGATTGTTTTTATTAAAGGAGATGAAGGGATGAAAAGAATCCAAGCTGAGTAGCAGACATTAAGATGAGTACACAGGTAGTAAAACTGTTCTACTGAGTAATGTTAATAACACTAAAGTGTAACTGTAAGTTAAGTGTGTGTATGTGTACCTGACATACACTGCTGTACACCAAAAAGTATATATAGAATCTAAAATATGGAAATGGTTTTGGTTTGGTTCAAGGTTAAAGAAATAAATGATAGCATTTCCAACTCAGGCTGTTGATGGGTTATTCCAAGTGGCAGGAGGGACAAACTGTCCCACACATAGTGCTTACTGCAGAAGTCAGTCATCCCGGGCAGTCATCTTCCCTCAGTAAGGTGTTTCAGATTTTCTTAGTCATTTCCCATTACTCTGCATGGAAAGGTACAAAAGAAATACCTACTTTAGTTTGTGCAATGATCCTATTGCAGCACAGAGCTGTGTAAATGCCATTAACTTGATTTACTCTTGCTTTACATGTATGGAAAGGGGATAGAGTAAAATCCCTTCTTGCTGATCGGTGTAGCATATAGTAATTGTGCACTTACACATCTTTAGAGAGGCTCTTTTGAAACATGCCTCAGCTTGGGAACGATAATACGAAGCGAAGGAATGGAGTTTGTAGTATGCATGGACTTGCTCCCATAAGAATACTCAAGTCCAGTGCCAAATGCCTCCACCCAAATATCCGAGATGTTACTAATTTGATAAGAGGCCTTTTCCTGTTTTTTTACTAGCCTGTGCAGTTTCTCAAGCTATCTGTGCTCAGTTCTCACAACGAGCATTTTTAGTGCCACAGAACATGTCTGCAGAGTGAAATGAAGGTGTAATTGCAGCACAGGTAGGTGAAACCACACTAGAATGGATAGTCATAGCACTGAACATGTGGAAAATGGGCTGGCAACCAACATGCATGTATAGCTGGATAAATATTTGGTGTGAACTGCAGAGAAGCGTTTGCTTTGACAATGGTTATCAGTAAAAACACATGCTGGAGCTTCAGATAATGTTGAATGGTTTGGAAAAATTGCTAGAAGAGATTCTTTTTATCTAGAAAAACAGATAAAGACAGTAGTAAACGCAAATCAGGATTGTATTCTTCACGCAGGGACACGCCTGAAGATTCACCTACAAAATCTGGAAACACATTTTTCCCACTGTTGCTGTATCTGTCAAAGCAAACGTGCCTGTTGTTTTTCTTCCTGACCCGTAGACACCAGCTGTGGAGGTGGCACTCGACCCTGGCACTTCAGGATGACTGAATGCAGTTGCCTGGTCCGCTTCTCCCCCGAGTAAGTCAGTCGGTGTGAGGCAGTCAGAGTTCTCACTGCCACATTTCTTGACACAAAGCTGTCTGGGACTTGCTCGTTTCACGGAGCCTTGTATTTTGGGGAGAAAGGGTGGAAGGAGAGGTAGTTATCACCCGGTTGTGAGGAGCTCTTCCTAGAGCAAGCCAGAAAGCTTTCCTAAGTACCTGCGCTTCATAATTGTATCTTAGGGCATATGAGTTTCAGAATGATACCTTATGGTTAATAGGTTTAACCTTTTAGGTGTTTTACACCTTCTGTGACTTGTTCGTTTGTTTTGAAACAACATACTTCCGTTTGAAAAGATACACTTGGAAAAGTCAAAGGCACTGATGCTGGCTGATACTTAACTGCATTTTGTGTCTAGTGGTTAAGCAAGCCATTATTTTCTATGGTATATTGTACTTCTACCCACCGAGAGGGGAGAAAAGCTGGAAAGGGTAAAAAGGTTATACACAGCAACTGAATTCTAATGATAAATGTGAAGCCGTTCTCAGGGACAAAATTGTCAGTCCTCTCTGTGCTCAGTTTTCTACCAGAAGAGATTGTTGCCTGGAGAATAACATCAGGAAAAACAGGAAATAATTCTGTATGGGTTTTTTTGGTTGGTTTGTTTTTTGGTTTTTTGGGGGTTTTTTTAGTTTTTTTCTTTTTTGTTTTTTTTTTTTTTTTGGTGGTGGAGGTGGTTTGTTTTTTTTTTTTTTTTACACTGATGTATTTCACAAATGTTCCTTCATTACTTACTTTCAGCTGGTGACAATTATGTTTCCTCTGAGTCCCAAGAGGTTTAAAGTGGGCCCTGAATTAAAAGTATGAGGAAGTCACCACTGAGAAACTGGAGTTTCAAAACTAATGCTTTTGCAAAGAAGAAAATTATATGTATGCACCCTTCGGCTAGTCTGTTACCACGGCCTGGTCTTTTCAGCATTCCTTTCTCTGACGTGCAAAATATTTCCCAAACTCCCATCCTGTTGTTTCTAGGATCTGTGTCAGACTGCATGCAACTGGTAAAACTAAGGCAGTAACAATGTGGCACTTTAAAACTCTTTCATATTCTATTTTATTGAAAGTAAACAATCCCCAGGAGACACATCCCGAGTACACAGGAAAACTGAGTAAATTAAGGAGAGTTACGTTCCTTTTATGGGGTGTGTGTGTTGGGGGGGTGGAGGGGGGAGAGGATAAAGTTGCCAACCTGTGGTGCTGCTCAGGTCTCCAGGTGTTGAGCTTGAGTATCCTCCTGCTGGAGCTTGAGGACCACCATTGCTGCCCTGCCCGTTAACTCGTGGTGGGGACACGGACACGGCACGACGGTGCTGCTGGTGTAACCGCCAGAATCAGTATGCCTGTGTGGTTAGTATAGAAGAAGTACATCATGTTTAACTGAACTCCTCAAGAAGTTAAGATTAACAAATACCTGAATGATAGTTCAAGCTGAGCTGGTGATAAACTTTGATCTCAGTGTCTAAAGGCCCACTGGTTTTAGTACCACTTTTCCTCCTGGTCCAGACATCTTACGTGTTTAAAGATTTGTTCCCGATTAGTTTCTCAGCTAAGTTATTGGAGAATTCACCCACTCATGACCTTAGTTTAGGAAGAAAAACCCAACCAACCAACTCCGGGAAGATTTTAATCTGAAAATGAAGCCGTGAGTATGCACCTATTTATGTACCTTTTGGGGAAGGGATGCCTGGGTTTTGGCTGGGTCTAACTGTCCTGGCATAGAATGTTGTTGGTGCACATTGGTAGGGTTAGCACTGTTACTGAAATGGCACATACACTGTAATCATCCAGGTGTTACCTTATTCGATTAAGCAAATAATAATACTCTGAGAACTGCTATACTGACCAAGACCAAACAAAAAATGTACGTGGGTGAGGAATCTGTAGTAACAACTCAGTTCAGTAAGACTGTGACAACCAAAAGAGATCCAGCTGCAGTGGAACCACCCCTTCTGCTAACAACTGGTTAAACTGATAAGGTTTCTTACTGCCATCTACTGTATGAATGCTTCAGGCCAAAGTGGAATAAAAATTCTGTCTCTTGGTTCTCAAATAAATGAAGTGCATTCTGAAAAGAGAGAGAGAAAGCAGAGCTTGATTTCTCTCTACATGTAACATTCTCTTTATTTGTCATCTTTTCAAATTCAGAAGGAATTTGGGCGTTTTCTTAATCTTTCCTATACCCACAGTAGAAGCATCAGGTATGATCAAGGGAATCATTATCCCTTTACTTTTTGCATCAACATCAGTTTCCCCTACATATATACACAAACATAGCATGCGGAGCTTATGCTGTGTGCCATAGTTTTTTCTGTTAATTATTTTCCATTAGATTCAACATTTTTAGATCCAGAAGTCTTTACAAAAGTTACAATCTTTAATTATTGGAATCCAGTTGGAATAACTGGAATCCACTGGATTAATGGAACTTTTCATTTTTTCACAATAAATCCAAACAAAGAAAACAAAGGAGTTTCCTTACACTGCTGCTTCCTAAATTTTTAAAAGCCCCTTCCTACAAACTCAACCTGCAAGCTTCAGTTTGGGTCTGTGTGGGCAGTTAAAAAATGGTATTTAATAGGATGAAAGAGCAGAGCTGGACTCATGATTTCAGAAGTGACTAGCCCTTTATCAGGGGAATACTAATAAGAATCGCTTGTTTCCTTGTCATTCAAAACTTAGATGTTGTTTCTTAAAAACATTACCTGACTTTTAAATTTCAGTGGAAATGTTAAATTTAGGGGCATGTCATTGTAGAATTTTGCCACATTGGTGAGCTAGAAAAGCAAATCAGATCATCATAGAAAGAATATTGAGATCCATGTCCAGACCTACAAGTAGGAGCAGCCATAATAATATCCATTAAACATTGTTGAGACATCAGGATCCACAAAAACACTTGCAGAAATGGAGGAGGACTGACAGAAGTGATGAAATTGTTTTCAAAATGCTTGTAGATTTTTTAATTTTTTTTTAGAGAGTTATGTTTTAGGAAATACTGACAAAGCGTCATGACTTGCAAATACCTGATGTTCCCACATACTGCTGACCACCAGCAGCAGAATGAGCGTATTCCACCGTTTGATGGTGGGCTACACCACCGCAGAACATTATAAAAGCTACTGCCCACCTTGTTGTTCACCAGCACACATGGTAACAGTATTATGAAAAAGCCAGTGAACGCAGTAGCGTACAACTACAAGACCAAGATGACTAGGAAGATACACAAGCACTTTGTTTTAAGGTCTCGTGTTATCGAGCCTTTGGTGTTTGTCTTACTCAAAAGGCTGTAAAGCCTTAAAGGATTCTTGATGCCGAGAGTCTAAAGCTGGCCTGCGTTGAAGCGAGTGAGCACAGCCCTGCTTTGCTGAGACCCGTTGTGTCACGCTATTCCTTATCATCCGAATGAGGCATATCTCTTCACACAGGCTTTTCAAATCTGGTAAGTACAACTTGGCAAGGAGGCAGAGCAGAGGAGAAGTCAGCTGGTTTAGTGGAGTTTTTCCACCATGCCACAGGGATCTCCAGATGAACTTCCCTGGCTGTGTTATGTAAGGAAGATGGATTACAGCCGAGAGTCTGTGCCTGTACTTCTAAGTGACTGATGGACGAGGATAGAAGAAAAACATTGGGTTTCTTTGTTAAATTTAGGATTGGATTAGCCTTGCGCTTGCTGTCTTCATTTTCTATTGCTATCAGTGGGAGTGGAAAATTCTCAAAACATTCTAAGCCTGATAACTCAAAGTTAACAAAACCAGCAGCTGAGGGGAAGATACAGCAGATAACAGCAGGCCATGTTGTGCTACTGGATTTAACACAAAGCTCTTCATTAAGGCAATCGGAGAAAAATGGCAAGATCCGTTTCTGGCTTAGGCCCATTCAGAAGTGTGATGCCAAAGAGTGTTCCTGCTGAGCAGGTTAATGTAAGAACGCAGAGAGTCCTGCTGCAAAACGCTTCCAGAGACAATTTAACACAGTGAAAATGAGTTACGAGAAAGTAAATAAAGCATCTTGTACCAGTTGTGTATGAAGTTGTACTGTGATAAGCAACAGAATTTTATTGAGAAAATACTCATGAGAAATAAATGCCTGCAATGAAAAGTGTAGCATCTGGTCTGCATTTGACTTCACGCATGAAATCTATTTGGCCTGTCTTCCTGAAGAATCCTGCAGCTTTTGAGATAGTGGGACATGAAGGAGATTGAACTCCCCTAGGTTAGCATCTCAAAATTTTCTCCTAGCAAAGCAGAGCTCTAAAAGGACAGTCTCCCCACTTGTGCTTATGAGTATGGCTCATTTTTTTGCACTTTTTAGCTCTTGTATTCTCTGTCAACATCTATAACATTTATGGAGTGGCCATTATTAAAGGTTGTTAGCTGTTTTTCAAGAATCCTTCAACATGTATACATCGGATTTTAAGTCATTGTCTAAATACCCCAGAAAATCTCCCAAGAATCAAATGTCAAACCCCTGCACAATCCATCAGACTGGACACTGTGGGCTTTCTGCACAAGGAGCTTTCTGCATTGCTAAGTAATGATACATCCTGGTCAATCTATTTGTGATTTGCAGGGTTTAAGGTCCTTAGAACAGTCCAGTCTAAGGATTCCCTTGTGTCCTGGTTTCAGCTGGGATAGAGTTAATTGTCTTCCTAGTAGCTGGTGCAGTGCTGTGTTTTGAGTTCAGTATGC
>JAVJGG010000002.1:4525507-4541818 GCA_035590195.1 Aviceda cuculoides | reverse complement strand
GGCTGGGGGCTGGCGCTGGGGCTGGCGCTGGGGGTGAAGGCGCCCACGCCGACGGGCTGCGAGGCGGACGGCGGGCAGGAGGCGGAGGCGAAGGCGCTGCCGCCCCCTCGGAGCTTCGGCGCGGCCGTCGAGAGGAGCAGGGACCTGCTGCGGAGGATTAAGGTGCGGGGCGAGCGGGGCTGAAGGGGAGCCGGGGGCTCTGACCCCGCGCCGGGTGCTGGGCGAGCCGGCTCTCCCCTCCGTGAGGGGGGGGAGGTGGGCTTGCGGCTGGTTCCCCTGGGCTTCGCGATCGCTGGCGGGAGACTTCGGGCAAGTGTTGTGTGGGGGGAACGTGGGTTTTTTTGAGGCGGGGTGGGCGCCGTGCTGTGAGGAGCCGCCCCGCGCCCGGAGGAGGAGGAGGAAGAAGAAGAAGAAGATGGCGAACCCCGCCGAGCTGCCGGGTGCTCGTTGGGTTCCCGCAAACGGGAGGCTGAGGCCGGCCAGAGCTTGGTGTGGGGAGCGTCTGAGAACCCCTTTGGGTTTGGGAGAAGGTGTTTTTTAACTGTAGAGATCCTTCTTAATGTCTCCTGTCCTTTTTTTTTTTTTTTTTTGACAGGATGAAGCAGGCATCCCAGGTATACTAGTTGGAGTTTCTGTAGATGGAAAGGAAGTCTGGTCAGAAGGTTAGTATGTGGGAGTAGTAGTTGTGCGTGCTGCTGGGAAGCGATGAGAACGTTTTAAAGATGAACAATTCTGAGACGCTGATCAGGTTGGGATTTCATCCACTTGATGTTCCATCTCTGGACAGTGGCCAGAAACAGGTGCCTAGGGAGTATGAAGTGATACTTCCCTTGGTAAAGTTCACTAATTTCCAGGAACCAATAATTTACTAACTTCCTGAATGTACTAGTGCGTCTCAACAGTTATGTTTAAGAGCCTTTCTTCCATTAATTTGTCAGATCAGTCTTTGAATGTACCTTATACTCTAGGCATACAGCTCTACAGTGGTCTGGTAGAATTGTATATAGGAGGTAAAGAACCATTCTCCTCACAGGAACTTACTTAGTAGTCAAAGTAGCAATGGTTCAGATTTGGTGATCCGTCTCCCATTTGTGGGCTGAAGTGTAGATTTTTATCGGGAAGGTACTGAGATTTAACAGGTGTCATCCTTCCAGAAATGGCAACTGCTTTTTCTGGTTACACGGTTTAGTTTTAAATAGTCTGTTAGTACTGCTCTTATCATGTAGACATTTGATGTTTATTTATAAAAACCACAAACTGTGTGTCTGTTTTCATGAGCATTTTCATAATCTGTTTTGGGTTTTTTTGGACAACTGAAATGGTAGTAGTAAATGGCAACACATTTCACTAATGTGTTACAGAATTTGGAAAAAAAATCTATAAGATTGTTACTAACTTTCTTCTAACAGCCTGTTGTTGCATTAACTATTATATACGTATAAAGCTGATTATAGGTTTTCATTTGTCTTTCATCATGACAGAAGCGAGTCGGAGAGCCTCTGGTACCTTTTGTAATGTGGCCTAGTAAGAAAATTGTGCTAGAAACTTAATCACAAACTTTCTCAAATCAGGTATCTTTTTCTGGTCTCAAATTACCCAGCAATGAAAGCAGTTGTTTTTATAAGACTTCTGCAGAATCCCTTCCTTGATGTGCAGGGAAGTGCCTGACGGAACTAGTGTCGGGGTTATGGTTTGTCACCAAGACCGCCAGATCCAGTAGCAAGACAACTACATGTGGGAGCATAAGCCATGGCAGAGCTTTCTGTACCCTGCTGCATATGGACATAGAGAACAACACTGGCTTGAGTAAGGCAGCTGGGAGGTGGGTGACATTGCTCTGGCAAACTTCTGGCTCGTTTTGTTGCCCCCTTCATGGGGAGCAAAAATAGGAACAGATGTAAGATGCGTGTATTCTGTGACGACGGTACTAAACCTGCTTTCTTGCTAGACTGATGGGAGCGATTTGAGATTTGAAAGCTGGTGTTTTCACTGAAGGGTACAGCATCTGTGTTCACAAGCCCCATGCAAGCACCTGAGTAGCAACTTTACGTAAAAGAAAGGGCTTTGGGCAACTGACATGTCACCTGTTTTATTTCTTGTATTTTGGCAAGGTTTTTTTTTTTCCTGAGTAGTTCATTATTTAGACTACATTTTTCTATAGACAGACGTGCATTGCTTGCAGGCCTTGCTTGTACTGAAAACTGCAAATATGTCATTACTGCATTTCATTGCATTTTATGCTGCAACATCACTTGCACAGTTTCTTCAAACCTAGCTCAAACTGAAGACTATTATGGGAGCTTGATAATGCCTTACTAATTCCAGTTCTTGCTACCAGACTTGTGGGTTGGTTACATAGGAAGACACTGGTATGGAGGATATTAAGCTGTCTTTTAACTGAAGTCATGCTGAGTGATGTTGAAACATAGTGTGTAACACCACTGTTTTCTGAAGCCTTACAGTTTAGGTAATTGCTATGAGTTTGTGAGTGATTTCCTTTCTCAATTTATGTATTGATAAAACAAGACCCTTTACTGTTTCAACCATTAATTCGGAACAATAAAAGGAGTATTTATGATTGTTGGTCAGTTATTTTACAGTCTAGATTTTGGTCTCTTCAGTTTTTCTACATTGAATATTTGACCTCAGGAGTGTAAATTTTGGTTCAATCTTCAATCTCATTTATCATTAGATTTGTTTTGTGGTCTTAATCCCAGTTAACTTGGGATGCCATTGGCCAATACAATGGGCTTTGATTTAACTGTTCCTACTACATTAAAATGTTATTAACTTAATTGAAGCAGGAGCAGGGATAGTCCAATGCTTCATGTCCCTGTTTAGCTAGAGGAAAAACATTTTATGGAGTCAGTAAATCTAATTCATTGCAAATAATTGATTTAGCATGTTTCTGTGCAAAGTATTTACCACAGTGCTTTTATTTTTCTTAAAGGTTTGGGTTATGCTGATGTAGAGAATCGTGTAGTGTGTAAGCCAGAGACGATCATGAGAATTGCTAGTATTAGCAAGTGTCTTACAATGATGGCTGTTGCTAAATTGTGGGAAGAGGGGAAACTGGATTTAGATGCTCCAGTGCAGAAATATGTCCCTGAATTTCCAGAAAAAGTCTACGAGGGTGAAAAGGTATGTAACTGTTTATTGGTAACACTTTTGGGGGGTTTTTGTTCATGTCATTGCCATATGTGTACAGGTATCTGTATCTAGACCTATTCCTGTAAAACACCAGAAATTATTTAGACAAGTACTGGTGTTTGCTGCTTGAAAAAGCAATGCTGGAAATTTGGATCTTCAGTTTTATATCAAGTGTGTAGTGTGCACATATACACACATATATATATATATATTTTAACTGGGTTTAATACATGATATTTAAAATGTCTTATATCTTTGTTCCTCGTCATGTTGAATTTTACTTTTCTGGTGATTTAGTGTGCATGATATCTTTAATGTAGAGAGCTCACATTTAAATATTGTCCTTTCTATCTAGGTCGCTATTACTACAAGACTGTTAGTTTCACACTTGAGTGGGATTCGTCACTATGAAAAAGATATTACAAAAGTAAAGGAAGAAAAGGAAAAGGCAAACAGAGCATTTAAACTAACAAAACCCTACCAGGATAAAGAACAAAAAGAAAAAGAAGGCAAAGGATTTGAAAAGACTGATTCTGTCAAACCGAGGAAAGAACACGAAGGTGAGGTAAAAAGCCGAAATTCAAAACCTGGCAGGAGAGACAAGGAATTTGAGCAAGAAGAGTATTATTTGAAGGAAAAATTTGAAAGTGTGATTGAATCACTGAAGATATTTAAAAATGATCCTTTATTCTTTAAACCAGGTGAGTTTCTATTCATTTAGACCAAAATGTGCTGCTCTTCTGAAACTTTGTTTCAGATTGTTTTATATGAGGTGAGGATAGTTGAGTCCAGTAAAGAGTGTTTATGTGGGGGTTTTGTTTTGTTCTGCTTCCCCCCACCCCACCCCCCTTTTTTTTTTTTTTCCTTCTTGTGCCCCATTAAAAGCTCAACGGAGAAGTATTTAGGCTGTTCTGCACAAACCATCTGGTCGTGTAATTGTTTTAAAACTGACATAACTTTTGAAGACTGAACTGATAAGGATTTTATCAGTTCAATTTTAGATAACAGTCTTGTGTAGATATCTTTACCATTCTACTGACTTCAAGAATTATTCCTGTGTCGATACCTTCTAGTGGTGTATCTGCACCATAATCCAGGAGGTTCAAAATGTGGTGTAGCCAAGACTTAGAAGGTAATACAAAGAGTCCCAGGTAATGCAGGGGAGAAGAGAAAGTGGGACCTCAGGTAGAAATAAGACTTTTCTCCCAGGAGCTCCAAGTAATGTAGTAAGCGCTATGAAACGTACCAGTTATTGAATTTATAAATGCTAAAGCAGATCATGATTTTGGTAGCAAATTTGTATCTCCAAAGTATTTTGTAAGCAGATACCAACTTGCTGTATTCATGCTCTGGGCCTTCTAGATATGAACCAAAAGCAAAAAATTTTAGTAAGGCACTAAACCAGAGCTAAAAAAATTCTGCAGAAAGACCATAGAATCACAGAACTGTTGAGGTTATTTATTGTTGGAATTATTTAACTTAATTTTAGAGAGGACTTTGAGGAACTTCAGGTGTAAGTTCTAAATGAGTTAGGTTAACAGGCAAATGATAAGCATTGCTGATAAACAGTAAATAATGTGCATTTAAGGGGAGAGGAGAAGTTAACGGGGGAGGAACGGGGAGAAGTTAACCACTTACTATCTTGGAGAGTTCTAGGAACATTTCAAGTAGAGATCTGTCTCGACTGTAGGCAGTTTGGCAGTTGCTTGCTATGTAGATGTTTCATAAAAGGCATTAGCACAAGAATGAGCTTTTAAAAAAATGAAAAATTATATTGTCTTAAATAATATGCATGTTAGTGTCCATATAATCTTTCAGGATGTTCTATAACTAGAAAACTAGAACTAGAAACACTGTGATAAAAGTGGTGAAGACCTTTGAAAACCTTGAGCGAGTACTACCCTTGACTATCTCTAGGGTATAGACACACAAACAAACAAGTCACAGTAGGTGAGCGTCTTTTAAGAACTAATTATGTGGTTTGCTTTAGCTTTCCAAATCCAGACATCCTTGTTAGAACCGGTATGGTAAATCTTGTGGAAAGGATGTTAAATGTCGATCTTCACATCTTGGCATGAAACCTGGCTGTACATGCAGATCCCTGAAAATTTTTTAGTGCTGTTCTTGGAGCAGCCTGCACTTAGCAAGCATCTGTGTCTGCTGCAGTACAGAAATTCCTAGGGGTCAGTATCATAAGCTTGTGATTCACATCATATTAAAATGGGGGTGGAGGGGGGAGTCTTCTAATTGATTGTTTATTGCTATATATAGTTTTATTTGCACATGTGATTACTTAAATATTATCCTTGAGATTCCATTTAAGCATCATGTGGCTAACTTCCCCCCCCTCCCCGCCTTTCTTATTGTGTTTCTTCAAGGTAGTCAGTTCTTGTATTCAACGTATGGCTTTACGCTCTTAAGCGCTGTTGTGGAGAGAGTTTCAGGACAAAAATTTACAGACTATATGCTAAAAATGTTTCGTGATTTGGATATGCAATCAACTGTACTAGATGACAATGAAGCAATGATATATAACAGAGCAAGGTAAACAAGGATGAAGTTTTTTTTCCCCCCACAACAATTGTTGCTCTTTCTGTCTTTATTAAGACAACTGAATTAAGAATGTGTGATATTATTTTTTTTCAGGCTTTTAAATGAAGTGGCTTATGTTATTTCAAAGTTAGTAATGTAACTGATTTTATGTCAGCATTATGGTATTTGTTCTGTAATTAGCATGTAAAATTACAGAATAGGAAATAAGTATTTCCTGTTATAAGTGTATATATGGGGGGGAGTGGCAGGGGTGACCTTGAAATTTGCATTTATTTTGGGTGCACATAAGCAGGTAAGTTTACACAGAGTAAAATAAAGGAGTAAGTAGGAGATCATGCTAGAATAATATATAGTTAACCTTGGTTTGCTTAATATACTGACTTTTTAAGAGATCCGTAGAATTGTAATAGTCTCACAGTAACACAAGGTTTTCATAAATGAAATTGTAGTATCAATTTTAACATGCTTTACCAATTGATCTATTTTTATTAACTTCAAAAAAAAACACCAAAAACACAGACACACAGACACACACACACACCCACCCCCCCACCCCCCCCCGAGAAATTAACTGGGCATAATCCATTACAATATAGTGGATAAAGGGAGAGTTTCTTGTCTTTCTCTCCCATCTTATTTTATCGACCTACCTGTCTGGGCTCTGAAATTGATTTATTGACTTGCCTGTTAACTTTTGGTACAGAAGAAGAATTCTAACTGAATCACAAAAGCAGGTTATGGAAAAAGTCTTATGAGAATGAGACTCAAACTTTTTAAAAGTTTGGCTTCTAAAATGCTCTCAAAGAATGAAAATGGTGATGAACATGTGGAATCCAAGGTTTATAGTACTTACATATAAGTGTATATTTAGAGTGCTGTGTACAAACACAGCAGTTAGTAACATTTTAGGGATAGCTTTACTGCTGTATTCTAAGGTGCTTTTGCTGGTATTTATTTTGCTTGCAGTCTCATGTGGCAGCAGATCTGGATGCTAGTGATGTTCACATAAATTATCAAGTTTGTGCAGTCAGGTTCTTTTAAATGTATGTGTGTATATTAACCCTTTTATAAACTGAAATATGGTAGGGATGAAGGAGTTGGGACAGATGCTGTTTTGGCGGTCTTTTTATGGGGTAAGCAAAACTGAGATGCTAATGTGATAGTTTTGCTTCCACAAATAGCTTGCTTGGTGCCTCAAACTAGAACATATTGATATGTTGTGGTTTGTTTAATGGTCTGGTTATACTGTATTTCACTGCTATGAAAATGTTTAAAAATTCATGTTCTAGATCTTTTAGAGGTGCAAGTCAAGCATTTCAGCATCTTTGTAACAGGTTTTATTGTGATCAAAAAAACCTGACTATAGGGACATGAAGATAATTGAGTCACTGGTAGAGCTGATGGTAGTCTTGGACCATTCGTCTCTCTTCCTTTGCTTCAACCTCTGATTTTCAGTATTATGGCTTTCAGAAGTTCCCTAAAAGTTTTCCAGTATAAGTGCAAACTAGATAGGGAATGTATCTCTGTACTGTTTGATAGTAGGTTTGCCCTGCCCACTACCAATCCCCCTCCATGGCCTTTTTTTTTTTTTTTTTTTGGTTCCTGTTCACAACTCTCCAAGTAGTACACGGACCTCTCGTGGTCTAAGGCCAAAGGTTGAAATTCGTCAGATTATATAGTTATTCAACATTCCTTCTCATATGTTGTATGAAGTGAATCCAGTCATGATTGGACTGTTTCTTTCAAAAGCTTAATTCGGTCTGCACTCCTGTCATGCTGTTCCCGATCGTTCATTCTGCAATTCTGGTTAGTAGTTTCTAATTTGTATTTTAGTGACAGGTTTTGCAAGACTCCACGCTTCTCACTTGTAGTAGTTCCAAAATATTCAGTTGTAGTTCATGGCAACTGTAATGGGGCAGTGGGGGCGGAAATCAATCATAAATGGAAACTGCTGTCTCAGAGAAGTAACCTAAGACTTCAGTGAAATTTCAGCTTGGTGTCTGATAATCACAGGGTAGTTGTAGGATTCCTCTTTCTTAAAGCACTTTAAATGTAGTACAGGGATTTAAGAAAAATCCTTTGCTGGCTGATCTATAGATTTCTGTCACATCTCTCTTATTTGCATATTGCCTTTACTCTTAGTATATCCTTAGAGTAAGTAGAAGGATTAGGACTTTCATTGAAACTAGGCTTCTAACTGAAGAAGTCACCTTAATTTTTGTTTTCCTGTCTGAATTTATTGATTTTTCTGCAAGAAATATATTTAAGAAAAATATGTTTAAAAAAAAATTCTAAAGTTTCATGAGAGCAAGCTAATATGTGCTCAGTTTGCTCTTTTAATGTAGGAGAGCTTAAAATAGTTGTGCATAGTATCTGAGAATGACAAGTTGAATTTTCTTGAATTCTAGGTGTTACGTTTACAACAAAAAGGGACGGCTGGTAAATGCACCATATGTGGACAACTCTTACAAGTGGGCTGGTGGTGGCTTTCTGTCATCAGTAGGTGACCTTCTGAAATTTGGAAATGCCTTGTTGTACAGTTATCAAGCTGGACGGTTTAAAAACACTAATGGCAAACTTCTTCCTGGGTACCTCAAACCAGACACAGTCGCAATGATGTGGACCCCAGTGCCAAAAACGGAAGTGTCGTGGGACAGGGATGGTAAATATGCAATGGCTTGGGCTGTAGTAGAGAAAAAACAACAATATGGCTGTTGCAGACAGCAGAGACACTACGCATCTCATACGGGTGGTGCAGTGGGGGCAAGCAGTGTCCTCCTAATTCTCCCTGAAGAGCTGGACTCTGAAGCTACAGATACTGGGCTAGTGGCACCACCTAGAGGAGTAGTTGTTAGTATTATCTGTAATATGCAATCGGTTTCACTCAACAGCACTGCCTTAAAGATTGCAAGGGAATTTGATAAAGAAAAATGGGCGCAATATATAGATTAAAAAAAAGAGATACGTGTAACCGAACTCACTGTACTGAAACATGAAAAACAAATGGAGAAGGGTGTAAGTGGACTCCAAGATCACTAAAAATACATGAAGAAAAAGCATCCAAATTTCACTTAATTAACTTCTGCTAGTGGTGCTAACTTGTGTGTAACTGGAATTAATCTCAGGGAAGTGCATAACTTACAGAAAAAGAGAATGTAACAGTCAAAATTGACTTCCTGTAGTACCTGTGTAAATTATCATTGTAGTAGCAGTTCTTTTTCTCATCCAGTCAAACACTTGACCAAGATTAAAAAAAACTAGCATTGGTTTCTTGCACCGAGAGGTACAACAACAAATTATCTACCTTAAATGTTAAACTTCTGAAAAATTTCACATCTTGATTCGAGCACACAAAGACATAATTCATTATTTTCACAGTTCCAGTCTGCCAAAACTGTTCAGTATTATTTTTAAAGAAAAATGGTTTTACTGTTGACTTTTATATTTTCACATAGCACTTTTCTTACTTGCTTAAAAAGCAAAAAAAACAACAAAACCCAAATCTTGAAGCTACCTCCAGAATGCAGATTTATACCAGAAGTATGTTTTTGTCAGAGCTGTGGATTGTTAAGAATTAGAAAAGAATGAAGCTAGACTAATGTAAGTAAGAATCTTTTTGTTATTTAGATGTCCTCTGTTCCGTTTTTATTGGACACAGAGAATGTGTGAAACTCTGTGAAAAGTTTACTGTGAAATAAGCGTACTATTTCCACAGTTGAATATGCCTGAATAGCACACCATGGTGAGCTGTCAAACTGTCTCATTTTTTTTGAATGATACACGTTAACTTTGGTAGCCAGAAATGGCACTGTATTCTGTAATTTAGATATTCCTTTAGATATAGGAATTAGGAACTCAAGTAACTCAGTAAAATTTAAAGCCCATTCTTGAAGCCAGTAGTAGGAGTCTTACAGACTTTGAGAGGTTTTTTTGAAAACCATCCTTTCTTCCATTTGGAGACCTGCCTCAAGGAATTACTTTTGCACAAAGTTGAACAAGAAATTGTGATAGAGTTCCAAGGAAGCATTTTCTAATCTTCAGTTTTACTATAGCAATACAGTAACATCTGAATATGTTAATTTTATATATTCTGTAATGGCATGGAAGATCTCCATGATCTCCCAAGATTTACCCCCACCCCACTTCCCCTGCAGTTACATCAGACAGTATTTCCAGGCTGAGACAAAACAAAATATCCTTCAGGAAAGGTTTGAATACTTACATCCCTGCACTGTTTAGCAGCTCTGCTTCTCTGAATTTAAGGAGCAAGATGTCTTATAATAGCTAGCAGAAGATAGCCTTACCTGCCTCTTTCCCTAGTAGGTGCTTTTAGTATTAACTTCATAGTTGTTACCTGCCCTGTGATGAAACATGCTGTCATCTCTGTTCCCAGTATGCCTATGATAACATTTATTACCTAAGACTGATAAACCAGGAAATTTACTATTTTGAGATGTCGATGTTTTACCTACATTTTTAATTGAAGCTAGTAGGGCTGGTTTAGTGCTCTTCATAATTATAACCATTCTCGTGCCTTGAAACAGTAAAAGCTTACACCTAAACTATTTGCTTTGGTTTTCTGGCCTACTCACCAGAATTTCACTTTTTTATTCATTAATAATGGGTTGTCTTTATCTCAATAATATCCAATCAGTAGAGACAACAGAGAGAACATTTCTGAACAAACTTTCATTTGGTCAGGCAATAAATTATCTTCTCTTCCACTGAAGTCTTTGATATTGTTTGACAGTTCCAATACAGAAGTACTGGAGGTGAGCATCTTCTACAATAGCAACATATTTATGTTGAAGAATACATTAATAGAAATAGACCAAATACAATGTTTTAAATATGGAAAATCTCAGAAGTAACACTGTTATTTTAGGATTTATAACACACTTTTATGATGCATCTGCTCTGCAAATGGTATTTATTATTCTTGAAAACCATTTTGCCTACTTGAGACAAAATGAGTTTCACTCACTGACGATTGTGCTTGGATTTAGACAAAGATTCAGAATGTATAAGGCGTAGTCTTACCATTATGCCTGTCTGCATATGACCAAACACTAATAAATGTAAATATTTGAAGTATGTATGAAAGTAAATAATGGTAAGAAGTCTCTAAAGCATTTCTAACCCCAAGATATTAATGACAGTGTCTCACTCCCCCCATAGAATATGTTCAGCCACCAACTTTTTTACATGCATACCCTGTTCTTCATACTGTATCTCATCTCCTGTAACTTAAGGCTTTTAAAAAAACCTCTGTTGTCACATGTACAGTATCGGAGATGCTATGATGTCTAAATTTTATCTTCCAGTACCTGGAACAAAAGGGGTCACTGACTTTCTCTGATTTGGTATTTACTTAATCATGAGTTCTAATCTTTTTAGGGTGGAAGAAGAGAAGGCAGAGAGATGGGAGACTAGGAATCAATCTGCCCTTAGCACATGTATTCCGGTCACAAGTGAATTAATACTGCTACTTTGACCTTTGTTCTGAAACCAGTTATTTGATGGACTGGCACTGAGTGTAGGAAACTGGTCAATTAAGAGCAGCTTTCATGATAAACTTACTCTTAAATTAACCTTTATTGTGAAAACACAGTATGGGACTGACATAAAACTGTACTTTTCTTAAAAGGCATGTATACTAAATTGGTGCATCTATTTCTGTATCAAACACCTACTTTTTGCATCTGGTAATTATAAGTGTTCACTGTTTGAATTAACTGAAATAA
The DNA here is from genome assembly GCA_035590195.1 of Aviceda cuculoides. Taxonomy (NCBI): domain Eukaryota; kingdom Metazoa; phylum Chordata; class Aves; order Accipitriformes; family Accipitridae; genus Aviceda; species Aviceda cuculoides. Next base: position 4,530,371 of record JAVJGG010000002.1, on the reverse strand, counting down.
AACTTATCTTACAAATGCAACAAATTGTAATATCAGGTTTGGGTTGTTTTGTTTTTTTCTACTGACTAGAAATGTACAACTTTTAAAAGTCATAAAAAGAATACAGGCTAAACAGACATTCCCAACAATAATTAGCTCACCAAGACAACCAATACTTTGAAAGAGATGTTGTTACATAATTTGATATATTCTTTATTAAAATAAAATACATGTAAGATTTCATTTGAATGTTTTCTCATGGTGTAAAAAAAAAAAAAAAAAAAATCCACTTTTTAACAGCCATTTAGAAAGGGATGGCTTTTAGAAACTAACTTTTAGAAAATATGCATGCTTTTGCTGTACTAGTTTTTTTAATGACTGGATACCATTCACAGTTGTTTGTGTTATTTGCTGACTTACTGTTGGTTATATACCATATGCCTTCTCTATACCGAATGTTTTCAGTGTTTTGCAAAAAACTGCTTTTTTGGTATAGAATCTTAGTATAGAATACCAAATGCAGTTTCGAGACCAGATTAGAGCAAGGGAAAAACCACGCATTCCAGAAAAACAGCTGAATGTGAGTAACTCTTATATTTTTATTTATCACCACATTACTCAACACCATAAAGGGACTAAAGCAATCCATGTTGAAAGCAAATGAGCCATTTTAAATCTATCTAGCCTTTGCAACTCTTGCAGTTAGGGTAACTGCAGTAATAAAGTATATAAAATGCATTCTTACAGCAGTTTCTGTCACCATATGCCTTACACTGCTGTAGTTGATGATTAACGAGGGGAAAGATACAGAAAGTCCAAGGTTTTTATATTAAATGACACCACCCAATTAATAATACACTGCTTAAAACTAAAATTATAAAAATAGAGCTCAGTTGTCTGCAAACTTGCAGGAAAAACTTGCACTTCAAATCATTTGTTGAAAAAGAGATTCCAGCTCATTAGTCACCAGTAGCATGTAATTTTTACAAAATCAATCATAATTACATTGTTGTATTAACAGGCATTTTTAAACTGGTAAGGCTTGCAGGAACACTGATCCAAAACCACATGCTGAAGTGCTCAGTGTTGCTTTCTTCTAAATGAACAGCCTGTAAAGAAATCATAAGAGTGACCACATGAGATGGACAGTCCTCAAACTGTTACGACTGCCTCAGAAAATTGCCCACCCAACTTAAGTAGGAAAACTCATGCAATAAATTTAAATTTCATGTACCACAAGGTGAAGACTTAGCACTTTGAGTGTTCTCTAACTCAACCAGAACAATATGGCTGTGATGTAATTCATCTTAAAATAAGGCTAAGTTGTACTATTTCTTTTCTTCCAGATGCCTTTTAAAATCTCGGTCTACTGTTCCATCCCTTAGTGATACAAACCCCAAACTGAAACAGCTGCTAGGAGCGTTGATACCTTTTCAACTGCTGAACACCCTTACTTCAGGTATTCTGTCCTCATATGAACTACATCTGTATAGCAGCACATGGTATAAGCACTGCTATATGTAATTTGCATAAATATTTACCTTTTATCCAACAAAAGAATAACATCTGGACTTATTCTTTATTTTTTTTAAACCCTCAAGTGTTTCCAGTGTTTTTCATGTACCCCAGAGACTGGATTGCATTTCAAGATAGTGGTGCTATACCAGTTAGCTGTAGGTAATTATCAGTGGTTATTTGTTCCCTTATAATTTATGCAAAACAAATTTTGATTACATAACATGAGCCAGGGAACTGCCTTACAGTACTACTGTTTAAAAACAAACAGGCAAGCCACCACTGACTAGCAGTGGCACAGAACTGCTTTAGCCTGGCAAAAGTACCCTACTCCTTTAATGGTGCTTTTTAATGCTCTAAACTTAGCTCAGAACTAAATAAGCAGTATTTATTACAGATAGGCTAAAGGAGATGACCAGTCAAAGCACCTAAAATCCAAGTGTGTTTGATCACAATGTAGCTGCTTAACTGCCTGGCATATCTGTATAGCCCTTTAAAAACAAGACTCTGAAGAAAAATTTGCAATTCCAGGCCCATTAACATTTTTACTAAGCAATTTGCAAAATAAGCATTCCAATGCCAGTTTTCAAAATCAAAGCTAAAATTTTTACCGGCTCTAAATACATAAATGCATTTATGTAAGTGGAATATTTAGGCTGCTGAACATTGCCCCGTACCTTCAGTGAGCCTGGCTTTCCCCCCAGTAGGCTGACACAGGACAGTTGAGCAACCTACACACAGAACTACTGTCTGAGCGTGGCTGAATACGGTGGTGATCTTGTAGCATCCTGGAAAACAGCATTATTAAACTTTCCATTGAGTATTTCTAGCATGACTTTTTTTATGGTATGTGTAATTGAATCAGATTCAATTCAGTGCTCTAAATACACTTGTCCAAAAATGGATCTATATTTCATTACACAGCACACCAAGTAAAACAAAACATTGTTACTGTGGTCTGAAGTACTTGCTTTTACTAACATGCATAAAAGCAAGTTAGTTAACTGAAACTGTTATGACTCCCCATATGAAAATCAACACAGCCTGATGGCTGACCAGCCCTGATTTGCCTGTAGTATGTCTCCTGCAAAAAAGTTAAGGAGTTCTAGACTAGCCTTCCCTGCTGAACAGAAAAGCCCATCTAGCTAGAGAAATATTTAACTTGTAATAGTAGAACATTGCTGTTGACAAAGTCTGGCAGCTGTGAATATAAACACTGCTATTCAAATCTGTGTTTGCTTTCTGTTTAATGATTGGTACACATAAGGCATGTGCTTCGCTGCGTTCTACAAAGCTAGCATTGTATTTAAACGAGAAGACTTGCACAGAATAACTTCACTAATTACGGATGCAAGCAGAAGTATCAGCCACACTTTGTCTACAACTTTGAAATTCTATGATTTAAGAAAGAATGAAATCACTCTTATTGCATGGGTTAGACAAAGGGATTTTCACTGCTTTCATTTTTTTCTCTGAAAAGTATTTTTAATTAGCCAAGAGGAATTTTTGGAGAGAGAAAACTTGTAAAGTATTTACTCTAGATGTGGATATAGAAAATACACAAATAGATAAAAGTGAGCATAGATTCCATTTTCAGCATGCGTGGACCAGAAAGATAAGATAGAATACGTGTTAGTGAGGAAGGTTCTCAGAAAGCTCTCTGACAAGAGAACTGGTTGGTGGAGAGAACTCCTATTAGACAGAGTAACAGATTTCTGCTTTGTTTAAATCACAAATAGTAACTGCACAAATCTTTCTTTGAAAAAAACTGCCAGCAGCTAAAATTTAACCATGGCAAACATTGGTTTTGCCCCATGAATGTGAACTTCCATGTTGATGAGTTTTTAACTGCATTTTGCAGGGAAACAAACCCACTCTGTTTCAGTAACAAGGTAGCAACATCCAACACCACTGAATGCTGCATAAGCCCTCTGATATTTTCAGTGCCTCATGCTAAGGACTTCGTCACTATTGAAGCTCTCCTGCTTTGGTCTATATATCTCTCAAACTCAATAACCAATTAATCCAACAATAATGAAGATAACCAATGACCTATAGGCTTATGTTGACATTAACTTTATCTTTGTATATGCATGCATGTACACTGGTTTGAAGAAAGTTTAAAAAAAAAAAAAGTGGCTTAGCCTTCAACCATGTATTTTTTTAAAGTAACTACACTTTACTTTCCAACAGTTTTAATTAATTTACTTCACTTTTAGATGGAAAACAAAGTCTCAGAGCTTCTTGGGAATCTAAGCTACTAAGAAAGAATAAGATAATAAGAAAACCTGAATACAGCAACAATTCCCTGCTTCTAGTCAGGGTGATCATTATTGTAAGTAAGTCTATTCATTTTCTTACTGCTATAATCTTCTTATAGTGCAGTAGTTTCTAGGAGGTAAGTTACCACACTTGGCAGTTTCTGTGCCTCAATACAGACATACTTGTGCCGATCAAAGAAGCTGTTCACTGGTAGAGCATACTCCTGTAATTGTGCTGGAAAATCCCATGGTTTAGTTTATAAAAGAAAGGTTTAGTTATACAGATGTTTCTGAGCCAAAGTAATCAAGATCTGTGAAAAGCTGATACAGGCAACACCTTAAATACAACCCCTGTATTTGTGAGCTGGATGGCAGCTTACTTCTTAACAGCGACATACAAAAAAGGCAGTTGTGTATGTTTTACTTTCTGTGTAAAGTCCCAGTATGCCTGCATATATCCTTGTGAGGTTTTTCTCGTTGCTCTTCCAGAATCAATCAACTTACAAAAGGAGAAAAACAACGTTGTCTTCTATTTTACACTTGTGCCATGGATGCTTCAAAGCATCCATTTCATCTCGCTTCTTATACATGTATATCTGGGGGTTTTGTTTTTTCCCTGCTTGCCAGGATTTCATAAAGGAAAAAAAAAAACAAACGACAAAAAAATCTCATGTCAGACCTCCAGAAAAGAAAATAGAAAGCTGACTGTTTAAATTAACTTTTGAAAAAGGTTGAAAACACTTTTATTGTTAAAAAAACCCCAGACTTTTTTTTTCCTACAGCACAGATAAACCATATTTAGATAAAAAAAAAAAAATTAAAATTCAGACCTTTTATGAAGATGAACGGCATACGAGATTAGTTCCGTTCCTTCTGCACGATACGCACATTTTAAACACCCACCTGGACACTTCACATCCATGAAGTAGGAGTTCGGGCTCTGCACAAGACGTTTCTTTTTGTGCTTCCTCTTCTCGTCCTCCAAGGAGGGATGCACTAGATCTTTGGCCAGCTGCGTAGGGCGAGAGGGAAAACGCCGCCGCACGTTAAACCCCCCGCGGGCCGCTGCCACCGACCGGACGCCTCCTTCACTCCGGTCCCGGGCTGGG
>JAVJGG010000002.1:4488764-4518773 GCA_035590195.1 Aviceda cuculoides | reverse complement strand
CCACCGCCGCGGCAGCCAAGGGATTTTTGACTCACGTCGGGAATCTACAGAGGAGCCCCGGGGGGGGCCCCCGCCGGGGACCCGCAGGGTGCGAGCCGGTTCGCTCCGGCGGCCCCGGCGCCTCCCTGTGCCCCGGCGGCAGCAACAGTTGGCTGGGCCGCGGGCCCTGGGCCGCTCGCCCGTCGTTTCGTGCTGGTGGTGGAAGGGCTGCGTCCGTGGGGTGCCGCAGAAGCGAGTCCCAGGCGAGATCCGGGACGCTGGCACTGGCTGCGTTACAGGGTGAGCTTTCCGTCGTTGTTTTTTTTTGTTTTTCTTGCTGTTCCGTCATGGTCCGTTTCGCCTTGGGATGTAAATTTTCAGAAAGTGGAAGGGGGCTTGGGCTGCCGAAGCTGACTGTGGCTTTTGCGGAGCTGCGCGGTGACAGCGACCAAACCGCTGTGGCAGAGTTGTGACTCCCTCTGCTCGGCTCCGCAAAACGCCCCTGCATATTCCTGTACGGGCAGCCCTCGTTTCTGAGATACGGTTTGGTTCTCTTCGAGCTCCTCGGTCGGCTGGAGTTAGAAGCCCTTTAGTGACTAGATAGAGTTGACAAGAGTTGAGTTTGGTTATGAATTTGGGGGCGAAAGGGGGTTTCTGAAGCTCAAGTAGTATCTTTTAATGGTAATGAGATGTGATGTATCAGAACAGACTGCTGTGACTTACGTTTCTGTAAGATTTGTTGGTCTTAAAATACTTTCTGCTGAACTCAATGTAAGCAAAATTTTCACCTTCTTCACTGAGATATTGCTGAACTGAAATCTCAGTCTGACAAGCCTTGAGATTTATGGTTAGCTTCTCGTAGTTGAGGTCACTTATAAAATAAAATGAAGCACACTATTTTCAGGATGAAGGGGTAAACTGCAGTGGAGGTTACTGGTATTTAGGAGGGCAAAACTAATGCTGGCTTTGAAGAATAACACTAAGAGAATGAGTAGACTCTTTATTGGAAATAAATTGATTTAAAGATGAGGTGGAGTAATGTGCGACTTGTTTTATGTTACCCAAATGCGGTATCCTCTTCAGACATTTTATTGTGCTGAACTTGGTGCACAGGGAAGAAACAAATTTTTATTTAGGCAGATGTGATTGACTAAATGAGGTATGGCTGGCATTTCTAACGCTTTAAGAACAGATTTTGTGCATTTCAAAAAATATTTCTGCAGAACTAAAGTGGCACATTCCTTTTCTCTCTGCAACCATTTTCAAAATGCTGTATCAGTAACACCAGCTGATCAAGGCCTGAGCAACATTTTACCTAAAAAGGTATTTTGCTGTATCTGTGGTAGAATAAAAGGCTTAATAAACATTAATGAATGTTGTATAGTTAAAAAAAAAAAAAGCCTACATTGGTATTGTGCTAAATATAAAATATCTCTTTATACTTTTAAAGAGATAGCTAACAGAAATGGGTGCGTCTGTCTGCCAACCATTTTCTTGACATTTCTTGAGCTGCTTAGCCCCTTGATACTTCTTTTTCTCACTGATTCACTTTGAAGTCTTGAGGATTGTGAATGTGATGCTGTTTTTTCTTATCTTATTCAGTAAATACAGTATTTGCTCTCATTTCCTTCCTTTATATTTGCTTTCACAAGGGTCTTATTTTCAGCACTATTCAACTTGAAGAAACTTACTAATAGTAGAGGCATACTTCTGATTCCATGGGTAGTATTTGTGATTTCACAGTTATGTTTTCCTTCTTGTACTTTTTTTCTTCCAGTCCTTTTTATTTTTTAGCAAAGGACCTACAAACGGGAAAGTTGACAATGCAGGAAATAGTGAAACTGTTCATAAAGTGCTGATGTCTGCTTAAACAAAAAACCTTGGTTTTTTTTCAGTCTTCCTCATGTATTGCTTGTATTACTTTTAGGGCAGTCATGTAGATCTAATCTATTTGTTCTTGAAGAGGCGCGTGCTCTGGCTCGCTCTTTTTGAGTGCGTGGTGGCTGCTCAGTACTGGTCGGTTTTACAGTCATAACTAATACATCTGATGAGCTTAGGGGCATTCCACTTTTAACAATTCTGATTTTTTTTTTAACTTGGCTGGTAAAGCATAGCCAACCTGTGCTGCAGAGGGACATGCAGGGATGCAGCGCTTTTCCCAAACAGGCCCCCCTGCCAGTTTGAAGTTCTAAGGTCTCCAGATTAGCATTCCTAATTGAGTACACTGAGTCTTCCTGAAGTATCAGCTGCCGGGCTGTTTTGTTTATATGTTCTCCAAAAAGTGGATTCTGCAGTATGATGGTACTTACTGTTACAATGTGTGTTCAATTCTCAATGATTTTAATTACCACCCAAGATATTATGTGCCTTTATCGTGCCCTAGTTCTCCTCTGGTCTGTCTCTCTACAAACAAGATCACAGTTGGTTTAACTGTAGAAGTCTGAGAAGGCATATGCTCGACGTCAAATTTTATTGCTTAATCTTATGTATGTAAATGCTATTTGTGAGCGAGACGAGTAATTTAGAGGTTTTTCTTAACTACGTGGGGTTAAACTTTTAACTGTTTCAACTTTTTTTTCATAGGTTCTACATCCAGAAATTAAAGCAAACTTTGTTCCTATGATGAAAGGACCCACATCATGTCTAAGCACAAAATACCTTTCTTATAGTTTCCCACTCCTCTTGTTGTTTAGTAGTTTAACCAGGGTTAAACCACAACACTTCAGTTACCAGAGCAATGGAAACACTTTCCAAAAGGAAAAAAAGAAAGTAGGAGGGGGATATGGAAATACTGCTTTATTATAGAATATTTGTTTTACTTAGCCTCAATGTTCGCATTATAGAAATGAGTCAATAATGAATTGGAATTACTTTGTCATTTTGCATGATATACTTGTGCTGTACTTTGCAGATTCTCTGCTCTTCTGCTGTCCTGTAAGGCTACCTGCTTGTAGGTTGCTTGGAGGGTTGCAAAGGGTCCTTTGACTTTTCTCCTCAAGACTTTGGTCATGCTATAATGATGGCTGTACTGATTCAGACAGTAAGGTCTTCCAGCCTGGTGTCCTGTGGCCGACGGTGGCATCAGAAGTAGGGTAGAAGTGCGGTGCCTGTATATTTATAATTTATCAGACCTTTTTTATTCTTTCTTGTGCAATTCTTGGCGCAAGAGTCTTTCTGTCTTTGTCTTGACTACTTGGCATAACTAATAGGTTCAGCAAACTTTGCTACCCATTATGAGAAGTGAACCAGCAATCTTTCTTTCAGATGATCCTTTTGGTTATTCCCAGTGATGTGGTTTCAATCTGTGAAAACACAGATGGGCCTTCAGCAGCTTTAGGCAAGGCAGGTTCTTGGCCTTTAGCAACTTCAAATTTTTCATATAGGGCTCTGTTTGGAAAACTTCTAAAAGGGTTGACAAGTCATAATACTGCTGTGAGGATCAGCTTTTCACTGTTAAAACGGGATAAAACTTTTTTTACAGCGGGAATGTGTTGTATAAGGTTATGTTGTTTAGTTTGTTTCCTGAGTGGAAACTTCTGCTTTTGCACAGTTCTACACGGAAAGTAGAATGCAGTTGAGTCAGCTAATTTTCACGCTTCAACAGCTCCTAAAGCAAAACTTGGAGTATCTCTTTTGCATTTTGCTAGTAGTTTCAGTGTGGTGTACAAGAATAAGAAGCATTAATTTAGCAGTCTCTAACTATCTTAACTTGCTGTTCAAGTAGTGCTGTCTGGTAAAACTGGATTTGGTTTATCATTCCAAATAATAAGGTTTATTCTTTGCATTCCTTTCAACTTTTTGTTTAAACTGGTTTATATGAGAATAAACTCATATCTTTTAGCATTTCTGACTTAGTACAAAGGCTTGCTGACTCTGAAACAAAATTTGTCTTACTTATTTTTTGAATCCAAGATGATATTAGCATTTGGCAGGAAGTTGCCCACATGAGATAGTACTGTATCTGAGAGTTGAAACAATTTGTTGACTTTACAGAAGTAACTTTTCCTTAGTCTACATCTTGCAAAATAGGACACTGCTCTGGTAATCAAGCACGTGTATGTTGACCTTTGAACACTTTGATGAAAATCCTTTGACAAGCAAAATTATCGGCTTCCTTTTTGCAGTGAAATTTCCATGTCTATAATGTGTAATGGAAATTGTTTTAGTGTAGTCAAGTCAAATTACGCCTCACTGAATATCTCTACTCTTCTTCCCCACGGTTACTTGTATGATAGACAAAAGATTGGTTGTTGGTTTGTTGTTTTTTTCCCCCCTCCCATTAAGCTTCAGCATTCCCGATCCTCATTCAATCAGTTTCTTTCGGGCTTCTCCAGATGGTAGGTGCTGTAGAAGAAAACACCCATCAGTGATAGATGAGCAAAGGGAGGGAAGAGTCAGGAAGGTGCTGTCGGTAGTACTTTGTTAATGGTCATTATAATAAAGGAATTGTAAGACTGAAGGGACTGAGTCTAGTTTAAGTGTCTCGCGTGGCACCATTATTCATATCTGCAGAATGGGAGTGCACGTTAAAGGTTTGTAGGATCTGGGACTTGGGTAACTCTTCAGTACAGCGTGAGGAGGGAGTCAAGGGTTTTCATGGGAGTAGGGACAGACAGCATTATGGAAGTAAGTATGAAACTGGAGGAATTACTCCGTTTTCAAGGTATGTGATGAGTGGTCAGCAAGACGTTATCCTGATGTTGATCAGAAGGTGTTGTAGTTGGAGGCATCATAGGTTAAAAGCATTAGTGTCTCTTGTGACCTTAAATTTGATACTAACACCTAGCTGGTAACAAAAGACATCTTGGACTTTGATTTTCATCTGCTGATGAGATTGTGTTACCCTACTGTATTCTACAACAGCCCAACAATGTAAGTGAAACTGTTTGGCTTTTATTAAAAAAAAGCTGTTGCAGCTTTCTTGCTGCATGTTGCTCTGAAACAGTGTGACAGATGTCTAACTGTTTTATGCCTATTCCTAACTGGCAGATGGAATTCTATCGTGGTTATGTGTTATCTGGCTATGTGAGTGACAGGCGGGCAGCTTAGAGCTGCTTTTGTGACTTGGTTTGAATGCAGAGTTAAGAACCCAGACTAACATTGAATGAATGTAGGAACAAATGTATTGATTGATTGATTGATACAGGCTTTGAGAGAGGTATTGAAGGTGTATAGCTTTTGTTTGGGAATTTTTTTATTTACTTTTTTGGAAGGCTTTCCTAGTCCTCCTGCAATAGGGCATCCTTTTAGTAGAAATACATCTCGAACTGACTTATTTCAGAGTTTACCTGAAATTTGTATAAGGTGATGAAGAATACATGCAGTATTTATAGTGATGCTTGATTTCACATTTTGTGATAGAAATTAGGCATCTGTTTGTAATTCAAAGGGTATTACATAGATTTTTATCTTTAATCGGATGTTATGGTAGCTTAAGTGCCTAGTCGATCAAGCTGGCTGTAGATATATAAAATAGATCTGATCCTTTTCTAATGTGAATAAACTATGAATAATAGTAACTTCAATGGAGTTGCACTGTGTAAGACTCTTGTACAGGCAGAGTTGATCCAGAGGCACTTAGTTGCTGGATTTACAACTCAAAACTTAAGTCAGTCTCTTTTCTTTCTAGTTGCTGGTATAGAGTTATGTCCTGGATTCAGTATGAGAAGGTTGTTGATAACGCACTGATGTTTTCAGTTGTTGCTAAGTAGTGTTTAGTCTAAAGTCAAGGATTTTTCAGCTTCTCATGCCCAGCCAGCAAGAAATCTGGAGGGGCACAAGCAGTTGGGAGCTAACACAGCCAGGGCAGCTGACCCAAACTGGCCAAAGGGATATTCCATACCATGGGACGTCATGCCCAGTATATAAACTGGGGGGAGTTGGCCAGGGTGGGGGGCAGATCGCTGCTGACAAACTAGCTGGGCATTGGTAGGCGAGTGGTGAGCAATTGCGTTGTGCGTCACTTGTTTTGTGTATTCCAATCCTTTTGTTACTATTATTATTGTTATGATTTTTTTCCTTTCTATCCTATTAAACTGTCTTTGTCTCAATGCTGAGTTTTACTTTTTTTTGAATTATTTTCTCCCCCCGTCCCACTGTGAGGGAGGTGAGCAAGTGGCTGCATGGTGGTTAATTGCTGGCTGGGGTTAAAGCATGACAGTCAGCAACTTGCTGTCCCGACAGGGTTTGCAGTGGGATGTAATTAATTTAGTGCCTCTTAAAGGGTTTTTGACCAATAATTGTATGTAGTATCAGTTTAATCTGTGGTTTGCAGTAAGCTTTCCTCTTAAATGTAAGCTATGACACTTTTGATTAGATTGTATGTAGTTTTAAAGGCAACTAAAGTACTGCATGTTTCAGAAGACTTCTCTTCTGCTAGGGAGAGCAAACAGTTGGCCAAGTTTAAGATGATCTGTACCCGTTTTGCTGCTGCTGTGCAGACTCTACTGCTTTGGGTACCAGAGAAAAAAAACTGATGCTGAATGTCAGTGGCATTCTCTTATATGTATGGCAACATCTAAGAACGCGTAAAGCAGACTGGTCACTAATGGGAGTCTGGCACCAAATCTGGAACTTGGGAAGAAAAGATTGAATTTGAGAAATTGGGCAAAACTAAACTGCCTGCCAGCCAGGGAATACGTACACTCCTCCCCCCCCCCGCCCCCCAATCTTCCTTTCTTTCATCTGCCAGAGAGAAATAGCTTTCCTTTAGTTTAAAAAAAAAAAAAAATCTTGTCTGTGTGGTGTGACTTTTGATGGGATTAAAGATGAAGTAAGGTATCTGTGTCAACCCAAGCATGGAAGCAAGGTGGAAGATGCAGTAAGTCAGAGCAGCTGCTGGCTGGGAGAACTTCTCTGGCTTAGCAGAAGTGACTAGAGAGCAGTACTTCGAATATGCAACACAGGAAAAGGAGATGGAAGAGGCCATTAAAAGAACCTTGCATAATGTAGGAAAAGAAAACTGTTATGCACCATAAAGACAAGTATGGCTTTTGTTAATAAGTTACGTGGTTTTGCCTGTTAGTGTAGGTAGTAAAAACCTTTCAAAAAAGGCCTATTTCTTCATTCACATAAGAAGTTAAATAAAGCAGCCCTTCCTCCCTCATGTCCTTCACTTGCCACCCCCCCACCCCATACTTACTGCCATGTAAAAACATGGGTTTAAAAAAGCCTCTGATAAAAATGATGTTCCCAAAGTCTGAGAGTGCCATCTTTAAAAATAACTTAAGTAACTTTAAACCTTCTGCTTTGACTTTTGGCCTGATTTTGCTGCCTCACTAGGTACTTCACACATGTGCTTCTAAAACACGACCATATTTCAGCCTCTAACTGAAATTCCTAGATTAAATGATTTATCTTAACAGAGATAATTCTTACTAGGTGAGACATTTCGATCTTCATAGATAACCAAGATCCTTTTGGCCAGAGTATCAGTTACAAAGCTAAGAACTGTCTTACTACCATTGTTGATGTGTGCTTTTTTTTTGGTGTTTTTATCTGTGTTTATGTTGCTGGCAACACCCATATTCTATGTACTTTTACTTCCAGTTTTAGCAGGTCTGCGCCCTCTGAAGTCTCATCTGTTTAATGAGTGGTGTGTTCCTGCATTCCTATAAAACTTTCAAAAACTTCATCACTGTTCATCTTCTTTAATCACTTCTATCTTTATAGTGGTCATGTGTAATTTATACCTGCTCTGTATAACATTATCCAATTCAACTTTTTTTTCCTCTGCCTCGGACCCTATCTTGATATCCCTGAATCTCTGGAGGTGCTTGGCAGCCCAAGTAGTTGGGCTATAGCAGTATGTAACTGTACATACTAACTTCTCATCAAGTCTTCCATACCGGTCTTAAGTCTGCAGTTGATGGGATATGTATGCAGTACTTATCATAGGTACTGCTGGAACAGAAGATACACAGTGCATGTTTTTCTACCGTGCAAGTGTATTTTATTTCTAAGTGATCAATGACTTACCAATTCTTCCTTTGCTTTGTGAATTCTGGGACACTCTGTATGCTTGCTTTTCATGTAGTAGCTCTTCTGTTGTAAACAGGCAATGGAATGGTGTGGCCCCCAAAAGTCTTTTATTTCTTCAGTCTGAATAACCAGTTCAGAATAGACATGCAGATCAAGTGGGAGCCCGAAAACTTTAAGAGGCTTTTTTTGAAAAAGAAGTGGCATCTCCATTTCTCACTGGACAGTCATATAGGTTCATCTGGACCAAAATTACTGAACAAAACCAAACCTAACCTTGTTGGCCTGTTCTCATCATCACAGCTGAAGCATAGTACATAAATAGGGAACAATGAAATTTAAATCGTGGTGGCAAGGTAGGATTGGTTACATAGGATTTTTTTAATAAGGCATTTTTTCGACCTTTTGGATGCTTAAGATGCTAACTTTTTTGGATGAAGCGAGCTTTCCCCCACCACCCCACCCTGCCCCGACAGCAATATTCAGTTAGAATTATCTTGGTTAAAGACAGCATTTTCCATGTTTTCTACAGCTACAAACATATCTGATTTACGGTCAGGAGATTGAGGATCATCTTCTCTTGTTCTGCAGGGTTCCACTTTCAATTTTTTTGGTCTTACCTATGAAATGATGCTTTTGATAAGGACTAACCACGTCATCTCATATTAAGCATTGGGCTTCTGAAAGAATAATCAAATATTTGTATTCCTAAGTTGTATTCCTAAGTCACCTTATAAATGGGAAAATCTGGTGTTCTTACCCATTAAAACATGTGGCAAAGTTGTTTTTCCTTGTGCAGTAGAAATCCATATGCTGCACATGCCAGAGACCTGAGGGAAAGAAGAGCTTCAAAGTAGAGGACAGACGCACAAATCTCGCATTGCTGCATTACAGGTGAAGTGAGTATGGGGCTGGGTCCTTGCGAGATTGCTGCAGCATTTTCTGTTCCGTATCTAGTCGCAGCTGGGGTGTGAAATACAGAGCAATTCCTGTACTAGCACAGAGCTGCAGCTGGTCAGGTAATGTCCTGGTGTAGGGTCCACGCTGGAGCTGCTTGCAAGCTGCTTGTGGGCCACCTTTTGCTCTGTATTCACTAGGGCTTTAATTTAATGATTGTTTCAATGGGGTCTGTGGTCTGCTACTCAAAGGAGGAGAGCTGTGACTGTGTGTGCCTGTTCTCTAAGTTACGCCATCAGTTGTCATTACAGATGATGGTAAACTGAATTATGGCACTCACCCAGATGAAAGGTAACCTGATCAGAATAGAAAAGGATTTGGTCGTGACTCTTCAGTGGCAGCACCTCTCCTAGTTTCAGCTAGCTGTGAAACTGTAGCCTCAACTCGAGTCTGTTGGCTGATTTTAACATTTGCTGCTCTGCAATTGCATGTTGGCATGAAAGGAATAAGTTCTCAAAGCAGCTAAGTTAGTGCCTTCCTCTTAGAGACAGTCTATAAATAATCCTTAAAATAAACAAAATTTCTTGTCTATCAGTAGTGCAATTTTAATCTATTTCAAAATTATTTTAGATGAAACTGAGTTACCACCAAGTGTAGCTTATTTTACATTCAAAATAGAATGAGAGGTAGACATAGCTTAATTTCTGTGCACTTTCATAGTGCTGTAGTGCCTAGGTTGTAAACTCGAAGAGACATTCCGCAGGGACCCATCCCTTTTAAATGGGCTGTTGTGACAATTGGTAGTTTTACTCATGTCATGCAGTAGTAAGTTTCTACTACTGTGTTGTTCTATAGTCTTTAAATTTGGATTGAGTATTTTGGGTGTTTAACAGTTCAAAGGCTGCTCAAAGCAATCTGTGAATTCCGAATTCAAAATGCCGAAAAGAGAATTTCACTTTGCAGCATCTTCTAGTGTTCACACTGACGCAATGCAGTGCGTGGTTGCGGTGGCAGAACTCATACGAGCGCTGTTATGAACAAGTGGCTGAAGGTCGCTGGATTCAAATCTTACATGATAATCAGGTTACAGTGCAGGTGACTGAGCTGTCAAACCTGGATGTTTCAGAGCGTAGGTTGGTCTAGTTCTGATGATTGTAAATTGTATTCTGAATCCCTTGTTGTCCTTTAAGTAGTTTATCTTAAGAAAGGAAGCTTAGAGTGGTAGCTGTACTGTAGCTGAGGAGACACACGCTGAAGGAAGTGGCATTTTGCTTAGCATTGTGAGCGTTGATCTGATCTCGGTAGAAAGTTTCAAGGTTTTATGAGCAGGAAACTGCCTTATGTTATATATACACGTGGAACCCGCATTCTTTATTGCCTTACCTACTTTAGCCTTTTGTATATATTTATTTTGCCAGTGTAGTGTGTTTAATGTTAAGAACATTACTGTATTAATATTTTTGAAGGTGCAAGATGCTGCTCTGTGTATCACCGTGTAGGACACTGGTGTTAGAATCTTTGTATGTGTGAATAGTAAGATGAAGAAAGGCCAGTTAACCTGAAGGAGCCTGTTCAGCCCACTCTGAATTTAGTAGTGTTTTATGGATTCTTGTGGGCTGTCCAGAAGGAATAGAATACAGCTTTGTCCCTTTAAGCTGTGAAAGGATGAATAAAACTGGTTGCACTCATGTATAATTCTAAAATAAATTTATCTTACAGTTTCTAAAAAATGTTGACCTTCACCCTGGTGTGTTGCTTCATGTTAATCTGTATTTTTTGAATGGTCACAATAAAAGGCTACTGTGTCTTTAATTTACATAGTGATACAAGACATTGCTGAGATAATCTGAAAATGCCTTGCAGATGTTACTAGGGACTAAAGCCAAACGTTCAAGTTCAAAATAATTAGACTTCGTTCTTTTGCATGAGGCTGCATGACACACTGGTGTGTTGCAAGTGTTCCCCACCCTGCCTTTTACACTGATCTTGCTTCCTACTTGGTCACTTCTTATTTTTACTGAAATCCTTCAAGAAAGATCTCATATAAAAGCAAATTTCTGAGGCTTCATTTATCTATCTTTATAGATTGAGACAGTATGCTGATGTAGCACAAGAAAATATTCCCTTTAAAAAAAAACATTGAAAAAAAAATAGTTGTGTATTTAATCCAAACCCTGTAATTCCTACTGCTGAGAACAACAAAAATAGTAATCCCTGGGTAAGCTTGTGGGGAGATCTATGGGAACAAACTGATGTCCTTCAGCTGTTGGATGCGTATGGAAAAAAAACAAGTTTCTGGAAGAGTGTTGTCCTGTAGGTATGTCCGTGCTTGGAATCTGCATGGAAGATGTCGAAACTCTGTCTCTGTTCCCGTGTGCACCCAAAGCTCGTGTGTGTGGTCCGTGCTGATAGCTGCACATCTGTCATCTTGTGATGGGCAAGGCGTGTAAATGGGCGCTCCAGGGTCCTTCGGTACTAGTCACAACTCTCCAAAGTACAGCGAAAAGCATGTGCACTGGCAGCAGTTGGTTCTGAAACACTTACTGCTGCGGTGTGTTGGAGATCCCAGGCTTGTGGCAGTCTCAAATTCAAACCCGTCCTTTGGAGAATCAGCAGAAAAATACCAGCTGTTACAGCTACGCTGTAAAAGTACTGCTGCTTCCTAGTTCTGATGTTCATCTATGCAACTTGCTTGCTTGCTGTTCACAAGAAGCAAAGCCTATAGGGAGAAGTATTTTCCAAGTAATTCTCTCCCAGAATTCAAGAAACTGAAGGTGAAGTATATTGATTTTCAGTCATGTGCCTCTTCTCACTTCCTTTCTTTGGAGGTAGGTTACAAATGTGCTTGCTCATTTCTAAGTTGCTTTTAATTCAGCCTTAACTCCCAGTGACTGCAGGAAAATATTTCCCTTTCCTTTTGTATATCTCGAAGACTCTTGTGTCTTGCAATAAAGAAGTTGTAAATTTTTCTCCCTCAGCTCTGCCCATTGAAAAAAATCAAAACCCCGCATACAAACACAGGAGGCTAGGAAGAACCAATGCTGGGAAGTTGGGAGCAAGCCCAGCTTAAAAGTTGATGCATAAATTCCAGTTGTTCTGATGCTGTATTGTTCAAAAGGGTAACAAGACTTTGTTATCTTGACTCCTTTGCCCATCTTGGAATGAATTCCTTTTTATTGTGATCTATGTCCAATGGCGATAAGTGCCACAAAGTTTCTGTTTATCAGGGAATCCCACTGGAAAAATCTTTTATTTCCATTTAATTTTATTTCTTCCATTCTTACTTCAAAAGAGTAAGGTAAGATTTAGATAAGTAGGAAGATAACTTCCTTAAGAGCATGGCTTTTTTATTATGTGCAGGTAATGCAAAACAGATCTCTTAATTTTTAGTTTGATAAACAAGATCCAATGTTGTGGCGCATCTTTTATGTTCTTTGATAGATGGGTCTAAAATGAGACTCTTTCTAGCAAGGAAATCAGGTATTAATTTTTTCACAGCTTCTTTGCCAATTTTTGGTGTTTAATCACTTTTTAAAATTCACTTGGCTTGTATATTTAAAAATAAACCACCCACAAACAAAAGACAACTAAACCATTTAAAATGCCAGTACATGGAGTACTAATTTTTTTTTTTTTAAATAAAGTATTGCTTTGCCAGAGATGGAGAAATACTCTACTGTGGTAGATTTATAGGCTAGTATACACTATCAGAGATTAACATTTATTTCCATCTTGAAAGGGCTTGATTTCCTGGCTGATTTCTTGCTACATCTCTACGAGAAAAATGTTATTAAATACACAGACTCCATGAACTTAGTGAAATGGGAAATGTATTAAATCAACTCGAGTTAAAAATCAACAGGAATTGCCATGTGATCATACAGCTTTCTCGTATGTAAGGTCCAGCTGCTGCAAATTAATATTGAGCCACATGAAAAATTAACTTAAAATAGTGTGGTTAACTGTGTAATACAGGTAAATGTTAAGAATTCTAATACTTGCTTGCCAGTGGGTACTAAGTGATTTTTTTTTTTTTTTTTAACATTCATTTGTATGTGTTTCTTTTCTGTCTGTCTTTCACTACTTGTATTCTTCAAGAACATGACCCTTCCAGTACCTTCTTGCTAAGCAGACTGAAGACCAGAGAAACCTTTTACCTTCAGAAAGTATTTGCTGGTGCTGTTTTACCGGTTTACTTCCTCCAGCCAGAATACTTTGATTTGGTTTCTTTGTGCTGTAGCATTTTCTGCAACAGAAATTTTGTTTAAGAGAAGAAAGAAGACAACCTGTAAGTCCAAACAGCGGTACTGTGTAGGGAGAAGTTGTAGTGGAGACCTAGCTGAAACTGATTTTGTAGCACTGAAAAACCTGAGATACTAGCTCTGATGACTGTAGGGTTAAAATCACGGATGAGGGGAGAACAAAAGTGTAACAGTGATGCCTTGAGAGTAAGCTACTGTTCTAAAAACTAAAGTAGCAAAATTATCTGCTTCAGGATCTCTGCTCAGTTTGTCCTTACATTCTTGTACGAATTGCGTCAGACTAGTTTTGTTAAAGTTCATAGTAGAAAACCATTGGTACTAAAGCTGGAAAAGGAACCTCTCAATATGTACTGCTGGGCAGTCCCGTACATTTAGTATTGTAATGCAGCTCTTTGGAACATTTCCCAGTGCTTCTTTAAAATGATTGCATTACAGCTTAATTATGGGTAAAATCTGCCTAGGTTGGCTAGATAAGGAGGAATGTGTAACTAGGGAAAAAGAGTGGTGGAAGAAGAATTGGCAGAAGAGCTTTCAGTGTACAAGATGAATGTGACTTTTTCGCTTAAACCAGAAGAGGCGTAGGTGAGGCCAGTCTCCCTTCCCTGGTCTCTGATATTTGGGTATGTGGTGTTGGACAATGGCATACCCTAGCTGGTGAATTTTATTAGGTTTGTGTAGCAATACAAGGTAAATAACGGCTGCATGCAGCTCTCATGGTTTTGTGTCAGTCTTTGTGTGGCACTAATGACGCTGACTTTTTCTTAGTGTGCAGATTTCTCTGCTCAATGTATTCTTTGGCAGAGTTTTACTGGAAGCTATGAGAAAATATCCTCAGTAAAGTGAGAAGAGAGGATGCATCCCTGGCCTGTAGTTAGCAAGGATCTGAGAAGGATTTTGAAGAACGATAAGCCCTCAGCTACTTTTACCCCACGCCGCAAGGGAAATGCAAGCAACTACAGTCCTAACAATGCACAGTTCGGGTCTCAGCTTTGACTTCATCCTTGCAGGCTGAAAGTTTGCGATTTCTGCAACAGGCGCTCATCTAATACGTACTGACTTGCTAGGTGGACATCAGTGTGTCAGACTTGGGTGGCAACTCTGCTTTAGCAGTTAAAAATAATTATCCTGTTAGCCTTTGGATTCTAAGAATTAATGTGGGTCTCTGTTTTCTAAAAGCTTCTAAAACTTAACTTCAGATGGACATCCAAATGTTTCTGGGCTTTTTCTCCCTATTGGAGAGAACAGCATTGCACATTGCATTTTAAAACTGTGAAAGCTGGGTGATCCTTTGCAATCAAACTTTCTGATTCACGAATGACTCTTCTTTATTAGACCTCGGTATCTTCAAACCTTTGTATCCCAGTGTGTGACTGTGTAAAATAAGAATTCATTGGTAAAGGAAACTTTCCGTCAGTAATTACTTTTGAAATGCTGTAGTCATTGGAGTGTTTTACGTGCCGTAATTTAATTTTAACTGTAACCAAAACGTTGCTCGTACTTAGCCGTGCAAGTGCCCTTGGCAGGAAGTGGTAGCGCATGTCAGGCTGGCTCTACAAATGTTTGCAGCTCACCGCTTCCTGTTACTGAAGCGAAAGAACAAAAGAAACAGCAGTTTCTAGCTCATTTCAGCCTCTAAAAAGTTGCAGCTGCATTTGTTAAACTTATTAGTATCATAACAGAGATATTCGTGGCCTTCCTCTTTATATTATTCTTTTAGCTTTGAAATTCATTTTTATTTGACAACTTAAGATTTCTAGTAGGAACTTCACCTAAGTTCTGAGAAGATATTTTTTGTGCAGATCCTGAGTTTTAGAAGTGATCAAAGGAATGGTGGTATAAATCATCTTGGTGCTGTGAGGGAAATGACTCACCACAATAAACCAGTCTGTGCAAGGCATGGATTGGTGCACATAGGTATCTAACTGCAGTGTAAGCTTGCTTTCTCGAAAAACCATCCCTACAGGAGTCTTTCACTGTTTATGCTGATGTGTCTTAGCTTCAGTAGTTGACAGTATATACAGAATTATCTTTAAACCAGAGTAGTCTCTCAACCTAGTTTTCCCGATTGTTGTTATACTTGATTCTAAGACTTCAGGCCTAGACGCAAAGCAGCTTTTAAAACAGATCTAATTTGCTATTGTCCATGATACAATACCTTTCCAGAAAAATACATATTTGTGCTTTATAACCTTTGAGGTCAAAAGAAAATGTATTGAGAGTGAAGGTACTTTGTTTTCAGACCTGAAAACAATTACCTGTGATTTCAGCAGGTGTTGCACCTACTTAAGAGAAAAACCTTTACAACAAGAGAGACTCAAAATCCTATCAAATGTGAAATGGAAACACTTGCCAAACTTCTGTTACATGTAATAAGGATTTTTTTTTAAAGTATGCATTGTTCTTATGTAATTTTTAGATGAATGTGAATTAATGAAAGTATCTTTTTGCCTGTAAATCTACCAGCGAATCTTGGGAAATTGCAATTGTAGCAGTAGTCATAGCATTTTAAATTAATGCAATTAATTTAATATGCTGTTAAAAGTGCTGATGTGATATTTCTGCTCATAATTTGTATTCTAACTAATGGGCTAAACTACATATCCGTAGCACATCAAGATTAGCTGGCTGAAACTTGATATTTTCAGTATATTAAAAAATATTTTCTGTATTTCATATTCAAATACTACTGTAGTATAGTTAAAAAAATCCCATAGCTTCCTCCTTAAGTGATGGATGAATTCTTAAAGCTTGAAACAGCATTTTCCCGATTAAGACACTCTTGACAAGTGTCACAAATTACATCTGAACAAAGAAGAAATTAAATAAATAAAATAACCTACCCCGCACGAAAAAATGCACCACTAGTTTCAAAACAAATTAGCTGGGGGGTACATGGAAGTGGCTGTCCTGGGATTCAAAAATCTGGCAGTCACATACTGGGTCTTGAACAGTCTCAATTTGAACTATGTTATAGTGTAGGTTGAGAGATGCACAAGTTAAAATAGTCCAGGGTAAAGGCTAGTCTGTTTTGACATCTTGGCTTTGATTCATAGATCCATTTGATCCCTCTAAACCGGAACAGACATTATTCAGGCCTTCTGAATTTTATTCCCCCCCCCCCGCTTAAAATCTGTCTTCAAAATCAGTCTCAGAACTGATGGGTACCATGTGGAAGTGTAAGCAGGGGAAAGGAGAGAGGTGTTTCTTGATACCTTTTGGAGCTTCCTAGAAAATCGAAGTTACTCCTAAACTGATGTTCTTAAAAAAGTCCCATGTGTCATCTATTTCACCCACCTTCAGTAACTATCTGTATAGCTTTTATCTCCCGTGACGCTTTACCATGTACTGTAATGTCTGATTGGACTGCATTAAACATCAGTTTTCAAAAGTAGATGCCAGTTTTGAAAAGGAACTAAGGGGTCATAGTATGTATTTTTTTTCCTCCAAGCCAGCAGAGGTTCCAGGGAATTGACTTGAACTGCAGGGGCTAGTCAAAAAGTTGAGAAAAATATACATTCATACTAATGACCTTACCAGTGTAAAATGGAAGAATTTTGAGATTAAATGTTTCTCTCATAATCTTGATTAGCTCTAGTAGCGAGCCTGAGTTTTTGGTCTATTTTCATTGTGCAGAATAATTTATCCTTGACATGTTGGATGCAGCCAAAAACTTTGTGCATCCTCAGCACTTCCTAGTGTTTGGAAGAAATGGCAACGTCAGAATAATTCTTTTGCCTAAGTTTGCTCTTACCAAATTGTCAAAAGGAAACTGAACGCTTCCTTTTCACTTCTTGCAAAACTTAAGAGTCTCTCTTTCTCTGGCAGGAATCGACTTTAAGATCAGAACAATAGAATTAGATGGAAAGAAAATCAAGCTACAAATATGGTACGTATTCTAAAGTAATTTAAATTTTCAGTGAGTATTGAATTAATCTTTGAGCAGGAATACTTCATAGCTTTTGAGCCCGGGTGTACCAGATGTTTCATACCTTTTATATACTGACTGTCCGTAAGGTTTATGCTTTCTTCTAGCTTGCTCTTGGAGTGGTTCTGCTTCAGTAGCACAGGAAATACCCTGTTCATATGCAAACGTTACAGCAACTTCCCATTTTATCAAAAGCTGTCCTCTTAAATGCGCTTTTAGCTATTCTGTGTGGGAGAGAAGTATTAACTCCATAGCTGTAAACTAAAATATGTGACCTAATAAAATGTAATCTCTGATACTTTGATACCTAGTTGTACTCACAGAGGCACAGGTGAGTGATAGTGCTCCCATTCTTTTGCATGGCGGCTTAGTAGAGACTGAGTCTCCTGATAGCAGCGGGTGAGTATTTTTCGTGTAGCATTATTACACATGCCAAACTCTTTAAATGCTACTGGTGAATGTAGGGAGGGCTCTTGCTGATTTCTCAGGTTCTAGAAAAGATAGTTGTGATACTTGCATGCGAGCCAGAATTCTCGTGGCTGAGGAAGTGAAGTGCCAGAAGTAGTTGGTACAAATTTTCTGTCTGTAATGTAAGTCAAAAAGCTGGGTTTTTGTCAGGCCTTTGGGGTTCAGCTCCCAGTAGATGTGACTAGTAGCCAAACACTTTGGTCCTCTTGTTCACTCACAGACAGATACTGCTTTGAAGTCATCTAGGATAAAGTATCAGCACACTAAGGTATAGTGGCTGATTTTGATAGCTAACTGTACGTGAAAATGCACTATCCTAAAATACTTTACTGCTGCATGTGTTAATTTTTGTTTAATGCAGGACTCGGATGCATCAGAGCTGCCTTTTTTAGTTATTCTAGGGAAGGCTGTGTAGTGCTGAGTTTCACTGCTTGCATGAAAATTTAAATGCTTTTGTGCTATATTTACGATGCTGCTATAACCACCGATGTAAGCAGGGTAGCTTGGGAGCGAGGAAGATTTTGAGGGCTGAAGAACTTGTGCAAACAGCTTCTAAATGGTATTTTTTCTTTAATGAGTGAGTATCGATACATTGTTCCTCTGTTTAAAAGGACATCTCTAACTACAGAACACTGTAAAGATCACCTCCAACAAATACTTGTTTTCACTGAATTTTAGGGATACAGCAGGCCAGGAGAGATTCCGCACAATCACAACAGCTTACTACAGAGGAGCCATGGTAAGTGCTCTCACCTAAAAAAAAATTAGGCACAACTAATGTAACTGGTTTGCTGTTCTTAAGGTTATATCGTGTAAGTCTTCAAATGAAGTATTAGATAATTGTGGCTTGAAACGTCAAATTTGTGATTTGGTTCACGTTTTTTTGTTTTGTGTTTTTCTGTTTTTAATTTTTTAAACCTGCTGGTACTTTGTCTGGTCCTGTTTTTGTGATGAAACTTCAAGCCTTATTGTCTTTTTTAATACAATTAATTTCTGCAGATTATAATGGGAAGCTGAGTTGCCAAGCTTTAATCAGACAACTTTTTTTTAATGCAATCAACCCCTTTAAACATTTGAAATGTTTGAAAAATAGGTAATGAATTATTTTAATATTAAAAGCATATTTCACTGAATTGCTTTTCCTTCAGTCAGTAGAGATTGTAAAATCTGGGCTAGAAGTACAATCACCTACAAAAGCTACTGTTACTTTTTTCTTCCATTAAGTATGACTTGAAGTCAAATAACTGACTTAGAGCCTGCACTCTTTGTGGTACAGCTGCTTGCAAGGCTTCTTAATGCTATGATTTGAGATACTTTATGTTGGGACGCTGTTAATTTCAACTTGCTGATTACTAGCTATACTGCTCCTACATGTTTTTATTGCTTTGTAAGAACAGATCTGTTCCATTCATAGGCTGGCTTTGGGTACGGAATACAGATGAGGAGAAATAGTAGTGGTTGTGGCTCTGTGTTAGAGCTTTCTAGTACTTAAAAAGGTTTTGGCAGTGACATGGTCTTCTCCCCACCTCCCAGTCCATGGCCAAGGACTTTTCTTTGTCCTACGAGGAATGCTTGGAAAGGCAATAAGGAATGGAGGTGAACCTGGCAATCTGTCCTTAATGCAGCTGTTGTGTCGTTTCCCATACTTTGCTAATCGTTGAGAGCCCACGCTAGTATACGTACATAACTGTCTGAAAAAGCTAAAGCTTCTGGGAGAGCACCTAGTGTCAGCTTTGCTGTAAGTATCTACTGGGCCCAGCAGATCGGATCTCACAGGTTTGTCATCTTTGACTGCTTAAAGCTGCTGCTTCTCAACTTGACTTTACCAATAGAGTCCTGATTGCTGTTGTAGTGGAATTTCTAAACTTTTCTTGACTATAGGCTAATAATTTAAAATTTCACATAGGTGGTGCGTTTGACCTCTAACAGTGGCAAAAGATGTTAAATAGTAATATTTTGGGTAAACTCTCAGCAATGGCATAATGCTTTGAGAAAGGATTGTAGGTGCACAAGTCATATGTTGAATTTCTTGGAAGTATAATCAACAGCATACATCAAAAGTCAACCAATAGTGTTAGCTCGTCTAATGAGATTTTCTTAATTTTATTTAGGGAATTATGCTGGTGTATGACATCACAAATGAAAAGTCTTTTGACAACATAAAAAACTGGATAAGAAACATAGAGGAGGTAGGTGCTTTGGAAAGTACTTCTTACTCCTTCCATCTTATGATTTCCCTGGGACAAATAACAAAGAAGTAATTATTCACTTCATTGTAGAAGCCAACATATATGGCCAAGTTAGACTGTGCAGTGAATGCAACAGTGATTGTTAGTGGGGACAATATTATCTCGTTCATCTAGGGATAGAAGGTAGAAAACTTAAGTTTAAGAAGTAAGCATAAAGTATTTAAAAACTGCTCTTACTATATGACTGTTATTGTTCTTTTTTTGCTTTTGGGTGTGTCTAAGGAGTGGGAAGGAGCAAGATCTTAGGGTGTCTACCTTCCACTGAGATGATGACAGATCTCTAACTTCAGTTATTACTGTGTTGTGTTTTGTCTGATTAGAGATTTTTGACCTTTTCATTTGGTCTTGGGTCTTCCTGCTAACTTATTGTAAATTATTTAGTGGGGCATGCTGTCAAGTAGGGATAGGTCATTATGAAGTTAGAGGAGAAACCTTAATTTTAGCAAAGCTGTAGTTAGATAACAGAATCTTACTGGGTTTTTTTTCCTTAAACATAAAATCCATGGGCTTCATGTTGAAGTTCTCTTGCTGAAATGATTATTACTTAAAAATTCTTTTATTAATAATCTATTTAAAAAATGCAAATGTATTGCATAATGATACTTCAGCCAAATACCCTAGATGTCCATTCACCACTTAGAAGTAAAGTATGTACCATTACATTTCCAGAATAACCAAATGCATGTGCACAGCCCAGTACAGAGCTCATGGTACTGTATTTGATCTGTAGTAATACCGAGGCAATTTTAATCTAGGAGTATTTATCCAACCTATTTTAATATTTAAATATTAAATTGCCTGTTTCAGAAGCTAGTTTCTTTCTCAGTAATGCCTTCATGTTAGATAACTTTTTAAAAATAAAATACTCATTTGTGGATGAGTTTGACACACAAATTTCTTTTAAATATGCACTTTTTGTTTCTGAGAGATTACTTTTTCTTCTTTCAGCATGCCTCTTCAGATGTAGAAAGAATGATCCTGGGTAACAAATGTGATATGAATGAAAAAAGACAAGTCTCAAAAGAAAAAGGGGAGAAGGTAAGCTTTGGTGACTTACCTTGTTCAGAAGCCTGCTTTTCTTAGGATTTTGGCTGCTGGATATTTGGTATGTTTTAAGCATATGAGAGGTAATGGGCCTCAAACCTCTTGTTTCAGAAACTTTTATATATTATAGGGTGCTAGGTTTGGGGTTTTTTGTTTTTAAATGGCACTTGACTGTCTTCAAGCTTGACTAAACTTGATGGTACTGTTGGCTTGAAGGGAAGATCCTGTAAAGAATGTTGACCTTTGCTGTAGCGTGAAGTATTCTAAATTTCAATATAAAGCTATGTTTATAGTTTGATCATGTTGTACTCAATTAACCATGGTGGTTACTTACTTTTGTCATAAGTACTGTTATTAAAGCTTAAGTAATTAGTTGTTCTGCAGAACAAACAAGCAAGAAAGAATACTATATAATCTATCATGTACACAGCTACAGTAGTGTAGTTGCTAGTAACACAACTTATGGGATGACTGTACGTTGTTATCTGGTCCATAAATCCCTATCAATGAAGATTCTTTTAGGTCCTAAATAAGTTTTTTTATGAGCAATTAATTGCTCTGTTGGTTTTGAATTTACATGAGTGTATGGCTTGTTCTAATATTTTGTCTAATTGTCCAGTAACTTTAATGTTTTTGCAAGAGAAAAGCAGAAATGAAGCTTGTTTGGTTTTGTTTTTAAAGCTTGCTGCAGCATACAGCATCTATTCTAATATGAACCTAGGTGAAACATTCCTTTTACAAAGGAACTTCGAAAACACTGAAAAACTTTAACCTCTCTTCCAGTTAGCAATTGATTATGGAATCAAATTTTTGGAGACAAGTGCAAAATCCAGCATAAATGTGGAAGAGGTAAGAGATGTGTGTTACGCTTAAGTGTGTTTCTTGAACTACTAGTGTGGAGGCGTGTTTCATGATCTACTGGCCTTTCTGACCTGACCTGGGATCTGAAGTCCCAACTGTGCTCCTGGGTCACCAATCTTGTTATATTTAGAGAGCTACTGTAAAATCCAGCATTTCTTGTTTTCTGGTAATGTCTGGAATTGTTGTTTTGTTGTTTTTTTTTTTTTAGTGGGTATTAACAGAGTGGTTTACTATTATTGTAGCAAACAGTTGCTTTAGACTTCTGTGCCTCACTACTTAAATTGCAAGTGCTTTTGGACAGGGAATAGGTGTAATTTTAGAACAATGCTTTGTGCGGGAAATTAGATTCAAGATTATTTACTTTCAGAATAACATGTTACTGTGTCAGGGAGCCTTCAGGTTACTAATATGTGCTATGCAGATGAGACTGAAGATTTGTATGTTAACCTACAACATCAGCATAGACTGTCATAAGCTGATGTCAGAGGAGGAAAAGGGCTTATAATACTCTATCTATAGACTTGCAGTCTTTTCCTGCAAATAAATTTTGTGCTCAAAACACAAGATCCCTATTTATGAGAACATAAGGAAATAGAATCGGAAGGAAGAGTGGTTCAACTCCAGTCCATCTTACCATGAATCACTCTTGTCATCTTAGGGAGGGTGGAGGGATGATCTTAACTCTATGAAGTGTGGACAAGAGAATAATATGATATCAAAAGGCAGTTACATTAAGATTTATTCATTCAGATAAGGCATATTTGTTCTTAAATGTTGTTCCTGTACCTAATCATCTAAAAGCCTTTCTATGTGTGTTGATGGGATACCTTTTAAAAGTCTTCCAAATATGTACTTAATTCAGATCATGCAGCTAACAAATTAACTAGATACTAAAGAGGCTGCTACTTTAAAATAACATGACTGATGCCGTGCCAGCCAAATGTTTTTTTTCTGATTGCAGGATGATTGTTATACAATATAGTTAGAATGGACTTATTTGCATTGTGCTGCATCTGGAATAGTGCTTGACGTATTTTCGCAGTATCATTATGATTATGACAGCAGACAATGGAAGTGTGAACATCAGCAGCTGATACCAATGGTGGATAGCAATAGTTTAATAAAAAGTACTTGTCTTCTTCATTAGTTCCTGCAGATGGTTGACTTGCTCTTTTTTCACATGCTCTGCAATTTCATTTTAACTCCTGTTGGTCATTAAATGTACAACATGAGTTTGTGCTTATTCCAAATGACTTGGCTATCTGAATATTTTTTTAAATTGTCACATGAGTAGTGAAGAAAGCATTAAAAAATGCAGCTGGTATAGGCATTCGGCAAGTAACGACTTAGTCTTCTTTCCACCAAATGCTTAATTGGTGGGAAATGACACAATTGTTATATTCTTGTGATCAGAAGTGAATTAATTTCTTTGTTGTGATTTTATTTGCATTAAATGAATGTCTGTGGATATATTCCAAACACAGTGAGAGGGGAAGTGTTTAGTTTGGTTTTGTTTTTTTTTTAACTTTGTGGGTCTGTCTTTGGATTGTTGATATCTCCAGATAGCCTAAAAGTCTTACTTTTCCCTGCTTCTGGAGAACTGCAGAATTCTTCTGCTACAGAAGTTTCTTTGCTCCTTTATACATTGAAGTATGAGATGCTGAGATTTGCCAGAGTGGGTTTTTTTTTTGTTTTTTTTTTTTTTTTAATAGGGATGTTGGAAGCACAAATAACTTTATAGATAGTCCAGGAGCAAAACTCTTGGAGGACAGAAAGCAAGCTAACCTTAATGTGACTTCTCAGGCATGCCATCCTCAAACCTCTGAGAGTTTCTAGTTGCACAGTACAATTTGGCAAAAAAAAAAAAGGTATTAGTGTGTGTTAGTGTATGCAGCCTTCTCTTCCGCAGATTTTTGGTTTTTTCTTTTTTCTCCCCAAGAGGTATGTGATGGGAAAGTCTGTTCATTTGCTTCAAAGGTTGGAGGGATGGAGACTAAAAATAAATATTTTTTTCCTATAAAGCATGCTTACTGCAGTTTTAAGCTAACAGCTAGTGTACATAGAATGCCTTGCAACTTGAAGTGCTAGCAGTGGCCTACAGAATACTGTATTGTTAATGTGTCTGGTTTCTCCGAATCTATCTTGTCTTTAATGTGTCTTGTGACTAACTCTTTCTTTTTTTTCTTTTTTTTCTTTTTTTTTTTTTTTTAAATTTCTGTTCCTCACTAGGCATTTTTCACACTTGCACGGGACATTATGACAAAGCTCAACAGAAAAATGGTTTGTATTTCCAATTGGCATACAAACTAGATACATTGAAATGACTGCTATAATAATTGGATGAGTAGTAGCCGTACCAAAAAACTCCTGGGGATTACAGTGGATGCTAGATCAAATTTGAGCAAACAGTCCTTTATCACACTTTATTACACATCAGTGTGTAATTGTTCTTTATTTTGCATGAACCTTAACATTGGGCAGCCTGAAACTGATGTGTTCTTTTAAAATGTAACTGTGTGATCCTTGCTTTATTAAACATCAAATTATGTAGTCGCTCTTTCAGCTAATACTTCAGATCTGGATTGTTGGATAAACGTTTCTTTTTAAAATAGGCAGTTTACTGAGTGATTAACAGAGTCTGGGTAATAGAGGAGCTCAAGTTGCAATAAACCTCTGCTCTGGTTATTGCTTTGTAAGATGGGGGAAGTAGGGAGGGAAACTAGGAAAACTAGACTTATTTTTTCTGCATTTTATGATGTTGATACTCTTTTCTTTCAGAATGACAACAGTTCATCAGGGGCAGGTGGGCCAGTAAAAATAACAGAAAATCGATCTAAGAAGAGCAGCTTCTTTCGATGCACGCTACTTTGATGAACTTCTAATGATAGACTGCAGCACACTTAGAACCTTTTCTGCTTCTTTGAAAGCACAGGGTCACAAAGCCTCAGAAATAATACCACCAAGCTGCTGCTGAGAGCTCCATTGAACGTAGACTGCGATACACAAAATACCAAGCGGATTTTGCTCACTAAGCCTATTGACCTGTCAGGCTCTTCTTTCTCAGATATGGAAGCTATGAAGTGGAGACACAAATGCAAGAGTTAACTTGTTTTCCTTTTTTACTTTCTGTTTTATTGCCTGCTGCAAAAGCTGCTACGTTTCTTTTAACTTTGCACATCCATATTGGCCTCTTACTGCCTGTTACAGCACAATCTTACATTTGTATTTGCACAGTTTGACTTGTAAGTAAGATTCTTAACAGATTTGTGCAAGTTTTTCTTTCTCTTTTTAAACAAATTTATTTTCGAGCAGAAGAGCCAGGGGAAAAATTAAGTCTCGCTTTCATTATTTTCTATGCTGTATACTTGTGGCCATGACTGCAGTATGGATGTTGACACACTAGTGATGAGAATTACTGTAACAATTGGCATTTAACAATTTGTATGGTTTTTTTCTCTTAGATGCACAAATCTGTTCATGCAGAAGCTGTGGCTTCTATTCTGAATGTAGTGTGTTGCTTTTCTTTCTTTACCAGACTTCGCAAAGTTGTGTTCTGAATTGCCAGTCACTGTCTGATTCACAGATGCACCTTTCAGTTATTTGAATAAACACAGTGTCTTTCCTCACTTAACTTCCCTTTGTTAGCTCAAACTGTCTGCACCTTTTTTTGTTTCTGATGAGGAAGTACACTCTGGAGTTGAAATCGTCACAAATTGGCCTCATCACTATCACTTAAGTGGCTTGCCGAAGCTGAATGCATGAGTTTTGAGTAACCTCTTTGTGGATTCATTTGTTCAGAAATGACTGCTTCTAAAGGTGACTTCCATTTCTACTGTAATTCTAAGGATAGTTCGTTAATGTCTGTAAGCATTGACCCTGACAAGAGCAGTGTCCAAATACTAGCTTCCCTTGCAGTTGCTGAAATTTATCAAATTCTGGCACGAAGGAAGCGGTCACATTAGGGCTATAATGTACTGTTAGTTATGGAGTTAATGCTGAATGTGTGAAGCCCTCTTCGGTCTGCTCAAGCAGTTAAGTTATTTTTTCATCAAAAACTGGTACAGTGACCTAGACTGTTAGAAGCAGAGTTGAAACATAGTTGCCTTTTTTTTTACTCAACTGAGCATTGTATAACCTAGTCTTTGTTCTACTACTTTTTTATTGTCTTCTGAAAAGTTTCCTCAATGAACAATTGAAACAGGTGCTTTAGTTCTGTTGATGTGCCAAACTTGGACCATTGTAAGCTTTAACTACAAGTCTGTGTCCAGCATGTTTGTTATTAGGGGATAGGTGCATTCTGTCCTTGTCAAAGTCAACGTCCGATGTGCTTGCTTTTGCCTCACTACATTGTCTAGAGTTGTAAACAGCGAGTTGGTTGTTACCACAGATAACTGCTTCATTTTGTGGTGTCAGGTACTGACTTTGTCATCTCTGGGTCTGTTGTAAATATTTTGAAAGTGAACGGGGGGGCCAATAGCATTAGATTTAAAGACTTTTGATTTTAAAAGGTTTAACGTTAGTAGCTGGTTCCATAAAGTTTTAAGTGGTTATCAACCTGTCCCCACATGTAGTTTAGTAGAAGTGGTTATTGTAACTAGATGGTGAATCTCATAAACTGCTGTTGCTGCACTAAAACAGAAAAATCTTCATGGCAACAAGGTTTAGTGAAAAAAAACAAAGCAACCCTAACTGCTCTGTTGTCTACCCTTGATGTTTTTCTCGGACAGGCTAAAGCAGTTATGTTTTCTGTATGGTTTAAAAAAGTGCTTCTATACAGAAAGTGTTGTGACACCAATTATGAATGTTGTTTATTTTTAGTAATTTACCTCTGACTTATTTGGTGTCGTAATACTTTGATTTTTATCTCAGGGGTTGTCTGGAAACCAAAACTGACATGTTCTGTGTTTGGCACCGTTTACAGAATGCTTTGTATTGTTTTTCCTGTCCTCACTGTGTGGTTAAATGTTCATTCAATATTAGTCTCCATGAACTTCCCTTTGAAAGAGCCTGTAAGTAGTAGGGTCTATGAAGTGCTTCTTGAAGCAGCAGCAAATTGGGGTATCTGCTCTGTATGGGGGGGGGGAGAAAAAAAACTTGCTATTTTCTTACATTTAGCTGTGCTAAACTGTACATAAAGGTGAGGTAAGACCATAGGAAATTCACTTTATGCATGATAAAATAATGCAGTAAATATTTCACTTTGCTTAATGTTCATGTAAAGTTCATCTTTTTCTATTTGTAGAAGAATTTAATGCAATTTTGTTGTCCCCTGCTGAAACTGAAGAATTCTAATTTCATGTGGTCTTATGGATAAGGTAAAATGCAGATTTCGCTCTTTCTTTGTTGTTTTGCCCCCACCCCTCTTCTCCAGCAGTATTAAGTGGCTAGTGGCTGCACTTTATCGGTGTGCTAACTTTTGGTCAGTATAGACCTTTTTCTGTGTACAGTCTGCCTTGTCAGACATTGAAAAATGTGCTGTATCTTAGCGTGCAAATCAGCTGTATGTTTTACTGCAAAGTTTTTTAGCTATATTTTCCTTTAGACAAGCAGGTGATGATAAGTGGTATGTTCTGCCTATGCATCAGATGCTGGGTACTACAGGCTTTTCTAATATCACTATGATTGTTTTGTGCAGTCTCTGTTGCTACTTTGCTCAAGACTATATAATCTAAATTGTGAAGGACTCTTAACTATACCTCAGTCAACTAGTTAGTATTCTAATGTCCATTAGAATGAAAGTCATATAATTATTATTCATTAAGCAGCAAATGTATTTCTGTTTTGTTCCAGAAATTGCCATTAACCTTTCAGGAAAAGCAGACATTTTTTGGTGGATTTCGATACAACAAAAATGCTGCTTATGCTATGGAGTTTTATGAAATCTTTCCCTCAGCCTTATGTCTGTGCACTATATCTTGACCAATATTTTTCTAAATGGTTTAAAAAAACAAAAAAAGCCCTGGTCTCAGTGCTTTGCAATTTTAGCTTTCAGTCTGTGCTAAGCAAAACATGCACAAGAAGTTTTTGTTGACTGTATATAGAACATTTGATTTACTTACTGTCTGGAAGTTCTATTATTGCTAAAGCTTAAACCACTCATGAAACTTAACGCAGCTCACTTCTCTATTTGGGGGACAGTCTCAAAAATGCTATTTGACTTTTCAGACCTGTAGTTCTTTTTAAAGAAAGTGTTTCCCATTGTAAGTACCTTTCCCATACTAGTCTGCTGAAGTCAAGTGAATTAAGTGGATCATTTTCACAAGTGAATAAAGGAGTCTTGAATATACATATCACACTAAGATATTGTGAATGGATAATGATTTGAAAGTACATGAATAATATGTAAAATGCATAAATGTGTTATTTGTGAAAATGCATCTGTTTGGTTATCTATTAATGTAACTGAAATTTTGCAATGTTAAACTTCTTAAGGATTGGTCTGTAGGTGATAATAGGTCTTTTTTCTCCTCCATTCACTGAACTACTTATGCCATTCTCATTCTTATAAATAAAACTTGTATTTCTTTCCTCCACAAAAGCAGGATTTCAATTGATTTTTCTTGTTTCTGGTGAATTTAAGTATTTTAGTGCATTCCTATGGCCTTACAAACATTTTTGCAAATAAAACTTCAGTTATTTTAATGCTATATAGCTACTAAATTCAGAATAAGAAGTATAGTCCTTGAGAAAATGCTTAATTTTGGAATAGGATTGTTCTACTGTGTGTGTTTAAGCACATTTTATCTCTGGTATAAAGGTGTAATGTGAAAACCTCCTGCAGATAAAAGTGAACTTGTCATGTGGTTAACTTGTAAACCTAATCATTAATTGTGTATTGATGTGTATAGATAAAAAACCAAACCCAACCCCTAAAAAAAACCTTCACACTCCAATGGTTTTATTATTCCATGTGAACTTTTTTACAACAATGTGTGTCTCAAATAAAAGTTACATAATGAAAAGTATTGGATTATTTTGTATGAAATATTCCACGTAGTTTTTATACAGTTGGCATTTCCACTCTATTTTCAATACATCTGTTGTGGAAAGGTGTCTGGCTGAGTGGCACCTGTAAAGCTTTGCTGAACTTAAGTGGCAAACCACAAGGGGTTTTGTAGGGCTTTGCTTGTTCCTAAACTTGACTGTTCTTTAGATTTCTCCTGCAATTCCTCTATTCCTGTAGTGATTGCTTAAATCTAAGTATATTAATTCAATGACCTTCAGCTTCATAGGGAACCATTTTCCAGACATTTAGTGTCATTAAATACTCTTCCGAAGTAACTTCTGTGCAATGCCAGTAAAGATAACGAAACACAGTCTCCAATTTGATTTAGAGTTATCTACTCACTTAAGCTGTTAACATTTCTTCGTTGTTGTTGTTGCTGTTTTAAATCAGCGTTGTGTGAAAGGTAAGGCTCTTAAGTAACCTGAGGCACAAATATCACGAATTAATATAGCAAATACTGTTTGTCCAGCTTCCTTCAGCACTGAATATTGAGGGATTTGACAGAAATATTTGTTGGCTACTATATTAGCAATAGTTCTTGACTTTCAAATTATTGTGGTTTGGCAGTAACTCACAACTGGTATGAAAATTAGGAAACCTAAGGAAAGAATGGTTTTGTCTACCCCAGACAAAAGCAGATTAATAGTTGAGACACCCAGGTGGGCTCCCTAAGGAATAAATGGGAAATACATGGGTGACAGGTAGCTTCTAAAAGTCATACTTTTTACATGTTCGTCTAATAAACTGTATTTAGCTGAAATGATGCATTGTCTCTTTACCTTAAATAACAGAAAGCTAGAGTTACATTCTTGTTAACACCTTATTATTTGTTGGTTTTGTTTTATTGTGTGGTTTTTTTCAGACTGCTTCTGACAGACAAGTTTGCTGCTTTAGGTCCAGCTGTTTAAACATTATTTTGCAGACGCCCTTGATCTGAACTGGTTCTAGATGCTCAGCAGTCCTAAAATCACTTCTGCAAATCCTTCAGTTCTCACAGGAGTTAGTGGCATGCATCTGCATCCCAATAACATTTTAAATAGGTTTGCATTCTCCATTTGTTAAAAGGAAATAGCAGGCATACACAGTTTAAAAATGGTGATTTATTACAGTTCCTGAATCTTTTTTTTTTGGTTGCAGACTAGCAAGGAAGGGATGCCATCCCAAGGGACCTTGACAGGCTGGAGAGGTGGGCCTGTGTGAACCTCCTGAAGTTCAGCAAGGCCAGCTGCAAGGTCCTGCACATGGGTCGGGGCAACCCCATGTGCAAATACAGGCTGAACGATGAGTGGATTGAGAGCAGCCTGGAAGAGAAGGACTCGGGGATATTAGTGGGTGAAAACC
>JAVJGG010000002.1:4462410-4486259 GCA_035590195.1 Aviceda cuculoides | reverse complement strand
GGCTCATGGCTGTCGGGCCGGCGCTCTGCAGCCGTGCGCCGCCTCCCTCCCGCTCCCTCCCAGCGGGCAGCGTTCTTTTCTGAGATGGCGACGGCAGCTGACCCCCGCTCTCGTCTGTCCTCAGGCCTTTCTGTGGGGCCGCCATCTCGGGGTACCCCACGCCCGCCGGCCTGGGGTGCCAGCGAGGGCTGCTCGGGGCGGGGGGGCCTCCGAGCACTTCTGCCCCAGAAAACCAGCCCTCGCGTGGTCCGGGAGCACGGCCCCACAAGCCCGGGCGGCTGCAGGGCAGCTTCGCCCAGGCTTCCCACGGGAACCCCGGGTGGCTGCACCCCTTGGCCATCAATGTCCCCCGTCCCGTGTCCCCTGCCCTCAGTCACCCTTCTGGGGCGACGCGCTGGGGATGGCAGGTACGGGCTGTGCCGTAGTGCTTGGGGGTGAAAAACCAGGGATGTCTAAGTGGCAGTGAGCGAGGTTTGGTTACTCCTGGGGCCTTCGTGAGGAAGCTGCCAAAGCCGCGTTACCGTGAGTGGAGGTGGGTGGGTGAGCGCCCTGGGTGCAGGGCTGCACAGCCCCCGTCCTGCTGCAGCTGCCCCGGAGGGCTGGGGTGGCCCTGCGGAGGGGACCAGGCTGTCCCAGTTGGGGAGGGCCTGGCTGCGAGCCCCCAGTGCGCGCAGCCCCGTACTCGCCAGCTCGGGCCCGTTCCAGCCCCGATGTTTAGGCAGGCCGTCCGTTTTCGTATGCATTTTAAAATTTTTTGCAAGGCAGTGTTGTTTCATTTTTGGTGCCTAGCGGGTATTCCCAAGAACCGTAGCCACGGCCGGAAACAAACTTTACCAGAAGTGTTTTTAAGAGCTGGGCCTGCTTTTCTGTATTTTCTCACACAGTGTAATGAAGCTAGTCCTTCCTCTTTCAGTAGTAATGTAGTTTGCATAACTGGCTAGAGTTACTTACCTGTTTTTTAACCACCCTGTCCACATCAGAGACGAAATTGCTAGTTTAATTTTTATTAAAATTAAAAAATAGTTTCTTGTCATGGGAAATGCACTCTTCTTTAGAATGTATTTCTTTGTGGTATTTACTCTGCAACTCTCTAACCGATTTATTTGCCTCATGGAGATCCTTGTTAGAAATTTGAAATGCTAGTGGAAAATGCAATATGAATAACAGTTCTTTGGGTTTTTTCCCCCCTCTTTGATTGAAGGGCTTTCATCTGGCTAGTCTCCCTGATGCTTTCATCCCTTGTGTGATTTGTTGCTGTGCAAACTGGTAGTAGCCATTAAGCATCAGTATGGAAAAATGTGCTCATCTTTGGAGTGGTGTTTTCTGCCCCAGGAGCTATTCCAATTTACCTACGACAGACTTCTGAAGTAAGTCATGTATTTCCTGTTCACTGGAGATTCCTTAAATGTGGAATCACACTGGACAAATAGCTAACAGTATTCAGCATCAGCAGTTCTCTTCTGGCAACATACTTTCTTAAGAGTTAGGTTTAATAATATAAAATAAAATGATTGCAGCCTTAAAAACAAATAATAAAATGTAGGAACTTTAATTTTTAAATTTTAGTCTATGATGCAAATTGGAGGTCAAACACAGCTAATAGGGTTAACCCTGTTAATTAACCCTTGAACTTTCTTCCATAGGAAGGACCATCTCTTGGAAAGAAAGAGGATTTAAAACAAATTAGTTTATATTTCATTTATCACAGCTCTTCGTTAAAAGTTAGTATTAGAGCAAACACCTTTCAACCATATATTTAGAAGTTTTCATGAGTAACAAATTACTGTTATTACTGCCTGCCAGTTTTCTTCAACTTATGACACCGTAGCTCTTTCTGTAAAGATCAAAGTGATTAAACGATAATAAACTTTCCAAACTGTGTTTTGCTTAAGGATATAGAATGAAATATTTAATTTGACCTTTAAAAGTGTTTTTTCCTTTTATTTAAATTCTGTCTAAATGAGAGCACAAAATTAGGTAAGTTTTCTGAGAAGTGGGTTGCAGTGTCGTATGGTAGCCTTTGATATCATGATATGTTGTCTTGTGATTGCTATATAAAATGTCAGATGGGTGACTATGGTTGAGTGCGAAAGCAACAGCTTGCTTCACTGACCTGGAATTGCATGCATAGCATTCTGTGATACTTGCCCTGTAATTACCATTTCATGAGAGAAATGTAATCTTTAATAACTCAAACAGTAAATGTCCTTTATGGGTAGCTTCTTATAATTCAGGTAATATGTGCAAAATGATAACGAGGTGGTTTTCTTTCAAGAAATTGATTTCTGATGTTAAACCAAGAGAAAAAGATACTATTTTTATTTTCAGTTTCCAAATAACAAGGGAAAACTTTGACGTGTGTTCCAAAAATCTTTCCAAAATCCTCTTGCTTTTGGGAAAAGGTGACCAACACTGATTTTGATTAGTGTATATTTCTCCATACTAATGAATTAGATACCTGATGTTACTGGAGTTTTGTCAGCTTTTTGACAGACACATGTGCATGTCTTGAGTGGAGACATGATTGTGTCTATAGCATGCAAAGTCTGAAGTCAGTCAAGAGTGCCCTAAGCATTTCTGTGCGACCGAGATGAAGACTGCGTTATGATAACTATACCAATTATTGGATTACATTAATAAAGATTCAGTTATAGAGGTGGCTGAGATGGCCAACACCTCTGTATGTTGACCATCTTTGCGTGTTTACTGTAGTTAGAATATTTGAAGTGATACCATCTCTTTATAAAATTGGTCTGTGCCTCTGATTTTCAGTTGGTCACCAAAGACCCCCCAATACCCTGATAATATACTACCATGCTCACAAGTTTCACTAATTCAAGATCTAAAGGTTCATGCTCCTTCAGTTTTTAAAGGAGATGTTAGATGCTTAAGTGCCTCTTGAAGGGCACCACGGCAAGTCTGTCATTCTTGATCTAGAGCAGTGGTTTCCAACAAGTAAGCTCAGCCTCCCCTTCAGAGGTTCACCTACATCAAAAGAGAGGTTTAGAGCACAAGCAAGTTTTCCTCTGACATTTTCTGCTACTTTTATTTCGAGATGTGCAGGGTCCTAAATTTTAAATGTTACTGAAGTCTCTTATTATTAGGCTTTAAGTAGTAGAAATTACCTTTTTTCCTTTTAATTTTAGGGACCAGTTTAATATATCTCCTTTTAATTATGTAACTAATTCAGTGGGTGAACATTAGCTTATCACAAGTTTAGTGCAACTAACTTAAAGACAAAACACAGTAACAGCTAGTCCTAAAAAAGCGTATTTGTTTGTGTATTCTTTTTGAATTATTTGCATGCCTTTTCGTTCACGGTATTCATACAAAATTTTAGAATCAGAAGATACTCTAACATATCTTTTCCTTATTTTACTGCTTTTTATGACCAGAAGCATTTGCTCTTTTAGTCCCATGACTGTATCTGTAGTTGAGCTTGGAAAAGTCATTTCAAATGGGAGTCTGTGGACTTCCATTATGTTTGTCTCCATGATGGTTAAAACAAGTGACAATTAATTTTTATAAATAATACCCCCACCTATTTGCAAATAAAGTTTAAAAAAAAATAACATTTTGAAAATCACACAGGTTTTGTAAAAGTTAAAGTGAGCTCTGCAGGTGTTCTCAAAAGACTGATTACAAGAGTCCCATTTTTACTGTGTGTCAGCTGAAAACCATTCTTGCAGGCATAAATTTCAGCTTGAACTGAAATCAGTTTTGAAAGAGGAAGGGCAGTCTGTTCAAATACATGTTTCTGTGCTCTGCCAAAGCTAAAATAGGTATCTGTGTGGTGAATTGGTTCATAGAAATAGAGAAATAATGTGATCTGGGCCAGCTGCATATGTTGAAGTTATTGCATAAAATTGTTTGACGCAGTGCTTGTTCTAACCAGAAAGGATTTTATCCATATGTTCTTGGAATATGGTCCATACCTGTAGTAGCTTGCTCTTCTGTGATTTCCCTGATGAATTTCTTTTTACTTGTTCTTGCTGAAGATTGTAGCAGTATGGAGCAATGCCAACTCTCCTGTCTGTTGCTTTTCTTAATGGCTTTCAACCCTGTTGCAATAAACAACTAATGTTATTTATCTTGTTTCTATTAGGAGTAGGTAGTATTCTTTGCCCTGCCATAGAGCTATGGATAAGCAAGAAGCCAGCAGACCCTCAGCTCACGGTAGTGTTCTTCACAAAGTATTTTCAGTCTCTCAGTGTGTAAAAAAAGATAATCCTCTGATGCTATAATTTCAACCTGTCCCACTTTTTAGGGTGGGACACTCTAAAAGTTTCTAGAGTAGTGGGTTTTGGTGGGGTTTTTTTGAGTTGCTAGAGACTTAACTTTCCTAGCAAAGAAAGAAACTCTTCATGGTTATTAAATACACACAGAAAGCAAAGAACAGAAGAGGTAACATTGGTGGAAAATGTCTGAAGAGTATAGAGTCTCCACTGCACAACCTCCTTCACTCTTTCACTTTTTGTATAGCAATTCCTAAAGGAAAAGCCCTCCTTGATAGTCCTCCAGAGGGCATATGACTTCTTGTTGAGAGAAAAGTGACTAAGTATTTTTTTCAATATATTCCTTTAAGAAAAGCACAGAGGAAAAAATGTAAGAAGTAGCAAACATTCTGCTTTTGTCTGTATTTTTCTAGTGGATGAATTTCTAGAAGATGTTATAAAATATATGCAATCTGTACAGAAGCAGTTAAAGTTTAGTTCTGGAAAAATAGCTTAGAAATGTTCTATGCTGGCAGCTTGTAGGCAGTCTGCTGGAAATGTGAGTCAGTGAACATATACACGTAGGATCATGGGGCTGTGCAAATTACGATGTGTTGTTACTAATTGAAGAGGAGGAGCTGCTGCCTTACTTGATTTTGTCAGTGGAGAGTTAGATACGTCCAAACTTACTCAATTTTTATTCATAAAGTTTGACAGCTATGTGCGTTATCATTAATTGATAGAAAACTCCTGAATAAGCTGTTGTTGCCATTGCTTAAAAAGCATTTGGCTTTCCTGGGAAGATATTTGGGTCAGTAGTACGTGACTA
This sequence comes from Aviceda cuculoides, assembly GCA_035590195.1. NCBI lineage: Eukaryota > Metazoa > Chordata > Aves > Accipitriformes > Accipitridae > Aviceda > Aviceda cuculoides. Next base: position 4,481,216 of record JAVJGG010000002.1, on the reverse strand, counting down.
TTAAACTTATATTGTATGTGCCTTCAAAAACATTTTAATATACTGAAAAGTATAGGTACCTAGTTTGTTAGAAAAATAATCCTTGAGTAATAACACTTGACTTTCAATTCCTTGTTCCATAGTAAGTGTTCCAGCATTCATGTTTATTTTTACATTTCCTTTTTCTATTGTTTCCAAACTTGAATGTATGATGTGGTGAGGAAGTAAAAGAAGTGACAACTTTCCTGACTTGATTTTCTCATTTGTAAGTCACTAGATGGTGCCATTTCACTTCTCTGGAATCAGAAACTGTCTTGCGTATTATTTTTAGTAACAGTTGTTAATTATGTTTTTAAAAGAAAACAAAATAATTGGACTTTTGAGTTCTTTTTTGGAACTATGTTTTTTGGGGGACTACGCAATATATATGTTTTGCTCAAATAAAACTAGTGTATTAATGAAAATATGCAAAATTTCCAAGTTTTGTGCTTTTAAATTGCCATAAACTTGTAGTTTTGCATTCATTTACATATATTTTACTGACTTTGATAATGAGACCTGATTTGATAAAAATGCACATTTTAAATGTAGATTTGTTTGAGGGTCCTTTTTCCTTCCTGAGGTCTAGGTAAGTATCTGCAGCTAATCTGATTTATAATACAGTTCACTGCAGTTGAGGTGTAGCCGTTTTCATCCACGGACAATTGCTCTATATTTCTCTATGACTGTACTAAGAACTGAAAAGGAGAGAGTTAACAGTGTCTCATTTATATATCTTACTGTAGTCCTGCAATACCACAGAAACAACTATGGCAGTTTCATGTAACAGGCTAAAAGTTGTCTGGGGAACTTTTGTTTCATAATTCCACACTAAAAAGCTACCTGGTAATTTAGTGTATTGTCACAACTCGTGTGCTGATTAAGAGTTAGGTGCAAGTGATGGGTATTATTTCCAAGTTTAACCACATGCTTTTCTATTTAGCTGGTCAAAAATAGGAAGGCTTGCAAAACTGTTTTTTCAAAATGGCTTTGACACTTTTTTGTAATAGCTCAAATTGAGAGAATGGTAGAGTAGAACTTAACATTCACAGGAATGCTTTTTATTAATAAAATTACTTATTTTGAATGATCCTAGTATCAGGTGTTGATTTGCTACCTTTTCTCAGTGAGGAACGATGTTCTAAAACTGTAATTGCCATATTGTGGTAGAAAGTCTTTTTATGAGTGGACAAGGTGCAATGAGTTAGGTTAGTTACAGAACAACTTTATAAGTTTCAGAAAAAGTAGTGAATACGTAAGTTGTCTAAAGCTATGTAGTAAGTGGGTTACAGTTCTAGGTTAGAACGTGGGCAGAGCCTCCGGGACGGTCAAGAAAGGCATTTAATATAATCAAATGGTCTGAAACCAGTACCGCCAAAACATTTAACTGGTTGTGTGAGCGGCTTGGTTCCCCGAGGCTTCCAAGCCACCATCTCTTTCTTACTTCTTGCTTACTCTGTGAAGAGCCAAGCATGTACTGAACATTCATGTTAAAGAAATGGAGACTTCAGCGTATCCCGGTGCTGGATACCGAGTCGTGTGAGCCGGCACGACTGCTCTCGGCAGTTGGATACAGCCACTCCAGTGTCGTACAGCCCTGTGAGGCCATCCAGCAGTCACTGGTGTTTTTTCATCAACTCTGAAAAATGAGCACGGGGGGAAATTTTGTTTGTGTCTTACGAAGTCTGCTGTTTGCTTTTGTTGGGCTTAATTGAAATACAGGGAATTTGAAATCTGTCTGTAAACATTTACTTGTTGAATAGGCAGCCAAAACTGAAACAAGGTGTCAGATTTTACTTTTCTGTAATGTTCCTGATTATCTGGCATTTTTGAAATGTAGAACGTATAGATATTGCCTTCTTTTAAATAGGCCCGTGGGGTAGGTTAAGCTCCAGTTTACATTTTCTAGTGATGAAGAAATATGTTTGTGGTTTTTTTAAGTAGAAGGAAAAACAAGGAAAATAAAATAAAGTGTTAATAAGATTTGAATATTCCTTGCAAGGCAATAATAGAAACCTCGCAGTGTCTTTTTAAATTTTTATGTCCCAAGCTGTATTTGTGGTTAAAAAACCCCCACACCACAATTAATTAATAAACTGATTTTTCAAAATGTACTCTATGCATAAGAATAACTATTTACAGTTTTCTTTCAGAATTTCAGAAACTTTGATTACTTGGAAATAATAACTTGAAAATAATAAAAAAGCAGTGGTTGGCAGTGGTGCTGGTTGTTCTGAGCCACCTGATGGCACTGGGTTTCATGAATTCACAAATCAGTTTCATTTCCTTAAGGTCTTGACAGTAGGAGAAGTAGAAAGTGGGGCAGATTATCAGGCCACTATAAAATGAGCAGAGGTACATACTGATGATTTATTTGTAGTGTGAAATTTGGGGCGAATATTCCACCCAGCATTTGTCCAATTTTGGGTATCCAGCTACCCAGCCATGGGATACAATTAGTTTTCCCATTATCTTTGTATTTTGCTGTGTTCCTTCTCTTTGGGATTACTGGGTCTGCTGATCCTGAGCGCTGAAATGGATGAAACTCTGGGACAGACAGCTGCAGCTAACACGCTGTGTATTACAGGACTCTGGGTTTTTGAAAAGCTCTGATTTATTTAAAATTACACCTTTTAATTTCACTTCCCTAGCTGTTTGACACCAACTGTCTCTTCTCATGTGAAGAACTCTGGATTTACTTACTTCCTGCTACTTTATTTTTATTTTTGCAGACTTTTCTGCATCCTCACTGTGAAGGTAGCATATCACCATTCTTTATTACCCTGATCCTCATGGGGACTTAGACTTTCTTCCCTGCAGGTGTCTCCCTTCAAAATCTGAAATGCTGCTTGTTATGCAGCGACAGTGGCTTCCTTTTAGCTCATCAGCATCCCAGATAGTGTCTAATATCCTCTATAATCTCTCTACACATTTAGAGCAACTGATGCCTTCCTGAATTTAGGGGGAGGAAAAAAAACAGTATTTGTTTACTACATAACTTGGCTTTTGTCCGGCAGCTGTTTGAAATACACAATTCAGACCTCCTCATGGATACCACACATCTGAGAACTTACTAGTTCGCTTGTAGTTTTCTGCAATAATAAGACAAATGATTCAATATTAAATTTATATGTTTAATTATGGGTAAGAGATTTAAAGTTGATGACTAGGTCTTAGATGAGAATTAATATATTGGTCTTGCTACAGAATTAATGAAAATAACATTTTACTTAACACAGTAAGCTTTGCAATAGCAAAACAACTCCATTTTCTTCCTCAATTTTAGCTGAAGTCAAGAAGCCTTTTTTTTTTTTCTTAAATTTTCTATATTTAATACACTTTTTCAGAAGTTACAATTCGCATTTGTTGGTCATTAAATTTTAGGTGTATATATTAAAAGTAATCCTTTTGGGTTTGTTTTTGTACATTAGATATGACAAATACAAAACTTTTTGTGACTCGGTGCTTCTCAATGCTTCCTGAGTAAATTTTGAAATACACTTAGTTGTGCAAGATGTGTTGTACCCCTATACTGTTCAAAGTGGACAAAATGTAAAAGTAAGATATTTATCATGATCTCACTGTATACACCTTTTAGCAGAATAGTCTTGTGACTATTAATTGTGACTTAATTGTCGTGTGCATTTTTTTTAACCACAGATACAGCTTGGTCGACCAGTTCGGACAAAGTTGTACCAACCTGACTTCAAACTTTGTTATATAAACTATGATAGGGTGTCCTGAAGTAAGTTCTCCTTTCTGAAGAAAAAAAGAAAACCCGGTCGCTGCTATTTTGATAACCTCTTCCTGAGAGGAGAAATTCTTGACTGGACAAGGAAGTAAGGCAGTCAGTAAAGCACCGCTGTGAGGATATTCATATTTGCTTACAAGAAGTGAATACTCCTGAGTTTGGACTTGAGAATAGTCATGCTGTAGGTGCACTGTAACACAAAGGAATGAGTTTCCTTATATCACAAGGAAGTGGAAGGAGAGCCCTATACCCCTCATGGCATCTAACTCTTTCACTTCTTTTCTGGCTTAAATTATTTAGGCTTAATTTCTGCTATTGGAGCCTCAGAAATGGGTAATTCAAGGAGTGAATTGTGATTTTTGTAACTTGATTTAATTTATATTAGTAGTGTGTTAACTGCATCCGTCTTTCTGATCATGCTTGATTTTTCCAGACTTCTGACATGTTGTGCATGTAAGAATGAGAAAAGAAATGTCCTGGCAAATGTTAAAAAAATGTGATACTTCAATAGGTTTATTAAATGATAGTGGCTAAAGAGCCCAGAAAACATATGGAGTTAGATTCTTTCAGCTCAGGGACCACTGGCAGTGCAAACTGGTAATATAGTATTAAGAAAAAACAAAAATTCCCACTTGGTTGCGTTTTCAAAGGCAGCATGGATTTCATAGGAGGACTCTGTGCAACTAAAGAGTGTTACAAGTCGGAGTAGCAGGAATATGATTTGCATGAATCCCTCTTCAGTTCGTTCTTTTGCTTAAGAAATAGTTCTGAAGGAGACTTTTTTTGCCTAATGTGTAATGTTTTCTTTGCTGGTAATGTGAGACTTTTCCTCGTGGTAAGCATATAGTATTTGGCTGAGGTTTTTATGCTTCTTTTTACAGATGCCAAGTATGTTGCATGCAAAAGAAAGTGATTGATCAATATTTCTCATCAGCTGAGCTGAAGATTAAAATACTAATTAAAATGTTACTCTTCTAGAAGAAATAAGAGAAGCCAAAGAAACATAATAAAAATTTATTATCTATTCTTGTCTTTAAACACCTGTATTCAAAGAGTAAGTAATGTTCCCCATAGCACACAAATGCTGCTTCTTAAGTAATTCCAAACATTTCAACAAGATGATCTTTATGTGCTTGTTTATGCAAGATAAAAATGCTGGCAAATGCAATGTACATAGTTGTAAGATTATGCTCCTAAATTTCATGTACAGTAAGTATTAATAAGTTATTTCTCCTTTCACTCAAAAGCTTGCTTTTGACATCAGACACTTTTCTTGGGGGTGGAAGGGGAAGAATCTAAAACATAACTATGCATCTGCCATCTTTAAAGGAGAAAACACATATAGTAACAATTTATTTATTTAAAATCACAAATGTGGTAGTGGTGGTAGTGAATGTGAAATGGACCTAAGTGTAAAGTTCAGACTGGAATTTCCCCGGTAGTGTTTAGCAGCTTTCAGACCTGAAGTTATTTTAGGTATAAGCCTGTGCTCAATGACTTCCTGCCTGTATACTGAAGTACAAGCATTTCAGACCCTTGTTTTAGATGGCAAATTCAAGAGGAATTCTGTATACATCTGGGGCTAGGCTGGCTAAACCCTGTTCTTCCTGAAGTCAATGACATTTCACATTGTCTTCTGTGGAAACAGAGTTAGGTTTATGCTTCTCACTTTCAAAAATGCATAATGAGACTCAAGAGTATCTAGCTTATGAGATTTGAAAAAGTAATTTTGATTACTTTCTAATAATTAACTTACTAAATTCAGAGAACTAAATCAATGAAACTGTCTACTGTATAATTGCAGTTGTAATATATACTGTAAAATCAATCAAGATTTCATGATTAAATGACAAGTCTCCTTAAAAGCAGCAGCAGCTGCATTATCTCCACAGCATTCATGCACACACTATAAATAAGAGCAGGATAATAAGACAAGGTCCTTGTCATTCTGATGACAGACAGAGGCTGACGTCCATAACAGATTTGTGAGGCTGTGTAGTAACTGGAAAGTGAGCTGTTCTTCTATCACTAGTGGTTTTTCAGCACTCAGTTCCTGGGGATTCCCGAGAACCCCATTAACAATCCGTGTGGCTCTCATTGCATTTACACTTGTCTTTTCCTCTAATATTTCTGTTACAAAGCCACTGGTGAGTGTACTAGCACCATTTGCTGTGATTTTAAAAACTGTATCTGCTGAACAACCTAGTTCAAATTCTTATCTCAAATACACACTGCCCTTTATCTTGTTTATATTCATGATGCTAAAACCAATACCTTGATTTAGAAGGGAAGACTCCTTGTAGCTTGATGAGTGTCTTCAGACTTGAATACCTGTGGGAAAATCTGTGCTAAACAAACCATAAAATGGGAGTTTAGGATTAACTGTAAAATCAGTTAAAAGACCCAGACTCAGTAAGCAGCAAACATGGAAAGAATGTGGTGAGGAATTTAGCTCAGGAGTATTCACTGATCATATCTCCCTGGAAAACAAGAGAACAAGGGCTACAGAAAACTTTTGGCTGGTACATTTTTAGAACACCCTTGAGGCTTATCATTAGCCAAGAACAAGAGACATGTTCCACCGATGCAAAATAAGTCAGTGCTGTGAATGAATAGGGACTTTTGTGACAGAGCAGGGCATCAAAGTTTGGAGACGTCGTCTTCTTCCTTGCACGTGCCTGGTTTGTAGATGACTCCTCTGTTGTCTTCGCCTCCCTTTTTGCAGCTAAAATAAAAGAAATGTGTTAAACAATTGTAATTCCAATGAAGGAAAAGCACCGTTGGTTACTTAAAATGGTCAATTATGCATGCATGAGATTATTTTTCTCTGTACCAGTGCAAATGTTACAGAAGCTTATTGTTACAAATATTTCAGGAGAATGCATTCTGTGCGGCAGAGTCAATGCTGACTGCAAAGGGATCAGGCTGTAGGAAAGTTTGTAATCTTTGTCTTTTTTCCAGAATTTGGCTTTGGTGGCAAACAGTCTGGCTAAATGATCTCTTGTCACTACAGATTTCTTCCCCTTAAATGAGGTGACCTTTGGGAGAAGTTTTTTCTAAAACTTCATTCCCCTCTTGTTTCATTTACTGTTCTAGGAAAAAATTAAAGCATTCAAAAAGCAATTAGGAGCAGCAATGCTAGCAAAAAGAACAAGAAAAAGAACAAATGGCAATTGAGAAACAGAAAAACTGGGTAAGTCTGTTATCGACCCAGCCTGCTTGTCCCACTTAGCCTGGAAAGGGAGTCTGATTTCCTAACCGTGGGAGCAGTCAATAGCTAGAGTGGAAAGTGGTTTTGTGTTCTCTCTGGTATTCACATACAATTCCCTATTTCCTCTCCTTGTATCTTTTAAGGGTTTACATGAGCACTATTCCAGTAATTATTATTTTGTGGAAGAACAACTCTATATAGTTGCTTTTCACAAAAACCAACCATTCCTACAGTGGCAGAATGGTGGCCACTGTGGCACAAAGGTCATAGCAAGTAGAGACCTTTTAGCCATGTAAGTATATTTTGCTGGCAATAAAATAGAATTACTTTGGAGTGTATGATACAGGAGACATTATATCTACAGTGATAAAAACAAATAAAAGCTTGTAGGAAGTGATCGTATCATATAAAAGATCAAACATTACCACTATTAAAAATGTGCAATGTTTTGGACACATGAGCACTTGTTTGTGTCAGAAGAAAAATTTGGTTTGACTTCTTTTCCTGTGATGTGACAAACAGCCAGACATCTTACCTTTTCCTCTTCAGTAGGCAGAAGGCTACTGCAAGAATGATGAGAACTCCCAGAACGCAGGCTATCACAACAGAAACAACCAAACCTAGGAAAAGAGGGAAAGCGTACAAACCAGTTAATTTAATTTACTTGAGAGGAGAAGGTTAGTCTCTAATCTGTCATAACATTTGCATTCTGCATCTGCAGCTTTTCTACAGCCTGCTCATACCACTTTGCAATTATGGAATGGATAATTTTGCATAGATGTATACTGGAAGGTCCTAATCCCACAGTTGGATCCACAGTTCACAATGCTGTGAATTTAGACATCTGCTGAAGTCACAAAGCCAACATGCAGGCACAGGCATAGCTGATCAGAAACTCTTTGGATTTCAGTGCTATAATCTATGAGAGGGTATAAGCAAAACTAACAACTAAACCCAGGCAACTAAGGGTGTTAAATTTGATGCCTTTTGTTTTTTCAAGGCAGAAGAACACCGTTTAATGTGGACAGCTGAACAGTGATATGGTTTGCTCTTGAGAACATTGCTTAAAGGCAGCTATGAAGGTAAGAATGAATTCAGGATATTAGTGTGAAGAACTGAGTGATCTCATGTTTGCATTGAGAATTGAGCATTATCATTATAATGCCATCTCTGATAATGACCTTCCTATATTTTTGGCAATTAAAGTATTTTTATTTATTTTGGCCTTCCCAAAGATCCTGAAGGTGAATACACTTTTCTTAACTGCATTTTTCATAATTCATGTACACATTTTTTTAATATTTTATCAAATGACTGTTCTCTCTAAGGAACATCAGAACTGTTCCAGGGGGAAGCTGACAGGTATCATGTATTCCATCTAAATATTTTCTCTTATTAAATCAGCTGTTGAGAAAGCAGAAATGTAAAACCCGGAGTTTAACCGTATCGCATTTAACCCATCAGATGCTTTATTAATTTTGAGTCCAACTGAATAGAAGAAGCTTGCAATCCGTGGAATTGAAAAAAACCCTGTATTTTAAAAAAGGGGAGTTTTGTTATAGTAAAGGTGCATCAAATGGGCAACAAAATGTAACACCAAATAGATAATTGTAGAAAGAGAGCTTGTAGTTTGAAGAGGAAGGGTAGGGGGCATTTCTGTTTGATGAGAAGACCTTGCAAAATTTAGTTAGATAGTATTTCAGCATGGTGCTATAATCAGAACTAGACACCAGTTCCCATTTAACTTGTGGGCAGTGGAAGGTTTGAACAACGTAATAAATTTCAGCTGCATGTATGTGAAGCTGATTTTATTGGAATAGATTGCTGACAGGCAAAACACATTATAAACATGTTTGAGTGTTGCTGAATAATTCTTTAAGATTAGAGACATTTTGAAATGTAGAACTTGTTAACAGTGAGCATGAATTTAGATTTTAATTACTGGCATCAAAAGGTGGAGGACCGAAGGGTTCGGTCCGCTGCATTTTCGATACAACACACAGCTCAATGGCCCCATCTTGTGGCGTTTGTGCTCAGGTGAGGATAGCAGCCCTAAGTCTTCACTCTGAAAAGGCAGAAAAGTTGCTCTGAAAACCTGCTTTAGTAGTGGCCTAGAGTGTGCACAACAGGATTTCTTTCACAAATTTCTGTGGTTGCCTGACCCAAGCCATGATTCTGTGTATGACTTCTTCCCTTCTTAGTAAGTGTGCCCTGTCCCTACCTGCGGTACAGCTGGCTGCATCAGGGGCGGCACTTGCAGCCGGCAGCCAGGTGCACTTCAATTGCGCTTTGACAGGAACCCTTTTTTTTTTTTCTTCCCCTTGAGGTGAGGGACTGCACCTGTGAGGGAGCCTTTGTGACCATAGTAGGTGGAATGTGAGATTACAGGGGTGATGAATGCCTTTTTTGAAACGGGTAGAACATTTTTCTATGGTTCGCTGATAGAGTCAATGAGCTTTTGTAATTAAATGTACTTAGACTGAATGGGGTTTCTATTAAAGTAGCGCTGAGCAATGCCTTTCATAGCCACAGAGACCAGTTCTTGGGTGAGAACAGCAGGATGGGCAATAACCCATACAATTCAACTCTGGTTAAGTCACGCCAAGTTTAAAGATACATTGAAAATGCTTTTATAGCTGGTGTCACCTCTGCATGGGAGCCAAATGTTATTCTTGGGTTTGGCACTGGTTCACAGCAACAGTTTTGAGAAAATCACATCTGGGTCAAATATTCCCTCGTAGATGGAAATAATAATGCTTACACTATTTCTGTGAAGTGTTTAGAGATTCCTGGATAAAAAGCATAGTATCTGATTTTCAGTCACCTGAGATCATGGATTGTAACTCTCTACCTTTTACTTTTAAGTGTTGAGTATGATTTACAGAGAGAAGGTAGTCAGGTGCTGAAAGGTCAGCTTAAGAAACAGATGGAAAACTGCATTTCTCATTTCTGATGAATTGAGAGAGTAGAAAATGTAGAAGTTGGATCTCTAGGATTCCACGGTGAACCGGTCTTAAACATAAGGTAGCTGCTCACTCCAGAACTTCCGTTACTTCAGTAGTGTTTCTGCAGTGGGATTGCTGTAGTAGATTGTCTGTGCATGGATTTAAGAAAGACCCTGCAGAGGAAGCCTTACAGTCTCAGAAACTTGGCAGACATATTGCAAATCCTGATTCTGCTCTTTAAAATCATTGTATATAATCTGACTTGAGCAGAGATTTGAAGGGGATTACTAAAACAGCCATTCTGGACCTAACTAGTTCTCTAGCTGGCAGCTGGTGTTTGAGATTGGAGGTTTGGGAAGAAAGTTTTAACCCTCTTCCTGGCCATATAAGAATGCCATGGGGCAGAGGGATATTTCTAGCTGGCCAATCCGTAAAAGCAGAAAAAGGATTGGCATACTCTAGTTCTTTCCCTTTTTCACCATTTAGCAATCTTTTCATTTACTCAAAATATTGTTTGTGCAACTAATACCAGTTTGTATATTAATCATGGGGCTATTAAGGACTGTTGATGATTTGGTAAACCTGTAATTTTCTTATATATTTTGGTTAGAGTCTAGCAACAAGAGAACTCCTAGTGTAATTCTTATTTTAAAATGAGATTAAATTGAGGCATTGTTCTGTAACCGTTATACTCTCCAAGTGGCAGCATAGGGACTTAATAAGAGGCATGAACATAGAATAGAATATTATGACTATGGCTTTATATAGTATACAACGAGAAATCAAGGAACAGAACCAGCAAAATCCCAAGCGTGACTTGTGTATGCCCTATATGCGAGTTGTATATAGTCACAGAAATAACTTTTGTCTAATGCAGGTCATATTACAGTCAAGAAACAAGGTTTCCACTTGTTACCAATATAATACAAACGAATCAGTTTTCTTAGCTGATAAATTGATAGGGAAGTTGTTCTGTTACTTATTCTTGACAGAAGCTGTAAGATTTAGGTTATTGCCTAGTGCAGAGAACTACACATGAACAGAGATTGCAGAGACTCTTCATCATGCATAGCAGTAAGGTATTAATGGTCCTTAAAGGGAAAAATCTTATGTTTTGTTAACATGTGAGCTGATGCAGACTGACGCAAAATTTTGGTAGCCAATGGTACTCGGTATTTTGTTTTAGTCAGACCTTGAAACTGGGCTTCAAACTATAAATGAATTAAAATGAGAAAAAAGACAATTTATCAGAGTAACTTCTTTCAGCAGTAATTCAAAAGAAGAAATGGTAGTGCTAAATAAAAGAAGGGTGTAACTAAACTAATCTAGTTTAGACTTAAATATTTAGCTATCTGGTGCTAGTAATGGGAAAGATGGTACGATACCTTTGGCAGCAAATAAAACAAGGGGACAAATGGAGAAATGACAGTGAAAGCAGAAAAATGCTTCAGCTGCTTGACTGCAAAGAACTAGTGTGGACCCTTACAGAGCTTTGCACTGTAGTCTCAACAGGCTTAGGGAGCTTTTTTTGCGGTATCCAGACTGAATGCATTTCTAGCTTCCAGAATGAGGATGGGAGATGAGAACTACTCAGCTATTTTTGGGGAAAGTCACTGTTCTAGGCCTTTATCTACAAACTGGAAGCTTTGTACAGACAGGAGGGTCCTTGAGAACCTGAGCACCTTTCAAGATGCTCAGTAAAAAGTACAGTCATACAGTGATGACTTAACCTATCAGGTGTAACATCTTCAGCTCCTTAATCATACTTTAAATAAAAGGATATGTTATGCTATTTCTCTGCACCTCAAAATTGGGAAGTATCCCATCTCTTCTTAAATCGCTGCCCCTCCTTCTGTGCTGCAAGTTAAAAAAGTTGGTTTTCTAGTCGGTAGCTTTCTGCTGAGTGTACAGAAATGAGAACCTGAGGTATTTTGGATCCCTGAACTGCACTGAAAACTGTGTATTGCCTTTAGCACTGTAGTCTGCCCTTTGTATACCTTGTCCATAAGCCTTCTCCGAAGGATCCACTATGTTAACTGCAGATAGAATGGTTAATAAAATAAAAGTCAGGAGATGCAGCAGTTAAGGAAATGTAGCCTTTATTGCTGAAGCTCTGGAGATTATGAAATGCAGAGATTTAATGCAGAGCTGGAGAATGGGAAGTTATGGCTTGTGGTTCAAGTCATATAGTCAGTCAGCTCAGAGCTCATAAATATTTTTTACTCCAGTAAAAATACAGACAAATGAATAACTAAATCATTAGAACTCAGTGAGAGAAGTGTGCTTAAGTAGCAAGGACAGTAGCATCAACGTACTTATTTAAATAATTACTAAGTTATGTGCAATAATTCTAGAGAAGGCACTCAAAAGAAACTTCGTGGTAGAATTATGTTCCTCTTATGGGAAGCTTTACAAAGATTTTGAAATGTTTCCGTGAGAACTGAAATGGTCCCCAGCCACAGAATGACTTCTGAAATTGTCTCTGCGTTTTATCTCAAAGATGGGAGATTTGCTTCAAATAAGGGCCAAATGCTGCTGATGCTCCACAATGTTCTGGTTGGGAGTTTTGATGCAGCTAATCTGACAAAGAGACCAGCCAACTTTTGGTGGCAAATCTAAATCTTCTCTGATTTCAGAGAAGTGTTTTGGCTGGGATTTGTTTTGGCTGATCTCTGATTTTCACTTTTCTCCTTTATAGCTTTATATTAGAAAAGATATATTATGAAAGGGGTTGTCTGCAGAGGGGAATGGCAAGAAGAGCTACTGCAGTGTGCCTGCAGGGAGAACTGTTCCCTGCAGTGGCTATTGTGCGAAATTTCCCAATATAGACAACTCCTGTGTTTTCCGTTCTTTCATCTAAACAGTGAAGAAACTAGCAGGCAAAGTTGAAATAATGTGCTAACAAGTTTTATTAATTTGAAAGTTTACTGCTTGGCCAGTCTTTTTTGTGAAGTCTGTTTTTTTCTTTTAAAGATCTTTTACTCCTAGTTTGAAATAGTGTAGTGGCTTGGCTAGATTCATCTGCCTTCAGTGTATGTGCCAGCTTCACAACTGCTTAAGGGTATTTGGTTGCAAGACAACACAGAAATTGGAACAATACATTTTGCACAAACAGTATACTCGAATGCCTTACTGTGGGGCACAGCTAAGCTTCTCACCACAGATGCAGGTTTTTGTGCACAACTCGCCCCTCAAACCTACGCACTGTCATTGTGTAACACTGTATAATTAGGCTTTTAAATCCCTTCTTCCTCTTAAGATGGCAGATTTTTTTTTCGCTTGTAACACTGGATCATACAATCCAGTGTTATGAATGATTTTTGTTTCTTGAGTTTTAATTCCCCAAGGACCTCTTCTGATTCTATGTAATTTCCCAAAACCAGACTCCCTGAAAGGCAAAGCTGTGATTCCCTTTTAATGTGTGGTCTGCATAAAACCAATCCTGATATTGGTGAGAACCAGCAAATGTTGCTGGTGAGACAAGGCCAGCTCAAGCACTTTATGCTGACTGGAACAGCTCAGCTGTAGAGAACTGTTTAGTGTTTGAGTGACAGCAAGTATTTCTGCTAAGCATGACAAGGCCAAACATGTCTTCCTTCTTTTATCTCCTTGTCTTTGGTCAGAAGGGTTGCAGGGCTTACCTGATACCCATTGTGGAAAAAAACCCCTTCCTATATACACTGTGAATACCTTATTCTCCTACAGTTGCCCGTGCAACAATGCAGTAAGAGAAGAAAAGTGAACAAAGTGAACTGCGGGAAAATGAGATTGCTATATTTTTGTAGTGGTACAGTGCAACAGGACTGCCACTTCAGTGTTTCAAGTTTACACAAATCACTGTGCACTGTGTCTTTGCATAGAAGCATTCATACAACTTACCTTCACGGAAGGAGATAAAAACCAGTCTTTCATGAAATTCCTGAACGTTTCGGAAGTTATCGACCATTTCCAGGGGTTCTGGGTCATCACTCTCTGTGCAGTACATGGCCGTTTCCAGTGCCAGTAACTATAAAGGGAAGCACCCCGTTCAGCTCCCAGAATACGGAAAAAGCATTGCCAGTGTATGATACCGAGAGTGCGTGTTTGAAATCAAAGGGGTAGTCAAAGGGAAGAGGATACATTAAGCAATATTCAAGTCTTGCGTGACCTGTGAGCCTAAATACAGAATAATGTGTAAACAGTGTGACATCTACAAACTCATACCTATGTTTTGTTTACATCCAGATAAGATTAATCCTACTTGGTAATTATCCACCAGGAAAACTGGATGGGAGGAAACATGGTGGCTCTTTGCAGCATGTTCTCCCTAGCACAGTCTAACTCCTAAGCAGTACTAAAAACTACTTTATGGAAGGCGTCTCTACTTTGGTAAAGACATGATCTGGCAGAGTGGACAAAGTTAAGAATGGACTTTCATAACAGGGAGCATGCAGTAATTTGATCAGAGATTTTGATAATAACGTTTTTTTCCCCTGTGTTTACAATTAGGTGGATCAGAACATAGTGATTGGGAGTTTATAGTCTATGTAAGTGGCTACCTAAGAATAAAAAAAGTTAATCAGGTGAGCACAAAAAACATAAGCTGGAGAAAAGCCAGGGCAATCAAGATTGGCAAGTAACACATCACATGCTTTGTAGAAACTTAACATCTACCCAACCTATCCTACCTAAGTCAGTCAGGATCAAAGTCGCACTAAAATACTTAGTGAATAGGGTTCAGCCATGAAGCCTGAACAAAAATGATCTGGAAGTGACTCATGGAAAGACTCAAAGCAGGAAGTAAGTCCATAGTGAAAACAGAAGGTAATCTCACTTGACTGTGATTTTTCAAGCTGATGCTATACCAATTGCTACGCAGTTGTCGGTCCTTTATTGATTCTGGTCAACTGAAAACATGCTAACTAGAAACAGAACAGCATATTGATTTATGTCAGTTCTGTGCTCTTCTTCCCACTTAAAGGATTTTAGCAATGGTCATCTTTCAGTTTTACAGGAACATAAGAGAAATCCAGGAAATGAGAATATGCATTTACTGTTCTCTAGCAGACACCAATCAGGAAAACACATGCTGTATTTAAACTTGCCTGCTCTTGTGAAATTTTAACGGGGTGTCGGAAAACCGTCCAGAGAACACTAGGGTAGCAAGGAGGAGTTGTCAGGGATCCTTCATAGCGATAATACTCATCCAGTCTGTCAGGAAGCAGTTCTTGAATATTGAAACCAGGGACTTGGACCATCTGATCTAAAATAGGGGATTCATGTTAAATGATGTGTCATTACTACACAGGTAGTGTATCAGTGAAGTGAATTTGCTTTTCAGTAAGTAGGATGTTTTTGGTCATATCACTAGGAAAAGAAAAATAAATTTTAACAAAGATGATCCCAATTTAATAAGGAATACAGCTTTATAGGTTTCCTATGTAGGAATCTTGTTTTAGATACCAGATCAGAATTCTGTAACATAAACTGTGGCCATATTAACCAAAAAACACCATGTGCAAGAAATAAGGCCCAGTCAGAAACACATGGTACGTGCTAGCCATACTCTCTTCACAGAAATGCACTGCATTTCTAAGTCTTTCACAGTTTGTGACAGATTGGTCTGGGATTTCTGGACTGTTTCTTCAGCTGGTTCGATCCCTCTCAGGGTGACATCTGATACTCTTAGCCATTCTCAATCCAATGCAGGTTTGTAGCCACTCACCTTTGTATTTCACGTTCCGGAAGTGCCTGAAGATCTTTTCGTAGGATGGGTTGAAGGGTCCAATCTGTAATGAGCAGACTGTTAACAGCTGTGCAAATCACCGCGGTCTGAATGAGTCTTTGCTTCTGCACACAGCGGACAGCAGTATTTGATGGCCTCTGCCATAAGGCGTCTCCACTGTCCAGATATTCATATATTAGAATGCCATAACTACTCTTTACTCAAAACATTAACACTATCCTCAGAACCCCAGTAACACTCGTAGTCGCTCCGGAGCTATTAGGGCTGCTTTGTCATAGTCCGATCTAACAACTGCAGCGTAGACCTCTTGTGAGCACTTGAAGGACCCTGTTCCCCTTGCCTGTTCAGCACGCTTATGCGGATGGACAGAAACCATTTCTTTTGAGAACATTGCAGGCATAAGTTCTCAACTGACAGGCTTCTCGGGTCATCTGCTGGTTTCTAGTCAAAGCTGCATTTTCCCACTCACAAACATTTCTTAGTCTGCTGCTCCTCACAGTCCAGGGAGATAAAGAATGACACTATTGGGTACCACAGGGGTCCTGGCAAGGCCTATAACTCAACTATCAAAGAAGACCATGTTTTTCAACTGCTACCAGTAGCTTTTTCGTCTAATAATCAATGCCTTTTTATGAATTCTTTAGAGTTGGTGCTTAGCAACTCCTCTGACAACCAGATATAGTAAACTGGTGTCCTTAGATCAACTGTAATAGCCGCCAGCTGTCTGAAAGTTTTTGAAAGACCTAATCTCCATTGTTCCCTTATTTGATTTTTAAACACCGTTGCTTAGAAAGAACCAGAATCCCAATATTATTCCCTAGCATAATATACAATACTCTGACACTTTTCACAGCTGCAACTTCCAAATGAACTGAAATTTAACACAAAATTATTGTCAAAGTCTTAGAGCTGCTAGGAAGTGAGCTTGGATAATATTAATGATAATTAGAGCTTTTTCTGCTAACTGGAACATTTGTACTTTTTTGATGAAAATGCGAAAACCTGGCTGTTTTCAGGTTTTTTTATGCTGAAGGAAATCCTCACTTTTAAAAATCATCTTTATAGTTATCTTTCTTACTGAGGAGTTCTAATCCTCAAGAAAAAGGAGAATTATATATGTACAAGCTTCTAAAAATTTTTCTTTCACATCATTATTATCTTTAATTGCTTGTATGTGAGGCTTTAGAAGGGAAGACTGGAAAGCTGTCGTGTCATCTTAAAAAGAGCACTGAATTTACTTGTTTACTGTAATCTGTGATTCAAAGAATCTGGGAAGTTTGCAACCTGAAGACTGTGGTCAAGTCCTAATTACATAGAGTCGCCAAAGCCGGGGTTGTGTCTGCCTATGACTCTCTGCTGTGTTAAAACTGCTTCATGCTGCAATGGGCAGTTTTGAGTAAGTGAGCTTGAAATTCACTGTTGTCTATTGTTTGATAAACTCTGCCAATCCTTAGTTTGTAAATGAATGCAAAAATGAATTTAACATAGCTGAAGTTAACTTACTGAAAAACATGAGGAAATATGCAGAATTCCTCTTTTCTTAAAATTTGTTTCTGTTTATTTATGTGCTGCTGGAATCTAGCCCTTTTTTGTGAAAGAGAAAAGGAAGAACCTTAATTCAGCCACAGCACTGTTAAATAATCTAGGTAGTTTTATATGTTAAAGGTCTGTGATGACTTAATGATTGAAAGCATATTCTCAACAAACAAAAAAAAAAAGGTCCTACCTCAAGAAGAACAGCCAAAACCGCCAGTCCATCTGCTTTGTCCATTGCTGCTGTTATATCTGGATATTTCTCAGAGTTATAATGTACAACATGCAGCTACAAAGAAGGAGATACTCTGTTATGGTACCATCTGGGGCATGCTCACATTTCTGTTTCACAGCTAAAAAGGACCAGTGTAGCCACCTCAGGCTAAGACAATACAATGGGATCCTTCAGTGATTTCTGGGTGTAGTGGTAAGATCTTTTTAGAGAAAAGCAAAAGGTCCTGAAACTACCACTCCTGCTGTAGCTGAGTTATGCTCCGCTCCCCACCCCTCACCCCCCCACAATGATGGGGGGAAGAGGATAACTTCAGTTTCAAGGCATCTTGACTGTGGTACTAGTAAATTTTTCTGAAAAAGTAACACCTTAGCACTCTTGGGGCTCTCCAATGTTTAAAGTGCAAAACTGGGTGTTAAATGTAACTAGAGAAGAAACAGATTCCTCAAGTGCTGTTATGCAATCAGATTATTCTGACTGATTTCTCTTTTAATCATTTTGGGGTAAATATCCAATTGGTGCTGCTTTTCAAAATCTATTCCCAAATCCATAATTTAGGATTAGAAAAGATAACAAATAGTTCTTCACTGCGTAGAAGGTGAGTAAAAGTAGACAGAGAAGCTATGTTGTGCAACTAAGATATACCTGGTTTACAGATAAGAACCAAGGTGTCAAATATCTAGCCATTTGCTTGAAATTACTCAAGTGACCCAGTGCCAGCCCTGAGTTTAGAACCTGAATTCTAACTCCCTGACTTGTGGCGTATTCATGAAAGTACATCAG
Organism: Aviceda cuculoides; assembly: GCA_035590195.1. Taxonomy (NCBI): domain Eukaryota; kingdom Metazoa; phylum Chordata; class Aves; order Accipitriformes; family Accipitridae; genus Aviceda; species Aviceda cuculoides. The sequence continues at coordinate 4,463,018 of JAVJGG010000002.1, read as the reverse complement.
ACTCCATCCTTTTTGCAGTGCACAATGCATTTTTTTAGTATATACCCAGAAAATAAGTACTTGGATTAGAACCTTGCAGCCTTTTACAGTCATATACCCAAGATAAAAGATCTCACTTTGAAACAGTGACACCTGCCCAGCCTTCTTTGTTTCTTTCCCTGATCTGAGCTTCTCTTACCTCTGCTGCAAAATGCTTCCCACTGACCGTGTGCTCCGAGCCTTCTGACTTGTTTCTGTTTCCCCAGTGTAGGTGAAGTTGAGATGCAGTGTATTCAAAAGGGAGGTTTCTGATGCACATAGTAGGTGACAGATACATTTTCACTGTAAGCAGACCAAAACCAGAGGGGAGCAAATGATACCACAGCTTTCAAATACAGGGCAAATAAAAATACTTTGTCTAAGTATATTATGTATGGAGCGTGAACAAAGCAGTTTCTTAACTTAAATCCATCTCAGTCTGTGGTATGAGATAAACACTTTAGTTGTCTTTAACCCTTTCTAGGTAATTCAGGAGAATTTAGAATATACCCTTTTGCGGGAGTTCGAAATGGACAGACGCGAGACGATCAATATGATCAAGCGAATGCCGTTTATTGCATGCAACAATA
>JAVJGG010000002.1:4428951-4454718 GCA_035590195.1 Aviceda cuculoides | reverse complement strand
TGTTGTCATTTTATTAGTGTTATCATTATCATTATTAGTTTCTTCTTTTCTGTTCTATTAAACTGTTCTTATCTCAATCCACAAGTTTTACTTTTTTTTCCCTGACTTTCTCCCCCATCCCACTGGGTGGGAGGTGAGTGAGCAACTGCATGGTGTTTCGTCACTGGCTGGGGTTAAACCATGACAAGCACTAGTTTCCATTATATCCAAGCCAAATGCTCATTTCTTTGCAAAGCATGCACTGAAGAGGTAAGGCCTGATCACATGCAGTGTCATCTTGCTTTGCCACCATGCCCTGAGCTGCTAATGCTGTATCAACATTCAGTTTTACATATTGTTGTACTAAACAAAGAGAACTTTCATTGGCAATCAGCACCCAGATTTCTCCTTCACTCTTAATCTTGTACCTTGACCCTCATCTTGACATAAGTCTGCACTGGGATGATAATGGCTTGACTTTGTTTCCTGTCCTGTTGACTTAATTTTAGTGGGAGGCATTGCAAAGTGTTGCAGGGTTAAAGGTACGTGGTGGAAGGTGTAGGCTGCAGTAAGTAACCAGGATCAGTAGGAGGGTATGGAGAGGCTCTTTTCTGGCTGACTGCAGTCTCTCTATTCACTGTTTTTCTCTGTGCAGACCAATGTTCTCTCTATACCTCTGCTTTTTTCTAGGTATATGAAAAGAGCTATCCTATACAAGTTCAGTTGCCACTTTAATTTTTTTTAAGTTGCTTTTTTATGTTTTTCTAGATATATTTGAAAATCAGTAGTTGAAGGAAAAAAATAAGAATCCGTTTTGTGATCCTTCCCTCTATCCTCCTGTACGTGCTAGAAATCAGATTGCCGTATGGAAGTACTTAACAGGAACTGATGAAGTTGGGCATTAAGAATAACATACTCTGAAATAAACACTGATACCCAAATTCCTAGAAAGGGAGAAGTAACTAATTTAAACAAGCATTACCCTGGGAAGGAGGGCAAAACTTCTACTTTGATGGTAGTAAAAGAAGTCTTGCTTTCCTTACAACCCAGCAGAGTTAGGTTCATCTGATGGCTACTGTCAAGGTGGAAAACCCAGGCTTTTGTTATTCAAACTGCGTGAAGCTTTTTTTCCCTAATGAGGATGTGAAGTGTATGTGTGCATACTGGCAGTTAGATTAATACCTAGGTATAGGTATTAATAGATAGACATGCAGCTGACAGTTTTCCTTTTGCTTATGTGAAGCAAGTCAGGCAAACTGGAGCACAGCCAAAGGGAGTAGTTACTAGCAGCCAGTTCAATCTCAGAGGTTTTTCGTGTTGTCTCAGAGCAGCACCAAAGTCTTAAGAAGAAGCATTTTTTGCTGAGATTCTCAGTACTGCCTACTTCTCTGCGGGCACGTGGCATATAAAACACTATTCTGAATGAGGAAGTAACTGGCCAGAGGATTTAATCAATTAAAAGAAAATCTCTAGATAACTATTCTTCCTGAGCAGCCATCAGATCCTTCTGGGTTAGTAGCTGACTTAGAGGATTAGTATACAAAACAACACTGCTCTCCTGGATGTGATTTATTCTACCTTGTCAGTGCTGGGCTTTTCAGGGAGCTGAGTCTCCAGTAACACAATACAGGTGACCTGCTGAACTCTGTCTCTACTTACAACCAAAGACCCATGTGGGTAGGGAGAGTTATGCTCTTTGCAGAACTAGGCTGAAATGTGCTACTGGTCTGTGACTGGTGGGGAAACAGGGCTTTGGGGAACCTCTGCAGTTGTAGGGCCAATCTTAGTCTGCTGAAGTTCTTGTCATTCTGCAAGGCAATTTAGAACCCAGAAACCCAGGTATGAAACCTGATGGATGCAAAACAGATTTCAAGACAACGGGCCAGATCCAAACATGGGTAAAGATAGTGAACCTAGTAGGTTCTTACCAGAATACATTTGTCATGTTGTTCTTAAAATACAGAACGAAGCCACAACTTAGTATGTACAAGTTAGTACTTACCAATATAAGACCATTTTGACCCTGTTTAAAGACAAAAGAAATATTACTGTGAATATCTGAAATGGATCTTACTCTGTAAAGAAACAAATTGCCACTTAAACCCATGTACTGAATTTTGCAATACTTTTGTCTCTCTTTCTAGCCCCAGATGTTGAACAAAACATAGACGCTTTCAAAGATTGTGAACCCTTCTCACCCAAATTATAACTATAATTATCCCAGTGATTTTGCCCATAGAGGTGGCTTTCTTGTGGTCACTTAAATCCTGGAGCGAAACTTTTGTCAGGTTTTGGTTTGTTGCATTTTTTTTTAATAGCCACAGACTCTCTATGTAGGTACATACCGGATTTTTTTCTGGTTAGGAAACTAAGGAATATAAATGCAGTGTAGCTATAATGAACCACCTCATGTCTAGTTGAGGAATTTGAAAAACATCAGTGGATTGCCAGTTGCCACACTGAGAAATGATGGACAGTCATTTCTGTACAGCGGCTCTGGGATTTGCCAACTGAAACAGATAGGAATAGATGGACTTTGAAAAATGGGAGTATGATACACGAACCCATATAACTCAGGGTATCCTGGGGGGGTTGCGTGAGTGTTAAAATGATCAATATTCATCCATTGCTTAAGGAACTGAACTTGAGACAGTGTCTCTGCATGTCTTTGGAAATGTCTTGACTTATTAAATGCTCGTTTAATTTTTTTTTTTTTCAGTCCTGAAACCTACTTACAATCATTCAGCTTGCTGTGTAATTCCAGGTGCTTGTCCTGACAGACCTGAACAGTTTTGGTTATCAGGCTCATGCAAATCTTTACTCTCCACAAATTTAATTTTATTTCTGCTTAGAAAACAGTCCTGAGTTACAAGTCTTGCAAACACTCAATGTGCCTGTGTGTGCGTGCATGCATGCATGCAAATATTTATACTTATATGCACATATCTGCTCAGTACATGATTCTTGGCTGAATTTCTTGTACTCTGAAGCGTGGTCACAGATACAACTCTTCTCCAAAGAATATTGTGTGAAATGATTGGGATGAATTTGTAGGGATGTGCAAAACAGCTGCACTTAGCTCTTTTTTATTGCTATATGCTGGGAACACTAAGCTCTCTGCTTCCGGTTCGTTAGGACCAGTATGCCTTGTTCTTTTACACTGGAATTTTCAAAATGAGGTCTGTGTAATCGTCCTGGCTGAAGTCCCCAGGTTCCTTGCATAGAAGAATTTGTGTACTGTCTTAGATTTCAAGATGAGAAACCTCATTCTCCTCTCCCCTTCTCTCTGCAAACGATTATCTTTTACTGAGTTTTTTTGGGGGTGCTTTTGTCCTCTGGTGAGCACCTTCTGTAGAGAAAACTTGCATGAAGATAGCAACTGATTTGCAACAGGTTTTAGAAATTACCACATCCTCATCTGAGCAGGGTTTGAAGACATACTGGGTTAACTACAATAGCTACTTTCTGCTCATGCTCTTACTGCCCATTAAAATGTGTACAAAGTGTCAAAATTATGATTTTTATAATCTAGAACAACCTTAAAATGGTCAATTTCAAAGATTTTCAATATTTTGGGTGTTTGTGTCAATCAAAACAAAAATAAATGAAAGCTTAAAGTCTTTTGCCAGGTGAAATGTTCCTTAGCCTGTGAGCATTTTGCTGATCTGCAATTCACTACCATTATGACTTTACTGATGAGCACAGTGACAGCAACTAGTGTAGTGAGGGCTGAGGCACATTAAACACTTATTTCATCTAGTTTAGATCAGGAGATGAATAGATGACTAGATGGCAGAATCTTCTTGATTTTGTCTGAATGAACATGTAGAGCTGCAGAAGTGATTTGCTGCCATCCCCAGACTATCAGCAAGGTTGTTATTACCCTTATTCTGCTTGATAATGAAATAAGGATGAGGCAGACTGTCACACAGTCTCCCAAAATTGGAGGAGAGTCAATAGAGTGTCTGATTCACATCTAGAAGGGAACTATCGACAGCTCCATACCTGTGAGCACTCTCCTGCCTCTTTGTTCATGTTGGGGTGAGCGCTGCCGTGTAACACAGACACGTGTCCATACATGGCGGAGGAGGTTCCTAGAGCCAGTGTATCTATGTTTCACTGGTCAATATCCAGGGAACAAATACGTTTCCAATGTCACTTGGGAGCTGGGCAAGTGGGAATGGTTTTAGTTACAACAATCTACGTTAGTTGTGTCTCTGACTTGGGTAGACATCAGAGACAGGCAGATGCTGTAGCTCTTGCCATTTCTTGGTACCGACTGTCTAATTCTAAGACAGGAATTCTCCAGCATTCCTTTCAGGACGTATCATAAGACATATCTTTTCGACACATCCTTTTACTTCCAAAGCTTCTGTGTTGTCAGAGAAAGCACCTGGAAAGCACCGAGCTCTAGGAACCTCTGCCATTCAAGTGGGAGATTCTGCTACAGAATATAGCCATTTTTCAGAGGATGTATGCCCAAAATAAGAAGGTGACCTTAAAAGTTTGAATTCCACCCCTTCTGTAGTTCATGTGAAAAACCTGGTAAAATGCTTGTCTTGGCAGAGCTGTTTATGAAACTGACAGCTCTGGATTACGCTTGAGCCTTCAGGATTTTCGTCCCGTGAATATATGTGCTGAGTAAGTCCTCTTACACAACCCTTTACAATGATTATCCCTCATATCCTATAATCACACTAGGTTGATTATAATTAGCTAGAATGGATGAAAATTGATTATAATCAGCTTGGATAGATGAACACTAACTCCTAAAAAGAGAGTGAGGAGGGCTGACCTCCTGAAACTGGTCCTGTTTAAATATAAGAGAATGAGGTCTAGTATATGGGCTGCTTCACAGGGATTGCATTCTTTTCCTCTGGTTTAAAAATAAACAGGGCAGAGGGAAAGGTGTGATGCTTCCACTAACTCTGAGAAGGGCCAGTCTCTGCTTCATTCTATGAGAAACAAAAAGATCACAAAGCAAGGCATACTGAGCATGCACAAAGTCTGTAACGAACTAAATCAGAGCACAAATTTCTTTTTCCGCTATGTATCAGAATGCCTATTCTGAGAAACTGAAATAAGGATACTAACTCCAAAGAACTGCAGACTGCAACAATATACAGCTTTGAGCTTGCTGTTGAAGTAGTAACAACTAAAAGATGCCAGTTTCCTGCATATATTAGCTGCCCTAAGTTACAAGTGACAATAAAATAGAAAGCTGAAAGACTTTACCATTCAACGGCGCTTGCATTGAGAGTTGTATCTTTAGGAAGAAAATAAGCACAGTAGCGACTGTAACTATACTGAAGCTCTTGGCTGACATCTCAAGGAAAGACTTGTAAAATTCCGACAGTTCACAGTTTCCTTGCACTCTGAAGAAACTCACTTGTAGATATGTAGCAAATAGCAGAAGACACACAGAGTTTCTGCTAATGAGTTATTGCCCTTCTCTCCCCTTGTCTCTCTCCTTCCTTTTAGGACTGCTTTTTATAAAGCTCCTGAGACTCAACCCAAAACAAATGATGTAATCAGACCTGCCTCTAGGTCACAGCACCCTCAGAAAACTGATCATATCCTTCATTACCTCAGTTTTAGTGAGCTCCTCACAGGGCAGACTCCAGCTCTTGGAGAGGGAATTTAAATGTGGAACCTCAGAAATTATTTAGCAGAGACACAAATGCTTAAAAAAGCTGTCTTCTTATAGGCCATACCACAGTAGAGTTTTTCTAGCCTATTTCAGAGTGTCTCCTTCAGCTCCCATTTTTGGATCAGTGCGATTTAGCATAATGGGCCACTGTGAGGACTGGAGGGAGGGGAAGAGAAGTGAGGCTGTGTGTGGGACTGTTAATAACTCAGAGGGACCATGGACACTTGACATGAAAACCATCCAACTTGTCAGGAAGGGATTTTTTTTAGGCTGAAAGCTCTTGGAACCAGGAGAACACATGAAGTGGGGAGGAGTGAAAATTCATTAATAAACAGCCCCAGAGTCTAATGTTATGTTCAGGACATGTATGGACAGGGGTAAAGAGGAGCACAGGGTATAAGTTAATGTCCTCTTCTGAAGGTAATTGAGGAATAACCTCTTAAACTGAGTCCACTATGGATCACTGAGGAGCGGAAGGTGGGATTGGAGAGGCTATTGGTTTTAGCTGAGTACATTATTATTTATAATTGTTATTAACTACTTACTACATCTCAGTAACAGCTTTGTAGCATGTATTAGTTTTGACTGCTCAAACTTTATTTTCAGCATCTTTATTTATCAACTGCTATTTAATTGCTCAATGTTATTAGACTTGCTTATTTTTTCCAAACATCAGTTGTGAGGCTGATAAAGGGAACGGAAGGTTGACTGGATCATAGCTCGCTTCTGTCTAGATCCCAGGTAGCGACCTGCTGTAGAGCATGATTCTGGCCTATTGCTGCTCTTCTTCTGTAGCCGTGTCCTCCCAAGCTAGGCAGAGGAAGGCTGCAGAGAGCAGCAGCAGCTAATGAATGTCTTGTAGCCTTTTAGAAAGTAGCTGTTGCTGAGTACAGTTCCTCTCTCATACTTCTCCTTAGTATTTTGTAAACCTAGATTGTAATTCTGCTTGTTTTGGTTCAGCCAGATGTAATCTAGAGGGAGAGGGCATGAGCTACAGTGAAAATGTTTTTAACATGGCTTTTTAAGTGCTGTTGTCCAGAAAAGAGGCATGCTGTCTACCATGTTTGTACAGAGGGGCATGCCGAGTGTGTGGGCTATCAGCACACAGTTGTTACTGCATGCAGGACCTTCCCTAACCTGCCACAAGTTTGGAAATATAATTTTGTATGTTTCTGTAGAATAAATTGTTCTGTCATCAGCCTTCAGGTAACTGGCAACTTGTCCGACAAGCTGCTAAGGCTGCTATCAGTAACAGTTGAAAATTACTTCCTCTACAAAAAGGCCTTGTTGTGTAGGAGGATGTGGACTGAGTTATCTGCCAAACTGTGTTTTCATATCTCCTTCCTTCTTTTTTTCTGCCAGTGTTCTTGAAAAGTTCACCATGTTGAAGTATGCTCTGATTCTTAGAATTTCCCTCAGCTCTTTTTTGCATTTCCACAATCTACACCTCTCCTTCCCCAGTTTCTGCTGTAGTTTGGCTTCACATCCTTGGGAGGAATTCCAGGTAGTGCTTGTGCTTTCAAGGCTAGCTGGATAGAAAGCTCTTTGCTTGCAAAACCCAAGCCACAGAAAAAAAAAACCCAAACCTCCTTGACACAGTTACCTGCCTGTATTCTGCACAAACCACACAATGCTTGCCATTTTATTCTATCTTTAAGAAATTTTAGGATGCTAGCAAGTTGGTTTTCATCTCAGCATCAGTCCAAGGCAGAGACAGAGCAGGGTTTTCACAGATTGGTGGGGCTTATGAGAAGTAAATTCAGATCCCCAGTGCGACAGGTCAGGTTGAAATTTTGTGGTGTGGGTTTATCAATCTTTAACTTGCGCTGTCTCCTAACTTTAGTAGTGTTTGTCAAACCGGTAGTAACATATAGACTAACGTGATAATCATCCTGGAAAGTGCCCAGGACAAGTTTAAGGGAACTCATTATGCTGAAAAATGTCTTCCATGAATGTGGGTGTTTGCCATATTAAAATACATGTTTATAATGCAGTATGCAATAAGTAGAGCTAAGAACAGGGGGGATGAAAGATGATGTGGATCATGGAGAAAAAGCCAAAACACAACCACCCAGCAGGACCATGGGCTTCAGAGGAGACTCAGTATTGCTATGAGATTCCCTGTTGAATGGAACTGCAGAAGTGCAATTATGCTGTAATATAAGATGATTCCATATTCTGTTTCTCCCTAGTTGTGATTTCCCATTTTAAAGCTGCAGCAAAGGAATACAAAGGGTGAATGATAGGTTGCCTCATGTCCCAATGTTGGAGAAAAATTGAGCTTACAGTCCCCAGAGTTTGAGGCCCTGCCCCAGTTAGCAGGCAGCACTCCCCACCTGATGCAATTAAAGATCATGAATCCTTTTTAAAAGCAGGATGAAGTGCAGGGTGCTATCTGGCCTGAATATGGATTTGCTTAGCAGCTCCATTAATTCTGTTCCTCAGTTTTTCTACCTCGTTCTTCTCTAGAGCAGTTCATGGAAAAACTTTCAGTTTTGCTGTTCGCAGCTGAGAAGGTAGTGGAGCTTGGCTGGCTTATGCTACAAGAGTTCCCCGTAGCAATGATACCAAAATATTATCACCATCCAGCTGTGATCTAGCTAACCAGGAGTTTGCAATACAGGCTGACTTTCTCCAAATTACTCTGAAACTTTGGCTTCTGTGGCACCTTAACATGGCAAACACAATTAAGTATTAAACACTACCTCAGTCTCACAGTGTATGAACAGAACTGCTTTAAAAACAGGTAATTCCCTCTATTGAGGTGTATTTCAAAGGGTGGAAGATGCACTGTTGTCAGCAGTTATTTTCAGTCAAATTCTTCTGTACCAATTTTTCATCCCAATCTCTGTGTGTGGAATTGGGAACAGAAAAAAAGGCAGGACATTGCTTCCCAAAGCATAGTACTGTAGAAATTAGACAATGATAGGGTAAACGGCCATTAGGTAAGGAAAATCAGAGAACACACTTGTCATGGACATTTATGATTAGACCTGGGCAGTGACATGACCCTAGTCCATAACCAAGTCAGCCCTCTATTACATCTGTTCAAGAGCTATGTGTTTCTCCTATGCCTCAGGGCATATGAAGTGATCTCACTGCAGACTATCTTCCTGAGTAACTTAGATTAGCAAAATACTAATTTAGTTTGAAAATTTATTCTTCTGTTGTTTTCCATGATATATCTGAACATGTGCTGGACTTCAGGAGTTATGTATGTGAGCTCTGTTGAATGTAGTACACTGAGACTGTTATGACCACCAGTCAAGTTTATTACTGCTGCTTTCTGCAGTGCTCAGGCTTAAGTATGCTAAAAAAAGCAGCTCCTTGCTCATGTTTGTGGTTTTGGTATGGTAGCAATTGCAGTGGACACACAGGTCAAGTATTGCAGGTAGATGGACATGGGTAAACATCTTCATGTGTAAATATCCTTGTTTTGAAAATGGCTACACACATTTAGTTGGCCAGCACACGTTCTGCAGTTCATCAGCAAAGGAAATTCTCCTCTATCTCACTTACCTTTGAGTTCTACTAGTCTGATTACAAAAGCAAAGAAGGTCAGTTGGATCCAAAATAAGACATGAACTCAACATGTGCAATAACTAAAATCAGTCTGGGTCGTACTGCCATCTAGTGGAGTCTCACCCATTCACCCATCCACCCCCCGCGTTTGTGAGCTGGTGGATTTCGGGGTGACTGCTGGCAATGAGGCCCAGTGAGAGTGGGTGGGTGCAAGGCTCCGTTGCGGCCTGCTGTGGCACAAATGATTCAAACCCATGCTGGTTTTACTGGTAACCTGCTGTGTGTAAGCAAAAGATCTAACCCCAGGACTGCCTGAAGAATTTTGGAGGCCAAGGGCACAGCATTGACAGACAGATGTAGTCTAGTTGTCTCAGAAACCCTAACAATGCTTGGATGTTGGGCATTTTGCATCAGTGACCCAAGACAGAAATCTTTAAACTGAGTCCTGTTTCCATGTTTGAGCTGTGCTGGAATATAAACCTTGATGCCTATGTTTGAAATGTTAGTGCACACTGCCATTAAGTTCATCCTCTCAGAGCCTCTAGTTGTGTAGATAAAACAGGTTGTTCAGAGCTTCAATATTCACCGTCTTCTTTTTGACACTGGCTCCCCTAGAAAGGTCACTCTGTTGTTAAACTGGCCATTTCCACGTTATGGGATTTTGAGTGGTATTTTTATCTCAGGCAAGTTCCTTCTTTCCTTGATGTGATCTTCCTTCAGGCCTTTCAGTCTCTCAAAGCTGCATTTCTAAATTACTATGCAATGCAGGAAGTTGTTCAGTATCTTTACTTATATCATGTCTACCCTACTGATAGACCACATACTTTCAGTTAGTTGTTTGACGAGCAGATGAAGCTGAGAGTAGTTAGCCCTACTAGGTATTGCCTGTCTGCCTTTCACAGCCAAACGTTAGTGCTAGGAACACGTTCTTGCAACGCTGTGCACAGGTGAGGTGAAAACCGTAGGAATACCCTGCACCAGTTGGCTCCAGTTGCAGTGCTGGTTACAAGTGCTTCCTACATGTGATCCAAGACTGACAGAAGCAATTCGTGATAGCCAAGTTCTTTTTTATGAAAACACAGACTGCTGCTGAACCACTTGTTACTCTTTAATGAGCGGTTTAGGTGTACAAAATAATATGCTGTGGATTACTAAAGAGTGAGGGGAGGAGGGAGAGCAGTAGAATCAGTAGATGCAATAGTAGATGGAAATGCTGGACTGCATGCTGTCAGGTGTCACGTATGGCTGTCCCAGTTCTGCCTTCCTTCCTAGTGGAAAGGCCTGAACCTCACTTATGTTTGGCCATAGGAGCGTATCTAAGAGAGCTGGAGGGGCTTGTGGTCTGTTAAATTCAGGAGAGACTAACCCAAAGCCCTGGATCTACATATCTTGACTTCAGGAGCTGAATTCTGGTCTTGGTTGGTGAGGCACAACCAGCCAGGCAGGCAGAAGCTGGAGACACAGGAGCAGCCATGGGATAGCTCTCTTGGAAATCTACAGCTCACTCTGATGAAATCGTAGATCTGTTTTCTGCCTTCTAAGCTTAAGTGCCGTAGTTTCTACTGTTGCACTTTTGTAGCTTGAGTCCTACGGCTCAGTGTTGCACAGGCATGCATGTATCTGTATGCACTTCAGTGTGACTCAATTAAAAATGAAACCCAGAAGCACTCCAGTGGGTACAAAAAGGAGTTTTAGTGGAAGTCCCAGAAATTCATTTTGAGTCTTGCATTTGTCATCCAGTGACAAACCATTAGCCTGCAAAACCAGCAGATGTTCTGCTCTGTTCCAAAGCTTGGATCTTGCTGGCATCCGATGACTCTTCAAAAGCATTTGGAAAGTGGGAACTAGGGATAGCTGTAATGTCATCCCTGGAAATTAGTATTTAGTCTTCTTGGCTGTATAACTAGGACTCTCACCTTAGGAATCACTAGAAGAGGACAAAGAGATCCCAGAAAATGTGTGTATGAGAGGGAGCCCTTGAAAAACCAACTTGTTAATAATATTTTGGGTGTCTCAAAATAGGAATATATAATAAATATATAATAAAACAACTAGGAGATGGATGTATCCATTTAATTTTTTTGAAGGGATACATCAAGATATAAAATCATTACTAGGTAGCTAGCTATTAAAGATAAATGCATATTAACTCCTTATTGGCAGAGATCAGGCTTTGAAGGGAACCTTACATTATCAGATAAACTGTGGGGACAGTAGACAACCTTCTTTTTCTTGGCAAAGGCACCAAATGTGCGTCCTGAAGCACAATGCGTAATGGTAGATTTTTTTTCTGCTGTGTTTTCATTTTGTTCTTGCCTCGTTTTCATTACATCAGCAAGTTTGGAAGGTAAGAACTACTTTTTAAAAAATCCTTCATATTGGAGATGATGCACAAAACCAAGATACTGATCACTGGTCATTACAAGCCACAGAGTTAGAGCAGGAATTCATAAATCCAACGCCCTGCCCTCTAAATTATATTCTACCTCTCTGAAATTCCCTGTATGTTAGTGATTTTTCCATCTGCCCTCCCAGAAATATTATGCCCTTATGGAAGAAATTTCTGCTGTAGCAGAATAGCCCAGTGAAGTCAAATTCAAGGGTTCTTGCGTGTTCTGCAGCATATGCTAAATGGGCTGGTAACTGGCAGACTGAGCAGAGCAGCACTCCAGGATTTCCCATGTGAGAAGCCCAGGCATGACTGTGTGTGGCCACTTGCACAAATGCAAATCAATTTCCCCAATCTTTTTTCTGTTCAAACTAGTATTCAGATTTAGAGCCTCTCTTCCCTGAAGTCAGCTCTCAAACAGATTTACAGGAGCATGTAAGATCACATCAGGCACAGAACTAAAACTCCCTCTGAGTGCATATATTGGTTTGTTCAGAGTATGTTTTTTAGCAGGATTCATTTCTCTTGAACTGCTGGGTCGAATTTAACCTATTACAGTAAAATATGACTGCAGAAGCAGCTTGGCCTTGGGTCCCAGCTGTTGGGAAAACTCAACTTGTGTTTAAACAGTAGACTCAACTGTGATGCTCAGAATAGGTTAAGCAGCACCCATAAAAGAAGCAGACTGAATGCTGTATTTACAGTGGCTGTAACTATCACCATTTAGAAATATTTCTAATCTTGGCATGCATGTGAGTCAAAAGTCCAAATATATTGCCAGTTAATTTCAAGGCATTACATTTGGTTTCTGAGAAAAAGACCTGTCTAGTATCCGCTTAGTTGCATGTGGGGAATATATGCAATGAATAACAAACTGAGTATACACAAAGGTAAACATTAACCTTTTTGGTGCTAATAGATAATATGACCTAACGGAGGTTCTCAGTCACAGGGTTGAGGTAGATACGCTGCTTTGTAATGAACTGTAGGTGTAGGGACTGGCCATGGTTGCTGCGTGCTCTGCAAGGGCATGGCTTATTCTATATAACTTTCAGGACATGAGGATCACCGCGTATTTGAGTGGGTTCCCAGAGCCCATTCAGGGGAGCGACTGACGCTGCTCCTAGGTGTGTCGTTCTCTAAGTCAGCAGCGTTCTGCAGTGGGGATGGGGAAGGTTTCCCAAAGATTATGGAAAACTGCTGGCTGTCTATCTTCAGTAAACGATATTGGGGATTGGTTTTTGCTTGAAAATAGGAAATAATTATAATAGCCTCTCTAGCCTTTTGTAGTCAGAAGTACTCCTTTTTGAATACACTGTTGGTTCCTAAACCTATTCAACCTTCTAGGAATTGTGAACTGCAGAGTAGAGGGAGCTGGCAGGAGGAAAATGAGCTTTGCAGACAGGCCATTAAGCCTGAGTCATTACTATTGAAATCTGTGTTTTAATATTGTGCTACATCCCTGCAGTGTTGAAATGTTTGCCTTTTTAGGGTTTGGCAAAGAAAACAGGAAGACGCAAAATTTGCTGAAGGCCTAGATGTAGATGGGGAGCACTGAGGACAGAACTGGTCAGCTTAAACCAAATGCAGCCTATCCCTAATAGGGCGGCCAGCCTGGTGAGGATCCTGGGCTTTGAAGGCATGGCCAGGGAGTCAGCACTCTGCACAGCAGAGTCCTTCCCTGCTTCTCTGCCAGTAATTCAACAAGAAGCTCCTTTAATGAGCCTGAGCCAGTCATTACAGTGCCAGCTGTTGGTAACTCAAGGGCTGGGGTGCCATGTGCCTACGTTCCTGCTTCCCATTTCCTGCACCAGTGCATTCTCCAGGCTGCCTTTTCCCCCTTGCCAACACGCCTCAGTAGGATACCAGATTCTCTGCAGAATTACCAGAAAATAATATGGAAATTTTGGGAGGAGTGCTGGGCATGACCGTTTAGTTTCCTTCCTGGAAAAAAAGCAGAGATAGTCCTTTTACATTATGCTACTCATCTTTGCCTCATGGCTGGGAGCAGAAGGGAGGGGAGCTCACTCAGCAGTACCTTTCCACTTTTCCAGCCTGATGTGTGGAGATGCATGAATCTGCAGAGCCCTCTGTAAAGCAGGGGCATCTTGTTTTGGTCTTTGGCTCAGAGCACTATCTCTTCTGAGGTGCTGTATTGTGGTACTAACTAAGCAATAATGATGGGGCATAAAGTTAAGAATATTTCACTGTGATGTGTTCTGAAGCATATTAAAATGGGGTTTGTAAGGCAAATAGAGGAGAAGCATTAAGTGTTAGCTCTCTTCATCTCTTGCGTTTATCCAAATAATGGCACTACGCCTCTAGAGAAAGAGCCCTCACTCTTTTCCTTACAGTCTTTGATCTGTCAGACTGTCATAGGTTCCATTTTATCAGAGACTCAGATCTTTCCCCATTGTTAGAGTGGAGCTGAGGACCTAAGTCACTGAATGGGGGAATGGAGGAGAAGTGATGACTATATGAATGATGTGCAACAAGAATTGGTGTCTCAAATAGGCTCCAATAAATTTCCTTGTCGCCTGCCAAGATGGTGACCCCTGCCACCACATGAAAAGCACAAATGGTATCCTTTGTTGTGAAAGGTTACCTAGTAAAGCTGTGTGAAATAATAGAAGAATCTCAAAGGCAAAACTTCTGTGGTCACTGCTGTGACTAACAGGGCTTCTCTGTACTCATTTAAAAATGTGTTGAGGATTTGCTTGTGTGTGTGGGATGAGAAAGTATCCCTGCAAGCTGGTAACAGACCAGAACAAGTTTCCACCAAAAGTTTCCAGCAAACCTAAAATGTGAATTCATGGTGCTCCCAGGTGGGCTTTATATAACAACTAAATAATAGGTATACACTTGTGAGTCACTATATTTGTCCTGTCTGCACACACTGGAAAGCCCTAAAGTGTGGTTAAAAAAAGGCTCAAGCAAACAGGTCAAGAAGCAGAGTACAGCAAAGTGAGGCATTCTGCTAAAGATGGAACACAGCTTTCTTCTCATTGATCCTTCTGGATCCTGCCAGAAATACTCCTCAGAATAACAGGATCGTTTTTGTTGCTGGCCTCTGCTCTGTCTGCTTCATTCACCATACATGGTCATGGTGTTGGCTCAAGAGCTTAAATGTGAGACACTGAAGGAGTAGCCAGACAAAAATCTTGCTATAGGGAAGACAGGCATTCAGTCACTTGCATCGTCAGTTCTGGTCTGGGTTCTAAGCTGGCAGCGTAGGAGGAAGTGATCTGAACAGGATACCAGGAGTCCCCATGCTGGATTTCAGTTTCTGACTGTGTGACTGACTTCCTTCTGCTTAATTTCTGTCTCTACCCTTTGTAAATAGCTGTAGACGCTGCATACTTTCCATATGGCAGTCAACAAGACCTACTATAAGCAGTGTGAACTGGGGAAGCTCGGAAAAATGGCCTCACTGCTCTGCTTCCTCCTTCCACTGGTGCAGTTGTGCTCTTTGCTCTGAGCATAGAAGTTCACTGCAGTTGATGCTGCTGCACAGAGGATGAATGCAAAGGCCCCTTGTTACCGCTCCACTAGCTTCATCAACACAGGCTGGCTGGCTGGCTAGAGTCAGACCAGAAGTCCTTTCGTTTCTCTTGGAGTGTCTATGTGGCTGAGGGATGTTATGTGCTCATTAACTTCTATGCAACTCTAGTTCTCCTTCTGTTACAAAACAAAACCAAATAACTAAGCCAAGTCTACTTGTGACTGGGGAGAAAAAAAAAAAAAGAAAAAAGAAAAAGAAAAACAAACCCAAAAATTCACTTTACAGGTTTTTCCAAAATATCTTTAAGCTGTCTGGAGTGACTCACTGATGTCTGCTACACATCAGGAGATCTAAAGGTATATTTTAAAATAAAACTAGAGAGATGACTATTAACTCTTCTTCAGCCTCAGTTCCAGAGGTATTTATGGCTTAGTGTTCTGCATTGAGACTGTTCTAAATCAACAGGAGAACCTATGCTTAAGCTACTACAGGATGATTAAAATAGCTGTCTCCTCATGTTGGGCTTGCAGAATGAGCTCTGCCCGTGCAGAAACTCAAGGCAAGCTGTGCTCCAAGCAGTATTTTATTAGCTTTGGAGACATAAAAAGCTTGCTTGTTTGTCTTGCTGGTAAACTTTGCCAGTCATATGTTGGCTTTAAAAGTCAACGTGAAGCAAGTCAGTGTGGTAGTTTTCCAAAAATGTAAATCTCTTAATAGTGACTGCAAAAGCCAGGGAGTTTTGGGGGGGCGGAAGAGGGAGAAGGAAATGGGGACCAATTCTTTGCATGAAAGCATGAAAAATGAGCATGTTTTAAATGAAATATATTCTGCTTATATTATAATAATATGTCCCAAAAATCTTCAAAAATATTGTCATCCAGAAATGCAGGGAGTCCACATCTTCTGGCCTGTACTCCCTTTGGGAAGGCAATGCACCACCAGTGGTGCAGCTGCTGGTTTGAAACCTCCCCATGAGGGGGGGTTTCATGCAGCCCGTGGAACATGGAGCTGTTGGAATTCTCCCACCAGCTTGTTCACTGCAGCAGTCTTGTGTCCAGAGCTGCTGTGATATTTCATACATAGCAATAACCACATTATCATAGCAAAGAGGGTGAAAGGGGACCAGCATAACCCAGGACTGTAGATTGTAAGCATTCCTGAATAGCCTCTCTTATTACAGAACTGGGAACTGCTGCAAACCATTTGCTTACAGAGGTGTTACTGGGAATGGGAATGACTTGTTCACTGACAGGCAATGCATGAAGAGTTTGTCCACATTAGGTGCACAAACCTGTCCACACGATGGTGAGTCAGATGGGTTTTTAATTTCACTTTTAATATCATCCTTTAATTTCAGCCCTTAGTGATGCATCTTCACAATCCCTGATGACTTGCAGCCAACTAAGTAAATATAACCTCAAACTGCTAAAACTCTGAAATATTTGTAGTTCTCTCTGAGAACAGAACAATTTGCAAACAATATAAGCAGCGTGTGCCAAGAACACATACAAAAAGTACACAGTGCACATACTTGCAGGAAGAAGTCTGCAGGCAGTCATAAGTCTTAACCTTCCTTGTACATAGATACATTGTGGTTTCATATTGCTAATGGTTTTACAGCACCACCAACAATATTTGCTCATTTTCCCACATGACAAGGTGACATACCGGTTCTCTTTCTGCAGTTAACAGCCAGGGTTGACCCTAGACATTAGCAAAATAGCTGCCTGGAATAGCAGCCTACTGGCAGCAGAAATGCCTATGCCACAACCCTAGACAACCAGTCTGGTTGTGGCTATGGTTGGTGTTTAGGCAGAAGGAGATGGGATGGGTACGGCAAAGTTTGGAATCAGACTGATCAGCAGCCCAGCAACTGAAGTTGCTGTTTTCACTTCTTTTCTTTCCTTCCTATCTTCATGGCTGGAGTGGCTCCACCCCAGCCTTTTATCCTAGGAATGGCAAAATGCAGTGATGTCTATGTGGATGAGAAGCTGTAATGAGAAGTCAGGACCACAAAATGCAGCAGGTCTTACCAAGCTTACTCATTTACTGCCTGGAACATCTGTTGGGTCCCTGCTGTTGAAGCACACTTTTAACAAAAGGGAATTATAGAAAGGAAAGCTTTTACTGCAGTTATGTGTCACCTTAGATTCTTTTAGACACAGAGATCTCAGAAGATACAGAAATGCATGTTAATGTGGTACAGCGTCGCAGTGAATTGGGGATGGTTGCATTATGTGAGCGTGGATGAGTTACTAAGCACTTCCTGAGGCAGTGCCAGTAAATAATTTTCATGGTGCACCATAAATTCTTGGCCACACAGGCATTACAGAAAGCAGCCTGGGTAAATTCTAGAGTCTACCAGGTAGAGAAGTAGTAATGTAGACCCGTAAATATTTGTAAACAGTTGCCTTAGTTATATTGAGTCTAATTATACAAGGCTCTGAGTGAAAAAAATAATAGGCATTGCAGATTTAAAATGCTATAAAAGGTCTTCAGATAATTTTCTTGAGTCTTCAGATAATTTTCTTGAATGTGAATTGTATCACACTACATACTAACTTCCTGATCCTTCCCATCTACAAAATGCCATGCATTTAAATGATTAAAAATATATTTAGTGTGAAGCAAGTCAAAATCCCAGAAAACTGAGCTACATGTCTGTTCGTCAAAATTCTTCACTGTGTCAGCAGTTCATAGAACCTCTTTGATTAAGGCACTCAATAGCCATTGGCACATTCACCCTTTGCTATAGTGAGTAAATCAGTTTGGTGTTTGGAGCTTAGCAAGACCGCTTTGAAAGATCTTGTACTGCTCATAGGGTGTCCCAGTGGCTTCTTATTTCAGAACAAGCTGGGTATCTCCCTCTCACTGTATTTTGCCATCTCAGTTTCAAGTTCTAGCTAGAGCAGAAAAATTTTAGAAGGCCTTGTTCAGTCCTTGAATTAGCAGATGTTAAGCGAAGGGAGTGAGGAGAGGAAATCTGAACCGATGGTCTCCTTTTTCACAATTCAGATTGCTGCTCAACATTGTGAATAACTGAGCCTGAAGAATAATGTAATAACAAATAATATAATCCTAGTGACATGTCAAGAAAATTCCTATTTCCCTGGTAATGAGCTGATCTCCAATCAGGATAAAATGCTGCTATTTGTGAGCTAACAAGTCTTATTCAATGCAGTTATCAGTGAAGTGTATATACTGTCTTTGTGTACAGTGGCAAGTTTTTCCCAGGGATACTTTGCTTTGGAGTCAAAACACTTCAGAATCAAAATGCTTGGAGACATTGGCACCTTTTGTGTTAATATTTACAGTTCTTTGTGGTCAGTAAAGTAGAACCAAGATTTAATATGTGCGCAGTACAGTACAAAATTCTTTGTACAAAACTAGAAGCAAGTACGTGCAGCAGAGAGAGAGGTGGGATGCCTTTGTAGGTTACAGCAAACAAAGACGCAAAACCAGCTTGTAGAGTATTTTGGCTATCAACAGTCTTTAATACAGAGGGAAAAGTGAAATTGTTTGTGTACAGTTACAGTTCACAGATACATATGATACTTTTACTGTAGTAATATTCTACATGGAAATAACAGATGTTAGAGGTGAAAAAAGTCATATTAGTTCACCCAGTTCATCCTGGGAGTTTTCTATCATACCATTTTTAAGCATTTGGAATAGAACTTTAGATATTAATCAAAACACTGCTTTTACAATGTTTTCTTTACATGTTCTTTTCACAGGCAAATAGATTTCACATTCTGATTCCTGAGTTTTATCTGAAATAGTATCATTCTGTACCATCTCATTCTCTTCCCAATCCTCCCAGATTATCATCAGAGTAATTCTTCATTTAATTTTTGTGACTGGATTATTGTCTATTTTCCTTAGACTGTTAACAAGCTAACTGTAGCAGTGAAATTCAAAACCTGCAGGTCATTTAAACATGCAGTGTTGGTGGCTTAGAACCATCTATGGTTTTGCCCCATGTGACATAAGAAATAGTACTAGTGATTTTTAGGTTCTGGAGTTACTCAAGTGCTTTTGAACAGTTTCTCCTTCCTTGATCAAACAGATAGGTGGATAGGCTGGTCCCAGCTATGACATTTTCCAGGCAAATAGGTAGTACTAGGTTTTCTTTCAACAGGATGTTTGGGAATTCTCTGTGCTCTGACACAGTATGTAAACTGAGCTGCCTATTTTTTTTTTAATATACCTGTAGTCCTCTTGTTTGCCAAAAATTAGTGAGTAAGCCTTGTTCAGTTGTGATGAAGAGGAATTAGCTATGTTGGCTGTAAAATGTTCTGTTTTGATTAAGACAGGATGAAATAAAGCCTGCTGATCTTAAAAGTAGCTTAAGCAGAAGTACAGAATCATTATTATATTTTCAAGACTACATTTGGAAATAATATAATATAAAATTTACATAACTGACTACAGTAAAAGCTAAATGCCAGTGAGATGAAATAATAGTGCTGGATGTCACCCTGATGCACTTGCATTACTGAACAGACTCTGGAGGACAGTATAACAATTGATGAAGGTGGTGTTGAAAGCTGCCAGACATGAGAACTTTCAGGCATTTGTTTAAAGCATGAATTAAAATAACCCTTCGTCTGTACAAGTAACACATTAAGAAAGCAATGTGGAAAATTTAAAAACCATTCAGTTGATTTGTAGCATTTATTTTTCACATCTTCCTTGATTCAAAAAACCTGCCGCACAGAATAGTCACATTCATCTTTCTTTATACCTTGCATTGTGACCAAACTGTGATAGTGCAGACAAAGCAAAGTTTGGATCAGAGTTAAAGCGTTGCCTTTGTTTGATAGGATGCTTCTGGAATCCTTGGAAAAGTGATGTAAAATTAGCATAGGCTCTCAGAAATGAAAGCACTAGAAGATCCTATGAATATCTGTTGGTTTTGTTGAAAATGGAAATTCTGGTAAAAAGACTACAGCTCTTTGCTTGTCTGTTGCAGTACTCTCTTCCTTCTACTATTGCTCTCTTCTCCCCAGCTAGAGCTCTCAGAATACAGGGAACTAGAGCCATGTCCTCAGGATTTCAACTCACTCACCTGGGAGATCAGGCTGCAGCAGATTTCCCACTTTTTGCATTCCCATTTAGCATTCTTAACACTGTTGCAAATGACAAGATTATTTTGGATACTTTTAATACTATGGTGCCGTTTGTTTCCTGCAGAGGAGTATCCAGTCTAGAGGACTGCATCACCTCAAAATACCTTTTCCAAAATGTCTGCTTCTAGGAACTGGATTTTGCAGGCATGCTCGGCAACAGGAGAATTGAATCTGTTACAATAGACTTAATGGAATACCAATTTGTAGTCAAGGCCCAGAAAATGCTCAATCTCTTTGGACAAACAAACTGTGGAAAAGGACATGTGACTAACACATTAACAAATTGTGCCTTTGGCCCATTCCGACTCATGGGCTTGGAGGAGAGTGAAACTGTTGATTTCACCTGAAAGAAACAAAGGCAGCTTCTCAGCTAGTCTGAACTCAAGTTAATAGAACAACTCCAGTATCTACCACCTGGGGAATCTGATCTATAGTTCTGATTATGTGAAAGAACATCCTTCTAGAGAAACATATATATATACACACATGCAGAGGAAAACACAAGGGAAAAAAACCCATATATATATGTGTGTGTGTGCATGTTTGTACACAATCCAGGCCACATGGATCCTATCGATAGCATGCAATTTCTTTGGCCAGTTTCCTTCTTTTCTGTGTATTTTAGGGAGCACAGCTGCTCTGTAGACCTCAGATACATACTTGAATTAGACTTAAAAAAAAGTAATCTTCTGCTCTGATGGAATCTATATCAGCCTAATACAATTGTACTGCTATAGTCAATGTTATTCCCCACAAGAAGCAACTCATTAAGAAATGAGGGATCCGTCCTTAGCACTGAAGAGAACTATTAATCCAATGGAAGTAGAAGTTCACGTAGTGTAAGCAGCGGGGAACGAAGAACACTTCTGTCCTTTGGCACTACCTGGTACCTTTGCACAATACTTTGTGACACACCGCCCCCTCAAGGTATGTGTACAGAAGTGTCGTGGACGTGCTTTGAAGGGAGTCTTGCCTATTCACACTTTAATCTTATGTTCTAAATACTGTCACAGATCCTTGCTCTGGTCATTTGCCTAGTTTTAAATTTTTGTCCTTCATCTTGGGCATCTTGCCTTTTAGAAAAGAATCTTGAACCTTGTAAAGGAAGTTGCTTGTGGTGTTATGATCAAACACCGAAAAAGTGTGTGACCTTTATTTTCAGAGGACATGCAGGAAATAGAAGTAGATTTGTTAATGAGACAACATGCTGCCGGAAATGTGCTTGTGGTATTTAATGTGCTGTAGCATAGTTTCATACACAGATGCATGCAGCTAAGCTTCTGTCCGCTGCAGAGATGGTATATAAGTCGCAGAGCTGCTAGGCCAGCCTCTAGTAAAGGTTGTCTTTAGCTGAGATCCTGTATTAGAACTTACATATATTCTGATGCTTTCTGTTGATATTTTACATGCCAGTTGTCTCTCCCAGTGTTGCATCTGCACTAAGTAAAGAATTAATTTCTTTGTGGTGCATTTCTGTGTAGTCTCTGTTGTTATTGCCATCATATCTGAATGTTTCACTTTTACACTTTTGGGAAACAAGAGGTGAAAGCCCAATCAAGTTTCTGCTAGGTCTGCATTGGCATGTAGTGTTTTCAGTGTGTTTACTACTTTGTGTGTTCAGAGCAAAAGGCTTGCTAATATCCTTTTCAGTTGAGTGTTCAGGGCACCTGCCAATCTCATTACACACATTCTGAGTTTACCACTTAGAAAAGAAGAAACTCGCCATGGGAGATGATAGTCTCTCTATGCCTTTAATCTAGAAATTGAGGATGGATGTTTAGCCATAGAGATAGGAGGACTCCAAAATGTGTGCTCTGAGCAGAGCTGGCCTCTTTTCCTCAGCTGTAGTTGAGAAGGAGGTTAGACTTCTAACTTAAGCAAACAGGTCTATTTAGTAAAAAAATTGGTTTAAATAACTTGCCAGGTGGCATGCAAAAATTGTCTGGCAAAGACTGAATTAGAGTTTGCATTCATTCCAGTCCTCCAGCATTGTCCCTTCTCCATTCCACGCTCTCCAGTTTCTACAGCAAATGAGGAAATCATCTAAGGCAACAATCTGCTTCACTTGATCCATTGAGTGATGTTCATCTAGTGATTTTCAAGGAAGCCAAGATCACATGGAAAATTCTGCTACTGCATCATTAGACCATATCATAATACATACACAAGGGAGGCAAGTTAATGTTTTCAGGTATTTAAGACCATAGATTTTATTTCTGAGAAATACAGCAGAACTAAAGAACCCTCCAAGCAAACTTCCCCACTGTAAATTGTTAGCATATAAGCAAGGTACCAATTCAGGGCCAAAGTCTAAGCTCAGATGCTGTCAGATGGAGCATAGATGGATGACTACTTATATCCCACAGAGGATGTTGTATGGAATAGCTCTGTTTTAGTAGAGATGTTGATGTGCTATATTAAATAGAAATTTCTCATTTATAATGCTAATTCACAGGCTCCTGTTCTGCACTGATTGCACTTATTGTGAGCATGCCTATAGAATTTATTTTAGCTATCATCTAAATTATTCTGATCTGAGGAAAGATGGGAGCGAGAGATTGGACTCCAGTTCCAAATCAAGTGATTTGTACTCAAGAAATCACACTGAAAAAGCAAACTGAAAAGGATAATTATACCCAGAGCTTCTACTCCAGTTTTCCTCTGCATTCAACATGTACGCCTCACTGCAAGCCACTTAAAACTAAACTTCTTGTAGTAGTGCTTTTGAGATCCAAGTGCTCATAGAGTTGCATTATTGATCAATTATTTTTCAGTAGGCAAAGAGGCTGCATTACAAATATACTTATTGCTCTTCTCAATTGTCCTTATGCATCCTCACAAATGTGATAACTAACTGCTATGTATCATGACTCCCTAACAAACAAATTGAATCATCCTTACTTGAGTATTTCTCTTGGCAACCAAAGATAAAAAATTTAAAGGCTACCGCATTTGCTGTGGGCATGGCAACTAAAACAAGAAACATGCAAGTATTTGGGCAAAATTACACTTTTAAAAGAGTTTCACTAAATGGCTGTCAACCCACAAATGAAAGGAGGAATAAAACTCCATTATTATCTTGCAAAGGAACAAGGTGTCACAGTGTGGATGGTTTTGGCTCCTAAACATGAAACATCAGGCATGGAAGATGAAGGGCCTATCTCGGTAAACTGACACCTTTTTATTTAGTAGTTTTTCACAGCTAAATGCTGCCCAGAGAAGTTATAACTGATGTCTGCCGTTCTAGGAAATGCTGGGCTTAGCAGAGTTATGCAGTCCCTCCCAACCTCCTGCAATTCCAAGCAACTTTTGTTACAGGGATCTTAATAACTCCACAGCAGGGGAGAAAGGGCATTTTTCTTTGTGCGTTATCTTGCAAGTTGAACAGTTGCATCTTAAAATAAAGGTAATAGATAGTGATCAAAGGCCTCTTAAATTAAACTAAAGTCATGTGGTTTGTTTTTTTTTCCTTTGAGAAGTCTGCAAGTTTGCAGCCTTCTGGACTAAAAAGAGGAACTCTAAGAGAAAGCAGCACATAGGCCATATATCTCTAGACATTTTTGAGGATGTCTTCCACAGTCCACTATGTTTATTACAGTTTTATTACAGTTATTTTACAGATCATGCCTTTTCATCTTCATCTTCTTTTAAAGATACTGCTAGCACTCCACTCCCCCCCCATCCCCACCGAAATAGTAACACTCGTTCCTATCTGCTACCCCGTTCAGACTGTTACTCTGTTAAGTCCATGAGGGGCTTGGGGAAACAAGATGGCCATCTCCTATTGACTCTTACTTCGTACTTGGATCTAGTAGTATCTTGCAAGAAGATACTCTTCCAACATGGCTGTGCTTATAAGAACTGTTCTAATACAAGGTATTGTAGCTCTACTGATTTCAATACATTGCTTTTGGTAGAGATGTGGTAGTTCATACTGGCAGGGGTTCAACTCCAGTGACTGTGCAAGGCCATACTGTTCTTTTGAGACACCCTGGGTTTGTTTACATAGGAAAGGGATTGGTTCTCCTCTCCAGGTATATTATATCAACTGTAAAGTAATGAATGGGAGTGCTAAAATGAAAGTAGATACTTAGAAGTATTTAAACACGTTTATTTTACCATATTTAATCATTGTTAACCAGCTCTTTACTTCTGAAAGACTAAATATACTACTAGTAATCCACAAGTGAGATAAGAACTGACTGTTTTGGTTAAACTCTGGTTGCAAAATACTACTGAGAGAAGGCCAAGTGACACTGCTACGTAGGGGAAAATGAGAAGGGCAGATCCAGCTGAGGTTTCTTTCTCATCGTTTGTGTGTAAGGATGGGTGGGGCATGATGAGAATTAAATGTAAGCATTGGTTAGAAAAGAGAGAAAGCAACTGCGGTCAAACTGCTGCTTTAATTTAATGTATGTCTTCATTATACATTGTGGCAGAGGGTGGAGAAGAAACAAAAGGACCCCTTGGCTAATGTATAAACACGCTAACCTGACTGCCTTTTTGCTCCTTAAACTTGTATAAGTAAGTGATTCTTAGGTGTATATCAAAGTTGTGTTGTATGAAACAATTTTTAAAATTCTGTCCTCCCAATTCATTTCTGCTCTATTTATACAGTATTTGTATTAGAATACTAATACAATATAGAATTAGAATACTAATAGAATATGGAAAACCATACAAACACATGCTTTCTGTAGAACCTGTAAAATATATGTTGGGAATGTTACTTACCTGATTGATCAAACTGACAGTTTTGAAGGACAGGGGATATGTGAGGAAGCACCATGGTTTTGTGTCAAGATAACATTTGCAGCCATTTGATTCACAGTTGGGTATCTGTGAACTAATTCTGTTTCTAACTACACAGCTAGAAATACAAACTCCACTGAGTGTAGTCGAAGTAGTTTCTGATGCTGTGGAAAAATGGATCTTTCATGCTTTCGATTTTCCCCCCTGTAAACACAGTGAGAAAGAACAAAGGGGCTGAAGAACAGCGTTCTGCCAAGGAGATTCGTGAGCACTATTTGATATTATCTCATCTGAAAATCCATACAGAACTGTCAACTGCTAAAGTAATCTTCTACAAAATAGTGCTGCGCCATTTAAAATACATGGAGATAGATGCTTTTCCTGTGTATATGCAGATCACACGATGGGCAAAACCAGTGACAAAATCGTATTTCTCGCATTAGTTATGGTAAAAGAAAATGTCTAAAACTCCTAATATGCAGGAGGAGTCACAGTTCCTTAGATTAGAAAAATCCCCACTTTTTCAGGTATTACGGTGGTGGACTTTACTTGCTCCATTTGAAAAGGAACTGAGTATTTTCAGTACAACATTTGTATTGATCCAGCATAAGCTCGCGAACAGCCGGGCCGCACAACTGTAACTCCGCGTCGTGTGGAAAAGCTGTAACGCGACATCTGTACTTCTGTTGCCACTGAACCTAAAGGTTACAGCCGCAGCGCGGGAAATTCAGTGACGAGCTAAATTCGAGGCCAGGTAGCTAAAAAAAAAAAAATCGTGAGGCGAAGGTATTCGCAACTGACCAGCAGAGACACGAGATCACCACGACTTCCCCTTGTCTCT
>JAVJGG010000002.1:4403161-4427554 GCA_035590195.1 Aviceda cuculoides | reverse complement strand
CCCCCCCGGGGGGGGGGGGGGGGGGGGGGGGGGGGCGGACAGCCCCCGCTCCTGCCCCGGCCCCGGCCTTGCCTGCGCAGCTTTGTCCGGCGCGGGAGGCGGCCGGCCGGCCCGGGGCGGGCAGCAGACTTCTTCGTCTCCGCCGGGGGCCGGCGCCCCCAGCCCCGCCGGGCGCGGAGGAATGCGAGATCGCTGCTCCCGGCTCCTTTTGTCTGGCTGGAGGAGCTGCCTGCTTAGCCCTGCCCAGGGGAAACCTGGCCGCGGGGACCCGGTGGCTGCTGCAGCGTCGGTGTGCTCCTTAAATCAGTCTGAGATTACTTTTTTTTTTTTAATATACTTTTTTTGAGGGCTTTGGAGAGTGTAGTTGTAATTGGACTGCTGAGGCTGAAGGCGACGCGTGGGCCCCCCCTTCGATCCACGGAGCAGCTCAGCGAAGGTGGTCTGGGGGGGGTCTGGGAGTCACGCTCACCTGCTCTGCTGTGTGGGTCGGTAGGAGTGTAGAGGTCGTCTTTTTTTAGTACTTTGCTCACTGATTTAATAATGCAAATTACCGTCTTTGAAATTTATCCTGTCTTCAGGACTGTCCCTCACATGATCTTGTTTGTTCAGGGGCTTTTCCTTTAAAGGTGCCGTGCCCAAGGTGTTTTAAATTTAGCTTTCTAATGGATCACCGCACGCTTCTGCACAAATAACTGCAGATGATTGCTTTCATTTTGGGTACTTGTTTTTGTTTGCTGTAACTGTAACGTGTTTAGTTATGCTCGGTATGAAAGTAGACACGACCAAGTGCGTTTAACGTAGGAAGTAGGCCCCACTTTGAGCAGCAGCGTGACTTGCGCCTACGGGCACCGGAGAGAAAGCCTCGTTCGGAAACAACTGATCAGGGAGTGCCAAAATCCTAGATATGTTTTAAGGTGTTCCTTTTTTAAAGGAAAGATGGTTGTCCTTTGTCTCGCAGTATCGGTGCTTTGGTGTGGGAAGGCAGTTGCTTACTTGAGTTCTTCCCTGATTGCAGTTTCCTGGAGCCAAGGTGTGGTAGTGCCGCTGCTTCCTTTGGCAAAACCAGTTATTTTACTCTGTAATGCTTTTGATTTTAGAGGGAGTACACTTTACAGTGGAATAATGTGGAGAATGATTAGAAGGAAAGGAGGAGTACGGGAAAATCTGTTCTCCCTAATGTTTCTTTACTGAAAAAAAATTAATAACAGGAAGTCTAACTCTGTAGGTCTATCTCTTATCTTCAGACTATCAAGGGTAAGCAAAGTTGTCAGCCAGAAGCATATGGCAGTAGGGAACCACCCTTTGGAGAACTTTAAAAAGATAAAATTGTCAAAACTAAAATATATATGCTCAGGTATTAATATGACTTTCCAACTTCAAAAATTAGCCAGTTTACAGCTACAGGATCCTGTTAGGCATGCTGCTTCTCAAGAAAGAAGTTCAGCAATTAGAACAAATTTTTCTTTGTTGTTCAGAGGTGTTTTTCCCAAAGCAGCACTTACAGGGAGAGCCAGTTGCTGGGCAATCGACTGATTTATTACAGCTGGGAGGCAGGAAGAAGGTGCCGGACACTTTGGGGAACCGAATAGATTGATGAGGATACCATGTCTAGGGGAGTGTCTCTGTTTGCTATGCTTTTTAAGAAAATTAAGATAATGAGTCACACAATACTCGTGTAGATAACTATTGAATTCTTAACACGAGAAAAAAGGTAGGTGCATTGAATTTGGAACATTCCAACGAACAAATAGTAGGCTCTTGTTAACTTAAAGCAAATGAAAATTATTATTTTTAAAAAGGAATTCTGCATTCTTACTAGTATAGTAAAATGTAGTGCCTCCCTTTTCAGTTCCAGCTAGTGATATGTGATTATTGTTACGTTGGCTCCCTAATGGTATATAGAGTACTCTCTTTCTTGTTGGTGCTCATTTTAGTGAAATTAGTTTCTTTTAAAGATGTGTAATACTTGTTTCTGTCAATTCACAATAAATACCATTTCTGATTTTCTGGTTTTGCTGCAACTTGGTAATATAAAATTAAAGAGAGAAAATGTCACGTATATCTTGTCAATTTAATGCATTTTCTATTGCTTTTGATGCTGTTTTCTAAGGTTCTGTGGGCTTTGTTGTTTTTGTTGTTGGTGTTGCCTCAGAGAAAAATATTTAGAAGGTAATTTTCTGCAGTCTGTAATAATAAGGCATCTCTCATCAAGCACGTTGTCTCAAAATGACTCAGGACTTGTCGTCAGTCCTGCTCCGAGTTGCTGCTGACCTTTCCAGAAAAGGAGAGTAAGTGAAGATACTGACACGGGAAGCTTTCTGGCAGTCACGTGACCTGCCAGTGATAGCGAAACGTTGCAGAATAGGTTGGAGAGAGAGATCTTGGTTCAGACTGCCAGTGGCTATTTTTATCATTATCTTGCATTTCTGCGATTCGAGGAGCTGGAATTGTCATGCTGAGTGATGCCTGTTGGTTAAGTACTTTTTTTCTTGCCTCTCCACAAAAACTCTACTGATTGCAACATTAACTTCACAAGGTAATATGGAGGCACTTTTGAATATTGTTATTTGATATTGAATATTGTGTCATTGTATAATGGAGGGGTGTTGCATTTGATGATATTTGGAAGCTAGCTTTACTGAAGTTAGGGAACTGATCAGAAGAGCATGTGCACCAGCCTGAATTGCTCTTTTGGCCTAAGCTACCTGACAGAGTTGTTATGGAGGCCTTGTGATGAAGGAAGACTCTTAAAAAAGCAGTGAGAGGAAGCATTGACAAGTGTGTTGATCCAAGTATGAATGTTTTTGTTCCAAATTAAAGAGTAATGGTGTATGTTCATTTTGAAGTGTCTCTAGAATGTCTGTTATGTTACTGTTACGTAGTTTGGAAGTCTGAGAGTTTAAGCACTCCTGTTTAGAAAATGGCATGCTTTCCCCCGAGTATTTAGTCCGGTCAAGCGTGCTCTGTACAGTAAGCGATGCAGAAAGCGGCACGCATTTTCTTTGAGGAGCTCGAAGACTATCAAAAGAGAGCACAGAATGCCTTTTTGCAGATCCAGAGGCAGTTTGTTTTTGTTGTTACTGTAATGGGGCATTTGAGAGGAGAGGAGATGAATATATAATGTAGAAATTGTACAGAAACCAAAAATGGCTTTTAATCACTGCTGTCACGTGAAATACTGTATGCAGATGTCTGCTAATTCCAATTACAGTGCAGTCTTTCAATGCACTTTAATATCTGAAGCTTCTGCTGAAGTTGGAAGCAGTGTAGCTGGAGGCGTTGGCAAGACTGCAAAGTGTCACAGACTGAATCAGTTGAATTTGTATGATGTGCCACACCTTCAGCACTGTTGTGCAAATCATGTAATTATGAAAAGTACTCTGGAACAGCTCAGATGTGGTATTTCTCAACAACTTTTCATAGGCTCATGAAACCACAGGGAGTCATGCCTCACCTAAGTGAGATTGCAATCTTCTAAGCACACCTGTGCAAGTCTGAAGTGTTTTTCTAACTTTTTTTTTTTGTGTGATTGAGGATTCATTAGTTCTCACTGAACTTATTGATTGTTCACTGTATAATTTGAAGTTCTTTAGAAGAACAACTGCAGACAGATAGGATTGTGTCTGCTGAAAGGGAGATTTGGTTATTTTTATTTTTGTAAAGGAGAATTGTACTTCTGAAGTATGCTTAAAACTGTTGCTTTCCAGATCGCTGTCAGCTGAATACGTTTTTTTCTTAAATAACATGATTTTGTTAGATATCGAAGAGCAATTCTGGCTGTAGACTGGTATTTCCTGTAAAAGCTAAATATATTTGCCTGGCATCTGTTTCTTGCATTCTAACTTCTGTTGAATAAGAGCTGTAATTTCACAGTTGGTCAGAAACATACATTGTGGCATTTGCAGATGACGCTGGGACCATAAAAAGTACAGAGGAGAGCTAGCATGAGGAAGCTGTTTGAGGCCCAGTGAATGATGATTATGGTGGAAATCCACATGCTGGAATTAATGACATTTTTTCTGTGTTTGAAGTAATGTACTAAATTACTTAGTAAATTCAGTCAGTTCAAAATAACCCTGAATATCACTGAATACTTCATTTATATGTGAGAGCAAATGTTTTTGGCCGAGTAGAACTTTCAAGAGCACAACTGAACTGGGTCAGACTGCTTTTGATGTTTTTTTTTTTTGTTTGCCCCCCTCCCCCTCAGTTTTTGTTTTTGTTTTCTCAGTTAAATCAGTTACACTGTCCTCTTTTCACTGGGGTAGGTAACAGCATTCTGCCACACTGTGTTTTTTGGCTGGACTGTTGCAGTCAGTGCCAAAACAAATACACTGCAAAAGTGCAGGTACACAGACTTTAACCGTCTTGGCTTTCCTTTTCATCTCAGCTCCTCGTTAGTGTTTCTTCCATCTCCATGAGTATTTGTCTCTCCTTTTGCTTTTTCCTTTTTATTACTAGAGGTCCTAATTTCCTCTTTCCTTCCATTCTTACTAGAGCAAAGGAGAAGCAGAGACAACTCAGTCAAACTGGAGAAGGGTAGGTAAGGCCTTCTTCCTGTGAAAAATTCTATTCAGTCAGCTGTAGACTCAGGGTAAGCTCATGGACAGCGTGTGGACCTGATGATCTGTATGTGTGAGGGTTATCTGTCACCCTACATCTGGAAAATTCATTTGGCCTGGAAATTACCAGACTTATTCTGAAATGCAAATGACAAAATAAGTATGTAAAAAAAAATTTACTCCCCCCCCAGTCACTTAATTTCAAAGTTGGGTAGTCTTTCATCTGTTTCTCTGGGTCACTGCAAGGCAGGAATGCTTGTTAGTAACTCTGCAGACTTTATAGGTTGTTATATCTCCTTAAATTCATTCCCTGGCTGTCTTTTTTAGAGTTGGGGTTTTTTCAGACTCAGTCTTGTTTTCCTAAAACGGTTGATTTTTTTTTTTTATTCCCCCCCTGAATTTGAATTGGTTACTGATGTATGAGCTAACCATGGGGGCAGCAGTTATCTTTGCCTGTGTGATAGAGCATAGTGCTTTGGAACTGATTCTGTTAGAAGATGCACGCTTACTGAGATGGGGCAAGGGTCTCAATTTTGGTCTGATAAGCTAGACCTAATTGTCCTTTTAATTACAAAAAAAGGGGAGTCTTTGTTTTCACATACTTGGTATCTTTTAAAAGTCAATAAACTTTAAGTTGATGGAGATTAATATTTCCTAGATTTTCTCTTCAAAAATATGTTTGTACTCTCTATTCAATAGAATCAGTCAGTCACAAAACTTGAATGTTAGCTGAGGAAAGAGACCGCTTCAGAGGAAAGAAGTAGTCAGACATTTAGTGCAATGCCTTTGTTTAGAAACTAGATCTAATCTTCGTGATGATTCTGAAGATAAACTTTGAAGGACAAATTTTATTACTGACTGTTCAAAAGTATTTATGATCTAACTAAAAACCAATGTTTTGAAAATATTCTTTGAAATATATCATATGGTAAGAAGACAGGATAGTCTGAGGCTTTGTGGAAGTGGAGTATATAAGGCACACACAAGTGTATAGGAAAGAGACTCGTGTGCATGGCAGACTCTTGATTTATCCACAGATTAGTACAAATCTCATTACAGCTGGTTTAAATGTAAGCAGGATAATAATTTTCACCTGCCTTTCCCAGGCCCTTCAAGATATGCAGGTGTTAAACAAGATCAATGCATTATTCTTTGTTTCTCTGTTGCAAGGTGCTAAGGCTGACAGAGTTAGACTAGTTAATTTTTTTGTTGCATCTGTGTCTGAGGTTCATAGAGTGAAATTTTCAGACCCAATGTTTGGAATGAAATTAAGCTTTGAGCTATTTCTCATTTGATCAGTGCCACTCACTTCATTTAGTAACCTGTTCATGCTTTGTTTTCTGTTTTAACAAATGTTTGTTACCTAGGTAAAAAGTGGTTAAAGGCCATCAATTAAAATAATCCGTGGAAGCTAGAAAGTGCAACTTAATCAGAAATTTAGATTTGAAAACTAATTAAGGCTTTTCTGATTTTTATTTTGAGATTATTGGAGGAAACAGTTTTTATTGTAGAGTGAATTAGAATTACAGCTGATAAAATATTCATTGCTTTATGGTGTCCTTGTTATGGGAGCAGTGCAAGATTTTGTGTCCTTAATGATTCATTTCTTTGATTATAAGAGGGTGTTTTAAACTGCACGTGACACGAATACACTTAGCATTCGGCAATCTTAACTGGTATGTCAGAGCAATCCTCTAGTGGTTGGGGGTTTTTTTTCCCCACTTTGGAATATCTTGTGTAATTTTGGATCTTGTATATGTAGTTATGAAATTTCTTTGACAGATTTTATTACCCATTGGAATCTAATCACAGTACCCACAGGCAACCTGGCAAAATAAGGTGATTCTTCTCAAAGTTAGCCTGCCCCCAATATTGCAAGCAGACAGCTTTTTAACTTAAAAGTGACATGGTACTATCAGGCTTGGAGGTGGGGGTTGGAGGTCCTTATCGATACCAAGCAGGCAGATACTGATTTTTCAAGGTAATTCATAGGCACATCATTTAGGATTCTGTGTGAATGTGAGCGTCTGCTCGTCCATGTCAAAATACAGGTGCATTTTCTCAAGATAGCCATGACCCTTTTTGAAAGATTTTTTTAAACTTTGGTTCATAAGTTTTTCATTTGGTAATGTTTTTGTCCACTGAGCATTTGATTTCTTTTCTTTTTGTTCACAGAGATGGCTAGTAATGTGTCTTTTGCTAGGATTGGGAAAGTAGGAAGGAAATAGTGGGGACTCAAATAAGTAGATTAATTACTAGGTTATATAAAGAAAGCAAGAAGCCTTCTTGCTGTCTTTCTTCTCTTTTCCCTCTTATTTCCAGCTTGAATGTTTTGACCTGTGCTTGATTGCTAACTAACTCAAGAAGATTCCTTTCCTTAAGGGTTTTAAAATTACGTTACACTGTTGGCTTTGCTGTGTTTTTTCTGGCCGCTGTTTGAAAATGAATATTTGTGTGTCTCACTCTAACATAAAGACTGAATAACTTTTTTTTCCCTTGGCATTCTGCTACTATAATGAGAAAC
The DNA here is from genome assembly GCA_035590195.1 of Aviceda cuculoides. NCBI lineage: Eukaryota > Metazoa > Chordata > Aves > Accipitriformes > Accipitridae > Aviceda > Aviceda cuculoides. The sequence goes on along the minus strand of JAVJGG010000002.1, from coordinate 4,420,468 downwards.
AGTATCGGTTTTGCTGTGAGGACTAGAAAGCATTTAATTTTAAAATATGTAAGCATATATGTGTGTGTATGTATGTATTTAAATTTGGATACTAATTAGTTATCGAAGTAGCCAAACCACTAGAAATTGATTTTAGAATGTAAAGAAGAAATAGAGGCAATAATTCCTGCTACTGATGTGTTACATCTCTTTTTTTTTTTTTTTTTTTTTTTTTTTTTTTTTGTTTAAATAGTGCATGTTTTCTTACTGTTGCTTTTAGGTAGGATGTGATTTATGTGATATATGCAGGAATATCAACTGCTGACATTTCTTGGCCTGAAGTTTGACTTGATATGTAGAAGGATGAAATTAGCAAAAAATATGGCACTACTGTAGCCAGAGAGCTAAGCATCTATGTGTGAGATTGGTAGTGCTAAGTGACCCTATTTCTTTACCATAACAAAAGCAGCAGTGCAGCATGCTTTATGTGTCCTCAGGAACTGACATGTCTGTTTACACTGGTTGAAAGAAGTTTTCCTTACCTACCTGTCTGCTTTTCCATTCCTAGACTAAGAATATAGGCAAATAAAAATGCATACGTTTTTAACTTCCAAGTTGTTCAGTGTGGAATTCTGATTGCATAATCAAAATACCAAACTGTAAGCCAATGTGGTTGAGCGTAACTGGGGAGGTGAATTACATGCGGATGAAGCTAATCATGTTGTTCTCTGACAAACTTTCTTCAATGTTAGGAATGTGTTTGGGACTTCAGTGACCTACTTATTCTGTGAAAAATTATTTAACACCCGTGTTTTATATTCATACTCAGTTGTTGTTTAGAATGTCTGAATTATGTATGGTCTTCGATTGCAATAGAGTGGTCTACTGTAACCATCTGTGACATTTCTTATGTGAGAGTGAGCAATGCTTTTATTTAGTGACAAAGAGGAGGAAACCACATGTACCGTTATGCATGAACACAAATATTAGTTGGTTTCATAAGTTCACTCACTATCACTTATTATTTGTTTTCTCACTAAAAACTTAATCTTTCTGGTTTTGGTTGAAAAATAGTAGAAGAAATAACTGTTTTTTTTCCATAGCTGTGAAGTTAGGGTAGGTTTGTTTGTTTCTTTCTTCCTTTCTTTTTTTAAATGTTCTTCAGAGTTTGAATTCTCTTACATTTGAATGTGATTTGAGTCAGGCTAAGACTTGCTACTGTTGAGACTCCTATTCATTGTTCATCTCTTTGTTATGAGGGTTTGAAGCACTGAAAGAATGGTTAACATTTTTGTATTGTTAGTAATGCTTACCAGGAAACTTGCTTTCTTGTAAATTCCTTTGCTTTGATTGAAATGTAATTTAAATTTCATCTTTTCTTATCTTTTTGCCTAGTACGTGGGTGTTAGCTGATTTTGAAACAAAACATTTTAAATAGTATAATTAAAACCCATTTCCCCTTCTGTCTGGTTTCATTTTGACTAGAATGCTGTTTTTCTAAAATAGGCAATAAAGATGTCTAACAAATGAAACTGATCTAAAATATTGTTAAATAGAATATTTATTTTTCTAATATCAAACAGTTTAGAACAAGTGCAGTCCATTTATGAACTTCTTGTAATGGGGCTGAGGGTAGGATAGAAAGAAGAGCTTTATGTGAAATGAAGTCTGAAAACAAATGGGAATGCTCTTTAAAACTTAAACAGTAAAACAGCTGGCTTGTGAGGTGTAGAACATGTGTCTAGTTTTCAAAGCCTGTAACATTCCTTTTTCCTGCATTCTGTGTTTAGAAAGGGGCTTTAGCTTACTCAAAGGTTTAAAAAATAGTCGTGTAACATTTACTTCCTTTTTCAGTCACCTGGTTTTCATTACAGTTACTCATCTGGAATTGACTAGCCTTAAGTTCTTAAAATGTAGAGCAGATACTTACCAGATGTGTATACAGTTTAAACACACCACTCCCCACCCCACCCCCAAAAAACCCAACCCCAAACAAACAAAAAAACCCCCAAACCCAACAAACGATCAACAACCATAGATGTTTAACTCAGTATTTAAGTTCTGGAACCTACTCCTAGATTATAAAATAATGTTAAGATTCTGCTTGGATTTAGTGTGCTTCTGTATATGTTAATGCCTGCCGTGTCTTATGATTTTACCAACATGTTTAGTTGAGATACTCATTTGAGTATTTTTTTTATTCCTCCTGAATGTAAATGGACTATAGGGTCAGATAATAAAGCTTGCATGGATACTTGTAGCAACTGCCTTTTTAAATACACAAAAGAATTTGAAGTCAAAGCGGGAACATGATCAGATGTATTAATACATGTGTACTTAGTAGTAAGTACCTTATATTGCCTGTTATGAATCTTTACATGTAAAAATACTGACTTACCTTGGAGGATACCTATATTTTTTTTAGGCTGCTTTAATTCTGCTAATAAAATGTTTTTTTCAGTGCCAGAGTCTCCCAATTCTGCACATATCCAGGTGTCCTGTAGTCTGGACTGTTCTGTGATGAGTAAGACTTCTAATTTTTACTCTGAGAAGCTATTTTATTGTCCATGCTGGTTTATAACCAAGTTTGTGGCCCAGAAGGAAAGAGCGCACATGGCTCTGTAATGTTGCAATTTGGACAGTTAGTTCATTTTAAATGGAAAATCCTTGGTTCCAGTCTCAATTCAAACGACTGAATGTTTCATCTGGTGGATTTTGAATATAGAATGCATGGCCATTCATTGCTGCGGAGACTGCAGGCTGGATAAAAGCTGTAAACGCTAGGCTTGGTGAAAGTCACGCTCTCTCGCTTTGTCTTGCTGTTCCCCCGAATAACTGCTTATTTATGGGAAGTGCTGGCTTTAACAGAAGTGATTGTCAGTCCTCCCTCAGCACTTCGGAGTAGTCTGGAAGGAAGGTCTTCCAAGGGTAGGAGGTATGTGCATTAAACTTGAGGCATTCACATCTTGAATGAATGGGGGTTGTGGAGAAATTTCAGCTGATTTATTCAGTCTTCAAAAAGACGTCATCCTGCATCCAGAGGGAGTTCTACAGCTGTAAATTCCAGTGGTGGGCAGAGCCTTTTTGCAACCCCAGCATGTAAGCTCAGAGGAGGGACCACATTCAGCAAGTTTGTCTCCTTGGTATTTCTCATAGGCTTCAGCAATTCCCTACTTAGAATACTGGCTTTCATAGATGACACTCTCAGATGCCCGATAACCCCTGGTATATTGCATATGGGAAGTTTTAAGTGTTTAATTTAGAGCTGTTTTGGCAAGTCACCTTAGAAGTTTTGTGTAGAGTGCTGAGTTTTGGGATTTCTTACTCTTGCCTGCAAGTAAAATGACGTAAAGGACTAAGGCGCTAGGGCTAGTAGGCGCAGTTCTGATCTATGCTGATAAACTTAAAATTCTTCTGGTAAATTATTCGATCTCTCATTCTCTGTTTTTCAGTCTGCAAAATGGAAGTGGGCTCTCTGAGAAACACTGAATCCTGTGACTGAAAACTTTGCATTTGAGATGTTATTACTAAAGGGGTTTGCATAATTTTGGTTAAATGTTTGTGCAGATATTTGTATTCCCACCACTTGTGATGGTTTCGCAGGATTTTTGCTTGCAGGTCTCACCTTTACTTCCAGATCTTTGGAGGAGGCAGCTTTAAGTCTGGTTCCTTAGGCCCGATGTGTCACAGACAGAAGGATTGTGTTTCACAGAGCAGGGGTTTCACATTTTGGTATGCAGATTGTTGCTGCTTTTTTCTTCACGTGTTGTTAATGGACACTGCCCAGCTCTTTTTTGCTGCATTTGTCAGGTTCTTTTAGAGCAAAATGTAGAGTAACATTGTCCTGCTATCACATCTTAATTAAACAGGGCACTGAGGTATTGTTAGGCAAAATTAAGTTAAAGGTATGGGAAAGGAAAAGTAAGTCTATTTCTCTAAAATACTTTACAACAGTATTGCTTTTTTTTTATATGCACATTTATGTGTGTGTATACACACATGTATATGTGCTACGCATACAGCATGCTATACATATGTAGCATGTATATGTTTGTCAACAAGTGCTTATGTTTGTGGGACAATTTGCACCGCACAGTATCCGTATACCAGTGCAGCTGCAACTATGTAAATACTGTTCCTTGTGCAGATGCTGAGTGGAGTAACAGTGGCCTTTTTCAGTTTAGCTTATATCAGTATAGCTGACCTACTATGTCAACATAAACTGAACTGAAGAAAAGGTCACTTAGTCCAAAGACGTTTCTGTGCAGGTCATTATGTTACTGTAGTTTAACCATACAATTATACAAGTAGAGTAGTAGTGTTGGTACAGCTCCTTTTGAGAACAAAATCTAGGCCATCTTGTAAAGGCTGCGGAGACTACTGGAAATAGTCTAATGATACTAATCTTGTTTCCATTCAATGTGCTCTTAACAGAAGGACCAAAGTATTGCTCTTATTGTGCTGATATTTTGTGGCCTTTTCTTTAGCAATGTAATAAAGAACTGTTTTAAAACTTGGATGTAGGCACAGTTCTGTAGTAGCTATGGCCTCAGGTCACTTGTGCTGCTGTGACTGGCCAGTTTGTGTTATCACTGGCCAGTTCGAAGTCGCCAGTTTGTGTTATCACATGGCTGTGCTACTGCCAGTTCTTTGGTGGACACTGTATCTTGCAGGTTTCTTAACTTGGCTGCCTTACAGAAACTGCTTCCTGTTTGTCTCCTCCTCTTCCTGCTTCTTTTTTCTTTTGCCAGCTTCTAAATTATGCAGTGTGCTATTTAAACAATACTATTAGTTTCACGGGTTGTTTGTGTACTTCTACATAGTTGTAACTTTCCTACAGTGGAAATCTGCAGCTTGCTTCTGTAAGGAATACACAGCGTTTGCCAGGAGAGTTCATACTTCACAAGACTGCACTTGGAGTGGGTTTTCAGTAAGGAAAAAAAAAAAGAAAGTCAAGATTCATAAGTACACATTTGAGTGATCATGAGGGTAAGATGGGGTGGGGCCTCTGTGATGAGAGTGCCAAACTGATTAACCATATCTTACTCATTCTACTTGGCATAACTTGATGAATGTTATCGGGATGATTTACAGAAAGTGTAAGCTGGAGGGACGACTCTGAATGTTCCCATAGTTGTGTATGAGTCTGTATGTAGTGGTGTTTGCTCTCTTGGGGATGGATTGATACTCCTCTTCATTTATGGAGGGCTTTGTAGGCTGTATAACAAATGAGTATTCAGATTTCTTTTAGAGGAAGATAAAGTAAAGATAGTATTTCCCCTTCCTACTACATGATGAAAAATTATGTTTCTAAGCTTCTGAATAAGCTGATACTGATGTAAAATGGTGAATTACTACTTCAGACAATGTTGTGGCATTGCAGATTTGCTTTCCCTTTTCTTTTGACATGTTAGTATCATATTTGCCTAACCACTTGAAGCGATTCTAAAAATATAGCAAAATGAGGCGGTTGGTAACTGTTGCAATAGCCACTTTAGTTCAAGCTGAGAAAGCAGCCAGTGTTCCTGTATACCACTAAATAAGGTGTAACAAACATAGATAATTAAGGGGGTTTTTTTTTTTCATGTGGTTAAGATGTTTGTTGTACATAACTGTATTCCAAAGTAGGGGGTGCTAATGTCGTGCACCCCTCCTCCTCTTTTTCTAAACAGCACTAAAGAAAATAAAAACCCAAATCCCAATTGGAATACTGATTTTTGAGGGAACACATACGTACCTGTACAAATGAGTCTGGGAGTCGTTCCTCACGATTCGATGTAACTGTCTGACCTGAAAGTCCTGAACACCCATCTGTTTTAAGGGCCAGGTTCCAGGGCTGTGTAATGTGCTCTGAATTGAGAAGGGGTTTGCTATGGATCTGTCTCTCTTGTTTCTGGTCTACTTTTAGGTCTAGTGCCTTTGTGTCAGTACCATATCTGAAAGGAGTAACATGCACTTTCTTTACAGATGAAGCCAAACTGTCTACCTTTAATTTAGATTATAAGCAGTTCGGGGTAGTGACTGCACTTCTGCTGTGCATTCCATGGTGCCTGTCTTGTTAGAGTCCTGACTAATAACTGAAAATCCCAGCCTAATTTAATTTATTAATAGTAAGTAACAGATGGTAACTGCTTCAAGATCTGAATTGAGGAATACCTAGAGAGCCAAGCTTTAATGCAGGTATCTACCAAGCCAACCTCAGAGAAATACAGAATGCAATCTTCAGCAACCTTTAAAAAAATCAGTTGTGTAATCCTCTTAGAACAGAGCAATTGTGGGTCACAAATTTAATATTGGCTTCTGTGTTTAATCTTAGTGGGAGTCACTTCCATGTTATTCGAGTTCTTTGTGGGAGGAGATGTTTGTGCAGAAGATAAACTACACATTTCTGATGTGATGCAATTGGAACAAAGTTCTTCCTAAAAGTTAAAGCAACCAAATGAGCCATCTTTTCCTATTCCGATATGAAAGATGGAAAATTTTAGTGGACGCTATTTTTTTGGCACTGTGCAGAGTTGGTGGACTTGTATGCTGGCTTTGTGCAGAACACTTAAACCTGGTGTGAACTCTGCAGAATGAGCACTACTTCAGTATAATTTGTCACTTGACAAGCAAGCAGTGCAGGTATTTCAAATACCTGAATACAGAATTGTAATTATCTGGTACATGGTGGAAAGTAAGAATAATAGTTTGCATTGTAATGCTTTGATCTGCTGGTTGAGAATCTGTTCTGTCCACAGATGATAATATAGTGAAAGCAAAAATGTTATTTCAAAGTGAGAGATTTCTGCTAGGATTTTAATGTCTAGGAAGACTGTTTCGTGTTCTTGGCAAGGAGAGTGTAGGGTAGTGGTTTGTTCATGCAGCACTTAATCTGTGTTTAAGGGCATGAAATGTTTTTGGCTTCTCTTTCCTTCTCGTTAATTTTTTACCTTTCAGTTTGCGTAATTCAGGAAAATAAAATTGTATCAGGTTAGACGGTGTTCCATTTAGCCCATTTTTAATTGATGATGGCTATTTAATGTCTTCCCTTTCTCTTCTATTTGCCAGTGCTGAATGTTGGTTTTCTAGATAATGTTTTGGTCAAATTAGACTAACTTCTTCCACTTTTCCAACTTGAAATGTAAGCCAAAACAGCTCTACCTGGCTGTCTTCTATCTATTGCAAGATTACCATCACAGATGTGGGAACCCGTCAACTTTAGAAATAGGAAAATTTGTGTTTGGAAAACCAAAATCAGAAAACTGAGACATGTGAGAAAATGTATTTCTCAAGCAAAGTAATAATTGCAGCAGTTGAAGAAAACAATTCTGGAGTCTTTACTAAAGAGTTTAAAGTAGATAGTTCAAATAATATTTCTATGGAATGTGCTTTTTTCCAGTGAGCATAGTAAAATTCTTAGTTTTAAACATTCCTTGGGTTGGGCCTGTGAATTGAAATACAACAACTATTTGTAATAATGAATTCAAATCCAGAAAACAATTCTTTAAGAAGCAGTGTTAGCTAGTTTATTTTTCTGTTTGATTTAAATAAAAAAGGTGAAATCTAATGGCGGAAAAGTATATTAGCTCTTCTAAACAGCTAAGCTAGTCACTTCTCTCCCAATTAAATATTGAACCCCTTCTTGCCTTTTCTTTTTAATTAGCATTTAATTTGATGAAGAAACTTCTTTGACTTTTGTTAGCTTGGCTTTCTCTGATAGTCTTTGATCTTAACAGTTTGACATGTACCATGGTTCGTAGCTTGGTATTTTTGAGTTTTGCTAGAAGTCATGAATTAGCCTGCTCAGGCGATCCTGCCCTGGAGCAGCTTCTGTGCATGCTTCAGTTTCCTCAGGTCCTTTTTCTAAGGTGTGACTCCGGTCAGGGAAGGCTGTTCTCAAGCTTTTCCACAATAAATAACAATATAAATAATTTAGGTGTACACTAGGTTTAATCCTCTTCTCTTTGTCCCTCTTCCCCCTGGCCTTATAGACCCTCATGTTTCTGATGTCTTGTTTTTCTACTGTGACTCTTGACTGCTGCTTCAAGAAGCAGTTATTTATAGCATGTAGAAAAATTAGGTGGCATCATACCCTTTTGTATTTTTGGGATAAGTGGAGTTGTCTTTTTTTGTTGTTGTTGTTTTCTGCCCTTGCAGAAGTGCACTTAGCATTTCATTTTTCTTTTCTCATCATATTAGTTGGGCATTTGAAAGTGTAATGCTATTTCTGTAAATTCTGTGGTAATGCATAGTTGTTAACAATTTTACCTCATTCGAATCTAAGTGTTGTATATCGTAGCATCCCTTCTTCAATGACATCATCCAAAATGGAATGCCTCTCAAAATTTGAGGGTTCAGTATCGATTTAGTTGTAGTTCCAAAATAGCTGTTGTTTATAAAGACGCATATACTTTTTCTTGACTTGACTAATGGGTATTTTGCTCTGCTTGCCTGTTTTACTGTGTTCTGCCTACCTGGGTTATTTATTGAGATTTTGTTTCTAATCTGAATTTGCAGGCTTTGCTACTGGGTTGGGGTAGGAGTTGGAATATCCTGTTTCTGTGACTCTACCCTGGGTTGGTGTTGCATCATTTTCTACCGTCTGTTGTTTTTTCACTTTAAGCCCTTTAGCTTAAAAACATCCATGTTTGTTTAATTTAAGTTTTCTAGACTTAGAAGACAGCTAAAAACTAGATAACATCTTCTGATGTCTTGAATGGATTGTGAAGCACAGCACTGTGTTACATTTTAACTTTTCAGCTTCTTGTGCTTGACTGAAAGGGTAAATTCTTTATGGATAAAGCCTTCACTGGCACTGCAGCATAGGAATACGTATTGTATAAATGGTGTGTATTATCAGGCATTGCAAAGTAATTCTGTGTGCTTCTTATCAAATTGCTAGGCTTTCTTGTAATATCTTCTTTAAAATGGCTTCTTGTATAACAAGTTTTATGAAACAAGTGAAGTGCTGTGGCTTTTTTTTTTCCTGTGTTCTGTGGACTGCCTTATTAAGAGCCAAAAGAAAGGTTTTTAAACTTTACCAGTGTTTTTGCTACTTGTGCTTCTGATGTTTCTGTATTGTATTTCAAAATCAAGTAGACCTCATGTGGATGTAATACAAACAAAAAAATTTATTTTTATCTTGGAAAGTAACAGGTAAACATGTAGCCTGTGACTAAAACCCAAGCCAGAAGAAGGCTAGTGTGCTTTAGTGTCAATAGCCTTTTAGTCTGTTAGTTTAGTCCCTAATATAGGTTAACGAACATAACTGTGCTACTAAGGTGGAGTCAGCAGAGCTATTGCTAGTGCTCAGGATGTGTTACACAACTGTAATATTGGAGCCAATTCATTTGACACTTTTTTTTAATCTTTTATAGTGTGCCGGTCAAATAAAAGTCCATGGGTCTGTTTGACGTGCTCAAGTGTCCATTGTGGAAGGTGAGTACAAAGTGTTAAGTGTGCAAATCTTTTCAGACCTTTATCTTTTTCCTTTGTTGCTTGACTGAGGCAGTTAATTCAAAATTTTCCTGAATGCCTTATACATAATTCCTTGAAATAAACCTTTCACGATCTCATTTAACATTGTATGTTTATGCTAAACACACTTCTTTGCTACCTTATGAGAGTTATGATGTACTCAACATCATTTTTTTCCCAAAAGAAAGGTGTATGGTGAATGTGATTGCTCAGCTCACAAAGTGCCTGGAGAACTGCACATTCAGTGGATTATTGTAAAGGTCCATTCTGTAAAGGATGTTTCTATTTTAGTTAGGTTAAACCAGTAAGAATTCTTAGAAACCCACAAATCCAAAGTTGCCACAGCTTATTTTGAGAAAAACAGCAACTGTCCAGCTTAGACAGAAAATAGCTTAAATGTACGGTAGTGTAGTTTTGGAACAAAGTTATTGCCATAACATATAAGGACTAGCTAACATCAGAATTCCTTCAGAGTACACCTGCTTTTTGTCTCTGTTGGCTGAAGTACACCAAAAGAATTTGTAGAGGCATGATACAGTCAGTGCTGTTACTTGCTGCTACATAAATGTTTGAGATGCACATAATAATGAGAATGCAGTTAGTGTTGACATTTAGACAGTATCTGAGATGTGAACATGTTTTCATCTGTAGGATAGCGTCTGTGCTGGTGTGCTTTTATTCTGGAAAGGCATCATTAAACTTAGTGACTTTGTCTTTCAAAGTGGATTCAATGAACTCCAGGTTTTGTTTCTTTGATCTGGGTAGCAGTAAGTGCCACAATTTTAATTATGTCTCTTATTCAGAGTTTTCAGCATAAACCCCTTTTTATCTCTTTTTATTTATTAATTTATTTTATAAATTTATACTTGGTGAGAGCTAAGAGAGGAGGAGCTACTTCATGTTATGTGATGCTGTGAAATAAATAGTTTGGAATATTTTACTTGTTATTAATTTAAAAAAAATTATTACTGTCTACATATGACCTTTCTTGTGTGCAGTTAGTAGACATCAAGTCAGCTATTTATGTAGTTCGTTTTGGCTTTCCAACCTGCTCCCATCCTTAGAATGGAAAACAATTGAATGAGAAGAATGTAATATATACCTTGTAATGGGAGCACTTTTGATCATGAAAGCACACGGCATATTCTTGTGTTCAGATAATGTTTGAAATCAAAGGAAGAGAAAGAGGGCTTTTCAGAGCTTCACTTGAAGTACATCCTCCAGGTAGAGTCATAGGGAGTGTTACGGATGGTGTTACAGCAGCAGAGCATTTCTGGTGGGAGCGTAGCTTTATAAACTTGTCATTTGCATTGTTAGGCAGAAAACCAACTCCTGCAAGCACAACTGTCTCGTTCAGGTTATGACATAATTGCTGCAGGATTCTGCCAGCACAGCAGTTGGTGACCCTGTGGCTTCAGCGCCTTAACTAGCACAGCTGCGTGAGCAGAATTGTTTACACCTGCATGTGAGAGAACAAGCGTAGAATACAAAGACCTTCATGTGGAGCATGTGCAGAGTTTCTGTTGGTTAGCATTTCCGAGGTCAACAAGCAAGAACTGGGGAGGAGGGAATTCACCTGAGGTCTGGCCATGCACTTCTAAGTGTTAATGATTTTCAGCTGATACTTAGGGCTCTTGCATTTGTAATGACACTTTTTTAATTAAAGATGCTTAATTTCCTACATCTCAAATTTTGAGTGGGAAAATGCGCATTATGTCAGCAAAAGAGCTGTAGAATTTTAGATTGCTTTTCCAGTTATGTGACCCCAAGCCCTAGAGCCTTTCAAATTCATGAACTTTATAAAATCTAGAATGCTCTAATATTAAATCGTGCTGCAGAATGGGAAAGCTTAAAACGGTTGTGCTTTTATGTAGGGGTGAGCACACTGTTAAAGTAATCACAAACACGATGAGTGCTGGGTAGAGAATAAAGTAGAGCTGTAAGAAAACTATATGGGAAAGCAATATGGAGAACTAACCACATTACAGGTATTGAAAAAGGGAGCTAATGATTTTCTCAGCTGTGAAGGTGCATCAGGCTGTTCAGGGCCCACATCCTGGGGTTTGGTACAAGGATGCCAGTTTGTGGTAGCTATGAAGGAGATGGAGACAATAATTTGGACAAGGTGGGAGAGTACAGGGGTAAAAAGTTAGAAAGTTTAACCCGTGTTTTCACACAGATGAATTGCCTATTTTAATGCCTGTACAAATACTGGATGCTTATTAGACTGCCTTTTTTCTTCTTATTTTCAATGAATGTTGGTTAAGTAACTGTTTAAAAGTACAAGACTTTTTGTTTTTCATTTATTTTAGATATGTGAATGGCCATGCAAAAAAGCATTATGAAGATGCACAGATTCCTATGACCAATCATAAGAAAACAGAAAAACAAGAGAAAGTTCAGCATACTGTGTGTATGGATTGCAGTAGTTACAGTACATACTGGTAAGGGTTTAAACACTGTAATTTGACAACTTTTTATGTACTAGAAGGCAGAAACTTGTGAAGCATTATATTACACATATTTTTGAGCACTTCATCTCTTGATTTCCAGACCTGGCTGTTTAAAAACAGTTATTGAAATAACCCTCTGCTTCTGCATGTGTATTGTAGCACTGGTTGTGGCTAAACTCCCGCATTTCAAATAACTTAGAAGAAACTTTTTAAAATAAATGCTATTTATGTGATTTGGAGTTGCTTCTGTTTGCTTTGGGATGTGTTGAGAACCTAACTTTTTATTTGCAAAAACTGCTGTTTGGTTTTTGTTGCTCCTTCCATCAAATTGGTGAGCCTTTCATGTATCATTTATCTGTCAGAATATCAGAAAGTAATACACTATAGATCCTGCCCAGGAGATGTGAACTTGTGGTGTGTATGTGTGTGTGTTTTGTTTGGGTTTTTTTCTTCACTCTGAAAGAAAGGCTTCTTTTTCTTTTTTTTTTTTTTTTTTTTGAGATTTGGTGCAACCTGTATGAGTTTGGGGAAATGATGGATCCTGTTGGGAAGCAGCATCAACTCTCTAGCAAGATTACATAGCAGAATCACAGAAGTGATTCTTTTAACAGAAGAATGGCCTGGGCTGACTTATTCTATCAGTTTCTTGCAGTGACATATGAACACTGTTTAGGAAGGTTTAATAGTTATGCTGGTAATGTCAGGTTCCCTATCTTCCTTGTTCCTCAGAGAGCAAAGACTGGAAGTCTACTGAAAACAGTGCTTTTGTGTGCTCAGCATCTTCAATCCTCTTCACCCCTCAGCAAAACTGTTGATAGCTGCTTCCCCATTTCCTCTTAGCTTCATGGTTTCCCATGTATGTTACTTGTGCGGTGTGGCAGTGCAGAATTTGAACGGTGCAGGTCTTGGGGAAATCGGTGTTACGGTCTTGTAAAATTACTGAGTATATAGCTCCACTGATGGGTGTCCTATTCAAATAATTAGGTATCTTTTGTATACTTCATCAGGGAAAAATCTGTTTGCTGAAGTTTGGGTATCCAGTTTTATGAGGAATACTTCCGTAACAAATATTTTTTTTTTTCCCCTACAAGTAAAACCACAGTTAAGTGATCTCACCTTAAGAAATTTTGTTTGGAGCAACTAAAAAAGTATTCAAGATGGTACATGCAGCTGTACAGATGTTAAGCATAGAAGAAAGGTTTGAGTAGCTTTGATGTGTGGCGACTTTGCTTCTATTTACATTTTATTTAAATGACCAGCATTTTTATCTGCCCCTACGTGAAAACATTAGAAAACATAAAATTTTTCTAAGTGATACAGGTTACCAGCATTGGAACAGCTGTGGGAAGCTAATTCCACTTTCTCAATTAATGCTGTTAACAACTGAGTTCTACGTTGTGGCTTTGTTTTGTTTGAAGTATGACCTGTCTTCTAGTCACTCGGAAGGTAATAATGTGTGGAGGAATTTTAGCAGAGTATTTGAAGTCTTGATTATATCTCCATTTACTATGACAAATAGTATGCCCAACTTGCTGAGGCTTGATGAGTTATATTAGCAAGTCAGAGCACTCTGCCCACCTTATTCCAAACCCAATATGGGCATTGCAAAATGATGGCAGCCAAACTGAGGACTGTGGGATCTATTACTGAAGCGAATTGTGCTTATGAGGATCAGGTAGGCATGCACTTGGGAAGCTCACTGGTGCTTCACAGCGTGTTTGTGGTAGGACAGATGAGAAGCAGTTTAGCATGTGATGTCTTTTCTGCTGTAATCGAAGTAGAAGGCTGAGTCATCTATGGATGAACTGGAACTAATTGTAGAGAGCTTTGCCTTGGGGAGTTCCTGTTGCGTGTAATTCACTAGCAAATTGTAACTCTCCCATGCTAATGTGAAGCTGAACACGTTTCAAAAGCAGTGTATCTTTGCTATCATTTAGGATATTTCAGTTTGTTCCCACCTGATAATCAGAAAAAGATACCTGGATTTGTTACTGCACCCATTTTTTTCAGTGGAAATGAGCTTAGATGTGTAAAGATGAAGCAGAAAGCATTCAGGCCAACTTTTGCCCCTTTATTTCAGACAGTACTGCAGGGGCTGCTATCAAATAGTGCTTGCCAGTTAAAGCAAATAGTTGGGTGAATTCAAGTCATAACTATCTACTCTGGAGATTGAATTTTGAAATGTTATTTGTTAGCTTCTTCAGTGTAGACATGAATCCAGTAGACAGTGCTATGCTTATGTAATGATGTTTCTTCTAAGTGAACTTTTATTTAAAGAATAATATTTTATGCTAGCAATGTGGGCATCCTCAATAATTTGAAAGTCAAGAAAATACCATCCTCAAACTTAATTGAATTTTACTTGTACTGTAAAAATAATGGAGGTATTTTGATGCAGTGCTGGCTTTTATATTTCTATTTGCCATTTTGTTTACTGCACGGAGTTGAGGAGAATACTCTTGTTCAATTTTTATCCTATGGATCCCAATTTACTGTGTTCCTTAACTTGCATGATAGTAGGTAGCAAGTGAACAGGCTTGTATGGGCTCTTTCCGAAGCAGGAGACGTTTAATCCTTTGCTTTTCCTTGGCCTTCTCATAACCTTTCCTGAAGTCATGAGAGCACAGTCCAGGGTTTGCCTTAGCTGTTCTTGTCAGTCCAAAGGGAAGAAATACTATGTGACTGTTGAACCTACTGTGGTTTACTGAATTTTGTTTCTATTTCACATGCAGTCTTGCTGTAAACGAAAACCAGATCAAGCAGTCTCCTGTAACTGCATATCAGTGTGGAAGTCTAGGTGTGGATGTCTTCTTTTATGTGATCACAAGCTTTCAACATAGCTTTGAAAGGAAAATGTTTCAGTTCTGGTGGGATGGTGGTTAATTTTGATTTTTTTTTTTTTAATCTGAGGTGAGGTTTTTATTGTATTTATGAATTTGGTAATGTTTCGAAAAATACAGGCATGCTTGAGGTATCCTCCAGTGTTAGGCAACTAGGGATTTGCTTTCCAGAGGATTTTGATCTTTCTTCTACGTCCTATTCACCTGTTCAGTCTTCACACTGGAAAAGCTGAGAGAATGTTAATCTTTTATTTATTATGAGAGTACAATTCTCTTGATTCTTTGGTCACTCCATCTACTGGAGACAGTAGATACAATACTAAATCTTCCTATTGAATTATGTTTGAGACACTAAGCACTGAGGAAAAACAGACCCCTGAATTCCACTTCTTGGAGGTAATCAGCCTTTCAGTTAGTTCTGAAGTACTAAGCACAAAGAGTTTACAAGAAGTACAGATCTTTTTTGTCTTCAAGCTACCATACGATGCTTTCTCCTGCTGTGTTAGTGGTCATTTTTCTGTGCACAAGAAGTAAAATGATATGTATAAGAAGCCTGCTTTCAGAAATATGTTTCCTGAAAGAGGACTCTTGTAAATTTGTTTTCTCTGTGCTAGTGCAAAGACAGTTGGTTAGCACAGAAGAAGAAAGGCTGCCCTGTTTATGTATTTGCATAATATGTTTCCCGTGTTCATTTAATCCCATACACAACTTGCAGGTCAGATTTCTGACCCATTAGCCTCCTTAAAGGCATATGGTTGTGCTAATGTCCTCATCCAGTCCTGTGTGCCCCCCAGCCCCTGTGGGCTGATGTAAAAATAACTAAATGCCGAGGACTTTAAAAAATTCTTTTTAGTCTTTATTTTTGTGATGGTGGTCCTATTTAAAAAACAGACTTACTGTGATAGTGCATGAGCATCTGAAAACGAGATTGCTTAGGACCATTATTTTGCATTCTACAATCAGTGGAAATTAAAGAGATTAAAAAGCCTTTTATCAAGACAGTAAAACTTGAGTTCTTAGTTTATTCATATAAGGAGTTAGCACAACTAAGGAAACTTGGATTTTCTTACTTTTTCTTGTTCTGTAATTCTTCAGTTGTCTTTTAAACATAGCATGAAATTCTGTAACCTACTGAAACTGCCAGAACTAAGCATAAGTATTCCCCAGAGCAGTGCATACATTCACTGGCTTGCTGCCACGTTAGCCACAAAGGAGGCCCGAAAAGACCAGGCCTTAAAGGTGGCAGAGGTGCTAAAAATAGAAAGTGTATAGAGAGGAAGATATTGTGCTAATCCATATGAGGGACCCTCCCTGAAGTATAGAATTTGTTCTGTACAATTGCTGTTAAAAGCATATTGTAGAACTGCTGTATTCAGAAAGGTATATTGTTAATCTGTGATAACCCCGACGATCACAAATTAAACATTTATTTTGAATGTCAGCTTCACATATAGGAAGTAATCTCTCAGCAGTTTACCTTTAAGGTGTGTGGGCTCAGCAAACTTTAAGCTATTAAAGCATAAACTATGTCCTGTGCTGTTTACTTCATTTATCCAAAATAGATCGGTCGTAGTGCTGTTATTTCTAGTAGTAGTGTTGAACCCTCAGTGTTCCAAGGGAGGTAGTTTAAAAAACCTGCCCATTAAAAAGAGAAATAAAAGCAGCTTGTCTTGTTTTTAAGTGAATCTTAAAATTACTTTTCCACTGTTGCAAGGACCCTGACATTTAATGATGTATTTGGTTTTATTCCTCCATCCTGGGGAAAGTGCTAACTTGCAGTTTTATGTAAAGATGTAACTGGTATGTGAGATCAGACTAAAAATAAGGTTACATGATCTTTAGGGTACGGGAGCAAGAATTAAATCATCTTTCAGCAATAAGTTGGCTTAGAGGCTTTCAGTGAGCTTGTGTCTGCGTTCATTCCCTGTTTGTAAATGTTAGTAGCTACACAACTAGAGTAGCAATAAAATTGTGCTAGTATACCTGGGGGTGTGGACACATTTGGTATTGAGGAGGAGTCGGACTGTACTGTATCCACCTGCGCCCTATTTACCTCTCAGCAGAGCTGGCCCGGGTAGTTTGCTCTGATAGCTGTCCTTGAGGTGTGGTGTCCTGAGAGGGGCAAATGTAGCTAATTCATTAGCTAATTGTAGGTGGCTGCTAAAGCTGAATAGGACTACTTAAAACATGGATGAAAAATAAGCACGTTTGCAGACTTCTTCTCCCTCCCAAACTAACTAGGTCTGTGGCAATCTTCTGGGGAAAAAAAAAATCTGGCAATAGCTACCTTAATAATTTCTAGATCTTGCGTAAGTATCCACAACTGCTGTGTTCAGTGTTTGGAACTCTTGACAGTTGTATTAATTTCTCTTCTTGGAGGCAAAAATCAACAGAGATCCTGGACAGACTGGTCTTACAGACTCCTTTTGGTGGCAAGGGCCTTCACTTTCTCAACTCTGTAGTCTCTTCAAGAATTCAGTGTTTGAATTAACACTAGCAATACTGTTGCCTTTGAACTACATCGCAGACTTATGCAACGAAGAATGTTGTAAATTCCAGTTGTGCCTGAGGTCGAT
>JAVJGG010000002.1:4360643-4403151 GCA_035590195.1 Aviceda cuculoides | reverse complement strand
GATAGCTTCGTTAATTTACAAAGCACGGATCTGCTCCAGCAGAGGAGTAACCCGAGGTGACGAGGATGTATTTTGCTTTTGAGTCAGTCCTGTGGCAAAGGGAAAGGAGAGAAATAGCTACAGTTCTGATATTAAACATATCCAAAGTAAGTTAGCTTTCTTCACAGGAAGCCTTCAGTCGCCTGACAGAATTTGAAGCTGCAATTTGATGCTTCCTAGTAAGCGCAGGGCTGGCTGGCAAACACGGCTCGGAGCCGAGTTACCTTTGTGGGATGCGGGGAAAGGGAAGTCGTGACAAGTCTCTGCTCCCTTTTTGTCGCAGTGCTCTCAAAAGAGCTGGTACAAGTGGTGTTAAGTCTTTTCTTACCTTCCTGTTTCTCATGCCAGAATATGGGCTATCTAGTTCTTGAGCTAGCTCTTGGCTAAGCCTGCAAGAGTACCGTGAAACGTCGCCTGCAGCTCCTGCGCAGAGCCGTAAAGCTGCCGCTCTGCTGACTGCCTCCTTCGAGAGAGACTCGAGCAGGCTGCGCAGAATTCTTGGTTTACTGATGTGCAGGTGTGGGTTCTGCTTCCTTACTGACTGCAGCATTTGTGTTTCTTGCTTTTAAGGGATTTTCATCCTTCCTTCTCCTCCACTTTCTACTATCCCCCCCTATATACAGGCGTCATCTTTCCTTCACAAATGGAAGACAGAGCGTGCATAAGAGGGTCCACATCACTCTGGGACCTGTTTGCTTTCGTGAGGGCAAGAAATGCAGGGGATTTAAAATACAGCAAAGCAGCGGAAGTTAATTCCATCTTGTTCTCCTTATGACAGTTTTCTTTGCTGCTCTCTTGTTTCTTTAAATCGACATGTGCCCTGTGGATTTTGATGTACTCAGGAAAATAGTGAAATAAGGTGTGGGGGTTTTTTTCAGCATTCCCTAAAGGACCCTCCTCTTCCCTCTTTAGAAATGGTCTGTAACCTTTGTCTTTGTGCACTACATGAGGTGTTAGAAGCCCAGAGTTTGAATATTAAATTATATTTAACATCTTTGCTTCTTGGGAAATGTGAGATCTTTGTAGGACATTATAGGGTTGTAGACTTTTGTAACCCTTGCTCCTGCTGAGAGGACATTTTGATTTGGCTCCACTTTACATTTGCTATGAGGCAGTGGGGAGATCAGCTCCTCTCTCTTTTTCAGCTCAGTTACTTACTTTTGCATGCTTAACCCTGGAAAAGCTTATACTACTAGCTTAAGTTTTGTAAGAGTTTCTGTATATATAAAAACTATGTGAGAGGTTGAGTGATATTTGTGGTTAAAGCACGAGTTGCGAGTTGCCACAGGCTTCTGGTGTGACTTTGGATAAATCTGATGAGTCTTCTATGGATTGTCTACTAATGCTGCTTTTGGTTACACTGTATGTTTGAGCTTTTGTTGAACTGGAATTCTGCATTGGGACAAGCAGTACATCATGCTACTGATTCCTAATAAAGAACTGAGCTAGAAGGAAAAACATGTAATAAAATAGTGCCTGGACCTCCTCTTGCTATAGGCTAGTTTTCAGAGAACAAAGCTCAGTGTGTAGGTGTGCTCCCTTGTTCCCCTCGTAATCTTCCACAGAATCACTTCAGTGCTTGCAGCACGTAGGCTTGCATGATTGTTTTGGAGGGCTTAACTGAAATCCTTTGCACATTCTGATAAATGTTTTTCTTGCAGTTACCGCTGTGATGATTTTGTAGTCAACGATACCAAGCTGGGCCTGGTACAGAAGGTCAGAGAGCACCTACAGAACTTGGAAAAGTAAGTAGTTTGTTTACATCCAGACTGCTTTGGGTGGACTTGTAATATGGCATAATTTAAGTGGCATTTCTATGTATTTGATATATTTTGGTCCTTCTATGTGTGTGATACTGTGTATGTTTAAATATTGTTTTCATCACTGAGAAGCAGAGGTGCAGAACAAACGGATTTGACTGATCTCACACGTTTTTGTTTCTTATACAGTGAATCTTATTAGAAGTAGCATATGGTGATACAGGAATTTAGATATCTATTAACTTTCTTGCTACCTAGCCAATAATTATGGTCTTTTTCCATATACGTGGGAGAGAATTTCAAGAACAAAATCATAGTTTTGTCAAAACCAGAGTAGGTTTCTGGAGCAGAGACACTGAAGTGAAAATGCAGGTGGAAGTAGTCTTCATACTAATTGCATAGTCTGGTTTCCAAACAAAAAGATTAAGAAGGCTTATGAACTTGGAATTGTAAGGAAGAGACATGTTTTTCCTCTGCTTTTATCTGGTGCTGTTCCACCGAAAAGTTGATATTACAATCTTTGTCACTTACTCTGTAGGTAATATTAACATTTTTGTTATTTTCTGTTCTCTTTTTGATAGGCTTCTCAGGTACATAATGAGAAGTAAAGATGTTTAAGCATAATGAGAAGTGCACATTAGTATTTTGGAAATGTCCAGGAGATCTAACTCTTTAGGAGTTAAATGATACCGTGGAGGCTTCTGTTGTGTGTAATGACAGCTTTTGAATGTCTGGAGGGGTTTAAAAAAAAACCCAACAAAAACCCCACCCCATTCTTCCCCCCCGCCCCCCCATCTGGAGGAAGTAGTTATGGTTTTGCCATTAGATTAGAGAGAAATCATAAACTAATAGAATTGAGGGGCCAGTAATCTCCAGTGATGTGGAGAAGAATAACTAATTGTTCTTCTAACTTTGTATTAGTATTACACAAATGTTATAACCTCAAGATTTTTATTTAAGTAAGAGACGTCAGCTATAATACATAAGTGTTAGCACTCGAGATATTTTTGATTTTTGGTAACTTTACTTTGTCCTGATTTTTTGAAGTTGTCTTTCTAAAGGTTTAGATGATTCTTCTGACAGAAGTATTTTATGGAAAATTCTGTACTAAGTATTCCTTTGGTTAAGGAAAAAGATCAATATTTTAGATGAAAAGTAGCATGCTAATAAGGCCACTCTTCAGGGCACGTACTGTAGCATGCATAACTTAATGTCATTAACTCGGACATTAGTGTTGAAAATAGGATGTGCGTCTGTACTCTGAGGGAGGTGGTGTCTATTTCAAGACTATGAAAAGCATATGTTGCAGTCAGGAAGCTCTTTGCTGTCTTAATGACAACTGATGGCAGATGTAATCACCGTGTTAAACATTAGGATGCTTGTGTTATCCATTTTACACAGTATTTTGTTTTTATAGTAAGTAACCTCTTTTAATTACTTTCCAACAGTTCAGCCTTTCCATCAGACAGACATAGGAAAAGAAAACTATTGGAAAACTCATCTCTGAACAGCAAGTTATTAAAAGTAAATGTAAGTACAACAGATCTGATCTGGTACAGTATGTTTAAGTTTTTTTCTAAACCTGTGGAGGCTTATAGTTGGCCTAGACTTGAAATATGTACAGTCAGTTACCCAAATTCTGCTTGGTGCACTTTGTCTTTCTCATCTCCTGACCGCACACCTGGAAGTGCCCCATCTCACAAAGGAACATTTGATGTTCTGCTGCATTTCTGTTGACCTAGACTTTGAGCTTCCCTGTGCTTAAGAAGGGTTTCATGTCAAGATGGAACTTCAGGGCAGTTTGAGCTTGCCGTGATCAGCGGTATTGGAAGGAGCTGGTACCTATTGACATTAACACAGGGCTAGACATAAGACTTTTCTGAGCAGATAAGGGTTTTTTGTCTTTTTGTTTGTTTGTTTTTACAGTGCAGAAGGCAAAGAAGCAGGTACACTGTGTTTTTCTAGGGGAATAATAGAGTAATTGTTAGGAAAAAGTAAAAAAAGCAACAAATTTTTAGAACAACTTAGTAAAACTTGCTTTGAAAATGAACTGCGGACTATTCTGAAAGCTTTTCTCACTTTAATCTCTCATCTTCCTGCTATTTTAACTTCACATCTGCAGAACAGCACCCAGCAAAGGACGATCCAGCCCTTGCTCGATAGCTGAAAGGGCTGCATAGTTTCTTCCAGACAAAGAATGCCCCAAACCGAATGTGTCTGTTTTCCACAGTTTGGGTTGAGGGAGTTTCTAATCTTCATAATTTCTCCCAGATTTTAGGGAGGGAGAAGGAAGATACAGACCGAGCTGTAGACAACTGCTTCGTTTTCACCCTTGGCCAGAAGGAGGGGTAGAGCAGAGCTGTTCCTCCTCCTTGCCCTTGCGGCGGCAGGACAGCAGCGTAGTCAAAGGGAGCTGAAGGAATAGCTGTCTTCAGCCACGACAAACCTGATTATGAAGAGAAAAGTTCTGGAGAGGAGCATGAATGGAAATAAGAGGGTGGGGTGGGAGCAAAGCAGCCAGTTACTGTTTTGCAAAGTCTCTAGGGGTTTAGTTGCTTTAAAAATGTGCTACACAGAGGCAGTTTAGGGTCCTCTGAATGTGCTGTGTCTGCTTCCTGCACTGTCCCAGTCTTGGGGTGACTGAGGAAGCCTCAGAGAAGTAGTGGGGTTTTTTTGCTATGGCAACACACAGCATCTTTGTCTGGAAAACTCAAAGCCAGTAAAAACCAGAAGGAAAATTCTAGGCAACATTTAGACATGGAGAAGACAGAATTAGAAAGCATGAACTTAATGCTGCTTTTACTCTTCGTAGTCTGTGCTGTTTTCTCAGTTTTATTAATACTTAAATATTGCCCGTAGCAGCAGGTGATCTTTTTATTGTTGGCACATTTGTTCCATATCTAGAAAAGAGAGGGCACTGCTGTTTGCATTAATACCATGCTGTCTCCCCCTGGGCAAGAGTGAGAAAAGAATATGCTAAGGGCACTGTGGTGTTTGTGCTTAAAAGTTTTCTTCCTTTATTGGAAAACAGGTGTCGCTGTAAATAATTCTTACTGAATTGGTAAATTGCTTATGTAAATAATGATACTTTTTTTTTTTTTTCAACAACATATACACAAATATCCTGCTGTCATTAGTTCTTCACCAAAGAGATTGTTTGTCGTAGATTTGGGGAGGAAAATAAGTTTTATTGGAACACTTTGAATACGTATTTGGTAACCTGGATTTGCATGCAGTCTTTGGTGTCAAGTAATACGTTCATTTTGAGATACTACTACTAAAAGATAGTCTAGCTTTATATTCCGTTAGAACAATGAATAATGCCCCCAAACTTGTTGAACTTCCAATGTGATATTTTGTAGACAATGGAATGTGTCCAAATGTTGCAGATTCTAGAAATCATAAATGCAACACTGTCAACATTTCTCTTCCCTCTCCTCCCAGCCCACCCTGAAGATTATTTGGTGAAAAGCAAGCTTATCTGTGGGTAACATTGCTCTAACCTGTTGAAACTCCTAGACTGTAAATGGCGTATATTTTTACTTCTCTTCATTCAACACAGTGCTTTTTTCTTTGCACAGTCTAACTTGACTGCTTCTTTCCCAAATAAATGCTGTTGTCTGGCTTTCAAAAATCCTCCTGGCCACCACGTAACCCCACTAAGACAGCAGGCTAGTGCTGGTGACTTAGAAACAACCTGCAGGCTGCCACGCTGTGCATATTAGACATGGGACTAGATGGATAAGGATTGGTATTTTCATTTTTCAAAGGCACTTTAGGGAAATTGCTGTCCAGTTCTCACTGAACATTATCGGAGTGTGTTTATTTAACATATATACCCACAAAGACTTTTCAATAAAAGCCTGTGATTAACTCTGTGTTGTCCTAGTCTAGGTTTATTTGCACAGGAAAAGATTTCATAGAGTTTTCTGTTGACAGGAATGAGTTAGAAACAGGTTTCATGTCAAGATGGAGCTTCAAGGCAGTTTGAGCTGGTGAAGTGGTTGCTTTGGCTTTGAAACTGCACTTTTCAAACGGTGTAGTTTATTATTGTTTAAATCTATGCTGATACACCAGTAACAGCTCTGCGGGGAGAAAGTGGGGGAGCAATGATAAGTCTCTTTAACCTGATCATTCTCATTTCCAGGGAAGCACCACTGCCCTTTGTGCCACAGGCCTTCGGAACCTGGGGAACACGTGTTTCATGAATGCAATCCTTCAGTCGCTCAGGTACCTCTGGAGCTTTCCCCACGCCTCTGTGAGAGTGGTTGTGTGCTGTAGCATCAGGCAAGTGAATTTGGCAAGTTACCACTGTACATAGGAGTACCTGGATTTGCAGGAACAGGTGTGTGCAGGTACCATAAAGTTGTGTTGTGGTGTGAGGGACTTCCTGGGATGCAGCGTTCCAGAGGAAGCCCGCTGTCTCCTCAGCAGAAAAGGAGACTGCCCTTGCATGGCCGGGGCTGCTGAAACATGTTGATGCTTATGGTCACTGTGAAAGCAGGGACAGTGCTTTGAGGGACAGGGTCTCATGGAAGCAGGTAGGGGAACAGTTTCTGCAGTGCCGAGATGTTAGGCTTCATTTCTTTGCTGCCAGGACTACTGCTGCTCTGGAATTGTCCTTCTGCATTTCTGAATTCGCCTACTTCTCTCAGAGACTGCTGAGTCGGACTACAGGAGGACTAACCGGTCTCCATTTTCTTTTCCATCATTCAGGGTTCACTGGCAGGAGTTGAGGCACATGCTTCGTATGGTCCATTACTGGGACTGTGGTAGCAGAGGTTAGAATTGATAGGTGGTGGTCGACAGGGAATTAACCTCCTCAGCAGATGCAGTCTGGTTTGTTAGGGAATGTCTTCTGATACTCCAGTCTGTCATGGTATCTCTTAGTGCGAGCAGAGCCAAAATGTAATTATTTCCTGTAGTTGGGATGATGATGATATTCACAGATCTGCTCAGTATTTACAGAAGATGAGTATTTGCTACAGCATTTTTTGTACCTTCAACTGTTCACGATTGCCATCCTCTATCACTGCATGAAGGCGTGTTTATGCATTTCAAAAAACAGGCTCCAGAATATATAATACTCTCTTTATTCTCTGCCCTTTAAGGATTTAATTCATTTTTCCTTTTTCTGTAGTAACATTCAACAGTTTTGCTGTTACTTCAAAGAGTTGCCTGCTGTGGAGCTGAGGAACGGGAAGACGGCAGGCCGGCGAACTTACCATACCAGGAGCCAGGGGGATAACAATGTGTAAGCTGCACATTCCTTGTTAGCACTGAACTTTACGGAAAACAGCAAATGCTTAGGTAGTAGAGTCACTATAGGCTTTCAGTGTTGCAGAATCATAGAAAAATGATTCATGGGGAGACAGAGCCATAGAGAAATAGTTGGCTGCACAAAAAAAGAAACTTGTGTCACTTGCAGTTTGCTTCCATAGGTCTGGTGCTGCAGGGGGAAGCAGTCAGATACATCAGAAAGCACCAGAGTGTAACTGCGTTTAAAGTAAGGTTAAGAAGTGCTAGTTATATGTAGTCCAGACATTACGTTACTTAATTCCAGCTAAAATACGGTCATGGGGATGCGTCTGCAAGTGAACATACCAAAAAAAAAAAAAAAAGCAGACTAAGCAATTCACAATCTGCAGCTTGTTTGAGCGAGTGTTAAAGGGACGATGTTAGGAAAGTCTATGGTAAAATGGTGAAGCATGGATGGATTTCCAGGTGATTCCTCAACATCTAAAATGTAATTTTTCTAACCTGTGTCTCTCTGACATTATGGGTAGGTTTTTGGACAGAAAGTCTTTGAAGTACTGGAAAGGATATTTACCCAATCATTACAATCTTAACCAAAGTAATGTCTGATATTTCTACCACTGAGCTAGTAAACTTATAAGGGTTGTAACACAAACCCATATTAATCACTAGCTTTTACTTTCTTTCCAGTTCATTGGTAGAAGAATTCAGAAAGACGCTCTGTGCTTTATGGCAAGGAAGCCAAACTGCATTTAGTCCAGAGTCTTTATTTTACGTTGTTTGGAAAATCATGCCAAATTTTAGGTAAGTTTTGTAAAATAAGAACAGTATTCTTGATTACAGCCTTGTATTGCTGGTGTCCTACCCTAAAATTTGCCAGATCCACAGGATGCACTCTATGCAGCTTTCCCATATGCCCACAAATATGCTTTGAAAAGGATCTTCACTTTGATGGACAGTTTTGTGTTCATTGGTAGTGCTCCCCCCCCCCCCTTCTACCACATGCTACGTGTAGCAGTGTCGGAGAGGACAAATATCTCAAATACTAAAATAGTAGTAGTTGCACCTTTAAGCCAGTGCTCCAAAGGGCAGAAGAATCAAGATAATGACTGGTAGGCAAGTGCCAAGTGCGTTGTGTTGACAGAACCCAAGCTTGGCTGCAACAGGAAAGTGATGTAGTCAGATTAAAAAAGGTCCAACACCTGCAGGCCTAAATGCAAACATACTGGCTGAAACTTCCTTGATTCTCTCAAAATACTGTAGTCGCCAGCTGCACATGAAATAAGGGCTATAAGAAAAAAATCTTGTGCATAATAGGTGTTTTGTGCCCATGCTGACAAAAAAGACGATAAAAAGAAAGGGAAAAAGAAGGTTACCCAAGTAAATCAAAGTATCATTCCTCTCCAAGGTCTCCCTGTCCTGGCCCCTGAACCTCTTTCAGAGGAGCACTGAAACCTGTTAGGATATATTGTGATGAAGGTAAGTTGCTCCATGTTCTCAGGTAGTAAAGATGTTCTGTTATCTGTTACATCTCCAGCAGTGCTGAAAAGATGCTGTGAACATATCTGCTCAACGAGTAGCCCGAGTAACCCAAATCGATTTCTTCTATTCTTCACACTGCCTAATACGTTTCACTTGGCTTATGAGAATCAAGGAAGTTTAATACCAGTAGTTGCAAGCAGCGACCAAAAAATTATAGGCAAACGAACATCATCCTTAATGTCCTTGACCAGTTTCCCTATTACAGTCTTCACTATAATTCTTGTTAGACTAAGTGAGAAATGAGTTCATTAAAGTTCCTGAAGCAGATTTTCAGCACTGTGGGTTCTGTTACAGCTTTTAAAAGTGCTGTTCGTTGGGGTTCTCCCCTTTTTTATTCCCAGTTAGTTGGGAGCATATCCATGATTAATTGGTAAGAGAACTCATTAAATCACATGGAGAATAGAGTCAGCTGCTCGGTAGATCCCTGCTCCCACACGATCCAGGGAGAAAATTTGAATTTGTTGAGTGCTTAATTGTACCTTGTAAAAGCTAATGATGCTACGATTCTAGTTCTACCTTGTGTGCCTCTTGTGAGATTGGGAGAAGGCAGAAGGACATACATGTGAAGGAAAGCCAGAGCCAGTAGCATGTTAACAGCCAACACTTTGGCTTGTGCTTAGGAAGCCCAAAGTGATGGGACGGGGGAAGAAACATCGTTTAATTGTTTTTAGCCCAGAGAGATTTCAGTTGTTAAAGGCATGTCGTGCCTGCCTCCAAGGACTGCAAGTGCTAAGATTATAGAAAAAACTGCTGCTGATGCACTCCATGGCCCTCTGTCTTCCATTGCATACAGGGAGTAGAGAATATAATTTATAGTTACTATAATAAGCACAGAGTGGATTGCCTCTGGGCTCTAACGCTGCTGTGGAAGTCCTGCTCCTTGACTGTTGGACAAAATCAGCATGCAGTAGAATGACAGCAGCAGAGCTAGTGCTGTAGCCTCACGCTGTATTTTGATTCACTGCTGTATAAATTTATAGCTCTATTTTCCTAGTAAATGTTCCTGTTTATATCCTATCTTGTTGCCAGTAGGAAAAGGAGTGTCAGAGGTGGGCTTGAATTGAATTGCTTCAGGTCGATGGAGATCAGTTTTATTACACAAGCTGACTATCAGAGAAACTATGCTTTTAGCTGAAGGGCTTTAAGATCACAGTTTATTTTAAACAGTGCATCATCTGTATCGTCATGTTCTTTTAAAGATCTGTATCTATACTTACGCTTTTTAACAAATCCAAAGAATTTTTGCTCTATAATTAATGTATTTGTATGCAAGTATAAACACATGAGCATAACCAAGTGTGGAATGATTCCAAAGGTTATTTAATCAAATTTGTTGCACAGCAAGTGTGCCATATACCTCAGAGATCTCTTATGAGGAATTTAATGTTGAAAAGGTGTTTCAAGCAAAGACTTTCTATAAATTTCATCTTCAGCTGTTTATTATGATTGCTTACATGTTTATTAAATTGAAGATACCTGTACTCAGTAAACTAAGCAAATCCTGTTTTATCTCAGCAACTTCAAAGTTATCCTATAGTGTGCACAGTTAACACGCAGCTTTGAAGTTGAGTTCTGTTTTACGACTTTGTTCCATAATAATGTGTAATTATTTTGCAACTTTGGTAGAATAAGTCTTATTTTTGGCTGTAGGGGACTCTGGCCTGCTGAAGCACAGCAGTGTTTCTGTGTGCTAGTTTTTCTGTTGTAATAGGTAGGTAGTTTTGCCCATGTTTTTCAGGGTGCTCTAAGATCTACACACAGACTCGGCGATTTCTTTTAAAGCTGCTCGTCTGGAAGAAAACATTACTGTAATTCTACAAGCTGAAAAGGCTTTATTTAATTTTTATTTTGTTACCTCCTACATGACATACCTACGTTCTCCACTAAGCCCATCAGCCTTACGTTGCATACTTCTGCTGCACCGAGTCTGTTCTCATTTCTCTTCAACCCTGGGTACTGTGCCAAGAGTCTCATGGGCATTTTCCCTCCCCTGAGCAGTAGCGTAAACCCCCCCCATCTCTGTTGCTCTTTCCCAGCCATTCCTATGTGAGAGCCACTGCCAATACTTACGTGGAGTGGCGAGCAGAAGGGGCAGGGCAGGCATGATAAAGCAGCTTAAAAGAACGGAGAAGAGGAAGAGGGAAAGCCAACTCTACTCTGTAGGGGTTTTTGTAACTAGGCCTACAAAGACTTGCCTAATTATGTCAGCGTTGCACAAAGCTTTCACTGTTTCACTATGTATGCTTTCCTACTTCATCTCAGTATACATCTTATGACAAATGAATAGTTGTTTGTTAAATGTGATGCGTGATTTAGCTTAAATAACTTTAAAGGCATATTTTACCCTGATGGCTCCTCTGTTCCCTTCAATTAAGTTTGTTAGTGGTGAAATAATAATGGTGATTCTTTGAGCAGCATTGCTACTGACAGCATGACACATCTGAGGCTGGAGCCCTATCCTACCAAATCCAAATGCTCAGGAGATGCTCTGGATACCCCCGCATTACCGCCCTCTCCCAACAAACGGTGTGTGGGTTATGCAGGGGAGATGTGCAATTCTGAGCATGGCTATAGATCTCGCCCTAGAAAAGGAAAGAAATCTCTCTTTCATCCTAATTATTTCAAACTTTATACTGTTGCTGAAAGATGCATGTGGAAAACAAACCCAAAGATTAAATTTCTGGCTTTGGTGGGGAGGGGAACAAACAGGCAAGCTAATACCTGGAACTACTGAAGTGAGCAGGATCAGTGGCTGAATGGAAACCAGTCAGAAATACTAACTCTGAATCCCACATGAGCAACACATTTTGTGGTGTCTTTCTTTTGAATCTTGCCAGGTCTGAGACATCAATATATTGACCGTGGTTTATAGTAGTTTCATAGTAGGGATGAACAGTGGGCTGTCTGAATGTGATTAGTAACCATGCTGCAGAACTAATCAAATAACAGTCAGTAACAAAGGAGAAATCCTTTGTGTAAGTGAGGGGAAGTCACTGCTACCATTGTGTACTTTTAATTAATGTGTGAGAGACCTAGGATGTTACTAGCACAGACTGAGTTTGGTGAGGCCAGTTAACATGGCAGCAATGGTAACTGAGTGTGTGAGCAAATGTATATTCTTAAACGTTTTCCCATCCTCAAAAAGAGATGTGCAGAGAGCAAGTGAGCTGCAAAGAACCAAAACTGCTTAGTTTGTCTAGGCATAGCTGTACCTTTCCAAAGGCTAATTGGAAAACTTTTTTTTGGTACAAAACACATATGTCTCTGTAAGGTCTGCTCAGTATTACCAAACAAGCAAAGGTTCCTTCCTGTGACCCTGGTGCTCTCCGTGTGTCGGCACTAAAGCAACCCGTATATATGGTGATTTTGTTGTTGTTTCCTTTTCTCTTAAGGGGATACCAGCAACAGGATGCCCACGAGTTCATGCGTTACCTTTTGGACCATCTACACCTGGAACTCCAGGGTGGCTTCAATGGTGTTTCACGTTCAGTAATTTTGCAAGAAAATTCTAGCCTGTCTGCAAGCAACAAATGTTGCATGTAAGAAGTGGTTTTTAATTTCTTCAAAACATTAATGCCTTTGTGTTGGGTCTGTGTGTGGTGGATCTGAAATTTCAAAGTCATGGTTCCTTGTTTGTGTTCTTTAGTGCCTCTGTAATGTTATGAATTACAAAGCTACAGATCATAAAGGATTAGCATCCTGTAGGATGTGCTGCTTCTCTTCAAAAGGAAGTGTCTTAGAGCAGCATTTTTCGTAGGTGTGAGTGAGCATACAGGCTAAAAGTTGTAAACACATTTTTAATTCATTACTCTTTCCAAAATAAAAAAGGAAGAACTCTTTATTTTCTGTTCTATATCCATATAGAATTCTTTCTTCTGTTCAGACAATCTCTTTGTCTTTGGGTGATAGACGGCCTGAATGGTACAGGAGCAAAAAAGATGGCCAAGTATTTGTGGGTCTATATTGTCAGCAGACCTCCTGGATTAATGACTGACCAATGCAGTTACAGTTTGAAGTCAATTTTCCTGCAGATGATCTTGCTATATTGGCATATCACTCAACACAGCTTAAACCTGTTGCTTTTTTTTCCTGGTAATTTTGATTTTCCTGTTACTGTGTGGCTTGAAATAGAGGTAATCCATGTGTTTCCCTTCTCTTTCTGTACTTCTCAAAATACTGTTGTTTCTGAATTCTGTCCCAGGTGTGTTTTCTCTCAGACTGAAACTGTCACAGAGAGAAAACATTTTAATTTGCTTCAGGAAGGAATGTTAAGTCAGTTCAGCCTGCACACTTGGTCTCTAAGTCCTTGGATTCCCTACATAAGAGCTGAGCGAGTTTTCCCTTTCTATACTGATTAGGACATAGTAAGCAGGTCTTGAGAGATCAGGATTTTATAGATGCTTCATTAGGGAAAGCCCGGAGTTTGGACTGTGCTCTTTACCACATTTATGTTGCTTTGCTGATGCTTAGAAATCCCACAAAAGAATCTTAAAGTGTTCTTAAAATTGAAGTGTATTTGAAAAGTAAACCAATTTTTTTTGGTCAACATTCCGAATGTCAAAACCCAAGAAGAATTTAAACTTTGTTCACATATCAACTGTAAATTTGTCTTGAGAACGGCTGCTCAAATGCATGGTGAGGTGGAGTAAGCTGCCTTCTGTCAAGGGTAAATTAAGGTCACATACACTTAAATGCCTACAGTAAAGTAATAAATACGCTGTGAACGCTCTCTTCTGGAGTGCCAGTTTATCGGGGTAGCCATTTCCTTCTACTCAACAAGAAGCATTCAAATTAACTGTAAAGATGTTGGTGGAGTGCAGATAAGGAACACGGGTTTCTGCAGGCTTGTAGTGTCAGATCTGCAAGCACAAACTAGCAAGTTTAGAAGTTGTGTAATAATATAACTTAAAATTTATTTTTTTTAATTGGACTATGAGAAGTGAGTAAGTCCATTACATAATCTGCTCAAAAGATTAAGTAAGAGACTAATGAAAGCATCGAGAACAATGATGATGATGATGCATATTGTTTCTCACATCTTAGTGCAACTTAAGCTGTCTTTGGAAGTGAAGTGCAGAAATATGCTTTAAGAAGTCAAAATTACTTGTAACAAAGGGTGTAGAATTAAAACAAAAATATGCTCAACCCACCTAAGAAGGAAGAATTTTTGTTTCAGGAACAGCCTCAATTACAGGGTTAAAATACTGTATCCCTGTGGGCATCAGCTCTCCTCTATAGAAATGCAATCAACCAGAATACTTTCAACATTGAAATTTTCAGCATCTGCTTAGAGCATGCGCGGTTCACAATTTTTTTAGGTACAACATAAAGCAAAAGTATTTTAGCAGCTAAATACTTGCACTGTACAGTTCTTGGGTCAATGAAATGCCTGGTGGGTGAACTCAGTCACTGTTTGTCACACATGGACAAAACCGCTCTGCCTAGTAGTGGTGAGTTGTAAGTGTATAACAGATACTGAAAATTAAGCTCAGACATTCTGACTGACTTTTTACCTCTGATGTGGTTTGTCTAGAAATGGAGCATCTACTGTTGTCACAGCAATTTTTGGAGGCATTCTTCAAAATGAAGTCAACTGCCTAATATGTGGGACTGAATCTAGAAAGTTTGACCCATTCCTAGGTAAGGTGCCTCTTGCTTTCAAAATACCAGGTGACTTACTTAAGGCAGAAAAATAAATCTGAAACTTGGTATATTTTGATGTCACATAACTGAACCAGAGTTTTAGCCTGAAAAGGTTGGGCATTGTTTTATTCAGCCCTAATTTTTTTTTTAATCTTTGTTTTTCTAGACCTTTCACTAGATATTCCAAGTCAGTTCAGAAATAAACGTACTAAAAATCAGGAAAGTGGACCAATGTGCACACTACGAGGTAAGAATGCTTGGATAATGAAAGCCTTACCCAGGACTAAGAAACTCAGAAGAGTACATATACTCTACTTCAGAGGAGCCGGCCTTTCAGCTAGGGTGTGACTTGGTGTGCATGCCATCTAATTTTATGAGATTCTGTGGTAGAAGGTGCCAAAATAATTTTTTCGCGCAGGTTTTACCCTGGTCACTGTGTATTGACATACTACTTTGATAAACTGGGGCTGCAAAGCGCTTCAGGAGGTCAGCTAAATATCAAGGAGGATTCCAGCAGAGGTTTTTCTTTGTGGTCAGAGTATTTCTAATGTATGCCAGTCTTGCCAACCAACACTCATCTGCGTTGTCGCCCGCTGGCATTTGCTTAAGGCTCTGTGCTTAGAAGTACGTGCCCCTTGCGCGTAGGAAGGGTGGCTCTGGGGAGTTCGGCTTTTTGAACAACATAAACACAACCCTGCAAAGCTGGGCAGTCGTGCTGTTACTGACCTTGTTTTGCAGGATGTTAAGTTTTACAGATTTGTGAATATACTTGCTGCAGGTTGTGAAATATTAATCAAACCCCCATTATTTTCTGTGTTCACTTTGTACCTAAGACCAAATAATCTTTAAAAGCAGAATATTCTTTGTTAGAAAGTAATTTAATTCCTTTTGAAAATAGTTGTGTGGAATGTCGGGACAGAATCTTGTTTGAAAGATGGCAATTTTGTGAATGCCTTTTTTTTTTTTTCTCTTGAACTGCTTATAGCTGTGTTTTCAGGAACAGGGAATGCCGGATGTTAAAAAATGTTATTATATTAAAACACATCATTACACAGCTTTTTGGTGCACAAATGTATATAACTAGAATGACTGCAGCAGATACGCACACCTTTTCTACATTGCTGTATTTGTTGTATTTCATGTTACCAAAATCATTTGATTTCATCTTGAATCAGGTTTCTTTGTGTGGGTGTTTTGGGTTTTTTGTATCTATCTTGTTCTTTTTTTAGATTGTCTTCGCAGTTTTACAGACCTGGAAGAACTTGATGAGACAGAGCTGTATATGTGTCACAAATGCAAAAAGAAACAGAAGTCCACCAAAAAATTCTGGATTCAGAAACTACCAAAGGTTTGTATAAGCATGAAAAGTAACAGTGTGACAATATGTCAAAGGAAATAATAATTCAACCATTTACAGCAGACCGACACCTAAACCCCTCCCATAGCAACTGCAGATGTCTAGCACTAAGTTCAACCCCTTCCTCCAATGAATGTTCGTTGGTTTTTTGTTTGTTTTTTTTTTTTTTTTTTAATCTTGTAGGTGCTATGCTTACACTTGAAACGATTTCACTGGACAGCATATCTGAGAAACAAGGTTGATACCTATGTTGAGTTTCCCTTACGAGGCCTAGACATGAAATGCTACTTGTTAGAGGTATGAAGACTCACCCATACTTTCCACAGAAATTTGTTCCATGACCTATGCCTTTACTACAAATTATACAGTAGGTGCTACTGAGATCTGAAGAGTCTTCTATCTTTTTAACCACAGCCTGAGAACAGTGGCCCAGAAAGCTGCCTGTATGACCTCGCGGCTGTCGTTGTGCACCATGGTTCGGGGTGAGTACACGGCGTAAGCCCGCTTCTTGGCAGAGACCTCCCCCCACTGAAGTACATGCACAGTTAATTAAGGTTTTTCTGTCCCTAGTGAATGTCTGTGTTTTTCCTGGTGCAAATAAGCAGTCATTTATAAACTTACATGGAACTAAGCTAAGCTGAATTAACTTCAGACAGATCTAGGCACTTCCTCCTGTGAATGCCCACTGGCAGTCTTTGGGGGCAATG
The DNA here is from genome assembly GCA_035590195.1 of Aviceda cuculoides. Classification (NCBI taxonomy): domain Eukaryota; kingdom Metazoa; phylum Chordata; class Aves; order Accipitriformes; family Accipitridae; genus Aviceda; species Aviceda cuculoides. The sequence continues at coordinate 4,386,847 of JAVJGG010000002.1, read as the reverse complement.
ACTAGAAGTGTGAGACAGAATGAAAATAGTCTAGTTCCTCTAGGAATGGAAAGCCCTAAACCAAAAGAGTGAATCAAGGAGCCTTCCAGAAGTTATTCCAGAAGTTAGGGCATCATTTCGAAATCCTTAGTATGAAGCAGAAATGGTTTTTCCTCACTTTGAAAGGTGCGTGTATGTTTGGAACAACTGTAGACTTTAGATTAGCCAGTGAAAGTAATTATTACCTGTATTGACCTTCTCTCCTACAGGAGTGAACGCCACAAGGCTGGCTAGCGTTCATGTTTTGAAGTAAAGCTGCTGGGTGTGGGGTTTTTTGTGTTTTTCCTTTTCCCAGCCCTGGCTGGATGTGTTGAGAGTAACAGTAGTAGGGACAAGACAACTGTTTATCCTGAAACACATTCTTGTCCTGTAGGCAATCAATCACTCTATGGGTATGAACTGTGAAAGGTGTTTTCTTAAAGAAACTAAACCCCCTTAATCAAAACCTTGCTGATACCTAAATTTAATTCAAAGATACATAACCAAAAGTTCTGTCCAGAAAGCCCCTCCTTTTGCTTTCTCTAGAGGAATGGTCTGGACTCTTAGGAAGATCAGACTACTCAAGGCACCCCTCGTAGCACCACAGTGCATCTGACTGGTGTGTCAAAGTCCGAGGAAAACCATGGACAGCTGGTCATGATTAGAATGGAATTAGATGGTTTGAAACACTGAGCGCATGTTATAATGTGTAAGCAAGTGAGAGCAGGCCTTGCCTTATCTTGGGGTGGCAGGGTAATGAAAGCTGATGGGTTTGTAGTTCCGGTATGTATGTTCTTAGATTCAAGAAATACGGCTCCAAGTCACGGATCTGTTTAAGATGAACCTGAAAAATTTCCTTTGTATTCTGGGATTAGTTTTGCTGTGAGTGCTATTGATTGTATTTAGACTATGTGAGTCTCTCTAGAGAGAGAAGATAGAGATTTCTGAAAACAGAGCACAGGAGAAATTTTTTATAGCTAATGCTTCAATAATAACAGATAGTAGACTTGATCTGTACGTAGGCAAACATGCAAGTAGAGTGTTAAAAGCAGCCTGGCTTGCACACAAACTGGGATGCTGATAAGTTTGTAGCAAAAAAACCTTTCAACTCACCCCAGGAAGTACTTCTTTTCCTTAACATAAAACTTTAATGTGGAGAACTCCGAGCCCCACAGATTAAGAAGGGGAGCATCTTACCAGCTGTTGTGGAGGGCTGTCAGTGCCTTCCTGCCTCGGGGTCCTGGAAGTCTCGTAGCCCTAACAGAAAATGCATCGGAGAACGCGGTGCTCTGTCTCCTTCTGATTGTCCTTTCTCTCCCCGCCTCCCCCGCTGACAGCGTTGGCTCTGGACATTACACCGCGTACGCAGCTCACGAAGGCCGCTGGTTCCATTTCAATGACAGTACTGTAACTCTGACCGACGAGGAGACTGTGGTAAAGGCCAAGGCCTACATCCTCTTCTACGTGGAACGGCAAGCCAAATCTGGATCAGATAAACTTTAATACCTCCTTTTAATTCTTACTTATCAAGTCCACCGGACGAAACATTTCCATTTTTCCATAAATACTTGATCCAAGACTATTAATTTCATTGTGCACTTTTCAATTTCCTCTTGTGGGTTTTAGTTTTGTTGTGTCAATGGTAGCATTTGACTTACTGAACTTGGACACAAACTAACTTTTTTTTTTTAGTTATACCAGAAAACCTCAGCAGATATTGATTTGCTGCTTTAGTTGTGATAACTCAATTTTTATATATATAGTTTCATGAAATACTTAGTTATTTGACTTTTTTATATTAATGTTTTCAGTTCTCACTTTCTAAAGGCACATTTACATCAGAGAAGCTTTCTGTCCTCCTTACAAGCAAGATAAATGTGCTTCTGATTATGAAGAGCAATAGAAATTCCTGCTGTTCTCACAGCTGTTATGTAGATAGGATTTAATCTCTTTAAATCAAGGAATTGTTTGCACGTACTATTTTCCCTCGTGCAAGAAACTAAACAGCGACCTCTGAACAATCATTCTTTGTCTGCAGAAGAGAGGAGATGTGGCATCATTAAATAGATCAGGTAATTGCTGCTATATTGGTGTGTATTCAGGCTGCTGACTTTCAGGACTCATTGTAAATAAACACTTGGTTCAATTGTATCAATACTGCAGTTTAATTCAAGTATTCCTCAAATATACTCTGCCTTCCAACCCTTCAAATTTAAAAAAATTATTTTAAAATATATACATGTCTAAATTGTATTGAGATTTATGGGTTTTTTTAACCAAACCAGAATTGCTTTAGACATCTCCTGGTTTAGACTGTCATCCTGAAATTTGACTGTGAACACTTCCTTGCTTGGAGACTTCCTGGCAATGGGACCCCAACCCTCCTTCCTGGTGGGAACTGGGAGTACAGCTCCGAAGTCTGGGGTTTGTGAGAACAGTCCCAGCTCTAAATGTATAGTTCCTGTCCACTAAATGCCTGCAGTTCACTTAAAACTGAAAGGAAGCGGATGGTGTTCCAGGTCCTTTGCTTATGACAATTGTTTTATCATTTTAAATGCAAACTAAAGGGAAGATGCTCAGTTTCACAGCATAGCCTGCCTGATGGGAGATGATGAGCCAAGACTGCTTGTTGACTGGAGCAGACTGGAGTAGCTGTAGTATTTATGCATCGGCCCAGTGCGGGATCTTTATTTACAGTCTCTTGATGAACACTGGTGGCATGATACAATTTCTAAAACTTGGCTATGTAATGGAGAAAGACTTATGTTTTTAAAAAAAAAAAAAAAAAAATCAAATTTTAGCTGTACTGCTGTTTTGGAGAGTGGAAGTCAGCTAATGTGATTTTAAAAAGGTGGACAGGAAAACCAATATTGCAAAAGCCAGGAGTACCCAAAAAATCTGAAATTTGACACACGCTGCATTTCATTTCTTTTCCCCCAGCCCATCCTGTCTAGCTATCTCCTGTGTGCCTAGCAAGGAACTGGACTGTGGGCTACCTGCTGCTGTACGCTGAGGAGTATAAAAAGAAATCACAGATGTTTTCTAAAGTATCCTCCTTCAGAGCTTATTCACAGCATATTAAACCAGGCAAGAGAGAAATTGGCTTAATATAAAACTGCGGAAAGCATTCAGCATTGCTAATGGTATATGAATATGTAAACTGTACACTAGTGAAAACCTATTGTGATTATTATTTGATACATTAAGTGACATATATATAAGGATGTCTTCTTTTTACTCAAGTTGAACAATAAATAGAACTATTAATTGCTTTAAATTGTAGATAGTTTGTCACCTACCATTTCTCCGTTTCTTGCAGCCAGAGCCTTTCTTCTAATCAGAACAGGTAGCCGTCACCATTTATACAGGCAGAAAAAGGTATTTGACTGACTTCACTGGTGTGTGGGGCAAGTGAAGTATCCTACCACATTATTATCCTGAAGGGCAGGCAGCCTCGCTGCTCACAGGTGGGGAGTTAAGTAGATTCCACCTATAGCTGCGTTTTGTCTGCATGCTACTTGGATTGGATTGCTTTAGCATTTTAGTTTTGAAAATACAAAGCTTAAAACACACAACTAGCTACGGGCCAGAAGCAGTTTAACTTACAGTAGTCAGGTGTATGCAGTGTTCTCGCAAACCAGTGATGTAAATGTGCCTTTCTCTACTTGTAGAAACCTAAATTTGTAATCTTCAGCAACATTCACTTACTTTAAGCAGCTTCTACTTCTCCAGTAAATTTTTTGGGTCAGAGTTATGTTCTCACCTCAGTATTTCCTTCCAGTAACATTTGCTCTGTAACATTAAGGTCTTGGGCAACGGTATCTATCCAGCATAGTCCGTGTGAGACACGGCCATGGGAACACAACGCAATCACGTCAGGCTTGTTCTTGCAGCAGGTGCTGTAAGGGCTCAGCCATATGCTTTGCTGGAACAAGTACATTGTAAATCCTTTCCTAATTTAACTTTCTCCCACTGCAAACCCAGATGGACAGTATGAACAGTTTGTTGTGGCAACACAAGTATTTCTCTTCCTGGTGGAGAACTTTGCTTATCCACTGTATTCTATTCAGTGTGGTGTCAAAAGAAAAAAAAAAAAGTAACTGAGCACTGAACCAGTAACATATACTGCACCTGGCCTAGTATTACATTTTTAACCTTACTTGTATATCCTATATTTATCTACTAGCTTGGGGGGAGAGGGAATATCTCATTTCATTTAAGCCAAATGTTTCTTTTCTACTTAACTGCTGATCGTAGTACACACTAACTGGCAAGAATTTTTTTTCTTGCTTGTGATTGCTCTGCAAGCAACAACTGCTCTCTACAGTTCAAAGACTTGCATCTTTTTCACCAAAATTTGTCTCATCAAAGGTTGTCCTTTTGTTAGTAATTGTTTAGCCACGTATACAACTGGAGCCAAGATTTATGTAAAACAAAACTGCAAAATGTCCAGCTATCGGAATACTTCTGCTCTCGAGTGTTGCATAGCGAGCTGTTAAGCGCAGCATGATGCGACACTTCTCGTGGTGTGGTCAGGAGGTGCTTTCCGGGTGGCAACAGAAAAAAGGTCTGCGCGAGAGGAGAGTTTAAAACTTTCAGGCAGGCAGGGACAGTGGACTTGTATGAAAAGCAGGAGGCCATTTACAAGGATTTTACTAAATCAATGGAAAGTGTAACACGTGGTGTTCAAAAGTTTCCCCAACAGTGTTTCATTACTGATGTGTCTGTGTCTTACTGATGAGGTAATCAGCACCTTGAAAACTGATTCCAATGTGCTTTAGGATATCCTCAAGTACTGTAGTGCCATAGTTGTAATTGTTTACCATTAAAATCTAGTGTGTAATTTTCAGTGAGGATAACTGACTGTGCTCATCTTGTGTGTTTCTGGAGCATTTCCAGGTTGAATGTGAATTCTCTCTCATTCACACAGTGTGTTTATGGAAAATGTGCCATTAAAGTGTTTCCTTTCCTTAGAAAATGAAACTCCTCTTGTCCTTCTACAGGCTTGCAGCATATCATTAGTGTCAATCCTCTGACCACAGATGGCAGAGTATTTTACCCTGTTCGGGGGAAAACAAAATAAAGCAAATTGATGGGTTCCCACTATTTAAGACCTCTACCAAAACTTAGCATCTAAACCCAAAGAGGACCTGCTGTTCAATTTTCAAGGGCCTTGTCACCCACCAGCTGTTAATTGTCATGTCAGATTGTAGTAAGAGTCCATCCTAGCAATGGTAACCTTGGCATGCAAGTTTGCTTGTTTGTTGTGGGTTTGGGTGGGGTTTTTTTGGTTTTTGTTTTTTTTTTAATAAATAATATTCCTGTGTGTATGTACTGCAACTCTGAGCAGTCTCAACTATTTAAACCTGCTCAAAAATTACGGTAAGTTCTGAAAATGTTGAAGGGACAAGAGCTGAAAATGCTAGAATGAGGAACAACTGCTGGTACATCATTTAAGCTGCTTTACATCATTTTCCAGTGACCGGCTTACCTGGTATGTGGAATCATCTACTCTTTTTGTCCCTTTTGTGGCTTCATAAAGTACTCGTGCCACTGTCCATAGCCTGTTTCTGTGTGTGCATGGGGAGCAGAAATCTCCTTCTCATTTCAAGGATAATATGAAATGACAAAGGATATGAAACCATAAAGACTGGCGACTGTTAAGCACTTCTTACCTTGTATAACAGAAAATTACTAACTGCGAAGAATTAAACAGATCCATAATTGTCATTTTTTCGAGTCACTATGTGTAAGCATACACATTCCTCAAGCACAGATAAGAAGCTAAAATAATTGTTGCAGACTGCAGACAAATTTCAAATCTTGTTTTTCAGAGTTGAATTTCAAACTACATTCTCAGGTTTAGGAAGGAAAAGATGAACTTTGGTCTCACTCAACCCTGTCATATATTGAAACAAACCCAATTAAAATGCACAGGTACATAAAATCTCCCAGGTACTAAAATTGTGCAAGCCACTTCAAAAAATCCTGCAGGGCTGTTTTGATGTTAAGATCTGCTACTTAGCTGCCTGTATTATTTTCCTGTATTACCATCAGACAGAAGATGGGCATAAACTACCTTATCTCAAGCACTTTTATTTCACAAACATGAAAGTTGTAGGACTGTTTGTTATTGCTTTTAATTCCAACCTGCCGTTTGCTGTAGCTTTATTTTTCTTCTAGGAGAGACTTTCTGCTACAGTTTCTCTCATTACTGGAAAACACACACTTTTATTCCTAAAACCAATTCTGTATACCCTTTTCCCACCAGAACTGCCAAGTCTACAGTAACAGAACTAAGCCTACGAAAACGTAAACAACACAAGAAAACTTGTAAAACTCACTCAAGCTAATAGAAGACATCTATTAAAAGCACAAACCTACAAAGAGCTGAACAGAGCCTTGCTGTTCCATGTATCATTACTTTCCTCCCTGCAGAAGGCGGGGAAACAGCCAGCTTTGTTTATTCAAATAACAGTGTGCAGGAAACTGCCCCAAACTGAGGCTCGTAAATTGAAGCTGCAGCCTGTGTGTGGACACATGTTAAAGCACCCAGGGAATTTTGCAACTCATTTTACAAGCTGTTCGTGAAATTTCATTATCCAGTGTAAACAGTCGTTGAACATGAAGGAACTGTGCAACCTTAGAAAAATCAGCGAATAAATCAAGGCTGAAATTGTTGTACACTGCAAAAGCAAACTTCTGCTCTGACAGCCAAATCCTCCAACCTGGAGAGGCTGGCAGAGCTCCTCCTTGCAGCTGTAAGCTACAGCCCCTGTCCCCACCCCCTAGTTAGGAATTAACTTTGCTGAACTTAAGCAGTGGCTACAAGGAAAGAAATCCCTTTTAAGGAAGCGTTTCGTGAAAGTCAAGTGCTGCTATTCTCCATGCCCATTCCATTCCCTTGTAGAAACAAGGGTTTCATGCATGCATGTTTCTTCTCCCTTCCCTGTTCTTAGCTTCTGCAGCAGTTGTTCGCCAAAAATAAACTCCATTCCACAACCATATATGTGCAACAGCCTTCTGGTGATTCTGAGCCCCCTCCAGCACTGCCCTTATTCCGCACGGCCAGGAGACTCTTCTTTCTCACACGCTCTGACAGGCTATGCATATAACCCAGCTGAATCGGGAATGCCTTTTACATCTATTTTCTTTTCTGGACAAAAATAGTAGGAAAAGTTTAGCAAAAACATGTCACATGTTGCTGGAAGTGTTTCAGGATCCTTTACTGTGGTCTTTGTTACGCTTTCATTCTCCAGCGGAACTAAAGAAGGATAATTTTCTCCTGGGACCTGCTTTAAAATATTTATCCATCTGCTGGTATTCAGAGAGAGTCAAGGTGTGTAACATTGAGGACTGGATGAAAAACAATTTCCAGAAAGACTTCTGTAACAGGCATGAAAACACTGTCAATGATTTTTTACTAGAAGTTTGCAACAGGTACGTTCTTCGGGTGTGAAATTTTACATCTACTGTCAAGGTTAACTGCCTTGAAATGAGACGATTGTCAGCTATTTACATCCTATTTATCTGAAATGGAGCATTAAGTACGTGAGTGCTTTGACTTTGCCATTTTAATATAATGTTAAGTTGGTTTTATAGTGGCAATAGTATATACTTCATATCAACTTCCCTTAAATCTTCCCCCCCCCCCCTTTTTTTTTTTAAATTAATAATTAAGATAGAAAAGTGCAGGACTGCCTACTAAATTGCTGCTTAACTGGAACAAACATACCCTTCTGGCAGTGCAACGCCTCGTCCTGGGGGGAGGGCCTAGAGGAACGATGTGCAACAAACCCAAGTTCATTAAACATGTTACTAAACACCAAAATTTGTTTCATTCTAAGAAGTAAGCATTGCTTTTGTACTGAAATTTAACTCTTATTATCTAAGCTTTTTATAAACGACAGCAAAGGAAAAGAAATACCGCTGCAGAAAAGCACCTTTGGGCGCACACAATTTCTTATGACAGCTTTACTGCTACAAAGCCACTCTTAAGAAAAAAAAAAAAATTAAATTACTTTAGGAGGAGCAAATGGAGTAGAGCCAATCCTAGTGTTTAGTAACACCGAGGATGGTTGTGGTCCTAGATTAGAGCTGAAAGGGGCATGTCAGTACCTGTCCTGAAACGGCACGCCTTTGTGCCACAGCCAGCCACCAGCTTTGTGCCACAACATGGAAGGAAGAAAGGTCTATTTGGAAATAACAACTTAAAAAAATCCAACAAATTACAGGATACTGACAGGACACCGTGTCTTTGTGAGAACCAGCAACAGTGCAATCTCAAAACAAGGACTGAAATGTAGGTTCGAAACAGAACATTAAAGTTGCAAGTACAAAATTTCAGAAGTAACTGTTCTAGAACAACTGATAAAAAGTGTGGACGAATTAGCAAAGTATCATTGGGAAGCACATCTATGCCTACAAAGGAGGGCGTAGGAGGAAGTATTCTCTCATTTTGGCACTGGAATGTCTACCATGAGGCCACTCTTAATCTATTTCCATTGTTTTGCCATCACAAATTAGGATTCAGAAAGAGTACCCAAGACCACAGCTCTGCAGAAACAGTTTAAGTACCTTTTTCCTCTGCAGAATCCAAAAGCCCAAACTGGTTGCTTGACAAAATTCAAAGCAAAGCCTGGGTAGTAAGCAATCTCAAAGTCCATAAAAATTCAGCAAGTGCCTTTCAGCCTTACATAGATTTGTTTCCACAAGTTAAACTGAACTCTCGTAAATTACAGTTTGTTATATTGACACTTACCCCCCCCAATCCATTCTAGCCTTCCTAAGACAAGATCCTGCCTTTTTTGCAGCAACCCATTTAAAGCATTTCCATCTGAACAAAATTCCTAGCATTCTCTGCAAAGAAAAATGGAAACTAAACAAATATACAGCTTTTCTCCCTGAGTCTGGAGTACTTTTGTTCTGCTGGTGAAGCCACAAGCGATGGGAGGTCAGAGCCTTTCTTGACCTTGCCTGCTTTGTTCATAAGCATAAAGGAAAAGAGTAAAAAAAAGACGACACAGCTGACATGAACTTACTTTATTGCCTCTGCTCAAAGAGTGCAGTCCAGCAGCAGCAGGGGGGATGGGCTGGGGTGTAGAGGAAGAGGAATGTACCACGTACCAATTTTTAAGGACAAAAGAAAACGCTGCAGTGGTGGCAGAGCCCCTGGTTGGCCCCAACTGCTGTTGTCCACCTAAAACCCTGATACAGGCCGTAGGCACAAACATTTATATCGAAGCGCTCACGGGCACCTTACGGTTCTTACAGCACGGAGGCAGGCTAAGAGTTCTGTCCAAAGGTCTCACAAGATGGACACGAGCATTGCTGTCACCAGTTCTCCCCACAACAACAGAGCCTGAAGTCCTGTGCTAACAGAGAAACATGAAGCTGCATTTAGCTAAAGAGATGGATAGCGGAACTGCTTCTCCCTGGAGAGAGGTGCGAGCCAGAAACCAAACGCTTTGTACAAAAGGCTTTGCAGGTTAGTGCACAAGGGTCCTTGCAAACATGCCTGGCCAGCACAACTAGTAATAACTGCTCTGCTCCAGTTCTCCACACAAGGACACTTAGGGTAAGTCATCACACGCTGACTTGGAACAGGCCGTTTCTGTACTTTCCCAGGCCTACCCAAGCAACAAAAAGAAAGCGCTTTTAATTTGATGTGTTGCTGTTTAACAGTAGAGTTCTTACCAGTTTCAATGATTTGAAGGGAGGTTTAAGGATTGTGTGAGCTTCAAACATCAACACTCCTAGGTTGTAGCTGGCACCTATTCAGTAAATCCAAGGAGATGAAATACACCCATTAATCCCCGTACATCAGGAGTGGGAGTGCCTTACTTGCCCATGCTCAGCGTGTCTACACAGCAGCCTCTTCACTCAGCTGGCCTCAAATCCAACCTGACTTGAATCTCCTCTCTACTGAGTCTTCATTCGCTGCGCTTCTCCAAGCACAGCACCATGCAACTCCTTAAGAAAAAACAATGCAGCTGCAGCTTATATAGGCATCCACGTCCCCTTCTCCACTACGCCAACTGAGTTCTAGCTGTTGCTACTGACAGAAAAAGCAAAGAAGGTAAGTTTTGCGATTAGCAAAGCTGAGCAAAAGACCTACATATACCCCCACCTACTCATGCGTTCTTACCCCTCCCGAGAGAAGAAAAGGTATTTTTCTAACTTGCATATTTATTCTTAACGATACTGGCTTCTCCAAGCTCTGTTTTTCCCCTCATCTCACCTGTAACGATCATGTTTTCAGATGTCCAAACCTGCTATCCCTGACCCTCTCTGGATGTGGCCATGTTACAGACGACTGCATCTTGCTTCTGCTCAAGAACTGCCCAAACCTCAAGACACTCAAACTGGAAAACTGTGTGCGGATCACTGACCAGACACTAGAAGCAGTGACCCTCTATGGGGGATCCCTGCAAACGCTCCACGTGGATTTCTGCCGGAACATAACACAAACTGGTCTAGAGAGAGTCAGGGAAAAATGTCCTTCGGTAATGCTGAGAGCAGAGAGAAGCGCTAACATGATTCCAGACAATAAGCCAGAAAAAAAGTTGATGCTTGAAAAAGCGTCAAGAAAATGGGTTCTGCTTTAAGTGCAACAAATTGTCAATGTGGGTATTTTACTTCCACTCTCCTCTTGGGTAGCATTGGCTTCAATGAACTGTTGCTACTTTCCTGTATTCTGGTTTAAGTCCAAACAACTGGTTGATACGTTTTGTAAAGGCTGCACTGGGAAAAAGCATACATCTCCACCAGGACAGCCTTAGGGAAAAAACCTGTTTGCTTTCTGTTGTTCCCTGGAAGTGGGAAACCCCGCATGGCTGTTACAAAATGCTAGACCTGATTAAAGCTGGAAACTGCAATTTTGATACCCTCTTGTCACGGATGAGTGGAATGCACCTCACTCAAAAGTGAGAAGCAGCAGTATGTTTTATTGAGGTACAATAATAATTTGGCAGAGTTCAATAAACCCGATGGTATTTAACAAAGTTTAACAGTGGTTTGCCAAAGTTCAGTAAGTTTGAGGGCAAGGTTCACCTTATTAATTACTGCATGGAAGAAACATACAAAGGAAAATTGAGTTAGAAGGATTCACACAGAGACCAGAGAGGCGAAGACTAAGGGAGACCCTCCCGTGAGTCACGAGGTTCGGAGTGGACCCCCTTGCTTTCTAAACTCCTCATGGAATGGGAAAGGGCATGAAGCCACAGCAGACGGAGCCTGGGTAACGGATTTACACAGATTTCAGGGAAGGAGTGATCGATTTCTGTTAAGGATAAATCCATACGGTCGTTCCATCCACTAAGGATGGTAACCACGCGGTGCAAGATCCTCCCAGCAGAAGCACAGTACCTGACAACCATCGCTTCATTTGTGGCTGATTTGTCGGGCTTATTTACTAAATGAGGGATGCACGGCAATAAATGCAAAACACAGTTTGACCCTCTGCATAATGTACTTTGACAAGATACAAGAAGCACAATATGAACTAGTTGACAGTACTAACCCACAGGAAAAGACAGTGACTTACAACCCATAGCTTTAAACACTGAATTAGGAACACACTACAGTAGAGGTCTTTATGAATGCCTGTTTCTCACTGCAAAGGAAAAAAAAAAAAAAAAAGCTATTTTCATCCCAAACCACAAGGCTGTCACTTTCCTGCATGCTGCTCTGCTACATGGAAGTGAAACTTTTTTTTTTTTTTTAAATGAAGGGTTGCTATGGCATTGTCCACAAAATTTGACACCAAATGTTGGCACAGTTTTATTCTGCTGTATAAAATCTGCCACGATACAATGCACTGGGATTTGGTCATGGTATCAAGTAGTCGGGACTGGTAACATCACATTTCAAGACTCTTTACACATTTACAGATTTTTGCCTGAGGAAAGGTAAACATTCCTGAGTGCCACTTTACTGTGTCAACTGTACTGCAGTAACCTGTCAAAAGTTTTATTTGTCGACTCTGTTTCAGTATAACACCACAGAAAAATCACTGTGATCACCTAGTTTGAATTATTCAGGTTTTCGTTTGAGCTACAGCATGCTTTTTTAAAAAGCACCCCATCTCAAACTTTGTGCTTTGCTCTATGTGGGAGCGTGTCCTCAAGTTCTGCTTTCCGTTATTTTTCATTTTGTTCAGCAATATGAAGTCAGAATTCTGACTCCTGGAGAGCACACCATAATATATAACCCTGCCCATTCTTGCTGACTCTGTAGCTGAACTTGTATTTACCTTAAATCTCTTGCCCATTCAGTACAATCCACTGAAGAACTTTACACTTACTAAGAATGACAGATAGTTAAATCTGGTTATCGATAACTTAGTTTCCCCTAGAGGACCAGATGTCAGTTCAGCTTAGCTGTCAAACAGAAGACTGCATACAGACCAGTTTGACAAACTCTGTGAATCCTGAATAGTTCCAGCTTAAATCACAACGAAGTCTACAGCAGTTTAGATTTAATTTTAAATTAAAACCTTACGCAGAGTAGGAAAACTTGAGTGTGCATGTCCTTAAAATTCAAGGAAATTTAGAAATACTAACTTTTGGGAATACTGTTCTGTCGCATGAAGACAGTCAACATTTCTGTTCCATTACATAACGATTATTCAAGACTTTGTCACTACTGCAATCTATGTGCATATACCACAGCAAGCCTGTTTCCTATTCACATGAGGGGCTCTGCAGTTGTTGATTATTAATCTCACTGAACTGGTAACAGGACACTGAGGAAATTTGCTAGTTAAACACACATGAACTCAAACTTGCATGGCTGGAATTCAAGTATATCAAGACTATCATGGTTTAAAATAATCCAATAGCTTTGTTGCATTTTAACAGTAGCTTTGCAGACTTACTACTTGTCTGCATTTTAATCTTATATATAACTGGAAGACTACGAGAGCTAGTTGTTCCTCTAAGGGTTAGAATTTGTGACTCCTTAAATTGCTATTTAACAAATTATTAAATGTTGTCACAAATGTCTAACATGATACATGTTCTTTAAATTTAGAGAACATCATGGCTGTAGTACCTCTCTAAAACAAAAAGAATGTGTTAAAAACTACTCCTGAAGTAAAGCAGACCTTTTCCCCTCTCATTAGCATCTAAACTGTAGAAACAAGTTCTGAAGTTAGGCCTCAGACACTTAGGAATAACTGGTTTGATTTTTCCAATTTCTTGCTGTATTCTTTTTACAATACTGTTGCTCCTTTTATTAAAGCTACGTGGAGGAAATGCTTGGGGTGTCATAATGGAGAACTCGGCTCTGATGCCTCAGGTAGTCTTGAAAGATTTATTCCAACTGATACACTTTCGTTCATGTTTGAACAGAAAGAATGGAAACATGCTATCAAAATTCCACCTGAAGTCAATTGTTACTGCAAGAGTAGTACTGTAAACTGTATTTCCAATCAGCTTCTCTAGAAAGGTAAGTTTCAAACAGTCTCAGCAGAAATATTTTAATAGACTACAAACCTAGGGCTTATTCTTTCCTCTGCGAGAAGTGATGAGCTAGCTATGAACTCCTGAAAACATTCTTTATGTGGTGCATCAAAAATGGAAAAAGGACTTTACAGCTCTCAATGTAAGTGAATACACTTACTCCTTTCCATCTTGGTTAATTGATCCACAGACGCCCTTTGGCGCTCTCTAATTTGGCTGAGCTAAGAAATAAATCACAGCTTTACAGAAAGTCAAACAGAGCTGAAATTCTACAGAAATACTTAATCAGTAGGAGTATCTGTAAGAAACACTCACCCAGAAGACAAATAAAGAAAATAATTTCACTATTGCATCTTTACAACTCAGAGATATCTGACGGCATGACACTGTAATATTCTGGTATTTCATTAACTCATTCCTAAAGGAATTCCTAAGTAGGACCCTTATGCACTACAAAGTAAGGAACAAAACTGGAAGCACAGACAGGAAAGACAAACAGCAGTCCTAAAAGAGCATTTACGACTTGGAAAGGAGATTGCTGAGCTGAACAAACTCGACTGCGATGTGGAAATTGGGATGTTGACACAATTCCTACCTTGGATACACAACTGGTGAAAAAACACCAGTTTCATATATTGCTGACAAGCCAAAACAAGGTAGGAATTCTACACAGTCACATTAGTAACCGAAGACCTTCTGCTGCTGCCAGCTCTCTAAGCACGCTGTGATGAAAGATTTATCTCTGCAGATGCAACACCTAACAGATTTTCAAGTAGCTACAAGATGTGAAAGGAGGTTTGCATCTGTCTACATATTATTTATGCCTTTTTGCCAGTTTTCTATCGGGACTGTTTGGGGGGGGCTGGGGGGTCAGTGGTGGTGGGGGTTTTGTGGTTTTTTACTTTACAGAGCTAAAAAGGGCCTTGGAACACTCTCCCGCTTGGTTTCTTCGCTATTTGTGTACAAATGCTCCGAGTCCCATTGCTTTGCTCTCCCCCTTCTTGAATGGGGTTATTTGTTTGTGACATGGTAAAACTTGCACACAGTTGTGTTGATAAATTTTTTCGGCATCAATAATACATTTTCTTAGCAATCCAATTTGTAAATTCAGTATATAATGATTACATTTTACTTACAGTATTATGTAAGGACAGAAGCACTGTTAACAGTTTTGTTTAGTTCCAAGCCATTTGAGTTCCACCAAAGTTCTCTTAACGTTACTGAAACATTTTTTACTCTTCACAGACCCCAACTCTAACTTACCAGGTATACAGGAGGAAGGCTTGTTATCTAGCATTTTATGAAAGTACTAAAAGAAAGGTGAAATAAACCAAGATGCCTACTTGGAAGCTGCATCAGGTTATCAGATGCAAGTGGCAAACAAGACTCCATTATCAAAAGTTTGTGTCTTTTCCTACACAATAGGGGAAAAGCAACATCCAGAAGACCCTTCAGATTTCCACTGTGACAGCATAGCTCAGCTTGGCAAAAGGAAATTTTTCCTTGGTAAAAGAAAATTAAGCAAATCCCGCAGCACAGTAAAAGTGCTTACTTACCAGCAGCAGTATTTTTTTGCCGTTAAACCTCCATCACCCAGTCAAATGGGCTGACAGATCTAAATCAAACTTCCAGACCTGGCCTGATCACTCGTTCACCTATTCTCTAGAGAACACCACTGTTCAAGAACACATTCCGCGCTCACCGGTCCCCTCTCAGCGTGACAGGCACGCGTTCCACCTACTGCTACGTTCCAGCTCTGTCAGATGAACCAACAGTACTACCGCCAGCTCCAGAAAGAGTGAGGCTTCACCCAGTTAAAAGTAACTTGCCTACCTCTAGTCTCAGGGACCGGCTGTTCATCTTCTCTCTGCTGTAGAGTGCCTACCTGTTTCAAAGGGCCATCCAGCTGCCTGACAGCCCAAAAGGCTAGGGATGTACTTCCTAGGTGGGGGGAGCATGGGGAAGGGAAGGAAAAAAAAAAAAAACCAAAACAGTGCGGAAAAGTGACTGGAAATACCAGAGGTGGCAGAGAAGAAATCAGCTAATCCCAAGGTAAAAACAGGATAAGAAACAGATATTATGGGCTTCAAGACGCAACAGCCTTAAAAACCAGAGAGAGTGAGTGCTTCTTGAGAGTTTTTTGAGGTGTAAGGAAAAGGTTAGGTACTACTCACGTAAAAAAGTAAGCAAAAAGTAAGCAGTAGCAAATAGTAGTCATGTTCAACAAGAGACACAGGCTTTTGGCATCTAAGTGCTTGCCTATATAATACCTACCCAGCACACTACTTTTGTGGCTAAAGCTTTTCAAGCTGTTTTTCTCTAGTTATGCTTAGAATTTACCACTTCCAAGCTTACTGTGCCTCTGTATCTCATATTAATTTGAAATGGGTCTGGATAAACACATTGTCACACACCTGTTCCTACCTCTGACGTGCATTTGTTACCACTGATGCTCCCTGCTTCAGTCATACACGTCCCAGCCAATGCTGAAAGGTGGAAAGGAAACGCGGTACGACATTTGGGAATCGCTTGCAGTCTGCCTTGCTACAGCCAACTCTGCCTACTGCAACAACGCTGCCACTGGAAGGTTTGTTACAAGATTGAGGTGCATATTTTTTTCTTTAAATAACTGCATATGTGACCTACTTACGCTACAGAATGCAGACATACGCTAGTAATATTTATTCCCCTTTCTATATAGGGAGAGGTTTGCATACATAAAATACCCTCAAACTGACAAAGTCAAAACTTTCTCAGATGGTCAGTCTCCAATAGCAGGACATAATTGGTGCTGCACATCCTATACCTTCATATGAAATTACGTTTAAGAAGCACTACAGAAGAAACTTGAACATGATTGAGTCTCAGATGCCTCAGCAACAGAAAAATGTCAATCAGCAGGTTAAAAGGAATGTATGCACAATGTAATTATGGTGAAAAAACCCAGTAGGATAAAATAAAAATAATTAAGCACTTGGTAGTTTTAATGATGCTAAGATAGGATATTCAAAGGGCAAGCACAATCAATAAAAACCTCTCAAATAAAGCAATCAAGCATAATCCTTTAATCAACATCAATATTCACCAGTATCAACATCCTCTTTCACTTTACTGTAAACTGCCTCCAAAAATACCCTCATTATCCAAGAAGCCAACTGCATAGTCCATACAAAACTGTTGGCACAGTTCTGTTATTTTCTGTGCCCGACTGAAGCAGACTGACAAATGAGCAGCACTAATTCAGACACATAAGCGAAGTCTAGTATGCAATAATACAGGACTTAATATATCAGTTTCTCCTTTTATTTGTAACCTTATGTTTTTTATGCATTACATCTATAAATTTAGACCAAGATGAGAATACATTCCCCCACAACATAGTGATGGGACACCAAAATCTTCCAATTTGGAACCATAATAATGAGGGAGGAGACTAAGTCTGCATGATTTCAGAGCCCTGAGTCCCTCCTCCTCCCAACACTGCTGAAAGCCCCCCTTCTAGAGGTTTCATGTCGCAGTCTGGTTCTTGGTCACAGCTCAAGTACCTTCTGCCTTTTTCATGAGCCAACAACTAGTCCTAACTGGAAGAACTTCACCAGATAAAACCCGGATCTGCCAATTTTTACAGCTTATCAAGTCAGCCCTTTGACCGCTACTAGCTAGCAGCAACACACCAGTTCCGTCTCGAGCAACCGGGAAGTTTCCCTATCGATCCTGGCTAACATACAACAACCACGTGAGGGAAAACAATACGAACTTCTACCCTCTTCCCCAGACTCTGACAGACCAGTCCTGTCCCACGTGAGATAAGTTAATAGATGTTCTCGCTAGTCCTCGGCTCCCACGGCATCCTTACCGAGGAGCTCAGTGAGAATGAGGTGGGGAAAAAACCAGGGCAGAGCAGCGGTGACTTACCGGGGGACACTCTACCCTTTTCCTCAGCCTAGGTAAATCCTGCTCCTCAACACCAAGCACCATTTGTAGTTTGACACAAATCATGTTTTTGGTAGAGACACTGGGCAATTATCTGTTCTTCAGCACTTCCCTAAGACACAGAACAAAAATTTCTTTGTACAGTACATTACTGTCCTAACCAAATATGAACATTACAGCGTAAGCCCCACCCTGCTGATCATAACACAATTACAGCTGCAACAAAATGAGACCAAACACATGACATTTCCTAAACCCAAAGGCATAAACTAAGAACTTGTATAAAATCCATAGTCTCGACTACTACCCTGTCACGTTCATTTTAATTTTTTGGTACTCTGTCCAGGAATGAACTATATCAATCTGTATATTAAAAAGGATTTTTTTTTTTTTTTCTTTTTACAAAAGACTTAAAGGTTTCTGAGTCAAGGTGGCAGTATGTTATTGTTGTCAACAACTACTACTCTGGAGGAGAAAAATGTTTAAATGAAAATCAAGAAGGAACCAAGTACAACGTTAACTTGTATTGAAGTACGAGGAATAAATAGTGGTATACCCGAAAAAGCCAGTACCTCAAAGACATTAAGAATGCAGAGCACAGTACTACACATCAGACTTGTTGAAGACAAAACATTTTAAGATACTTCAAATGTCACGTCCTGTCTAAACACTGTAATACTAGTTTCCTGAGACAAAATATAAAAGTACGAAGACTGAGTAAACCAATCACAGTTCACAAATGCATACAAGCAACCAATTCTTGAATTTGCTTTATTTTTCTCTGCATAAGGAACCCTGCACAGGCAATTCAAATTAAAACAAAATAAATATGTGAATATTCATGTAAAACTGTCCTTGCTAATGAACAATTATACACAATGTACAACTCTTCATGTTCACTGGGAGGGCTTACAAATGTACTATTCCCAACAAAAATGCACCAAAATGTCTCCATGCAAACTTATCAAAAGTGACCAAAAAAGGAGAAAAAACTTACTGATCATACTTTTTTTGTTTTCTTTTTCATTTTTTTCTTTTTTTACAATCACAAAAAAATAAAAACATCTAATTTTTTGTTACATTTAGAGTAACTAAAATGTGGCCACTGTCTATTAACATCTGGTTTTATGCTCCTAAAACATCTATGGTTACTGTAAAATTATGTCAACAATGAATTGGACTTAGGGCACTATTTGTAGTAAAAGGAAGATGATTTTGTTCACAGAATGTTAATAATCTGTGTCTGAGCCCTCTGCATTGTCCACATTCCGTGAGAGCATATAATTGTCCATATCTATAGACCTGCAATTATTGATTGCATAGCGCAAACGCTCTGCCATGATTAGTTGACTGGAGTAAGGTGGGAGCCTCAGTTGAAAGAAACAAGTCTGTGAGGTAGGCAAGCTGTCGTAAGGCTGTGGAAATGGATAAAAGGTGGGACACTGTTAAGTTGTGAATGAAGCATAAAATGCAACATATCCATATTTCATTGCTCCCTCCCTTCCTTGCCTCTATCATTCAGCGTTTTCACATTCTATCTCCAAATTCCTTTTAAGCAGCAGACTATCCTCCCTTGTTTACATCACTTGTTTCATCCTTGAGTACGTGCAAAACCACTGCTCTATCACCTGCTCTGTAAATAATTCATTTGAAAAGTTGATCGCGCTACTATTTAGCAGCCCATTAGAAGATACCAAACAACATTCAAATTACATACCGTAGTGTGCCTTAACATGAGGCACTTCGAGAAACACCTAACCAAAGATGACAGTCAAACCACTGTTATCTTAGATTTTGCCAAGTTTTTGATTCATGTAGTTCACAGAGAACGTGCTTTCACTGCACAAAACCCAAAAGTAATGCCAAACGAATGCATCCTGTATGTAAAGTAACATACTGTAAACTCATTACAGTGGTTTTAAGACCTTAAGAGTTCACTAGTGGTCATATGTTGCCACTTAAACAGATTTAAAACTTAAAAAAAAAAAAAGTGAAAATTATCAAATGAAAAAAGGGATTGTAACAGAAAATTGACTGTGGACAAGTTACAATACAAGATGATTTGCTTCTTGAGCAAGAACTTGTCTTGACTTCCAATCATGTAACTGTAGTAAATGCACCAAACGAATTAAGATGCAACTCACGCAGTATATGTCCTTCTACACAATTAAAATGTTTGGTTTTAACAGCTCAGAGCATATCCCATCCTATACTTTCTCTGTAAATTTACAATTATGGAAACTTGTCTCCTATTGCCAAAGGACAGATTATACTAGACAGGAATTAAAAACAGCCAAACAAAAAAAAAAAAGAAAAAGAAAAGAAAACAGGATCTTACCCTATCAACCTTCATTATTTGGAATCGCTGAGAGATATCGGCTGTGTTGGCTGGCAATCGAGATCTTCCTGACACAAACCTCATGAAAAGGACTCTCTCCTCATTTGAAAATTCCTCAAGGGTGTGCCAGAACCACTGTACTAGCTGGTGCTGCTCATCAACTTCTCTGTATCGCACAACTTTCTTCAGAACTTCAACTGATATTTCTGGCATTCCACAGACCATTTGCTCCAACTGCTTGGCAGTCAGAAGAGACAATAAAGGAACTGGAACAATCCAAGACATTCCTTCTCTTACGGCAGCCACCTATTGCCCCAAAAAGAAGAGACATTTGAAGCGCAATTGTCTTACCTCTGCTACTTACTGTACCACCCAAATGCAAAAGTAACGTATCAGCTGAGAAATGGGATAAAGAGATAGAATTATAGAACATCCACCAAGAACAACCTCCCACACATGCATCCCTGTAAGAGCTGTATCCTCTCTCAAAATCCTGGAGAATAAATATTACAGGTATTTTTAACTGCAATTGCACATTGAAGAACATGTTTTGATACAAAACAGAAGAACTGAAAAAAGTACAAGTAAGTAGCACAAATGATGACATCTGAACCAAAAAACTGTGTAAATACCATACAAGCTGGAACAAGGTCATATTTGTAAGAAGTCCATACTTGTTCTAGAATACTTAGTATTCTAGTATCCAAATACTTAGGATTTGGTACCGCTGATGAGAAAGTTACTTTTCTAATGCAGAGAATATCATGCATGCATCTGTATCTTGAGAAAAAGGAAAAGAGTTTTCCTAGCATATGATTAGTATACTGCTTTCACAAGCTTCACTGTACAAATGACAAAATACACAGAAGTATGGAAATAGGTAATTGACACTTCTCAAAACATATAATGAAATATTTTTTTTCTGTGCTAAAGGAGAATAGAAATAGTTTTAAGTTAAACAAATGTTTGGCAATAATATTTACTTTTGCTAGTCCCCATGTTGCTATAACGTCTAATTAGAGTGCACAGCATGCACCATTGCAGGTTATTTTCTCAAGTGGGGCTGACAGTTGCCGTGGGGCGACTCTAAAGAAAGACAATTTCTGATTTCTAACGCTCTTTTGTCAACTGAGCAATTACTAAGAAAAATAGGACTAATTTAAAACAAAACCCCAAAACGGTTGGGGGGTGGGAAGCCACAGGGACCCAGGCAAGATGCAGAAAGCCAAGCTTTTCTTATTCCCTAATAAATTGTAATGGAAACTTGCATAAATCAAAAACACTGTTTGCATTAACAACAGGGATAGGGTCACAATGAGATTCTTACCTGACGGTCCATTTCGTGAAGTCTGTACTCAATTGCCCTCTCCACATATTCTTTCCTGTTTGAAAAGGTAAGTGGGATACTATTCCCTCCAGGAATTATGGGAACCATTTTGCCATCAGCACTTTGGCCAACAAAAGAATCTAAAGGAATCATCTGTTATGCAAAACAGGAAATGTTCAGCGTAAGTCACTCTAGTGATCCAAGTTTAATATTTTACTATCAGTCACCTGTAGCTATAATAAGATCACAACTACTTCAAATGCATATGAAGCGCTTGTTATCCCAGTAACAGGAGACAATGAATTACATAAACACTGAAGTTCAGGTCAATCTGATAAAGTAACCGCTTTCGGAATAAAGCTAAAAGCTCCAACTTTCATATCTCACCTCATGGAAATTTTCTTCAGTAATCCCACTGTCTTCAATGTGAAGAATGCTGTTGAGGGTCTGCACATAGAGCAGATCTACCTCCTCCAAATCCTCCAAGATGAGTGGGATACAACAAAGTTGCTTCCAGACCATTGGAGCCAAATGAAGATCTAATGGCTTTTTTGTACGAATAGCTACACCCATGAGAATGCCCAAGAACTTAAACTGCATCAGATGTTCATCTAAACATGCTGAAGGGTTAAAGAGAAACCTGAAAGAACAAGGAATCCGTGAAAATATTCTAGCATTATTTCTATGCTACTTCATTAGAAGTAAAAGACAAAACATTTCTAAGCACAGCATAGTAACTGTCAACTCAATTATCAGCAAGGGGTGTCCAAATAAGATTATTGTTCTCTTTAGCTGTTAAAATAATGGAGGCTGAGGTGGGCAGAACTAATTCTGACCACAAAGGCTGGCATTCTTGGTGTTACTCTGAATTCTGCCATCAGCAATCCAGCAAGTTCATATTAAAATCATGCCCTCTCCTCCACAATAAAGTAACATCACAATCTGAAGGAAAAAATATACTAGAGACAATCGTGAAGTCTCATCATTAGGTAGAAAACAGTTAATAGAAGATTTTAATTTTCACCCACTAACATCTGCAACAAAAGCAAATCCTGGACAACTTACCTATCCCTGTTGTAGCCTACTTCAGCTGTAGCATTTGGGGAAGGAATAAGCAGGTCTACTATTCCAGTTTCCAGTTCCTTAAAAATCAACAACAAAAAAGCCTTCTCAGACACAAGGATAACAAACCTATTACAGAAATATATTATGACATTATACCATCACAAGACGGTATAATAATTATTCCATTATAGTGATGATTACTACTTAAAAATTAATAGGAAACCTTTAAGAAAAAGTAAACATGCTAGGGATGATTTTTAGTAATAAAAATATATTTATTTCAAGACCTGCCCTTACATCAGACTGTAATGGTTATTGTACTGTGACTGCTCTGTGATACATTCCTGGTACCTGCCTAGGAAAGAACCCCAAAATTATATCTCAATTCCTTACCTGACTCAACCCTACTCTAGTCTTACAGGCTTCAGAAATTCCATTAATAAATGGAGTTCTTCAGTTTCTTCCATCCTGTATCCTAATTCTAATGCCAGCTCCAGGCCTATCTGTAGCTGTTGCCCTGTCCCAGACCAAGCAGATATACTAATTATCCTCGCTAATCCTCATTCTTTGGGTTTTGAGGCTCCTGGAAGATTAAGAAACAACCAAACTTCTCCAGCCGGCATTGCCTTGAACACTTCTCCTGGCTACAATCATAGTTGTGTCACAGGGCCAAGACACATCTTTAAAATTTTATAAGCAGTCACATTAGCATGGACCAGTTTTATCTTAGTCCTGGTAGTCTGAAGCCTTCAGTTCCCAGGGGAATCTGAAAAGACAGCTATGTTGACAACAGCAACAATATCCTGGTTACAGACAGGGAAAAATGTGCACTTTCTTCTACTGATCTCCTTTCCGGCACCGAGAGGTGACACGTGTCTTCGGGTATGTGAGAAACACCCGCCTGAGGTGTTTCTGTGTTGTATGCATGGAATGTACCGTAATCACGGAATGCAGTACAACTTCTCTTATAGAAGGTATGGGCTGCACAGAATGGGGGGCTGCAAAATGCTTCCATACTGTGTCGGGGCCATCTCAGAATCCCAGGGGGCTACTGTAAACACTGGTTATAGCGTGGCCTTATGGCATCTCCTTGCCACAATCTAGGAAGATTTCTTTATCCTCAGAGACTTCCCTATGTAGGCAGCTCTGGTGTTGTGGGCTCAGGACTGAAGCACAAGTATTTGCTATGCTGCACAATAGAAGTTTGAAAATTAGTAAAAGACACCACAGAGAACAAAACCTCAACCCAGGCATTTTGAAGTAACAGACTTTTCATACCTGACACATTTCTGTAATAGTGTCATCAAACACTCCACCTGCATCATCAGCTCCTTCTCCAACCAGCTTCACTTTCCAGGCACGTGAAGGTAGGCGAAGGTCTGACGCATTCAGCTTTACCACTTGTCTTGCTATCTGTACAAAGATGGGCTTGCATTTCCGACCTCTTTCAAAATAAAAAAAAAAAAATAAAAAAAAAAAATAAAAAAAAGACACAGCCATACAATGTAACTCATAAACACGTAAAGGCTACCGAAGTCTCTTGATTAACAAAGCTGTACAGAGAGAGCTCAGTATGCCAAAAGTTATGGAAAATGTATGAATATCAGTATTCATCTGCAGTCTAATACAATGCCTGTGAATACAATACTGACCTGGTTGATATCCTTTTCACAGTGATCTGTGGCCCATAATTTTTCCCCTGAACCATAGTTTTCCCTATAGAGCGTACCATGGGGAGCGTGTATACTCGTGGTGCTAGCAAGGGCCTTAGCTGTCCTTGAACTATTCCCCATGTTCCAGCGTTGTAATGAGATGTACTGTTCTGCAATAAAGCAGTATGAGAATAAACATATTAATACAGGATACTAGTTCCACTCTTCACAGAATAAAAACCTTCATAGTAATCACTAGCACTTCAATGTTTCAGGAAACAAGTTAGCACTTTTTGTTTTTAGTTTTGAGGCTAATAAGCTTTTGGAAACTGAAACATTGACATGTCAATGTTAGTATAAGCGAAAATATGTAACAATACTTTGACAGAGTTTGGTTTAATCCAGATTTATATATTTTTTTATTTATTATGGAAAAACCTATAGAACCTATTACTAAGATCCATCTTGATCTGGTCAGAAGCTCTCTAGTGAGAGTGGCATAGCACAACACAGCTAAGCTGTTTGTTTTTTTTCAAATGGAATTTTACCTGGTTATTGGGACTGAGGTTAAGTAATCTCCATGAAGAGTACATGAGGTCAGAAAAATGGTACAGCAGTCTGAGCCTTGCTCTTACTGTATGAATGCTCACTTCTTTCAGTGCCCCATACTGTGGTGGAATGGCATCAGGTAAACCAAGCTGTAAAGGCACTGAAACACCTACCACAGAAAAAGAAAAAAAAGCATTATTTCATAAAGGGTAGCTGTAACTGCTTTTGGCTGGGATGGAATTGATTTTCTATGCAGTGCTTAGCTGCCTACTGGAGTTAAACCATGACAGCAGCAAAATTAAGAGACTAAGATAATTTCAAAACCTACATGGATATAAACCAAAACATATTTTGCTCCAAATCTTCAGCAGTACTTGTTGCACTCATCCCCCAGGAAGCGCAAAGACTAAACCAAATGACCAAAAGTCTCAGTTTTTACCTGGAGCTCTCGGTGGAACAGGCGGGGCTGTCCAGGCAGCACTGTGGCAACGTCCTGCGGAAATCTGTCGAATGTTCTTTCCTTGCAGGACTGTTATTAGGGTTGGTTCTCTGACGTGGTTGGTATGGCCCAGTCCAAGCTGACCATTTGTAACAGACGTCAAAGGGACAAGGAAGAATTAACAACTGTGATGGTATTTCTAAAACTCTCTAAGCAAAAATTCAGAGCAAATGGTAAGAAATAGTATTTACCTACAGCATATACTGGGATAAAAAAATATTTACTGTATATATCTTTTATTATGCTAGCATTTACCTTTTATTTTTGATAGAATATTGCATCCATATTCAGGGGCAGTAGCAGATCTAGGTGTCAAAGACACCTTAAAACAGCTAGAGATTTTTTTGCAAGCTCTTTTGCAGACTGAGGGACTAATCTATGCTGCTAAGTCATCTATGTTGCATGGTCTTTCTCATGCATAGAAAACATAGCTCATATGTCTCTTCTGTGTCATTTAAATACCATTTTTGTTTTAGCATGTAAATTCCTACAACAGTTTATGAAAACACAATCTGTGTAAAGAGAAAGTTTACTGAAGCTGTTTTAACTTTTTACTGATAGTTTCACACCACATTCTAATTTCATATTCTAAAAGTGAAAATTTCATTTCATTCAGTGTATAATTTTTTTTTACCACCTCATATAAAAAAGTTTTTTTGCACTGCAAGGAAAACCATATAAAACAGGCTTTCAGAATGAGGTTTCTCTACATTTTTTACCCTAAGAATTTTTTCTCTTCCAGAAACACAAAGTAAGCACCCTATAAAAAAAAATCAAAACCAAAAAACAAACCAAAGAGGTTCTGCTTAGAAATTATTCTAAACAACTTGCTCAACATCCCTTCTCAAAAACTCAATCCTGAAATACCAGAGGACAAACTTTGCCAAAACTTCCTGAAACACCGACAGCTAACATATCAAGAGGCTCTTTCTTTTATCTGTAGCACACAAAACTGCCAAAAAGCTGAAGTCTTTTCAAAAATCTGACTTATACATGGGGTGAGAGAGAATGGACTTTTAAGGGCAGGGATAAAATTAGAGCCCTAAAGAAAAGAGAGAATTTATTATTTACTAATTTTTTTCTGACTTTAACAATTATTCTCTAAAAAAAAGTTAATTTCTATCTTCTTTATGAAAGTCATCTAAAGAGTTCACAAATCTGACTGACACCAATCATAAATTTTCCTATGTTGAAAAAATTGATGCTAGCTCAAGAATTAGGTAAAAATCTGTTATTTTTTCAAAAAGCTTTGATTAAAATAATTTGGGCAGAATGTTTTAAGTGCTTTCCCGAACTGATACCATGTAAAAGCACAGGAAATAAAAAAGAAAATAATGGAAATGCCTAAAATAATATTATG
>JAVJGG010000002.1:4345239-4360543 GCA_035590195.1 Aviceda cuculoides | reverse complement strand
CCCCCCCCCCCCCCCCCCCCCCCCCCCCCCAAGCAGAGAAAAACATAAAGCTGTCTTGTCCACCAAAATAAAGATATTCCAACCACTTCTGTAGAGTACAATTATAGCCTTATAAAGGTTAGAAATAAACATACCTGCCCTTCGGAGTTGCTACCCCACGCATATACATCCCCTGTAGATGACAAAGCTAGTGTATGCTCTGCTCCTACAGCTATGTCTTCAATGAAGATTCCCGACAGTACTGGAACTTGTTGGGGTCTGTTGTGATTTCGAGCACGACCTTCTGGCAAACCTATCAGGCGATCTAAAATTGCAAACACATCTCTATATAAGTAAAGAACATTAAAAGACTAATTTTACTTGCAGGCGGAAGTCAGGGAGGGATCAAAAGCAATTCTACATACTCTTGGAACTGGGACACAAGTGCAATAGGTTAGGCAGAAATCTGGTGTACGTTTCCTAGAAACAGTGCTTCCTACACTACTCATTAATATTGCTAAGCTGTTATTTTCACTTTAAATCTGAAACAAGATCAAATTCTATTAAAACAAGACTTCTAGATCTAAACTAGATCGTTTTTATAATACAAATGAATTAACTGACTTGAGAAGTGTAAACACATTTAATTCAGTGCACTTGGAACTTCTCCTGTCCAGATTTTTAAACAACTTGTGTAGGCATATGCTTTATTAGACAAAGTAAACTTTTAAGTAAGCCAATGTTTTTGGGCATGTGAAATACAATAAAGTTTTAGAGAAATGCTCTTTAAAAAGTAAATTAGTAAATTGAAAGGCTATTCTGAGATCAAACTAGACAGAGCTACGAATCTGGATTTTAGGTGTATGCTAAAATTGCATTGTTGAAGCTGCAAAATTCAGATTAGGTCAGCACAAATCTAAAAAGTGGCATTAGGTGAGTGTTATAAAGATGTCTTAATATTTTTCCTTTTCACTTGCAATACACACGAACCTGTAGATGGAAAGGTCCAAATACCAGATTGTCCTACCTTGTCCAAAAGTATATACATGACCATCTTTTGTCAGTGCAACAGAGAACTGGGTTCCACAAGCAACTTTTTTTATTCCAATTCCACAAAGAATATCCACTTTCTAAGGGGTAAGTGAAAGGAAAGAGAGCTATGGTATTATGAGGATACAAACAGAAAGCAGACACGAACTTCACCTGTAACTCCTGCTTCCAAAAAGAAATTTTACAATTCCCACTGTGCAACGCATACATTGTAGGATTATTCTAATTACTGCTTGTAAATTAATAGAGGAAACCGAGACAGTTTTCTCTTTTTCTTTAATGGAACTAACACCTTATTCTATGTACAATGATTCAAAACACCCTTTTTTATTGGGAATGAGTGGGGAGTGGTATGGGAACAAGTAGATGAGTCTGTAAACAACCTGCCCCCCAGACTCCAAAATAAGAAAGCTCTCTTCTTTAACCTAATCCTAAGATTTTCACTATTTGTATTGCCACTGAGATAGGGTCAATATTATTTACGTAAAATCCTTTAAAGTATCAGGCTCGGCATAACGTATCATCAGAATTATTTATGCCACATTCTATTAGAACAGTTTAGTAGATGGAATTAATAATTTAACTTCTGAAATTACACACTGAACACTGTGCAACAAGTTTAACAACACTGAAAATTTATGCAAAGAATAATTTTTCTATAAATTCTAACCTGTGGTGAGGATTTTGCAGTGGAATTTCCCAAACCAAGTTTACCATAATCTCCATCTCCGAAAGCCCAAACCATTGAGCCATCTGTTGACACAGCTACAGTGTGATTGAGTCCACAGGCCACCTGGTTGAGAGAATTATGTTATTACCATAGTTTTTGCTAACTTACCACTAACTCAAACACCCCAACTACCTTTAAGAAAAGAAAAATAATGTTTTAAAAAATAAGTACCCTTTTAAATCTATTAAAACTTCCATTGCTTATTACAGTGTTTTAAAGACATTTAGGACCACAGTAGTGGTTTTTTAGGTAGTTGCTTCCTCTCAGCTCCTAGAACCAAAGGACAGTATTTTGCTACACATACTCACTGTTTTAAGAACATAAAATAGCTCATGAATTCCTGCTTAAAAATGCCTAAATCTCGAAATGTTAAAATGTTAAAAAACATGGGCAGTTTTGCAGAAAAAGAATCCTTCAGGATCTTTCAGAGTCAGGAAAGTAATTATTTAAAAATTACGCATAGTCAAATTCTGCCATCATAATAAAAAGCAAAGCCAAGGTTTAAAAAAAACAGAACACTTAAATACGTTGAAAACAGCAGCTTTAAACAAAGACACATTGCTAGTTTTAGATGAACCATGCCTGTCCAATCTGGTAACCTTCCAGCGCTGTCACTCTCTCTGGAAGTTTCTTATTGGAAGTATTTCCAAGTCCTAATCGACCATAATCACCGTTTCCAAATGTAAAAAGTTTGCCATCTGCTGTCACCACAGCTGAGTGTTTGAAGCCACATGACATCTGGAAACAAAATAAACATAATTTTTACATGCATTTTAAATTTGGGGGAAAAAAATTGTATTAGCTATTACATGTAAATATCTAATATCTCTTCCTCCCCTAAACTATATTCACTTTATAAAGGGCTAAAATACAGATGTTTTGGTATTAATGATTTCTCCAACAACCCATCTCTTACTCTTCTCAGTGGTACCACTGAGGAGGAGGAGGGCAGGTGGATATTTGCAAGAAGAAAG
This sequence comes from Aviceda cuculoides, assembly GCA_035590195.1. Lineage (NCBI taxonomy): Eukaryota > Metazoa > Chordata > Aves > Accipitriformes > Accipitridae > Aviceda > Aviceda cuculoides. The sequence continues at coordinate 4,357,810 of JAVJGG010000002.1, read as the reverse complement.
GCTTTCAGGTGTTCTACTTATTTATTTATTTTTACCAACTACTGTTTTCTGCAAGCAGATTGCTTTTGTTGTACAAATATTTTGTATTTTTATATGAAACCTCCAGTCAAAACTTAATGGTTTTAAGCATTGTTATAATGCACACTTAGTACATAGGAGGAGGTCTCGGTGACTAGTTTTGTAGGTCAAAGTCACCTGACAGGGACCAACAGAAACTTCTAAATCATGTCTGTATTTTGACAATCTTTGATCATCCCTCTCTTCCACGCTCTTTCTAATTTTTAGTCTTCTCCAGTAACAACTGTTGATTAACATCACACATCAACAATGAGCTCTCTGATATTAACATCCTTCAACTGGAAATTATCGACTTGGGTCATAAAGCTCAGAAAAGTAACAAGTTGCCTGTTTTCATTCAGTATATCAATTCAAACTGTCAAGACAGACAATGGTTCTGGAATGTTCCTAGCACTAGGTTACCACGCCGCAGTTTGTAGAAGACAAAAAGTATTTTGTAACCTGCACCACTTCTTCTCCTTGCAGAGCCTCTATTTGTCTAGGCCTGCGCTGCCTGTCGCTGTTCCCATGTCCCAGTTTGCCATAATCTCCATCTCCCCAGCTAAAAACTTCCCCACTTTCTGTTAAAGCCATGGAATGTCCATCAGATCCACAAGAAGTCACCAGCTGTGTGACAACAAAGCCTGTTAAAGAAAAATGAGAAAACAAAGTTTAGAATAAATTATAATAAACTCTTAAACATATGCTTATCCAAGTGCCCCTAGCAGCAGACAATTAAGTCTGGGAAAAGGAACCAACCACAATAAGAGTTTTCTTGTTACAGCAATTTATTCATTTTTATTCTGAACAAAACCTGCGTCTTCTCATGTACAATGCATACTTTCTGGCTTGCCATTAGTTTTGAAATGAGATGTTCCCATCTTAAGCAAACACTTTTCCCTTTTTGAAGCCTTCAAAACTAAGGAATTTTAACATACTACCACTTAATTCTTAAGGAAAAATGAACATCTAGTTTACTTATTCCATTTTTTAATTAAAGACTACAATATTTTAATGTGTAAATCTGCAAAAATAGCATCAACACAAATCATTATATTAACTACCAAAATACTTATTTGTGCTCTATCCATTGACTCATTTCAAGCCCAACAATTTTACCTTGCAGTGCTGAAATGACTGTTAACACATGAAGATCATCAGAATTGCCTTGTCCCAGTCGCCCGTAGCTCCCTTCTCCACAAGCCAAAACGGTGCCATTAGCTTGAATGACAAAAGTACAATTCTGACCACAAACAACCTAGTTTAAAAAGACATAAAGGAGTTTTAATGATTTTTGTGTTAGATGCAGCAACGTTGTAATACCTGCATTACAATGTACAATGTCCTTTTAAAATTTTTTTCTTTGTAATTATATCAAGACAATGGACTCTTTTGCCACACTGCAAAATACTTTGTGACAACCCTATGAACATTAAGACTTCCTTCACCCCATGTTTAACGGAGTTTTGTTACCCAATCACATCATAATAAGAATTACTTCTCTGAAACTTGCTACTAGTTTTGGTAAAACTTCCTCCAGTGACAGAAATTGCAATATACTCCAACCTGAGATTTAGTTTTGGTGTTCCCATCCAGAATGTCAATGTTATTTCAGAAAACAAAACTGGCACATGTATTACGTTAAAGCTGTGCAGGTATTTTCAAATCACGCTTAAATCAAACAATTCTGTTTTGTCAGATTTCAGTGCCTTCTTGGTTTGAATTTGTCAAATAATTAAAGATTTCCTCTTTAGTGAAAACAAATGTTTTGGGAGTACTTTATAGTCAATTCAAACAACAAATTGAAAAGACATTTAGAGAGAGATTTTTACAAACTGTACAAACAATACGTGGTAAATCATTAAATCATGACTGTTTTTAAGTTGTTACCTGCTGAGCCTGAGAGAATGAAGGTGCTGCTACTGGTATCATGACATTTCTACCAGCTTCTGCTAACTGTCCATGTCTTCCTGCTCCCCACAGGTACACGTCACATTTGCCTCCCAAGTGCCAATCCTATGGAATAGCATGAAAGAAAGCTTTAGAACAAGAGTGCTTTCAATAGCTTGCAATGTTTAAAAAGAATAAAATAAAAAAAAAAAAAATTTAAAAAAATAAAACAAAACAAAAAAACAAACCCCAAACAAAAACCAAACCATCAATTTTACTAACCTCTGGCCTTGACGTTGCCCAAGACATTATCTGTTCATCCATACCGTTGATCCATTTACTGTTATCCTACACAAAAGCCACAGTTACCACATTCAGTTCAAGAAACGCACATTATTTTTCTGTTATGCAATACATATTTTCCTTTCTGACAACAATATTGACATTCAAATTATTCTAAATGGTATAGCAGTAAGAATGAATCTGTGCAGACTCAAATAATTTATTTTTGTCCATAGGCCAAGTTTATTTCCTTACTACACCTATCTAGCAATGACACTGTTATCCATAACTTGCAATCCAAACCAAAAAAAGAAAAACAAACAAAAGTCACGATGAAGTAATCTTTTCCTATTTACTGATCCTTAAGGCTTTTTGAAGTTTTAATTGCAAACACTGGCTTAAAATGTTATAAGCTTGCTGATAAAAAAATTCTTATTTTCGTTTATGTATCTTAAGTCATAAAAACAATTGACACTAGCAAAATAATTTGGTGTAGAAACGTGCCAAAATATTACTCTAAAAGTAGCACTGTAAAGGCCTACGTTTCTTGCTTCTATCACATACGATAATTACTGTCACACTTTTGGGTTGTTTTGGGTTTTATTATGTAACTGATTTGCGCTCATTACACACACAGAGAGCAATCCTTACAGTATGTTCTAACTGGTTAATTAAAAAATAAACTTACACTTATTGTTGGTGCTTATGTTAATAAATATAAATCTTTACAGTCCGGAGATATTAACTGCATCATACCATATGCTCAATAACAACATGCTTCACTGCTGAGACAATATAGCACATTTTACCATCAGGAGAGTTAGCTCATCCTCTGGAACAGGCTCCAGGTCTGGAACAGTAAAGGATTCTGGGAACTCTGCTCCTTTGGCCAGGGCTTCGGCAGCTTTTATGGTAGTAGAGAAACACTCTAGCCAGGCCCATTCTGTGGGATTCCAGGCTGAAGGATCAGGGAGGCAGTTCTGGTGATGAGGAGGTACTGGAGGATTGCACAAGAGCTGATCCAGGTGAAGGCCCACGGCGAGTGACGCCAAGCACTGCATATAAGGACTATGAACAAGCTGGTCTCCACAAACGACATGGGGCTAAAGGTGAGGGGAGTGGGAGAGAGAAATTGAACATGCAGAGTTAGAAATATGTATTAATCAATTCAGAAATAGGAGTCCCTGAAAGCTAGTCCTGTAGAAAAATACTTTCCTCCATGCTTAATTGAAGTTTTTCTAATATTTGAAATACTCTCGAATTAGGAGACTACTACCTTTGAGAATACCGAAAGACTTTTGCAAATACGATGTAGGAAAGTATTCTGGGTTTTCTGTGGTGAAAGACTGAAACCAGCTGAGATTCAAAGAGTGACCTCACGTCAGACATGGATTTTAAATGTTCGCATTAGCTCTTCTTACCTTTTCGTAAGCATACTGTTCCTGAAGCATTATTGGCAAACGTTCCAAGAAAGCTCGCATGCAGGGAGCCATATTTAATCCTAGAACTCCTTGCTGTTTCAGTGCAGTCCTACATGTTGCAAGGACGTGATTGGAAGATATCCACTCTGATGTACAGTTCGCTACCAACACATCCTGTTTAACAGCAGTCACAAGACACAGTAGAAATTAAAAATTCATAAAGCAGGATTATTCGGCTCCATTGATTTATCACCAATCATCTTAAGTTTCCACAGGAGCCAGAAAACACAGAAGCTTGAACATTTTTGTCTCTGTTGGTGAATAAGCTGCTAACAAATGCTACAGAGTAGCCATCTCCATTTGCCACTTCCTACATTCCCACGGCAACACTACAATTATCACCCCAATGAAGAATGCAAACATGGTAATAAGCAGAGTTCACTTCAGTGAATGCTGTAACCTTAGCTTACGATCTAGTTTAGGTGTAACCTCAGTTTAGGATTTGCCTTGCAACATGACCTTCAATACTTGGTCTGCATTCAGAGAAGACTTTCAAGGAATCCCAAAATACTTAGAACCACATGCAGCATGACTTTACTAACAGAAGTCATAACTTGTGCCGTATTTATCTTCACTCACACAAAATACCATCTTTTGGAATAATGAACTGTTATGAAACTCCTGTTCAGGTGACAGCAGTTCCTGACACAGCAAACACTGAAGTAAGTTCTGCTGCTCCTCAAAAATTTCTGAGATTGAGGCTGTTTTAAATTAAGCTAGATCACTGAAGCATCTTATTTGCTGGGGGGAAAAGAAACATTTCTTCATACTGCATAAAGGTGGGGCGGGGTATGAAATCTGTCTTCTGCCTGTCTTTATTGCCCACTTATAGCTGCTGCCATTAAAGAGAAGCTGATGTAACCAGTGCGCAGCATCCTTTATAACCACTGGCTCAGAAGGACTCCACCCTGCACCCCCAAATTAAACATGGGATACTATTAAAAAAAAACCTAGTCTTTTTAGGGTCAGGTGCTAGTTGAAAGCCAACACAAAGTGTCTTGAAAATATAACAGTTAGATAGACATTTCTATCTATTTAAAACAACAACAACAAAACGGAAAAAATACAGACAGACAAATGGCATTTTCTTGCAGTAAAAAATTTGAATTAACATTATTTTAACACATAGTGTCACCTTTGATCTGTTAGAGCAAGCAGCTACTCCAACTTCAGGTATCCATACTGCAGTCTGAATAGCTCCAGAACCTATCACAACACTCTGTAATACTGAACCATCCTAAGGAAAGAAGTGTTTTAGTCAGCGTATATACACAGCTACTTTTCTGTTTACATGCATACAGTCACATTCCTAAGGGATGATATTCTCCTAAGCTGTTCAAGAAGTATTTAAAAACTGAAATGTTTATACTAAAAGCAAAAAAAAATCTAGCATTTTTAACTTATTAAGGAGATAACTAAGGATTTAGAAGTGTTTAATAATCCACATTATCTGACTCTTGGAAAAGTTCTTGAAGTAAGAGAATATTGTTCCCAACTATAAAGACAAAGTGGCTGGTTCTGCAAAACCTAACTAACATGACCAAGCCTACAGAATGAATCAATAGTAGAACCATAAAGTGTAAAATACCTCAACGTTAAGTAAAATTTCAATTTGTATTTTATTATTTATAATTTCATACCATTACATTTTATACCATGCTTTCTCTGATGTTTCTAATGTACTGAGGGAGGGGGAAAACTAGTCCGATGCCTTGACCATTTTAGATACTCACACTATAAAAAGAATTATGGCACATCAAAGATGATCTTACCCGTAAAGACCAAATATTCATGAGACCACCAAGTCCACCAGACACTAATGCCAGTCCATCAGGACTGAATGCAACAGTCCGAACAGGAGTGATATGTCCTCTCAGTTGAAAAACACACTTGACTTCAACTGCTTTTCTGTATCCAGCCTGCAAATTATTTCATAGTTATGGAACACTGAACTACTTACAGACAACAGAGTAGTGTAACAGCTTCTGTATTCTGCAATAAATACTGATCATCTGTAGAGATGGGGTATTTTCCATAAGATAATAAAAAAGACCTGTACTATAATAATAATATCTTTGTCACGTTATCATCTTTTCTCCCCTTACGAAATGCCGTCAACATTAAAGACCACATTGCAATTTACGTGGAAGAAATTAATCTTGACTTAATTTTACCTAGAAAAAATTTTAAACTCTTACTAAATTTTAGTATAAATTTATCAACTTAAAAAAAAATGAAAACAGATCAAAATATAATGTTTAGCCAAATAAAATTCATTTAAACCTTTGATTTTTCATTTCCTGGTCTGAAAATGCCTACGCATATACAAATGCAATATAAACATTTTTTAGCAAATCTCTTCTCTCAGGAAACGTTGAGATTTGAGTAACTTGCTCACATTCTTCTCCTCCCCCAATTGCGGAATGAGCAAAGAGAATTTAACACCAACTTACTCCTCTTACCTTGGCATTTGTTTCTTGGTCCCACCATCCTTCTGAGCAAGTTGAGCTGGACTGCAATGTGATTACTATGTCCTGGGGAACAGTCCAGACACACACCAAACCATTGTGGCATCCTCTAAAGGAAGTCAGGATAAATCAGAAAAAAAGCTAAGGGTTGGTAGGTATCAGTAGTCTTCATCACCTCCCTATAAAACTACATTGCAACAATTAATCTAAAGGGGAAAGGCATGTTCCCGACGGGTAAATGCATTTTTTCCTATTCTTCCCCCCTGCAGCTTTTCAATTTTTCCTAACAACATATTCTCAGAAAAAATATTTGGATGAAGCAAAAAAATTTCAAGCAGAACCACCACACACAGGTCTCATGGCATGGAGAAAACAGTTGGTAACATGACCAGAGTCACTCTTTCCATTTGAGTTCTGAAGCCTCATGGATGTCATGGCAGCTGGCTTACTGAATCTGTGTTATTTAAAAAAAAGACAAAACTTTTCTTTGCTCTGGAAACTAAAGACCAGTAGAAAATACCTGCAAAAGAGCTACTGAAACAATAAAAAAAACCAATTACATACGTAGCTAGTAAAAGCTGCAACTTGGGTCCTTTCCCTGGAAGAGCGCACCAGGCAATGCCATTCACCAGAGCTGGATGGGCCAGTGAATGCAGACGTCGCCAACATCCTCCCATATATCCCCAGAGTTTCACTGTTTCTTCTTTGGCACACGTCAGGAGAATCTTACCAGTTGGATCCCACTTCATACTAACAATCATATCCTATTGGATTTTAAAAAATTAAAAGTTCGTATGAAGTAACATGGTAAGAACAGAGAACTCTCAGAGCTAATGTAATGTTTAAATATTAATAACAAAGAACATTTTATTCTCAAATAAATTGTTGCAAAGACAGTGAGCTGCAGTTATTAAAAACATAGTGGTGCTTTTCAGAACTATCGAATTAAAATAAAATCCTAGGTTCCTGAGAGAAACTAAAGAGAAAACATAGAAAGAAAAAGTTCTCTTTTCATTGCACTCCTTTCTTGATTTTTTTTCCCCCAAAGTAGATGACAATTTTTCCTTCTTTTTTTATACTACGAAATTGTAGTATAAATTACATTAAAGGTATATGACTCATAAACGTATTAGGCAATGGGCCAGATGTAGTTTTGAGTCTGAGGGAGGAAAGGAGAACAGCCCATAGTGGAAAAGGCAAATATAGTTTTACTGTCACAGCACGCTCACTTCTGTGACTACCACGACGCTCCAGATACCAACACCAGTTCATGGAAGCACTCAAGATGCTTTTACTACACCTACACTTGAGGAATTCACCTCTTAGCCTAACAAATCATTTATGGACTATTAATGACTTATTATTACATACTAGCCAAGTGAAGGTTCTAAACCTTGGTAGCTGCGTATTTAGAAAAACATCTTTTGCTTTGCACAGGAACTTAAAGCTTTAAAAAAAAGTGACATAACCAAAATTAAATTTATTATGAGCACTTTTGCAAATTAAAATAACTACAGTCTTTTAAATCCACACATGCATAGCCATGTCCTTAATACACTTCTGTCACTGTACATATATACACTTCACAATCTGTAATAGCAAAAAAGGCTATAAAATTTATTTTTCCTTTTTTTTTTTTTTTTAAATTTGGTAGACTGTTCCTTTAAAATATATTGTGTTTAATATGTGTATTAGAAATAGGTATGTGTTCTTAAAATAATCTGCACTTGACTTTGTAAGTAGCTTTCAAACAGAGAAAATAGCTTTAACAGATCTTTACCTACAAAAATTATACATTAGTTTTAAAAGGACTAACTCTACCTTATGTGCATCAACTAGAACGATTCCTCCTTTTTCAAGTGGCTCCTTTGTTCCTATCAGCAATTTTCCATCTGAATAGCCAACTGCAAATGGTCTGTCTTCACTGAACCAGGCAAGGCATGCGACAGACACTATGTAAACGGACAACACAAAAATTAATTAAACTTCACTCTGGCCAAAGAGGTTTTTGCAGTGCAATTGTCTAAAATATGAAGCGCATAACAACTTCTCCTACCACCAAGCTCACTTAACATACTTTAGTCTGAAAGTTTTCCTAAATTTATATGGTAGAGATAAAACCGAGTACCACTGTAATGACAGCTGTTGAGATTCTTTTGTAACAGTTTTTTCATTCTTCTCCTTTTTATTAAAATAATTGAATTTCTATTCCTGACATGGTGAAAAGAACCAGGCTAGGAGAAAAAGTAGACCGAATCCTATACATGTATCCGAGATAGGGATGCTTCCAAGAAAAGCACTGAAAACAACTTGAGCCCTTCTTAGCGTGCAGATATTACCTCACTTGATTCTGTCAAAAAAATCTGCAAATTTCCTGAAGCAGCAATATGCAAAACAACACACTGCTACCAAAGGTGTGCTACTTGATGTCCCCTGGGACTGGAACTATAAAGGAAACATGGCAGTAACTCAAATGACACTGACTACATGCTACTGCAGACAAAGCAGACCCTGCCGCGAATCTATATTGATTTTGCAAGGAATGTCAAGATTTGACTAGGTTGCTGCAAACTGTTTGCCTCTCCTGTAGGGGAATCAGGGCGCAGATGGAGATCCCACAGACTTTTCTCCTCCCAGGAACATAAATTAATGATGCTTGCAGGTTAAGCTACAAGAAGTCATATCCCATGAACAATAATACAAAATTGATATTATATACTTGCTTAATAAAAAAAAAGGGGGGGGAAATGCATAATTTTAATTTCTATTTAAATACTGATACAGTCACCTACCATCCTTTCTGTAGCAGTGTTCCAGTTCTAGCCGGTGCATGGTTGAAATATCTACAACTTCAATAAGACCAAGAGATCCATCCATACGACCAATTAATAATAATTCTGGAGCATCTCCTGTCCATGCTGCAGCTGGCCCTTCTTCTGGCCAAGCTAGAGCAGATACCCAGTGCGGCTGAAGATCTAATAAACCTTTTCCTCCTAGGAGCCCAAAAAGACTTTTAAAACTACTTCATCTTCACAAAGAAAAGAAAACAACAAAAATACTTTCCACAGGAAAACATCAAGAGATCCTATTTAGAGCTAGGACATACTACAAATTCACATAAGTTACAAGGCTACGAAGCAACGGTCCACTCATCTACAAAAGACACAAAATCTAGCTAACAAATCTCAATTATCAGTCAAGTTACATAGTTTTGTCAAGGAAGGAAGCTAAATTCTTCAGTACTCAGTAAATTTATACTTTTCCTGAAGACTATTAACATGGGAAGCATAACTGGCAATTTTTGTAACAGCAAAACGACAGAATGAAGTTTCAGAGATTACAAATGACAAAGTGATTAATAGTCAATAGTCTTCCTCTCAAAGGAGTTCGGAAAGTATTATGCTGGATTAGTCAACTGCAGCACAAATGACAGCAAAAACTTAAGAGAATCCACTCAACAGTGCTTGCAAACTGAACCACGGAATTGGAAAGGGCCTTTTCTGGATCAGGTTCAGTCCCCTCTATCACTATGCAATCTCATAAATTTATCTAATTAATTTTATAGTATTTCTTCCCCAGTTGTCATCTCATATTTTATAAGGAGGAATGACAATCTTTTGAACATTAGAAACTTTCTTGAAGTTATTTATTTACATTTCTTCTCGTGTCAATACTATTCATTTACTTACAGAGCTGCTTTTTCTCACTGAGCTTCTCCTAGAGTTTATCTTCCCACTGTATTTACTTATAAGCTTCTTCCTCCAAGACTCTTTTGTTCAAATGAACAAACCGAGCTCACTCATTCTACTCTCATTAGAAGACATTCCATCTAGCTGATCACTCTGGAAATCTTCTCCTTCACCCCTTTCAGCCAATTTTCACATTCTCCCTATTGCTTGTAGAAAGGTAATTTTTGCAGACAATAGGAAGATAGTTTTTACAGACAAAAATTGCCAAAGGATCAAGCCTCACACCTAAACACTTCTGATTCAACAAGGACTTATATGCTGCTCAGTTTTCTACCAAATTAATTGTAAACCAAACATCCATTTGTAGTTAGTGCCTTCCTCTAATTAAAGAGGTTCACAAGACATTATGGACGATGATAGGAATTTAAATCGGAGAGCACACACAGTTAAATACTTGGGTAAACAAATACCCAATAACTTAGCAGCTTCCCTAGAAATACATTGTATCATAAAGTGTTCACAGGTAGTTAAGAGCATACCATTGACTTGCCATATGTTCACCATCTTTTCTGTAGCTCCAGCCAGATACTTGCCACTGATGCTCCAACAGACAAGAGACAAACTAAGGTCACTGGGTGACCCCAGACTTTCTTCAGAATCACCTTCCCTATAATAGAAGGAAATAATGTGATTTAAAAAGGGCATTTCCCTTTAAGCAGACAGGAAAACATAGAGTTCATGAAATAGCCGAGTTAAAATCTGGAGTCCTCTTGCCATCACTGCGGATCTACATATCAAATCTTTCCTGCCCATAGTTCTATATTCTTTTTAAAACCACTTCAGATTACAGAAGGAGATACTAGTTATTTCCATGGTAAGAAATTTGAAGTTAGGTTTCCATTAGAAAAATACATTTAATTATCTTTATTTTTACCTATTTATGTCTCAAATTTAACATCTTTGGTGAGGGCAAAACTTTCCGGGAAGTCATGAAATGAAACAGAATAACTTGGACAAAAGAAATGAAAGAGGGACATCTTGCTCTCAATTCTAGTTTAAACTCTTCCTCCCCTTACAATGTTGTTACATTGTTCCAAAATTGCGTTTTAAAGTTTGCTTTGACTAACTGTAACAGGACCACTGGTATGTTTTACTGCCCTTAAGGTCATACACGACAGGCAGAATTTTTAGTTTGACAGGCAGAGTTTAACAGGAAAATGAAGGCTGTAATATTACCAGGATGTATATTGTAGGCCGAATACTGTATCACCCCTGTATTTTTGAAGATAACGGGAGGCATACCTTTGGTGTGTTCTTGCTTAAGCAGGAGATTTAATTTGTGAACAAAGCAGGTAATGGGATGTTCTAACTATTATTAACAACACTAACTTACTAACACATATAACAGTATTAACATAAAAACTTAACGTAACAGGTAGTAATACTGTATCAGGGAATAGTAATCTAGTAGCATTTAAATAATGTTCCTCCAAACTCAGAAAAACAAAACATATTCTCACAGAAAGAGGAGATAATTCTATCAAAAAGAAGGGATAATGCTTTTTCATCTGGTCATCTCTAAGGGCTAACAAAATAATTCTACCTTTAAAGAAGAACTTGCACTTACCCACTGCAATAAAGACTACATATAGAATTGTGTTGCATTCGTATTTAAAGTCATCATTGAGATTGTCAGCAAAGAAGCCCATGAAAGTACTGAATTCTTAACCTGCTATACACGAACCACACTTTTCTGCCACACAAATAATAGAAGATCTCTGTAAAAGGAAGATGCTGCTCTCATTACTATCTTCTGAAGTTACGTCATTCCGTTTATTCTGTTTAAGGCAGCATCTAACAGCAGCAAGCAAACAAGAACTAAAACGACTACTAAGAAATCATCATGAAACAACCTTCTAGGTCACTATTATTTCTTCATTGTCCCAAGTTAAACTACACCTAAGCTGTACTGAAGAATTAAGATTTTAATCTTTCCTTTTTCTTTCTTCTTTTTTGGACACATCCTAATGATACAAAAGTACTTCCCAGACCCTCTCATGATGAAGAATTGAACTCAGCTCCTCAATCCCAGAAGTCACAAATTCTTTTTTCACACTTGACTCAAACGACCACACTCGTAATTATTGTTGGAACTCGTTATACATTGGAACTGTCCACTGGAACCCACTGAAGGGATGTTCGCTTTGTTTTTTTTTAATATGACAGTCCCTAACAGTTTTTATTTTACCCATTTCTCATTATATGAATTAATGAAGAATATTTTTAAACAGCTTTAACACAATCTCTTTATACCGACTCTTAACAGCTTGGTATTCAAGTCCTGGTTTTAGTTTTAAGCTATTTACATTGCATGCCATAAATACAGCAATAGTCCCAGAGAAAAAAATGAGAGAATGTCAGTGCAGGAGATATTGCAGGGTTGTCTCTTTTCCTTATCTTGCATGATTACAGCTTCAATTAAATATCTTGACGATTATAAAGAATCAACTTACAGCTTGTTGAGCACACAGGTTTGTTGCAATGAATACTGCTTCTTTGTAACATTCCACACTCTTATGGTGCCATCATTTCCACTAGTTGCCAAAAGTCCCTTTTTATTGCACCAGACACATGTCATGACCTACGAGTACCAAAGAAATCATGGCAAAACTGGAATTTAAATCTAAGCATGAGGTTACAGATA
>JAVJGG010000002.1:4307524-4345229 GCA_035590195.1 Aviceda cuculoides | reverse complement strand
TAGGTATGTTTGTTCACTAATATTAAGCAAACATTAACCAATGGGACAGAGCATTAGCTATATTACTGAAATACACAGTTAACAATCAAGACATATTTTTCTTCTTCGACAGTATTGTGTACTGTAATTAAGCATGCTTTATAAGGATGCTACACTTCATTCAGACCCATGCTCCACAGGCCACTATTGCACAGAATGCTGGACAAAGAGGTCAGCTACTATGAGAGAAAAATTAATGCAAATTAAGATCTAGTCTAAGGAAAGATTTAGGTGATTCTGTTGACTTTCACGTCCCCTTTAACTGAAGCTTCAAAGCAGCTAAGCATTTTTCTGCATCAGAGGTACCCTCAAGCAATAACTTAATCACCAAAAAATTACTTCTTGTGGGAAATCATTTCAGTCACTACAGTTGTAAAATAATAGTATTTTACTTTTTCTGTATTCCACAGAAGAGAGTATTAACACTCATGCAATTCTGGGAGAAATGCTTACCCTGTTCTGATGAGCCTCTAATTTTATGAAGGAACATTTTCGTAAGTCTCCCCCCATATCAGCGAGGGTCTGAGGAATACTTTGATTATCTCGATCGTGTGCTGCGAGAGTTCGCACCAGCTGCTGAGCAGCCCACTGCCTATGCTGTGAAGATAACCTTGAAGAGAGGCAGCAAGCTGCTAGTGCATTAGCCAGCTCCAGAGGGCCTACAGCAGAAGGATCATAGGAAGGATGGGCATACAAATGGGCAATTAAACCTGCTTAAACAAAACAATGAGATGATGCCTAGATGAGTACCAAACAGAATTACAGAGATGAACACAGCATTAGCCATAATTTCCAGAAAAACAAAGACATTAACAAATATCTTCTAAGAGCATTGCAATCATGTTAACTATTAGAAAAAACACTCTTCTGATACTAAAAGAAAAACAGCTCCCTTGAAAATTTCACAAAACCCCCATAAGAATAGAATTATGAATAGCCTTATTCCCACCATATGGAAAATGGTTGTTCAAAGAGCAAGTGCCTTCTGAACAGGAAAATGCCTCCTCTTACAGAGATAAGCTGTTGTCACTGCTATGTCCTTCCCTCCTTTTAACACAGCAACAGCCTGGTGTTGAGGCACAGCAGCTGGATTTTGGCTCCCTGACCTCTCACAGCGGAGGCAGCACAACTTTCTGTGTCAGAGACAGAACAGTACTTTGGTGGTGGTAATCAACCGTTACTCCCCTTAATTTCATTAGGTGGCACAACCGAGGCTGAATGTCTTCGCTATATGGCTTTGAACACACAGCTGTTCACATTTTTTTTGAAGTGGCAAAAGATGTAATTATGTAATAAGATCATATTTCTAAGTAAAATTTGTGTACTAAACTACAAGATTACTTTGATTAAAACAAGCTTTGTAAATTTTTGAAAGCATATTTATTTATACACTATTCTAGCTAGTCTTTCCTTAAGTATAAATGAGGAATTGAAGATTTAATAATTAACATTTAAAAACAAAGCTATCTCGTACCTTTCTTTTCAATTTCTGCTTTATCATAGTTTGGCCTCAGTTTGGCCCCTTTGTCTGCCAGCAATGCTACAAGTGCTTGAGTAACCACAAAATTCGGAGACGTGACAAGTTTGTTTTCTTCCGCAATTCCTCTTAAAAAACTTGGCAAAAATTTTCGCTGAATTGGATCATCAACTGTTGTCAAGTTTACACCAGTTGCTGCAGAAATCAAGTTCTAAAAATAAATAATGAAAGATAATAAATAACCAGAACAAACAGAAAGATCGATTTTGGAAAACATTTTTAGTTGAACAAATTATGCAGATTTTTAAAGATTTTCATATTTTTTTCAGAAATTCTCAGCTCCCAACCACTTTTATTTTAACAAGCAAAGTTCATGTACAATACAGAATTTAAGTCCTGTGCCCTGGGGAATACCTGGTCTTAATGGAACCAACTATTCAGATCCAGGGATTAAAAAAGAAAGAAAAAAAAAAAAAAGTATCAAGTAACCAAGAATACCAGAAAGAATTAAGGAGCTTACAGAAGAACCTTATAAAAAGTTATGCACCCGGTAGTAGGATAACAAGCAGTAACACATAATGAACTCCATCATTCCATCCAACACTCGTATTTCTCCACAATTATATTTCAAACTTAGAAGAACAGAACAATTACTCTGATTGCTTAGAAGTGTCCTGATACATATGAAAACTACTGCATGTCCACAGCTGTAGATCATCTTTCTAAATATAAATAATCTATGCTCCACACAGAGTTGATTCAATTAAAAATCCCCAAACTTTAACAGAATAACCCTATCAATACAAAAAGCACATCCATTTTTCTCCACTTGAAGACTCCTCAGCAAAAAAATGTAAAGTGACTCGATTTTTACCAACAATAAAACATACCCTTGTGTAAAGCCATAAACAAGAACTCGTAAGGAGATCCTCAAACTGAGGGCAGTCTCATCACAGTTCAGAAGCTAAAAGCACAAATTATCAACACATACAAAATGGACTGCTTCTTTTCATATGTAAGTAGTTTAATATAAATATTTATGTTGAAATAACAGTCCTACCTGTGTACATAACTGTACCAGCAGTTTTGCAGCACTGGGAGTGTTTGATGCCAAACAGCCTACTGCTGTACTCAGATAGGCAAGGCAAGATATAGGTTTGCTTGTTTTGCTGTGCATTCCTCTAGATCGCTCTGTTGAACTTGACACAGTCGATGGACTTGTGGAGAGGCCTGCTCTCCCTGCTGCAGCGAGGCACATTAAACGAACCAAAGTTCTGATATCTGTTAATCCCAAGGATTCAAGACCAGCTGCCAGGCTACAACTGGAACCACTGTCAAAAACGAACATAAGTGCTCTTGGTTTTGTTGGTACCTTTTAAAAGAAAGTTATGTTTGGATAAAACTATTCCCAAACTGCAAGTGAACGCCGCCTGTTTGATTAGCTGGACATTGGTACCATGCAGCGGGAAGGGGCAGAAAGAGAAATGAAGCTGCAGCCCCTCCACTCCTTTTCTTTTAAACTGATGACAAAAACACATTATAGACTTGCCCTAGCAAACATCCATGAGTTTACCTGGAATCACTTATAAACAAAGTTACATGGATAATTCATGTTTAGAGTTATACTATGACAACATACACATGTACATGTCAGATGTCTGCAATGTCTTCATAGTTGCACAGGTATCTTCTACAAAGCCAGTTTTTAAATGCTCATATCCCATCAAGTCCTGCACTTCATCTTCTTTCCTCTAATGTTTACCTCTAAGTTCTAATACTTGCCTTGAACAAAAGCTCACTGACAAACACAGCATCTTTAAGTTAAGAATGGCTGATACTACTGGAGTCCACTTTCCATACAAGATGTAGAAGTTTCTTTCAAAAAGGTTGAAGATAGGGTTCAAAAGAACAAAATTAACAGAATTTTTTCTCTTAATAGTATGATGTAAGTACATAAATGAGAATCGCTTTCTCAAATAGCTTAAAACTGCATCCCTAACGGAACATAGCTTGATAACTGGTTCCAAATGGAAAGGTGGAAGTGTTGCCAAGGATGCCACAAACCTGACAGACAAAAGCGAGAGCGCTCTCATAACCATAGTTCTTGCAAGGAGGACTTGGGCAGCAGCTGTCACTCTTCTTAGAGCCATAACACGGTCATGTGGATTTACCAGGGCAGCTGCTTGTTCTCCTAAGGTTATCCTGCCAGAAGAACTTTTTTCTATAGAGCCGTGACAGCCTTGGAAATAATGATGATTTGCATTAGTGTTTAAAGAAAAACAAAACGTTATCATATAGTAATAAGCACAGAAGCAAATTTGGCCTAAGTTTGCAAATTACTCATTAATTTTTCAACATTTCATACATACAGAACTATAGTGATAATGACTGAGAGGAAAACAGACTCCTGAAATACACTTTGTAATTTAATTATTCCTTATTTTCAAAGATAGATAGATGAGCACAACTTGACAATACTCAAGTTAATGTTAATTCCTGTTTCCCTTTTCCATTAGAGGGGCCTACAAACTTAAATATTGATCCTGCATTTCAATAGCCCGGTCATTAAGTCCCAAACTGAATCCATGAATCCATCTTTGAGTTCTGCAAAACATGCTACTGGCATCCATTGCAGGACTACGGTTGCAGTTTTGTTAGTAAATCAAAGCTTCAAGCCTTCTGCCAATATGAATGCCTCGCACTCCTTTCTCTAATTCCCCTATAATAAAATTACAATTTAGAACCTGTCTTCACTTCCTCATGGTGGGAGGCAGGAAAGACTGTCAAAATATTTCTGCATTGCCCCTATAAAATCACACCAAAGGGGAGGTATTTGTTCTTCGAATTAAACTCATTTAAAATTTACCTATTTGCATCAGCGTTTCTTCCATACTGTTGGTGGCTGTCACCATTGCAACTGAAGCACCCAGAGGGTCACTGTCAGGGAACTGTACAGGTTCAGGTACAATACGTCGATCATTTAACCCAAGAGGTCCAGCCAGTAATTCAAACTCCTCTTCTCCTGTCAGCTTTTCATCTTCGTCTACATCTAACATATCCCAGTCTTCTAGAATTGGAGAAATATTATTAGACTTGGTTACAAAATGTAAAATATTAAATAATTTCAATTAATTAAAAAACCAATACAGAGTATAAAATGTCGACTGTAATCTGCAACACAGTAGTCTTAAAAACTCATCTTCTGATGTTGACACAGACACAACATAGTAAATCAGAAAAACAAAATCCTGCTCTTGCCCCTCTCCATTAAACTGATATTTATTTCTACTGCAGTGAAGTTTCACGGAAGATTCTCCAAAGTATCAAACTAGCTATTTTTTTAAAACACAGAAATGAGAGGTCATCACATCTAGCACAAGACAACTCCAAAACCTGGGATATAGTGAAAAGTGTAGACATACAGTTGTGCTTTAAAACATGGTAACAGGTGCATATTCCAAAGGACTGAACAGTAAAGACAGATACCAGAAACTTCTGGTCTTCATATTTATCAAAAAAGTATGCACGAGTTCTTAGGTCATAACTGTATACGCAGGCTTTTGCTTTTCCTTCCATGGGGAGAGGGGGCAGAAAAAGCACTATAATTGCAATTAAGTTATGCATTCCATTCACTTCCCAATCATTTACACAGAAGTCAACTTATATTTAGGATCCTTCCTGCTCTATCTCACTCCCCATACAGTAGAATCCGAACACCTTTTACCTATTGGAAAATGGACTTGCCATTAACTTCTGGAGCACCCATTTAGTCTTAAATAGACAAACGTGGTAAATCATAGAGTTGCAATCATACAAGCTACAGAAAGGCCCAGAACCAAAGAATGATCTGGGAAAGGTTTTCTACAGTCACTAGAAATAATCTGTTTAAAGTGAAAGCCATCCTCAGGACACTCTCAGCTAGCATAAAGGTAGAAAAAGCAAGAATAAGCCTAATGGCAGACTTTGGAGACTCTAACTTATGTTAATTAACTCCTCCCACAAAGGCATCTGAAGAAATGTATTTGAACATAAGGCAGCTCTGGATATAACATCTACCCACAATACTTTATCACCCCAAGTTAGGTATTTGCCATTTCAGCTACTTAGATGAAAGACACAGGGAAAACCATCACTGATTTTTTTCCCATGTGACTAAAAAAAAAAAAATTAAAATACTACATCTAGTCTGAAGAAGATTTTAAAGTATACCTTCATGTGCAGTTTCATGACAGGTTTATTTGCATGGAAGTACCTTTATTGAAAAACAAAACTTGCACTATGCAAGTGCGAAGTATTTAATATCTTCAGCAACTTAAAAACATACCTTCATAGACACTGTCTTGTTTACCTATTAAATCAGGAGCCTGGCCTTTGTACCTGTATGAAAAAATAACAAAGAAAACAACTGAATGGCTCTAATATTTTACATACATACATAATAATTTTAAATATTAGGTCAATATATGTATGATTTCTGGAAATAGCTAGTAACAGAGAAATAAATAGAAGGACTCCTAAAAGTATCTGTGGAGGGAGGAGGCATTTGCAGTACTAATGTGAGAAACATTCATAAAAAATACTGGAATTGTCAGACAAAACTGAAAAGGAGGTTTTCAAAAGTCAAGAGTAGGCAACATCCCAAGAAATAATTCCTTGTTTTTCATTTAAAAAAATAGAAATATCGAGACAACTTTTTTTCTCAATATGCATTTGTTGAATACAGAGAATGATTTTAAGCCTCAGTTAAAAATGAATAAAGACAAATTCTGCTAGGAATTTTGATTTCTTCAATCAAATTCTTAAACACTAGTGCTAGTAAACATGTTTAAGCCGTTTCCTTTCTTTACACAGAGTATTCCACTATCTTGTATTTCTGTACCTTTCAGAAGTTGATGTTTTAGATTTGCTCTTCAAGGCTAAGTATTTCTCTCTGCAGATGCCGCACAATAAATAGTAAGGATTTCCACTTCCACATTCACCACCAAACCATCCATCTACATAAGAACCATTGCTACGGTAGCCCTGGCGATTTGCACTGCGACCACAGCCTGGGTGGTTTCTTTTCATGTGTTGATTGAAGCTGACAACGCTGGATTCACACAGTTCACAAACCACTACTTCTTCTCTGTCTTCAGATTCACAAACATGCTGCGTAGTAAGATTTTCACATGTTATTTGTTCAGAATAAATACCTTCATATTAGATATAAAATATGCCAATATTCTTAGGTGGTTGTTCCTGCCCATTTCTGTTACACACACAGAGTGATATTTATATGGTTAACATGCACAAAAGCAAAGTAGAAATAGACAATTTAAGACATAATAGACAATTTAAGACATAAAGAAGAGCAGACCATCTCAGAAGAGGAAAAACATTTGAAAGTAAAGTTTCAGAGGATGAGATTTTCCTATTTCATTTCAGATCTGACTCAAAATTCTTGACAGTGTAACTTTTCACATGTAACTCTGCTAGTTCACATTCAATGCTGTCTTTAAGTTATCTGGTTCTCCCCAGACCTTCACTGAGAAGACAAAAGAATCCTTTTTTTTTTCAGACAATTGGACTTTACATTTACTGAGAAACAATAATTACCATTTGTGTCAATAAATTCCGTGATTTTATCTGAATACAAACTTCAGTTTTCTACAATTACATTTCTGTCCTAAATCAGTAATTTCATTGTGATGTCCCAGTGAAACAAGCTCTCTGAAGAATTCAATATGCATACTGAAACTTGCTTCCATATCAGAGGCAGGTAACGTCGTAATTAGGAGACGAAAGCTTAGTCTTGTGGGATGCTTGTCTAATTTGACATGGATAATCCAAGATTAACAAGCTGCTGCTGTTATATTTCTTTTCCACCTCAAACCTATTTTTAGTGGGCTATACAACGATAGAGTGAGGACTGTCACCATATCCTTCCCAGAGAACGAAATATATGACATGACTAAATTAAGAAAAACTGATTTAAGTGCAAACTGTGTTGCAACAGATCAGATGATAATGATGATATTATTATTATTATTATTACTACTACTACTACTACAAACATTCAAACATTTACAACAATGTTTGTTATCTCACACAGCTAAGCAATCTGGAACACCTACTTGATTTCTAAGTGATATTGAAACAACAACTAAACTAGTTCTGTTCTCATCTTTCAGGGGAGGAAGAAAAAAAACTACGTACATGTAAAAGTGAAGAGCAAGAAACACAAGAAAGCATTATTCTTAATCTAAAAGTGAAGCTATGAAATACAAGAAGATTTTAAGCATTGTTGGAATTTAGTAAGATATTTTCAAACATGTTATAAGCATATGCATGTTACTTTAAATTTAAAAATATGAACATGCAAAAAGCAGTAAGTTAAAGCAGCCCCCGCTGCAGTCACACACACCCAGGTAGGCCAATCCAGTACCTCTGGGATCCACATTCCCAGAATATCATTATCACCAGCCAGGTCTTGCCCAAACATAGCTTCCATTGCTTCATCATCAAGGTCAATTTCCAACTCCTCATCCAAGTTGAAGTCATAAAGCGCCCCTGGATCTTGCTGCAAAGATATCCCTTCTCTTCGACTCTGATTCCTGTGGGCCTGTACAGAGCGGTATAATCCCGCTCAAGTGAAAAAAAGAAAAAAAAAAGGGGGGGGGGAGAGGAAAGTAGTACTTTTATTTTGCATGTAATAAAGATGGCTGTACTTTCAACTTCCTTCTGCTTTGTTTTTAACTCTTCTGCTAAACATAATCTGCTTATTACCACATAAAACACTTAAATATATACTGATACGCATTTGTGAAGGAGAGTCTTGTAATTTTCATGCTAAGTACCATCCCCCTCCTCTTCATTTACTGGATAAGCAAAGGCCTTGGAAGTCTTTCAGTATACTTACCAGCACGTGCTAGCAATGTTCGAGCAGCTAAATCAAATTTGTGTCTTCTCGTTACAGCTGACCGACTTCTAGAAGGAGGTCCGCTTGCAGAAGCTGCATTATCCACATGATCCATATTATCAGGGCTACAAGGATTTGTAATTCACAGGTAAATCAAGTTTTAAACAGCCACATCCAGTAAGCAAGCAAAAATACTAGGACAATACTTATTGGCATTTTTTTTCTTTCTTTCACGGAAGGAAAAAAAGGGAATTTGGAAATCAAGAATTTTCAGTTCCACTACAGCACCTATTTACTGTCTTTTTGACTATGAGATTTACCTCAAATTACATGCAGCAATGTCAACACCTATTCGATGCTTCCACAGTGCCTAAGCATTGCAGAAATTTTGGGAGAGCACTCATGTTATGCTGTCAATGTTAACTACAGCTCAAACTAGGTTTCTTCTCCTTTTCAAAAGAAATACAATCAACATTTCTGTTGTTGTTACCTCAGTCATTCCCCCTTTTGCCCAAAATCTTTTGCAAAACATGAATTTAAGTTACTTAGTAAGACTTGTTGCTTAGTTTATTTTCCCCAGCTGAAATCTGCATGAAATGACAGTTTACCTGGGACAAAGTAACTGAGGAAATTTAAAAATGCATGTCTCAGTAGGATCAAGGAATCTGAACGAAACGTTCTCAAAATACATCTTGCAATTGTCATCCTCCCTATTAACGAAAAGGCTGGTATGGTTCCTAATAGGTGTCACTTAAAAATATAACCACTACTTTTAGGATTAAAAACAAAACAGAAGAAAAACAACCACCTTCCCTCCTTGTTTAACAGATAGTTTAGATCTAAGGATGTGAATGTGACTGAGAATGTAAACTTCAATCCAGTTTCATCTTCTCTGGACAAACCAAGAATTAATTTAAAAAGAAGAATGTAGAAAAACACATGTTCATGTATACACTGAGGAAAAAAACTCACTCCAGTTGAATTCTGCTTTATTACTAAGTCTTTTAGGTAAAATAAGCTCTGTGCTCTCATTTTTTTTGTTTCTCTTTCCTCTTTTTTTTTTTTTTTGAAGGACGGATACTTAGTTACATTCTTCCCCAGTTCTGTGTACAAACAGTACTGTAAAATAAATGCACCATGTACACCTAATTTAATCGCATCTTTGCTTTTACTCATGTTGTAACAAAATTCAAAAGTGGCATTACAAAGTAATGTTCTGTCAGGAACAATGAACTTGTGAGATTTTTAGTTTCAGCAACAGATTACAAGCAATAGGAAGAAAACTACATTTTACCTTTCACTAAATCCTTCCTCCATTTCAGTGGCATCAGCAGAAGGGATATCACCTGGTGACTGCAAATAACAATGATCACCAGATTTTCCACCGCTCCCAGAGGCTATTGTCCCATGTCGTGAATCTGCAGTCCCTTCTGACTGGGGCTCTTCATCCTCTTCATTTCCGGGGTGCTCTATCATCCACATGGCCAGCACTGTGATATTCTGTGCATCTGCTTCTCCTCTGGCACCTGAAAGCAGGAAAAATCACACTTTAGAATTGTATTATATCATTGATGGTGAAAAAATCAATTCTTCCCCATAAGTGGTTATACAACTTAAAAATTAAGTATTGCATTGGAAAAAAGTATTTCATATTTATCTAATTTTTCAGTTTAAACTGATATTATAGTTATTGATTACCTGTAGCTTCCATAGCTTTTGCAATTTGCCTGAGGGAGAACCCCATTTCTAACAATGGAACAGCAATGGCAGGAGGAGGAGGTGATGTTGAAAGTCGGCTGCTTGGATCAGACAAAGCTTAAAAAGCAGAAAACATTAAATGTAAAGTGCATAAATCTTTCTTCAGTGTTACTTTACTAGACCTTACTTTGATATTAGCTTCAAGTAAGGGATAATTGCCCTTAACAATTTTCCTCTCTTACTTCCACAAAGATGCTTTCTGCAATGAAATCAAACAGTGTACATTCTTATTGGTAACGTGTTACATAAGTCTCTTCTTTAATCAAGTAGGATACTGATGATATTCGAAGAACTATTTCCTTTAAGGCATTTCCAAGAAGTTTATTTCCATTTAATACTGTATCAAATTATCTATTTGATTTATATTTAGGTAGACTAGATAGTTATCTTTGTCCAAATCATTGAGATTCCCAAACGTTACAAGATCACACCAATCCACCTTCCTCTTAAGGTACAGAAAGAGACCTCAGCTAAGCTGGTGGCGTATCTGAAAAATCTCTTTGCAGATGTTGGCTACTCTTCTGTGCAGAGTCTTTCAAAGGACTCTAAAAAGGTCAGGTATTGCCCAAAAAACCGTGTCCTTATCACTTGCCATGAAAGCAAGATCTGATCAACAAAAACATCAATAACATCAATAACATCATACTAATAAATGCTGTCGTAAAGACAGTGTCATGAATAGAAGCAAGCCATCTCTTAAAAAAAAAAAAAAAAGTGAAACTGAACAGACAAGTTGCTATGCAACAAATGAAACAGCTACAAGACCCAACTAATAGCATGGATATAAGAGCAAGAATAAAAAGTTCTATCAGTCAGGAATTTCAAAGCATGCATGGACTTTGTTTCTCAGCACTGAGTATGAAATCTGGAGAACATACTTTAACTCAGTCTCTTCTATTCACTTCATACAAAACACATACATATGGACTTGTATTTTTCTTTTTAGTATTATCTCCTTTGAATCACAACACTCATATGTGCTCTTTAGAAGCTCAAGATTCTCTCAAGATGCTCATCCTCCTAGCTATTCCATTCTGTATGTACACTGGAATAGAGCGAGTTTCTGTCCTGAGTAGTACGGTGCAGGCAGTAATAAAACTTCCATGAACAGAAGCCTCCCATTACCTCCACATGATTCCAAACAGCAGCATGAGGAGCCCATGAAGGTTGGACAGCCTTCTCTATGTCATTGAACAAGATTACCTGGAAGGAGCTATGCTGGTGTATGTATCATAAAATACACCAATTCTTGTCTTCTGCATGGTATATGATCTAACAAAAGCTAGAAAATCAGTGCACTAAACAGTGGCACACAACCAGGGAAGCAAGCCCAAGGCAGATTAAAATTACTGCATTCTCATTTTATACATGTAGTTAGTAATCCATTCCACAGCTTTTAAAACCCAATTTCATTTGCTTGATAAAGTCTACACCTAGACAATCTACAGCTTTTTTGTCCTAAGATAGTCATAAAAAGGTTTTCAACAATGCTTTGCATGTTAGGTTGCATTAAAAAGAAATCCTGTTGGTTTTCAAGGTCTTAAAAACTACAACTAACTTCTGCGAATTACTAACTTGTCCACATCTCCATCTATATTGACTACAAATTTACCTGTACGATTGGCAGGCCTCGCAGACTGGGAATCAGGAGAAGTCAAACTTTGTCTCCTTCCAACTTCATCTGAAGGAGATGTTGGTAAAGAAGATATTGGAGGAGTCTGAGCACGTCGTGCTGGAAGTACAGTTGTAGTAGGATAACTAGAGAACATTTGCCTTTAAAAAAGAACAATATACATTAATATTAAAAAGAGCTATGCTGAAAAAGGTCTGACAAAAATACATCAAATTAGAGTGCACTTGGCAAGTCATACTTTACAGCAACTGAGTTTTGAAAGGGTAAGGCACAACCATACAGGGGGAGGGGCGGGGCAGAAAAAACGTGTTGGAACAGCTTATTCCTACCACCTTTGCCTAGAAAGTTAAATTCTACGTATGCACCTAAAAAAACCCATCTTAGACCAAGAGTTGTCCTAGGAGATAAAAGAGAAGTAAACACTCTTCCCATTCCTGGTAATAGCATATTGTTCTGGCTTTTGTCAAATTGTATCTGCAAAACCTCTAAGAAAAGAGGTCAGATGCATCAACAGAATTAATAAACTTAGAACAGGACTCTGTTTAATGTGAAGCAGATTTACTTCTACATCACAAATAGCCTCTGTAGATTAGCTTTATCTTACTTCCATTTCAGCATGTGAGGGTAGGATGAAATGAGGCCTTAGCTTGCAGGATGTTACCTACAAACTAAGATCTACATTAGTTTGAGAATCAACAACGATTTGTTAAAAAAACAGAATTTCAGAGATTTGTAATTTAAACTATACCAAATAAACGTGAGAACTGAAAGACAACATAAGGAAGGTATTTTCTTCTGTCTTGAAGAATTCAGATGTTACATATATACACAGTGTATATTAAAACCTTTACAAGTTTTTATTTCTAGTAACCCATGTCCTGCAAGGCAGAGAACAAATTAAACTCTGTCCTTTGCAGAGGCAGCTCTTGACAGTAAATACAATCATTGACATTTTCAAAAGCTTAGACAGCTAAAGACATATATAGTGTATGTAAACCACACAACTGGTTCTCTACACCCACAAAATTGAATATGCTGAAAATAAAGATATTTTACCTAAGAAGACTGAGAGGCATAACACCAGGTGATTCTGAAGCTGGAACTGTTTCAGTATCCGTTACCGGAGTAGTAGCAGTGGTAGTATCCTCCAGAGAGCTGCTCATGAAAGACGTCGTGCTAGAAGCAGAAGGGCTGGTTGTAACTGGTGTTTGGGCTTGCTGAGACTGATCCCCTTCTTCTACTTGTTGATCTACTTCTGCAATAGAAAAAAGGACGTTACAGGAACATTAATATAATTGTGTAGAGCAAAATAGTAGCTGTGGCTAAACCTTCAAAAGTAACTTTCATTATTTAAAATTCCCCCCAAAGAAAGGGGTGTGCAGAAATGCACACCACACAACTACTTCTGCCAATAACTCTTGGACTTGGGTAAAGAGATCAGCCTATCAGCTCTTGCTGTTGTCATACTGATACAAGGTAAATAGGAAACAAGTCTCTCCAGATGATAACAGAAGTCATTTACTTGGTTAGATCTTAGGATATTTGGATTTAGAGATTTAGATTTATGATTGTAACAGTTACGACTATTCTCTTAAGCAAAAGGGAAGGAATTCTCAGATATAGAAATAGAGCTGATTAACTGAAAAGCTATTTTTAACTCAGCTGTGTAACTAACAGATTTTTGAAGGGGTTTTTTGGTTGGTTTAGAAGTCCTTAAGACAGTAAAGAACCAGATAGCGCAGTAATTAGCTTTAATATTTTAGATATTTTTTCTTTGTTTAAACTGATTTAAATGGTTTCCCTGAATAAGCAAACTGTAATACATGTATTTTTAAGAAGAATGATACACATTTTCTCTTCAGCTTCTTTAGTGTAGTGACTAATATCTCGGAAAACAAAACCCCACAACTGTTTCAGAGATTTTTTCAGGCAGAAACACAGGTTACTTACACCCTGAACATACACATGCTCGACATCATCTGTTAACATGACTGCATACAATCACATTTAACAGTGAACCTTATGATTTACATCACATGCAAATCCTTCTGACAAGTATATACAGAACTGCTCATTTTTAAAAAGTATTAAAGACAAATTAGAAGCTCTTATATTTCTGTTTGACTGATATGGATTCACTTTTTATTAAAATAAGGAATCGTGGAAAAGGCAAAGAAGTCAGTATTATTATCTACAAAACAGTAAAACATCTTTGTAAGATTTCTGTCCAATTAACATTCCTTCAAAGTATAACCACTAAAAAACTACAGGATTGTTATTTGTATTATAATTGTTACTATTAATTTTAATAGAAATAAAAAAAATAATTTAGCACTATACTTCCGTAACTTTGAAAATGTACCTTGTTTAAGCCTGCCACCAAACTGATCCTCCAGCAGCCCGTGAACCACTAATTTGTAGATCATGGCTTGTGCTCGTTCCAGATCTGCCAGTCCTAGAGCTCTTTTAATTGGCGAACGCATGACTGCCCGTTTCACCATGTGTCGCATCAGGAACTGCAAGGCAGCACGCATTTCAACGTCTTCATGAACAACTGGAGAACTAGCACAATCAGAGTTGTGACCATTTTCTGCCAGGACTTTTGGTATTAACAGTAGTTCAGCATATTTACTACAACTGAGAAGAACACTAAGTGACTTCATAGCACCGAGATAAAGATAAGATAGCTGTACTGCTCTGATTTCCGACTGCGCTATATCATGATTTCTTGGAGTATGTTCATGATTCTTTTTCCTTCCTTCAGCAGGCTGATGTTGGGATTCCATACCTAGTGTTGATGGTTCTAAAGAAAAGGAAGCAATTTCATTTTCTGACTTAGAGCTTGTAGCACTATGTCCTTTGTTATCATCAGCACTTTGTCCTAATCGTAAATCTGATCCAACATCACCCTCCATTTTCTGGTCCATTTCCCCTTTATCTTCAGATTCATGTCTGTGTTTTTTCTCATGTCTCTTGGTGCTTTGCTTTCCCGTATCTTCATGAATACCAGTCAGATAGGTAAGGTCCAGCAACACAGTAGCTGTCAGGCCGCGAAATCTTGCAACATCAAAAGGCAGTGGTTCGCAGGGCTCCAGATTATACAATGGAGTATCACTAGGCGACCAAAAAGTTGGGAAGCTTTAATAAAGATCAGAATGACACAGGAAAAAGCAAGTGAGGGAGAGACAGGAGGAAAGTACAGGAAATAATGTAGGCAAAGTAAGATGTAAAATATATTTAATAAAATAAACAAACCAATTCTAAAAATTAAATGTAAACAGGGGAAAATGAGGTTATGATCAGAAAATGGGGAGATATGGTATCAAGAGTAAAGGCAACAAAGCATGCACAGGTTTTCAACAACAAGCAATAAAACCCAGAAGCATCATAAAAGCTACCAATTCTGTGCTGATAGAGGTTTCTGCTGTATTATTTAGAAATATGTAGCGGACTTCTACTAAGAAAAACTACCTTAAGCCAAATCTTATCATACCTGAGCTGAACTTGTGAATTGGTATAAAAGCTTAGAAAGAAAACACTCCTAAACTTTTTTCACATTAAGGAAAACCTTTGATTGACCTCACACTCCTGTTCAACGATTCACCACGAGGAGCACACTACTGATAGCTTATGATAATTCTGTCTGTGGTTATGTCAGGAGAGATTACCTGGAGAGAACAGGGACTTTTTAAAAACACAGGTCAGAAAACCCAACAGACATACATAGTATATGTCTATTTGTCCATCTATATTCAGTGATAATTTTTTGTAATATTTAGGACTGTTACACTTGACTAATTTTCACTCTAAGCAGGACAAAAATTCATCAGCCTGTATTTCCATAAATCTTGTATCTTCCATACATCCAGTAGATAAAGGACTTCTAAATCTTCATTTTATTATGCCAAAATGTTTTCCCATTTTACAATGTAAACTTCTACCTAAAAATGAAAGCAAGCTTTAGCCTAGTTTTAGTTAAGAAGGTATATTCTGAACTTAATTCAATGCATTAACAAAAGCTTGCCTATGTTCAAGCACCGTACCGCTTCACTCAAATAATATTTCCAATTATTTTAAGGGCACACTTACTTTAAGGCTACACTGTCACATGGGCATACTTGAAAGAATTTATATCGGGAACTAAATTTGACAATCAATTGCACTTCACTATACTTACTTAAAGTTGACACCAGCCCTTGCATAAAGACAAAACAGGCATAATGTTGCAACAGCGCTAAGAGGTGAACTGACCTCGTTTGTTTCAGAATGTAATTGTAACCAGTCGCAAAAAAAAAAAATTACTGTTCAATGTCTCCAGAAGATTATGGTTCAACCATAGCCAGAAGGAGTTTAAGAAATTTAGTGAATCAAATCTTTTCCGTGCAAAAATGCAGGCAACTCCTGCAAGAGCACCAGAGAGCCCAGAGAAGCCACTAGCTTCATTTCAGAGTTTCCTTCCAAGTGCCTTCACTCCGAAGGCACATCTGCAAGATAGGTGGAAAAAGGAGTATCTCCTTCCAGCCTTCTCCCCAGTTCTCACCATCATCTGCAGAACAACTCTGGAGTATTATCATCTAATACAGGGGCATTCCTTCAGCTCCCTAAGGCAGGCCAGAGAATAAACAAACACTACTTCGAGGCAGCATTAATTTCAATACCATCATTCAATCCACCATTAAGAAGAGAGAATCCTCCCACCTCCTGACCTTAACCACTTCTCAAGCCCCACAGAACAATTGCCAGTCCCTAAGAAGGGACTGACAATGCAGCAAAGATACCTGTTCTCAGCTCTGATAAACCCAACCAGGTCTCTCTTCAGAACCAGGTTGACCATGTACAACAAAAGCGTGCACTAACCCCCAGTAAAAATTTGTGTTCTTTACAGACGTAACCAAGAAGCTGTGGTAAATTAAGACGGCAATAACGTTTCAGTTAGCCAATACGTATCAAATCTAAAACAAGCAATGCTCATTTCATATCTAGGAAAACTGTCAAGCTGGTCACATCCCAACTCTGAAACCTAGAGGCCAAATCTAAGAAGTCTAACAATGCTTGTCAATTCAAAACTATCAAATTTATTTTTTATATAAAAGGCATTTTATTACTAGAGAGCATAAAAACCTCATAATATTTGTTTTAAAAAAAGCCAAATTTTGAAGTCTAAGCTTAAAACAATTCATCAGCACGACTCTAATGTAAAATGTACGTTACTTCTGAAGACTGCCAAGCACAAAACACCACTAGATTGTGAAAAGTGTAGGAAATGAGCATACCTGATAGTAATTTCTGCTTCATCCCATTGGACCTTGGCAGATGTACTGCCTTCCTTCACTACTCCAAGCAAGGTGGCATGACGTCCAGTTTGTTTGTGTACACATCGACCTCCAACTCTAAGACCAGCATCAACTCCACCAATTACTGCTAGAACAGGCCACACTTCCACACAGAGCATCTTCAGCTGCAGTTCTGAAAGGTCAGCCAGGCCATGCCTACTGTGTTTGCTTTTCTCCTCCTCTTTATTTTCTTTCTCCTCTCTCACCTCATTCTCTTCTCGACTTTGAATTGAGCGACTTTTCTTCAGCTTTTGGCCTGCTTCTTTAAGACATGTTTTGATTTTATTCAGTCTTTCCATCATTTTTTTATTGATGCAGTGTGTCCAACGGTCTGTGCGATGAAGGATACGAATGAGTTGGATAGTGGCTTCTGCCAGCACTGCAGCAACAGGACTACAGATGGGGTCACCAGGTAGCAAATCTCTTGGTGTACCACGCATCTGCATATCACAGATTTTCACCTAAATGTTTAAAAAGAACAGTTTAAAAGTTATCTTCTCAACGTACCTGAAGAAGCTCCTTTTATAAATACAGGAGTCTCCTGCTGAATAGAAAAAATTACTAGCATTGTCTTTTTTTGCTTGGGATCCCTAGGAAATCCACCTTAACACTCATCAAAACCTGCATCCCTTCAAACTCAAGGATGCTGAAATTACAACAGCTCATGGTTTCTCACATAAGACTATCTGAAATTCCTAATACTACATTCGCCCTGGTTTCTGGGGAATGCAACTTTGTGTGTATAACATTAAGTCTGTAAATCAATTCTAAGTAATAAAATACATTTTAAATTGACAATAGATTGCACAATATAGGAATTTATGAAAAGTCTAGCTAGTGTGCAAGTAATGTAGTGCTATATATGTCATAAACCAAAACGGATAATCAGTGACGTTCTCAGCACTTGTTAGCTACCAGCCCCACCCCCAAAAAACCCAACATCCATAACATTTGACACAGGAAAACAGAAGGGAAAGGACTAACTTATGACCTCTTGTTCTGGGTTAACCCCAGTAAGGTAGCTAAGCCCTACACAGCCACTGGATCACTCCCTCCAGCAGGATGGGGAAGAGAATCAGAAGGACAAAAGTGAGAAAACTCATGGGTTGAGATAAAGAAAGTTTCATAAATAAAAGAAAAAAAAAGACAAAACAAAACAAAGAAAAACAAGGGATGCAAAATGCAACTGCTCACCACCAGCTGATCAATGCCCAGACAGTCCCTGAGCAACAGAAACGCCTGGCAAACTTCCCTGCAGTTTTATTGCTGCGCATGATGTTGTATCGTATGCAATACCTCTTTGGTCACTTTAAGTGAGCTGACCGGCTGCGCTCCCTCCCAGCCTCTTGCCTACCCCCAACCTACTTGCTGGGAGGGACAGAGTGAGGAAATGAGAAAGCCTTGATGCTGTGTAAACACTGTTCAATGCTAGCTAAAGCACTGTGCATTATCAACACTGATTTGTTCATAAATCCAAAACACAGCATCATACAGGCTGTCATAAAGAATATTGACTTTATCCCAGCCAAAACCAGTACACTTATTCAAATCAACATTTAAGTTACCTTCTCTCCTGGATTACTGCTATAGAACATAACACAAGGGTATAACTCCGCTGCATCCACATCTTCAAAAGCTAGTTTTGGCTCCTAGTTAAAAAAACAAAACAGAAAACCTCAAACTTAGAACACCTTAACAAGCAAAAACAGGAAACATGGCAAAGTTATACCTGTATTATAATCCTTGTAAGTACTGAAACCGTCACATGTCTTAACTATCATGCTTAGCTTTATATAAAATATCCATGCCAAATTACTACTGCAAGAAACAACTGATGTTAAGTACCTCTCCATTTTTAGCAAAGGAAATAGTTCTTGCTTCCATATCTAAGACGCATGTAATGAAATCTCCTTGAGTAAAGCTGGACAGAGTCAAAGTTTGTTCTCCATTGTGATAAAGGTTTCCACTATAGGCTCTA
Source organism: Aviceda cuculoides (assembly GCA_035590195.1). Classification (NCBI taxonomy): domain Eukaryota; kingdom Metazoa; phylum Chordata; class Aves; order Accipitriformes; family Accipitridae; genus Aviceda; species Aviceda cuculoides. Next base: position 4,326,113 of record JAVJGG010000002.1, on the reverse strand, counting down.
TATAGCCACATATCTGAGGTAGTGCGATGGTTAAAATCATGTACTGGCCAGCGAGAAACTCCTACGCATGTGCCTTCATTGCCTCGGTTCTCCTTCACAATGTAGAACTAGCAGGCAAAACAAAACAGACAGGGCAAAAAAGTCAAGAATATACATTTTAACACAATAAAGCAATGAAAATTTACCTTACCCATATTTATGTATACTTTTAACTGGTTTAGTCAGAAGGCTTTAATAAATAAAAAATAATAAGCTAACATCATGCTCTACCTCTAAAATGACAGCTTGATGTATAGGGTCAGTCATTAACAAGTCATTTAAACTTAACCTACTAGTAATTAAGAAAACTGTATGTAAATACACAAAGAAGTTGTGGGTTTTTTCCAGACTCGAAATGTACATACCCAGAAGTTAGGTTACAAGTGCTAAAACTAATATTACAGAAATAAATAAGCTTTACTTCTCACATTTACAGTGAGTGATTTACATAAATTCCAGTTAAAAAAGATGTGAAAGTGTTATGCTCAGAGATGGTACTAACAAGGACTACAACTGTTTATGTATCTATATTCCTAAAAAAATCACTCCACATGTTGTATTAAAAGCTGGTCTTGTCAGTCAGACAGGCTGATGTGACTTTTTGCAAGAAAACAAAATAATTTTGTGAAGTGGTTTTCTAAAGAAAAAAATCAAAACCTACATATTTCAGTAGGTAGCTTTTGCAAGACAACGCACATTTGTGCTGACTATGAGTGTTAGGGACAAGTACGATCACCTCTACAAATAGGCAACACATATTCAGTCTCCGATCTATGTACTGAAATACCCAAATGGCAGTCCTCAAAAGCAGCCACAAACTCTTCACTTTGGATTCAAAATCATAGAATCCTGGAATGATTTAGGTTGGAAAAGACCCTTAAGATCATCAAGTCCAACCATAAATGTAACACTGCCAAAATGTCATTTACTCAAGAAAGTTGTCATAAGGGAAAAAACACAGATAGATGTTGTTTATAAATCATAGTATATTTCCAAAACAGAGAAGAAATACACTTTTATGCAACCTACCTTCCACTGGTAACACCCAGAAGTAACTCCAGTGGATGCTAAACCATATCCTTTACCTCCACTTCCATGAGTTAGAATCTGCCCATTCTCCACTATGCAGCACTGAGCTTTCTCAGGGTCAAAGGACACTTCCTGGATGGGAAGATTCTCATCCTCATCTTCAGACTCTCCTTGTTTCTATCAGAAATAGGACAAAATATCTGTGGTAAATGTAACTCAGTTGCATTCGGTCAAGACAGAAAGTAAAAACATCATTACCTGTAGCTTCATCTCTTGCTCTTTCTCCTTTATTTGAATTGCATGTTTAGCCTGAGCTATTGGAGTCTCCCACATGCAGTCAGACAGAAGTGAAAATAATCGTTCAACAACCTGGTGCATTAGAATATAATTCACATAATTTAAAATCCAAGAAGAGGACAACAAATAGTATTATATTATTTTTACTTTACTTTGTAGGTATAAATGTCAAAATATTTAGTGCTCTTAGATAAGCAAATATCTACACTGAGCCTCACTTGATTTGGATTCTGAACAAACCTATGAAACATTTAAAAGTTTAATGAGACTATCTGAAGAGACAGATGTAAAAGCTTATAATGAAATATAAAGACCTGAGCCATTTGATCGTCTTCAACGCCAGATTCACAAGCAGGTAATACAGCTTCTAGTACGTGAAGTGCAAGAAGTCTAGTCCTCAAATTGCCAACCAAGGGAACTCCTAAAGATGCAACAATATGTTAATAATCTGAAAGTGACTTCTGCATCAGGCATGCACCTATCATGCCAGCTGCACGCCACTAGTGCACAATTCTCCAAAGCGTAACTTGTGTACATCTACTGAAGTTAGTTTTAGTTGTTCACTATGTAACATATGTTCTAACAGGACCTATTTTTAGAAACTGCACTACAGAAATGCAAGTAACAATTGAGCATATTTTAAAAAGACCATACCTGAGCAACACTTCTGAGAAGCAATGTTAAGAAGTACTTCCGTCCACTTTGGAGATGCCATTTTTGACTGAATTGCTTTTGAAGACACTACTCTACGTAGGAAAACAAGGAAGTCACCCAGGTGCAATTCCGCTGCGTGTTGCTTTCGGAGGGCAGCTAAGAAGTTAAATTAAAAGTTTTAATTTACAACCTTATCCTTACAGTGTTATTAGCAGTCCTTGTTACTGGCAGCAAACTGTTCTGTAAGTAAAAATACAATGATTGGCTATTACAAGATGGCTGGCTATTATCCTTGGCTAGCTGATAGCTGCCCACCAAGCTGCTCTCTCACTTCTGCTCCTCAGCAAGACAGGGGGAGAAAATAAGATGAAAAGGCTCACGGGTCAAGATAAGGGCAGTGACATCACTTACCAATTACCATCATGGGCAAAACAGACTCAACTTGGGAAGATTAATTTGATTTATTGCCAGTGAAAAATAGAGTAAGACAAAACTGAAACACTTCCCCCGCAATGTCCCCTTCTTCCCAGGCTAGACCTCACTCCTAACTCTTCTGCCTCCCCACCCCGAGCGGAACAGGGCGATCAAGAATGTGAGGGGGTTGTGGTCACTTCCTAACACTCCGTCTCTACTGCTCCTGCTCCATAACAGGCCCTTCCCATGGGCTGCAGTTCTTCAAGAACTGCTCCACTGCGGATCCTCTTCCACGGGATACAGTCCTTCAGGAGCAGACTGCTCCAGCATGGGTCCCCCACAAGCCACAGTTCCCGCCAGAATCCTGCTCCTGCAGAGGCTCTCCACAGGCTGCAGCCTCCTTCAAGGCATATCCACCCGCTCCGGCAGGGGTCCTTCACGGGCTGCAGGTGGACAACCGCTTCGCCATGGTCTTCTTCACCGGCTGCAGGGGAATCCCTGCTCCAGAGCCTGGAGCACCTCCTCCTCGTCCGCCTCCTTCTTCACTGACCTTGGTGTCTGCAAAGTCGCTTCTCTCACATTATTGCCACTCCTCTCTCACACAGCTGCTGTGCAGCGTTTTTTACCCTTTCTTAAATATGGTATCACAGAGGCACCACCAGTGTTGCTGACTGGCTCGGCGTTGGGCAGTGGTGGGTCTGTTCTGGAGCTGGCCGAAACTGGTTCTATCTGACATGGGGCAAGCTCCTGATTTCTTCTCACAGAAGCCAGCCCTGCAACCCCCTCCCGCTACCAAAGCCTTGCCACGTAAATCCAACACGCAAGATTTTTTATAAACATCCCTCTACCATAAAATGTAACCATTGGTTTCTAAGTACGTTTTTTGTTTTATGGGGATTTTTGATGCAAAACACCATACTTCCTCACATCCCTGATTCGTACTCCAAGGCAGTTTCAACAGGAAAATGTTTGTGGAAAGACCTTATATCCTAATTTCTAATTAACTAATTATCTGAAGAATTCATCAGCTATTGCATTATTTATAAGTAAAGACAGTTATAAGCACAACCAAAAACACATGTATACCTAAAACTAAGCTACAATTAAAAATTTCTTCAAACATGCAATTTCCACAGAAATTCAAAATGCTCATTAAAGGACTGCAAATTATGTGAAGATATTAATAGTTCAGAAAATCTTTTGTTGTAGATCTTTTAATATGACAGGATAGGGTCAACCTCTTCCCATTCACTCAGACTGCAAAACTACATAATACAAAGCAAATGCAACAATTTCCTGAATTAAGCTATATTTATTTGCAGTTTGAAATTTAGATAATTAAATTCCTATGACTGCATTTATGAAAAACACTACTACCAATAACTCATTTTTTGAGGAAAAGAGTATTCTTCTCCTAATTCCAAACCAGATGGAGCAATTCTTATTCTCAACCTGCTCCTACCTTTAAATTGCTTTACGTATCAAGTCTATATTAATCTGAACTGAGCACAAAATTATTTGATGACTTTGTTTAATCTAATTTACAGAGTTAAGGATGACCCCAAAATAATCAAAATACAGTAGAGTGGGTGAGGGTCCTCAGCATTCAATGGTTTATTTTATGAAGTTCCTTGGTATTTCAAACTTGTAACAGAAATTATGCAAGATAATTACCTCTGAAGTCTCTCTTCTCATTATCCCCATTTGAATCTGCCTTTTTTGATTCTACTTCATCTTCCTCGCCTTCCCCTTCTCCAAAGGAAGCCATAAGCATTACACCAGCTTGTGATAACAAGTTCTTCAGCTGACTGCATAGTAAATCCAGCAAAGATTGGACCACCTTTGGGCTCAGTTTGTCAGCATAGGTTCTATACACACACACAAAAAAAAAGTAAAAATAAGAGAGCTCATTCAAGGAACAATAACATAAGACACAACTACAAACTCAGTGCAAGTGACAAGTGGGCATAACACAGCACTAATTCTAATTCATTGTATTGCAGCGGGTTACTTTTTCTCATCCTCCACCTTATGCTTGGCAGATTATTCTTATTTGAACCCTATTTTTAAGACACTTTAAAACTGTCCAATCTTGGGAATCGAAGGATACATTTCCAGTAATTGCTAGGGGAAAAAGAACAACTTAGTCAATTAAACAATCCCACTGGAACTTCCAATGATGAGGTGTTGGTTTTGGGGGTTTGGATTTTGGGGGTTTTTTGGTGTGGAGTTATTGGGGTTTTTTTACATAACAGATTTGGCAGGTAAGTGCAATTTGTTGTATGAACACTGAAATGAAGATGCATGTACTGAATATTAAATAATGCACCTGTTCCAAATAGAAAATACTTTCTCCACTGCTTTTTTCTTTACTGAGTTAAACTAAATATTTAAGTGTGGATAGGATTCTGGATGCTCTTCTCTGGTCTAGCAGAGGCCAGTATTCCTCAAGAGGTTACTTTATATTCTGAAAAGAAGCACAATGTACTGCTCTGAAGAACTCCTACCACATTACTGGTATCGCTTATATACAAATGACTTTTACACAGCAACAGAAAGCCTCATCATATCGGCTGAACAGGTCTAAATACAAAGCCAAACTAGAAAAAATGGGAAACACTAGAATACAGTATTTACAGACCATAATATTCTAGCTATTCTGGTCCAAACTCCTCACTTAGGATTTAAAAATATTTATCAGTCCTATGTGCATCTTTCTTATGAATAATGTGACTACTCTTTCCCCCCTGCCCCCTTCACTTACATGCTTCTGAACAACATTTATCGTCCTAAAGAAAGGGCATACAAAAGAAGAGTTAATTTTTAAAGGGTGTTGAAAAGCTTAATGATTAAGTTTTCCGAAAGCAAGGGAGCATTCGATACTTACCCTGTGGTGATAGCAAGGATCTGAAGTAGTCTTGTACTGGCTACTTTCAAAGCTGTGCTGAGCTGAGAAATACCAGTTTTGGGCAGCAACTGGAGTGGTTGTCCTAACATGGTGTCTGTGCCACACAACTGTGATAGCACATTTAGCAGACCAGTGGAAATGGCCAAGGAGACATCAACAGGCTGATAGTGTACACTTAGAGCAAAAACTGTTACCAACAGAAGACGCTGTTGTGCTTCTAAGATTAAAAGAGAGTTGTTTTTAATTAATAAGCCGTTTAGAGTAAGAATGGTAAGACAGAAGAACAGCATATTATCTTTTAAATAAAATTTAATTAATTAAATGACCAAGTAAAGAGTTAGCCTTCTTTGTCAGACACTTTGAGGTAGTACTATTGTAGCCCCCTTTAACTCAACGCAACCTCTATATCAAGGTTGTCCAAGGAAGAATATCATGTAGATCTAGTTTGTGATGTAGATGTTCTAAGGCTAACTCTCAAACCAGAAACTTCTTTCTAGGGTAAGGATAACTGGGTGAAATACTTAATTTTCCATTTGTACTTCAGGTTGATTCTCAAGAAGTTTCTTTCAGTTCCATTTTAATTGTAAGTGAAACAACAAAACAATTCAGGTAAGAATGCCCATCAGACTCTACCAACAAATTAAACTGTAGAACTCTCTTCTGTACTGAAGCTCTCAGTCAGCGCAAGTACAAAGGCACAAAGAGGTGCAAGAGTTCCAGCTATCCCTTAAGGACAGAAGCACACAGCAACATCTGGGTATAGCAGGACAGGAGGAAGGGCTTTCAAAACAGGCAAGATGCCGTGGTATTTGGTTTTGAGTTTAAAGAAAGTTCACTTGAATGAAGGAAAGAGGATTGTGAACTTTTCATCTCTTCAGAAAACTGCTTATCCCCAAAAAACCTGAAGATCACTTTGAAGCGCTGAAGACATGGGAGAATTGTGGTATGTGGAATAGAAAGGCTGACAATACTTAAAAGTCTTAAAATAAAAAGGCATAACACTTGAAGAAAATTAAGACAGAAAAAGGTTAAAAAGCTTCTCTCTCTTGCAAAAAGAAGTCACACAGATACTTCAGTGAATTCTGGTCACTAATATCAAAGTCTGCTTTGTTAAACATATAAGCTGTTGTACTGTATATTAGAGAACATATTTTGCAAATCTGGTTTTCACTTACCTATGTGATGCTTATTAGCTTGCAGAGCTCTTTCTAACGTAGCAGATAATTGCTGGTAAATTTTGTGCACAGCCACCTGGATTTCAATTTGAATACTTCTCTTAGCTGCTCTGATACCATCCTGCGTCAAACAAATAAATATTATAAGGACTGATACATTTTTATCACCCAGTTATTGAAACAGCAGAAACTATTGAAGTACATACCTGGTAGTGATGCAATCTTACACTCTCTCCTTTGGCGCCTGCGTGTCCTACAGTGCCCAAGCCAAAGCAGCCAGCAAGGAATTGTAGTCTAACAGAAGTAAGCAATGAAGAAGACTGAAATCCTGGTACTTGACGACTTCCCATTAATGGCACACTGCCTTTTTCCTCCATCCCTGAGAGAAGCACTAAAATCTGATGAAGTGCTTCCAGACGAAGCTACAAATAAAGGCAGGCAAAAGACAGTATTAAGTAAGTAGCAAGTATCCTTAGAAATTAGATCATCTTCAACTGCAAGCAAGAATGAATGAGGTAGCTGTTTTCTCACCAATACTACTACTTTTTTTTTTTTTTTTTTTTTTAAAAAAAAAGGGAATTCTTTCAGTTCTGTTTTAGAGCTTAACAGAAAAGAGATTAAAAATGTCCTTAATAGACAGAACTGGACAAGGTTTTTAAAAAAAATCCATAAAATGACCATAGTGTTTGAAGACTAAGAAAAGGTATTAAACTGAGACTTACCTCAGCCCTCAACTGCTGCTGCTCCATTGCAATTATTGACGCTTGTGGACTGGTGGACATACTTTCCTCCGGTTCCTTAAATCCTGGCGAGTTTCCCACATCTCCACTTACGAAACTAACGACATTTTCAATCAAAGTATGAACTCCAAGGGATCTTGAGAGATCAAAATCGGACTCAACAAATGAGTAGGAGGAAGTATATAACCAATCTCTGCTGTGTTTTAGTCGAGCCCATGAGTCACTTAAAGGTTCCATTTGACCGTGTATTGCTCCTAAAGATATGCATAATGAGGTCTCATAAATTCCAATTCACCAGGTAACACATTTTGACAGTAGGTAAAGACTGAACTGTTGCTATTCATACAGGTGGAAAATGGATATTCATGTTAATTATACCATGCATTAAGCAACTTAGAGCAAAACACTTGATTTAAATTTACAGCAATTTCCTTAAAGGAAAGGCTGTATTTCTTTTAATTATGTCAAGCAGTATTGCAACACGCTGCCAAGTGAGAAAACAAAAAGATAGAAGCCACTCAAACTGCTCAGCTTAAAGCTAGAACACTGAATAAAAATGCTTTGCAGCTAAATGACAAAATAGTAAAGATAAGATCTGCTACTACAGAAATTGTGCACTTTGGATATTTATTTTAAGGTCTAAGCATAAAATAAGAGTGTTTTTTGGTTTTAATCAAGCCACTACATATTTCATAGTTTTGAAAAAGCACAATGTTATTTTGGATTAAATATTTACAGAATTCATGATTGCAGAAGGAAACAGAACATTTTTATTTTAGACTAACAGAGCACACTCACTTTGTTATGAATCAAGATAAATAGATACATGTATATTAAATACTATCTACAGCATGTATTAGATCTATATCTTTGTCAACTGGCAACTTCACAAGTCTATTTTCAAGTTATTTCCTATTACATCAGCATGTTATTACACTACCTGAAACTTTACCATCACTAATAAGTGTACTTCTTCAAATGAGCATCAATCTGCAGCACTGGAACTTATTTATCACCATATATTTGATCTCATTTCCAAACCAGTTTTGCTAGAACTCTTATCCCTGGCACAAGTGAGTGCAATGTCACTGAAGTCATAACTTCATCAGTAGTTAACTGATTTGCATCAGTTAAATACATATATCAACATAGAAGCTGGTATTTTATTATTTTTGTAAATGCTGTTAGCTGATTTGGAGCTATGCAAGGTATTACAAGGGGGCAGGCCCTGCTCAAAAGAGCATTCCATCTCTATAGATAGTTCCTGTCTGGAGAACTATGCGGAAACCTAATGTATGTTTAAATTCACTTTGAAATTTTAGTTTGAATTATCTTAAATAATCTACATAGAATTTTTAAATATTTCTCTCTCTTGTGCACAAAGAGCTACAGATATCATTTAGAGAATCACAACTCATTCAGAGTACTCGTACAAATCTACATTAACACTTCAGTTTTCAAAATATGCCTCCAGGGTATCAGCCTCAGACATTATTAAACATAGCCACTTTCAGGAAAAAGGTCACAAAAATTCAGAGAAATTAATCTGTCTAAAGCTTTCTTTCACCAGTGAGGCCGAGTTCCAATGGTGACAGCTACATACTAGTTTCAAGACCTCCTTTAAATACTGCCTACCTGCAGCAGCTCTGTAAGCAGCTGCTCATAGGAACAAGGAAAGAAAGACACATCCATTTTTGAACTTAGGACAACTCTCCCAGCAACCATTCTACACCATTCTTTTCCTGAGGTAAAGGCAAAAAGCTACTATTCTTTCAACTAGTCTGCACCTGCAGGCCACAATTTGCACATTCGTGCAACTCAAATTTAAAATACTGTGAAATTTTGCTTTTCCTTTGTAAATTAAGTAGTTAGTCTCCACTTAGTTGGCAAAAAATTTTTCAGGGCTATAAATTATGAAAACCTGTTCACATCCCATTTCCTTTTCTGTAAATAGTGTTCATGTGGGTTTGCATGGTATTTCTTACGCTTGCTACTAAACATATTGCAATGGCTTCAGAAAGAACCATCACAGTACTTAGGTCATATTAGGCATTTGACAAAACTATACACACACAATTTTATTTTGGGTAATGCAAAGATTAAGTTTAAACACTACTTTTCAAAGTCCAATCTGATTTCCTAATTCCGGCTGGTTTATGTAACACAGTGACATTACCTATTTTACAGAGAACTACCTATTTTGTCATGTTTACTATGAAAGATTTTTAAGAAATTATGTTACTCAATTTTACAATTTATACCTGGCAACAATATTTAAAATAAAAGTAACGACAGATACCACCTTACCCTTAATTTTAATATGAATTCTTATAATACTTGTTTTAAAGCTCTCTACTAAAAACTAAGTTATATGCTGAAATGGCAGGTAAGAAACAAGATAAACAGGACATAGTAGAATAAAAGGGTGCTAAAACAGTTTCATGTAAAAAGGAGTTTCCTAGCATATGCATGGTGAACAGAGCCCAACGAAGAGGATAAATGAAGCCTCAGATTACCTACAGGGAGCATAGCTATTTCATTACCAAACCACAAAAAGTTGCCTACGTAGCAACAAGTATTTTAAAAGCCTCCTTAAGCCCTACAGTCGTTCAACAGCAGGAGAGCTTAAAGGACTCCAAAGTGACATCAGCTCCCTGTCCTCTACCTGTCCTACACTACGCCACTATGAAGCACAGCGCAGAATCAAAGGATTTTTAAAGAAACAAAAAGCAATTCCAATGTCTTAAATCATAAGCTAAAAGATACCTTCCAAGGATTAACAGAACATCAAAAGAAAATTTAGTTTTGATAGTCAACAAATCTTACAAGAAAAAAAGCCCACCATATATTAATAAAAACCTAAACTATTTCATATTTGAAAAAAGATGAGGTCTTAGCTAATCATTTTAGTATTAAATGCAAGAACGTTTAAATGAAGAACAATTTAAAATTGTTTCAAATTAGGAGAAAATTCCAACAGTTATGAGATACAGATTAAATGCAAAACAAGACAAGTTTAACTAAAAGTATAGTTTATAAAAACAAAGATATCAGAAGTCAAAGTATTATAATTCAGAATTAAAAACATTTAAGGATTAGGGCACACAAATCTAAAACAAAGTAAATTTTTTTCACTGAAGATGTTAAATATCAACAGAAGAATCAAAAGTATGATTGTATATTAGAGCTTAGCTTGATTCTGTGTAATATCAGTTACACAGAATTGATTGCAGCTTAGCACTTCCATAAGCCTCTACGATCACATGGAGTTGCACATAAGAATAAACTTTAAGCTTACAGTAAAAAAAAAAAAAAAAAAAAAAAAGTTTATTTGTACTTATAAGCCAGCTTGTAATAATGAGTTTTCTAAATGAATGTGGCACAGCTGCAATACACACTTCATAAAACATAAAATATGTAGGGAAGCTATAGAGACAAAAAAATAAACATGCCATCAGTTACTTGCTTGAAGCTCTTCTTTTTTCTGGGGCTCAACTGGCCAAAAAGGAGTAAATACACTACACCACACAAGAATCAGAAGACAAAAGCAGACATTTGAAACAGAAGGTAACATACTCATAAAATCTCTTCCTCATATTATTCTGACTTAGGCTTAAATGATCAGTCTCTTCTCAATCCATACAACAATATATCAAGGAGCAAAGTCTGGGGAAAAAATAGTTACTCTTGTTTTGAATTAGTACAGCCTAGGTAACAGACTTTCTAAATTCTCCACCTTTTTTTCAGGGAAAAAAAATATATTCCCTTTAACACAGTTATATGAATACACCAAGACATGTTTACATTCGTTACTCAAACAAGATCTTTCAATTCCAAAATGCAGAACTTGTATTATTACAGGTACACAAAATTATTTCAATTTAATTTGGATTTTATTTAAGTTGCTGCTTTTTTCAGAGTTGCCCAGCTGTGTTAGTAAAGTACTACAGTACACACAAGCACACTGAAATTCACTGAATTAAAGTTTAGGTGAAGTAAGAAAACCCAAGGCTGGAGGACTCTCATTTACCTGTCTGCAACTATGTTTATGACTGCACTGCCAAATACACATTCTTTACTGTTAAGTATCTAATGCAGTGTACAGTATCCTGCTGGTACTGTACAGGATAGGTACAACGTTTTGAGGCATACTCTCTGGCTCTACAAAATTGAAAAAGATTAATATAAACAACAAAAAAAACCCCAAAGGGCTTAGATATTAAGGGGAAATAATAATGTGCTTATCACCCCTTACGGCAAAAGTCTTGAAAACAGACTTTTTCTGCAGGAATGGAAGGAAAAGTTTACTAATTCAGAAATAACTAAATAATAGCAAGGCACAAGATACTCAAACGATCCTCAGGCTGAAGTAGGAATACCACAATCGTATTTCTGAACAGATACAATAAACAGAGGAAGAATGCAATTAGATTAAAGATTGGACTGAGTGCCTAAGATATTAACTGAGTAAAAAGAGAATGCTTTCTTTCCATACTCATCTGCAAGACCATAGGAACAACTTACAGTATCAGTAGTTTTTCTACTGCTAGTTTTCTGCATTGCAACTTAAGAATAGGAACAGCTTTCATACCATAAAAATCACACTATAACCAATACTGAGATTTAATTATCAAGGAAATGTGATCTGAATTTCAATAACAAGTTGCTGCACTCAAACAAAAGTTCTAAAATAAGCCGATCCACTCCAGAGGGAATTACTCTCTTGCCTGTTACAGAAGAACCACTCACTAACACCCTATACACACTACATTCTTTTAACAACTTTGCAAGGGTCAAATACTCTGCATAGACTATAGCTGAGGATAAATTAACCCTATAAAACGTCAGCTGTAAACATCATGTGTGGCCACAGTTCTGCAAGAAGTAGTTTGGTTAAATTCTAGTCAACTTGTTAAGAAGAGATTGAAGGAACCTCATGCCTATATATTAAGGAACTTTTTTTTAGTGAAAATCACCTTTTAAGTCTCAAAAATAGCACAGCCTACAGGAAAAAAACAATGGTGATAAAAGGAAAAAACCTTGCTTTCTGATTAGCTCTGCTTGTCAACTTCCTTCACACAGTTTATGGAGATGCACTTAAGAGGACAAGTATTTTCAAGAGACTGTTGCAAACTGCAGTAAGATATTCTAAAAACCACATGTTAAAAGGAAACATGACTGAATTTTTTGAATAATAAACTTCAACTGAAAGAAATGAGAAGTGATTCTTGCAGTTCCTATGGTTCTTCTGTAAGACTCCACTTGTTCTTTCCCACCTAACACTGTCAACTCTACATTCAATACAACAAAAATTTGAAAAGTTCAGCTGTAAGTCCCTTAAAGCAACAACGGTTACTGCTGTTTTGTAGATATAGAGACAAGAAAAAACAGGAGGCTTTATATTAACTGCAATTTGAGAAGCGTTTCCCATGTATACTTCTGCGGTAATGCAGAACTATCCTCTGCACTCAAAAGAGAGATCTTCGCTGTCATCTATATGGCATACATGTTTCCTTCCTCTCCTTCTCATTTAGAGGAACATAAAACCTTCCATATCTTTCACTAAAAAGCAGGTCATATGTGGAAGTCCTAGGAGCACAAGGTAGAAACATGAATATAGAAAGAACATCTCAAAAAAAACCCCTAACAAATAAAAATATGCTGTTTGTTTCTCATAAAAATGTCTAATGGTTGCTTCAGGGAAATCTGACTTTGGTGGCACTTAAAAATCCAGCTGCAGAACATCGTGAGGAACAATGCTGTAGTTTTCCGTAGATCATCTCTTCTACAGTGGTTTACTTGCCAAAACCAGGAAACTAGGCTTTTTTCTAATCCTTCAATTCTTAATACATGTAGCAAATTCAAATGCAGACAGCTCATTCTGACTGAACTCCTCAATCTCTTCTGCCAGCAACTTGGGACGGAGCACAGCATAATGTGAATATGCTTTAAGAATTCAGATTTCTCCTGTTCTTCAAGCTGAGGTAACAGTGAATATAAATGTCCCCTCCACTAGTCACAGCATATCACAAGAAAAAAGATGAAACTGAAGGAGTTTCACCAGTCAACACATCCTTGATAGACACTGCAGTATCTCTAGCACTTCAGTGCGCTGGCTATGTTACAAGGGGTAGACAATCCAAAATGGCTGCAAGTTACATCTTCACCGAACAGTGGGGCATACTTCAGTTCTAGAAGATGACTAGGATTCACAAACCAGACATTTCATAAGAAATGAAAGACCTTAAATAGCACTGAGCTGAGTATAGCTCATCCATTTATCACACAGGTCTTTGCAGATCTTTTCCTGACCTTGATGTAAGTATCAGGAATGTTTCCCTGTAAATGGACCCTGCATTCACTGGATCAGTCTGGTACTGAGTATCAATCAAAACTGTCATATATATCTTCCAGCACAAGGAGAAAAGTTTTCATTATTGTATGCTGACTAACTCCCAGTTGCCAAAACCAGACAAAAAAGTCTTTAAGTACCATGGGACAGCAAACAATTCCTCCAGTATGAGAAAACCGGTATCAGTACATGTTGTCACAGTGTTCAGGCTGCAAACGAGCTACTTGAGCTTCTTCAGGTTCTGGATAGATCAATTGCATTTACCCGTTTCTCCTCAGTGTTACATACCTGGTGCAGAACCTTATTCTGTAATAAAAAGCTTCTACAGACTGGTTGGTTGATAAAGTCTGTCCTTGCATTATTCCTCATTTCCTGGAGCCCATGGCCAAAACAACCTCATCAGTCTAACCAACAGTTCAGGAACCATAAGTCCATAAGATATATTGTATCTCAGATTTAACCCAAGATGACTTCCTGGATTACTTTTAGGATATAGAGAAAAGCAAGTGCAGAGTTCTGTGTCAGATTAATGGCAAAGCTAAAAATGGCGACTTCAAAGAATATACTGCATATCAGGGTGCTGATAGAGGCTATCGGATCTTGTAACACTGAGATGCCAACATACATCCTGCTGTCACTTCTTCTAGTAAACTTCTTTACTTGCTCAGCTGGTTCAATTGATTATCCATGTACAGTGAATTCCTTTCCACATTATTTAAGAACTGAAGTGTAATGGGTGCTGCCATTGAACATTTTACAATTCCAGAAGACTTTAAAAAGCGTGCAACCTCTCAGTTCTCTGCTTAACGATGAAGGCTATTAAACTAGAACTCTTACACTACCTAACAGTATTAAGGCTTCTGTAATTAAGGCATATCATAACTCAACCTAATTCCTGTTAAGCTCTTCCCAAGATTTTTACAGATACAATGGACAATAAGTCGTGATTCCAGCAGCGACTCTGCATCATCCAGAGTGAAGTGGGACTTTTTGGTCTCTGTGTAAACAAACATCCTTTGCTCCCTCCACTACCTTCTGTGAAGAAGCTCATTGAGATTCCCCAGAAGGAAGCAGCAACAAAAAGCAGTACAAAAGCTAAAAACCTGATTTATATTGGAGCAATGGCTGAAGCGGTTGCTTGGTTCTGTAGGTGTGCTGGTGTTGAGGATGCAAAAATTGAAGCTGTGTTTTCTGGATATGAATTCTCCATGTTCAAGCACATTTTATGGTAAAAGTTCATTGTCAGCACAACAACAGAGCATTCCACTTGAACTTCTCTGCCTATTTTTTCTTCTTCAAGTCACGTGAGTGAAAACAGAGTGAAAGTTCGTAATTCGCTTGACCTCAAAGAAATCCTCACTTGCTTCAAAAGGGCACTGCAATTCCAGAACCCAGGAAATACTATAACCAACAAAACCTAGCACAACAAACAGTAGGTAATAATTATTTTAAATGTTATTTTTAAATACTCAGTTTTAACATCCTGATTGCCATTATGTACTGTATTTAACTGCAAACACATTTTAAATTAAGAAATACTAATGCATTTATCAGGTCAATATTCACTAGGTAAACAATAAAACTTACCCCTCTTTCTGTGTGATGATGCCAAATCCAAATCAACATTTCGTCTTCCACTCTACATTAAAAGATTAATAAAAGTCTAATTTCTTTAGGTGAACTTATGTGGTGCATAATATTAGAGTATTTAAAATGTGTCCTTCACCCATAAAAGTGAGAAAGTTAACAGAGCTATAATAATTTCAATTGGTTTTTCACCACTATTACTTTCTCTTAATAATGGTGGTTATTAGAAGAGAAACTAAAGTACTAAAACACAGTACTAAACAAATGTTTAAGGTGTACTTCCCATCTAAACATTACATTGACAATCTCTAAATACATAATGCTAGTTTACTTACCAGTGAATAACCTTCCTCATCTGATTCTGGCTGAGATAAATCAGATTCACTTCTTGACTTCATCAGTCTGTAGTTTGAGTTTGCATGGATTGAACGACTTTCTGCAGTAAGACTTTCACTCCTGCTTCAGGTGCACACACATTTGTGCACGTGCGTGCACACACACACAGAAAGAAAATACTGGAATTAGGGAAAAGTTAAGAGTTGGTAGTCAAATTTAGCCGGTACCACATTTTTATTTGGGAGCAGACTACCACAGAACATCACAAGACCACACCAAAGAGGAAACAAGTGGTCTGATGGCTTCAATTATGCTTAAAAAGGGTATTAGTAAACTTTGTTACTTCTTAACACCCTTATCGGTCAACTGAACAAATGGCAACCTCAAATGACTGATCATTCAAGTGCCTTGATAAGTATTACATACAATATACAGAAACACTTCTGAGCTGAGAGGACAAGAAAACAGAGACAGAGTAAGTGGGTGAAAAATCACTGAACTTATTAAAAACCCACCCATAAAATGCATCCTAAAGTTGATATGCTGGAGATGAAAGCCACTTTGACAACGACAGAGGCAGCCACCCATGCTTTAGGGACTAGATTTCCAAAAAGAGGCAAAAAGAATAAAAGGGTACTGAATACATATAATCTCCCTCTGAACTCCCTGTCAGTATCTTCATTTAAAGTATCAGAACAGAGTTTCTGTACGCTAGAAGCTTAAGTAGACTCAGGAGTTCACTAGTAGCATCAGCTACACAATTCCTGTGTTACGTTCCAATACACACACACAAAAAAATGTCTAGAATAAAAGTTCAAAAGGGTCAAGTTTAGAATAAAACTGTGTTACCAAGAATATCTCAGGTTATGAAAATTAAAATACATTATGAAGTACTTACACTATTTAAATTATACACTTCTCCAATTCAATGAGCTGTCTGGCTTTATTTTGTTATTCTCCTGTACCTAACAACAGTGTCTTAGACGTGCCAATATGTTAGAAATATTTATAAAAATCAATCATGAACGACGCTTTTTTCATAATAGTCTTTGAAACTTTTGCTTTTAAACATGTCCTACAAATTTTTTTTGGACACTGCTATATAGGACACTGATAAAGTTCAAGATAATACGAGTATGGTAATAAAAAATCCAAACACACAAACAAATTTTAGGAAAAAATAAAGAATTTTTCCAATTACCTCAGATTATCTGTATACCTGATGATCTGGACTTCATTACTATTTATCACTAAACCCAGCTTTGAAAAGTAAATATGGTCCACACAGAATAAAACTCTTCTTAAGGTTTAGCTAATGTGGACAAAGAATATTGAGAAAAAGCACTATTCTCAAAACAAACGTAACATTGCTCTAGGCAAAAATCTTCTATTAAAAAAAATTCTAAGAACTCTCAGAGGAAAACTGAGGTTATTTAATCAATTATAAAGGCAACAGAGAAGAGTTAACTATGCTAAGCAGTCAGCAAACCCCACCTTGTCATGAGTCCGATGCCCTCAGAAGTAGCAGAGGGAGGTTGCTGTAACTGTCCATCCTCCCTTCGTTTCTGGAGCTCCTCGATAACAGGGCTTACTCCCAAGATCAACAAGGCACATCTGTGGATCACAGAGTTGCATGCGGCAGTATACACATCTTGACCTTCTGTCAGATCAGTGCTGATTCTTCGTTCCTGCTGAGACTGAGGAGGTGGATCCTCAAGTCTAGTCCCTGTCCCAGTGTTCATCCTATCTCGATCCCGACTGCGAGCTACTTCACGTGCTGATAGGAAACATTGAAATATTTCTGTAACATGCAACACAAAAAGAAAGTCTTAACTTCTAGACAAGGCTACGTAGGATGAAACATTCATCTACATCTTGGGCCAAAACCTGCCCCACTACAAAGAACAACAAATATTTTTCCAACAATGAAAAAACAGATTAATAGTACAAAGCTATAAAAGAAGTCACAAGAACAGGTTGAACGAAGCATTTATACCATGTTAATTTTAAAATGAAGAGGACAATGCTATTGACAGAACACTAAACACTTTTTCAGTGTCTGACTGCAACTCCTGCTGAGATAGCGAAGAGATTATTTCATGTTTGCCTTTTAGCAGATGTATACAAAGTAATGCTTCTGTAAATCTGTATTCCAGACACCAGCATATCTGTAATTCAATACTGAAACAGTTTCAGGCTTTTATTTGTTTTGGTCAGTACAATGAAGATCCTATCAAATTTCATAGCCTTCACATTACTTGATTTGTCTTAAGTACCAGATTCTTCTAAAGAAGCTGTGTGAGAGACCACATCACCTCTGTCCAAAGACCTTAAGCTCTAGACTTAATCATTTTAATTTTAAAGTTCAGTTCCCCTTTGGAAACGCAAAGGTAATCCAAACACTTCCTTCACTGATGTTCATAGAGGCAGCAAGACATCAAGGACACAAACTGAACTCTGCATGTCAGGATCAGCATCTCTTAAGATCTTCAATAACAGTCATCATCTTCCTACTTACTTGTGCACGTAACACTACTGTCTGTCCAGATATTTCTGGATACATTTCCTTTACTATACCCAGAAACCCTGTCCAGGTAGAATTTGAGAACACTAAGCATTTGCCCACGATAACTGCGTATCAAGCAGCAAAAGCATATTGCATCTACTGAACAGGTAACACGTATGCACCTTCTAGAACCATAAATCATCTCATGATTGTGCACTTTAACTCCGTAGTACGCTTTCAGTCAGGGATCAGGTTAGGAAAGCTAAAGCCCTGATAGAACTAAATCTGGCCAGGGACATCAAGGGCAACAAGAAAAACTTCTATAGGTACGTCGGTGATAAAACGAAGACTAGGGTGTCGTGGTCTAACCCTAGCCAGCAACTAAGCACCACGCAGACGCTCACTCACTCCCCCTCCACCCAGTGGGATGGGGGAGAAAAATCAAGAAAAGAAGTAAAACTCGTGGGTTGACATGAGAACGGTTTAACAGAACAGAAAAGAAGAAACTAATAATGATAATGATAACACTAATAAAATGACAACAGTAATAAT
>JAVJGG010000002.1:4293204-4307424 GCA_035590195.1 Aviceda cuculoides | reverse complement strand
TTTTCTTACACAGTGCCAAATACCCAGATACTAATGTGATGGTAATTCGGAGCAGCTGTGGCAAAAGAGAAAACACAAGGACTCTGTGGTTAAGACAGCTGACCACTAACACTGTGGGCAAGCTGCCTCTCCTGTTATAGACAGATATCTCTTCACAGTTGTTTATAATGGGCTATTCTTCATTTTCTTGGTGGCAGGCTTTTTTTTTTCCAAAGTGCTTTTTGGCTCTGAAGTCAATGGGAGATGTTCTTTGAATAATTAGGTTGGGATTTTTTGATTCTGTGATTCACCCCCACTAACTTAAGATGTCTGATTTCAAGCTATTTTGGTGTCCAACCTAAAGTAGATTCCATTTACTCCATTAGATCCTAAGTGCTCTGACAATCAGGTTTGTGGTATCTTCATTTGGGCAGCCAAAATAAACATATCCCTTGGCCTTAATCTTTGCCTGTAAGAGTTGCTCATTTGTAAAATGAAGACAGTAACGCCCCTCCATTCCGCTGGGGAAAGTTGAAAAGTATTTCTGGCATCTCGCAACTTTTAAGTGCCTTTCTGTGTAACCTTAACATTCTTCCAACATGGTGTTGTAATAACAGGGATAAAATGTAGCTTTTGCTACCATAACAAGGACCTTGGAGTCAAACTTCTGCTTCTTGATCTCTGTCTCCTAGAGATTTGTTTGTAATTTCAAACTGTCTACAGTTCATCTCATAAGCTCAAAGTAAAAAACAGAGAAAAAAGAAATAAAAAATTGCAGAGACTTATCACAGACTTGAATCTTTGTTCCATGTATGTATCTCCCCAGATAATACTTCGTGGATTTTTGAACCTGTTTTGAGCTGCTATAAGCTTCTGCTCATTATGACATTAAAAAATACTTTTTTTCAGAGCTTAGAGGTAAAGCTTCAGTTGTTCTTTTTGTTTCAGATATTTGTTTCTGCATTTTGGCTTAAAGTTTTTTAATTACCTGAAGGAATAACCTTGCTCTGACATAATACCTGTTACATATAATTTTGATCTATTCATGTGTATGCCTCACTCTCCTCTTTTTGTGGCAATGTATGCTGAAATGTACTACTGATATTGTTAGGGGGAATGCATTATCTGACGTTGTATCTTTTTCATATTTTGAGAGCATGGGGAATATTAAGTGGCTACACATTCAATGCAGCAGCAATAATGGCCCTGCTGAATATGATAATATTTTGTGATTGTTACATGTTAGACAGGTACTTGAACACATGCGACCTATTCATACCAAAAAGCCCCCCTATCTGCTATAATGCTACAGCTTTTCACACTCCCCCTGCTGAGTTTCTAATGCAAACTATCACAGTGTGTGGTCCTCACTACTGTAAACATGAATTCCTTTCTCATTGTGACTTTATATCTTCAACACTGATTATAACGATTCTCTGTCAGCTCAAAGCTGTCAACATGCTCCTGAAAGGAGTGCTAGTGGCAGCAAGGGGAAAAAAAAAAAAGAAAAAAAAGAAAAAAAAAAAAGGTCTTGGATAGCTAAACAAAATAAAGTGTGACCAGAATCAGGAAAACTTTAAGCATCTTTTAATACTCAGTTTCATGTAAAAGAGTGTATAATTATATATGCTACTTCCTTTGCTTTTCTCTTATTTTTTTTTAAATTAATCTGAATAAATTAACAAAGGGAGTGGTCTCTTCCCCTCCATTTCATATATTTTAGTGACATAAAGATGCATACATCACACAGTCCACCCATTTCATCAGTTTCTGTCCTTACCAACGTCAGTTTGCATTCATTATACTCACCCAGCCTGGTGTAATGTCAGAAGTGAAGCAGGTCTGCTTCCTTCTTTTAGAAAACTTATCCATAATTAGTATCACTTAATCGTATGTATTGTTTGACAACGGCAAAGTATTGGCGAGAATGCCACATTCTTTTGCACAGAAGAGGACACTTTATTACAAGAAAGAAAATAATAATGTCACTGAAGTTACTGTGTATCTCCTTCATCAACCACAGCAGGAAGCAATACTGCATGTGGTAGTTTAAATCTTCTTCAGTGATTTGACAGCTTCCAACTGAGTAAAAGAACCCACATGTTTAGATGGATTTAGAGGACTTGGAGCACAGCCTTCCACTTCAAGAACTTGGAGCTGTGGCACAAGTACATGATCTCACGTGTCTTGCACACAAACCCCGTTATATCATTGAGTTGTCTTATAAGCATGTTTCATGAGAAAGAAGCAACCATGTTGTATTTTATGAGACAGAAGCAGTGTTGTTATTATCTAAAATACAAGGAATTTCACAGAATCCAAGCATGGCCAATCTTTTTCTCAAAAATATTAATTTCTCTACTGAAGTTAAGGAGAAAATGTAAGCAATAACAGTGTTTCTACTACAAACCTGTGCCATTCAGCTGTGAAAACTCCTTAATCTACTGGCCACTCCAGGACCAAACTTGGCCATTTGCTAACATATCTCATGCTTCAGAACAAGAAGTACAGGAGGTAAAGAAAGAGTTACGTTGTTCTAACAACAGTTAATGTCTACTTTCATTAATTACAGCAGGGACAGGAAACAGACAGCTTATCCACTGTTAACTGAAATAAGCAAGTGATCAATATGACTGTTAATTGCACAAATAGCAACAAATACCCTGGATGCCCTCCCATAAGGTACCAACTGAAGAGAATTTTTGTACTGCTGCTTTCTTCACACCAGTCATACTCATAGGCAAAGCAAGAATAGGACTGATGTTCAATAGACTAAATTTAATGCTGCTCAGTGATAATAAGGACCTTCAGATACAATACTAATAGTAATGTCAAGCACTATTATATTTTCAGATTTATGTGAAATGATTGAAATGCTATCTGCTATCATTTTTGTACAAGCTTCATCCAGTTGTTTATGCAGTATGTCGATATTGATTCTACATAGTAAAGTGCTTATAGCAGGGGCCCAGTGGTTAGTACATCTACCATCTCCAGTGCCAGCAGCAAGAGAGTTATGCCAAGTGTTAGTGGCAGGATGCCAAGCCATCCAGTACACAGTTCATCTTGCTATGCTAGCTTGCTTTATATTGTTGGGTTTGGGGGTTTTTAATCATGTATATTTCTCCTGAATATTTTTTCCCTTTACCTAACACAGCACACAAGAAAAACAGAGGCAGGCAAAAGACTTTTTGAAGGCTCTTTCTCAATGAGGAAAAGATACACCTAGTAAAGATACCACTCTAGAGTCATTAGATGCTGTTATATGTGATCGGTGCTGTGTCATTTAGCAAAGTGTTGCTCAGTGGGTGCAGCAGCTGGTATATATGATTTTGTATACCACCTGCAAAAATATCTCATACCATATAATCAACCACCTGGATAAAAAAGAAGGGTAACAAAACAGTGTTTATTATGTAGCAGCACCCATATTTTCCCTAAACTTGTGAGTACATAAACAGACTTTGATAGTACAAACATGTGTACAGGATAAGGTTTGTTAAAGCTTTTCTGTTCAATAAAGCATATACTGCCTGCTGTTCAGATAGTATTGAACAGATTTGCCTTATTTCTAATGAAGGTGTTTGGACAATTTTCTGGCACAAATGAAGTAAAATTATGTACTTAAAATGTTAATTTAAAAAAAAAAAAAAAAAAAAAAGCATTCAACCAGCCACCACCATTTTCCTGTAACAGACTGTAAACTACAAAACATACAAACGGAACCTCAGTGATAAATTGGTATCATTAGTACTGTCGGGATTACTCATTTGCTTAGAAAGATCCTGTCCAGTGGCAACATTTCAAACAACTGTTTTAACAACTTCTGATTAACAAGCTGCCCTCTAACATTCACAAGAGACATCTCAGATTACCATTGCTCGGCCAGCTCCCTCTCCACTGTTCCCACTGCTATTAGATTGTTGTGGCCACTATGATTCATTTCCATGAAACTATAGTGGTTTAGTCCTGCTGAAAATCTGTCACTTGGTCTTCAGCATCAAATCCAACACACCTATTCACTGCCTAAGTAATAGTACTCTTTGTGTGGGCATCCACCTCTTCAGTCTATTATATTTGGATTTAAAAGATGCAGGGAAAGATTTAGAAATTGGAGCTACCCCTTTTGCCCTGATTAATTTCATTTCTATTTTGGCAAATGTGGTACTACCTAATCTTTAAAGCAGTGAAAGAAATCTAAAATTTCATACATAACAGCAACTGACATAAATAAATGTTGCAGTCCAATAAATGGACAGACTAATCAGCTGAGGCAGAGAAGGAATATCCTGAAAGACCATGGATTACTACGGATTTGGTAACATTTTGGCATTGTGGTTAAATTCTTAATCTGTAATTTATTTCTACAAGCAGAACTTGGGTTAGACCTGCGTTAACCAGATTTACATAAAATCAGAATGGAAAAATTAAAGGTCTTATATGAGAAACTAAAATCTTTTCTCAATCAATATCTTTTAGTTCAAGCATTGTGTGGACAAGCACTGTGCCTCTCCCATGAAGACAGGCTGAGAGAGTTGGGGTTGTTCAGCCTGGAGAAGAGAAGGCTCCGAGGAGACCTTATAGCAGCCTTCCAGTACCTAAAGGGGGCCTGCGGGAAAGCTGGAGAGGGACTTCTTACAAGGGCATGTAGTGACAGGACAAGGGGTAATGGCTTTAAAGAGAAAGAGGGTAGATGTAGATTGGATGTAAGGAAGAAGTTCTTCACTGTGAGGGTGGTGAGGCACCGGAACAGGTTGCCCAGAGATGTTGTGGCTGCCCCATCCCTGGAAGTGTTCAAGGCCAGGCTGGATGGGACTTGAGCAGCCTGGACTAGTGGAAGGTGTCCCTGCCCATGGCAGGGGAGTTGGAACTAGATGATCTTTAAGGTCCCTTCCAACCCATACCATTCTATGATTCTATTACTCTTCAAAGCTTATTACATACCAGATTAACACATACAAGCACAGCAAAAATTCTGTATATAAATACTGATGAAAACTCAGAGATATACTGAATAGGAGTTTAGAGAAAGCAATATGAAACCTATTAGTCTTGTAGACAGTGCGTATAAGAACTGTTGGTATAGGTCAGATGCCATAGGTCAGATGCCCTGAGAATTGCCCAGAAAGGCAGTCTACTTGCCTAGTATTCACATTCCCTTGTAACAAAAGACATTTCTGACCCAATAAAAGCACTACACCATTTTATAAAAATAAACTTCCACAATGTTTGTGCAGACAAACCTTTCACAATCTTTTAAATAATGTCTTCGTTTTACCTTGGAGAGAAAAATATACTCTCCTTCCAAAGCATACTACATTATTGACACACATAACTAGTACTTACTACCAGCTGTCATAACTTCATGTTCTCTTTCCTCTTCTTCATCTTCTTGTTCTGGATGTCCTTCTTCTCTGTCACGTTCTGCCTGCTCCTCCATTTCCGCTTCTTCATCAATTGTACGAGTAAAAGAATGTTCTTGAGTATCAATATCAGCAGATTCTTGGTTATCTAACATCTTGATCAAAAAAAATATATATACAGTAAAATGAATTCTCACCAAAATGAAAGATGAACAGAAAAGGACATAGGTATTTAATAAGTTTTTTCTCCTGTCAAAAAGATACTTTTGATATTGTGTGAAATAAACAACAGACAGCTGTTTACATTCAAGGCTTTAAATACGTAAGTTGGAAAATTTAATTTTCCTTTAATAACTGTTCCTCGGACTATTTGCAGAAAAATGTCTCCTTGTAATGCTTAGACTCTATCGTCAAACTTTGACACTTCAGCATCAAAGCCTGAAGCAACCATGTGCTGTTGTCTCATGAAATTTTCTCCCTTTTTAAAGGACATGAATATGATAAAACTTACTTCAGTGGACAAGATTTTGTTACTTAATGCGATACCAAATATGTTCCCATTTTTATTCTTAACAGTCCTGAATTTGCAGTTCTTTTCCTCCCTTTTATTTCAATGAAATTAAACAGATGCCTACCCCAAGATCAAAGATTAGCATATGAGGTGCACGAGAAGAATAATAGTCTTAGGATTTGAACTTAAAAAATCTTTTTGATTGAGTGGATATATTTGGGTTGATGCTTTCCTTCAATCTGAGGATACAAGTGCTGACCAGCAAAATATTGACTACCTAATAGACAATTTTCCAATGCAGGAAACAGCTTCGGACAATTTGAAGAAGACAAAACTTTAAACATAAATCATACTGTTAGATTAGAGGTTTTAGAATACTTCAGGAGGTAATTAATTGTACAAATCTTGGGATATACACATCCCACCAGCATAATTCATCTGCCCTCTCCTGGCAGTTTTCCTTTCCAAAAAACCAGAAGGTCTTGGTAGCAGCAGATCATGGTCACCGTTTTTCTGGCGCCTCTTATTTGCGCTCATCACTCTACCAGTAAGCCTGTGTATACTGTGCAAATGCAAACTAGCTGTTTTTCCCCAATAGTATTAAATCTGACATCTCCCTGAAGCAACAAATCTACTGCATACATTTAGATTTGCTGTACTGCATCCACTCAATAAGCTTGAGGATTTCTGGGAGTAATGGAATTTACTGCACACACAGAGTACACAGTACCTGACTGTGAGCATACACAACAGCCACAACATGAACATGAAGCAACAGATTTATTACATGTGTACAAAACAACCACCCTGTGTATGCTTGGTAAACCAGAGAACCATGAATCTTAATGTAAGATACTGTCCTGTGTACACACACTACACCCAATGCTTTCTGAAGTGATGAATCTCCTGCAGATATGTTAGATCCCTACCACGAGAAAGGAGGAGGCGAAGACACATATCCCCTTGATATTAATTAAAAGGAGGAGAGAGACCTACAAAATTTTAAAAAGCATGACTAGTGCTTTACAATATTACCGAAAAGCCTCATAATCCTGTTGTCACATGAAAATTTCTTTGATTAAAAATATCCCACTTGTAGATTGTAAACAGCAACTAAAAATCCTATCAGATAAACCCTAATCCTACTTTAAGGACAACCTTGTAATGCCTAACAGTCCCCAGGCCTGAGTAACTCAGTGAATACTTCCATCATCAATTCTGACCTGGCTTAATAAAATGATTCAGAATTTGCCATCGTGCTAGTTTCAGGCCCAATCCTATCATGTCTAACATTCACGTAGGGCTGACAAGGACAAGTAGCCTTAAGGCAATGTTAGGACTAAAAGAAGAGTTTGGCCAAAGAGGAAGGAGAAAGGGGTAAGGCAGGGAAGGAGAAGAGAGAGGTGCAGAGAGGGACAGAGATCAGAGGCCCAGATAACTCAGCTGGATGGCAGCCAGACTAAGCTGTGGCCCAGTCAACACAGCTAAGCAATCTACATATAAGTTGTAGGCTTCTATGGTACAGCATGCTATGTTTACAGGTAAAACTAGGCTTTGGGATGTGCTTTAGTCAAATATTGTCAGTCAATCATTTGCTTCGGCTGATTTAATATCACATGTACTACAGATTAATGGACAACTAATTATACATTGTCCACTTTCATTTAAAAACTCTTGGAAGTTTTTCAGTAAGGTAGAACAAAAATGCCAGCAACATATATGAAACTAACATAACGTAATATTTTCTTAATACACAGTAAAACTTGAAGAACTGAAAAGAGATTTACAGTCTCACCCATCTGTCTCTCGATGATGATCTAGTCTGAATAAGTTCCATGTTCTTGCAGGCAAGTAAGCGACTCCGAACTTTATATACACAACGGTACACTTCTGCCAAGGCTTTGCCAGGCTGGTACCTACAAAAAAGAGACCCAAAACGGAAAAAAATCATACAAACTTTCTTTTAAAAATTGAAGTTGAACTTTTAAAAGCAGCTTTAAGTTACTTGCCTGCTCTCACCACAAGCTTGGCTAAGTAAACTTGTATGTTTCAGAAGCGCTGCAAGAACAAATCTGGACACAGTATCTAGGAGTGATTCATTACTTAAAGTTGCAGTATCCCAATCTGAAAATAGAAAGGATTCATCAAATCTGGCTACGGTTTCCAACAAACAAATATATTTTCAATGACATTTAAAAAAAAAGTCTTTACCCATTTAAGTCTTTCAATTTAGAAGTACTTTTAATGCTTAAGAAATAAGTTTAACAACAATAACACATAAGACCACTGTTTCAGACAAATGTGGTTTGGTCTGCTCAAGGCACTTAAGTCTAACAGCCAGCCAAGGGTATGCACACAAAGTGCCACCAGAGACTCAAAGAGCTGAACTTAGGGTGCAACCTCTCTTTAAAGCAGGGATACCGCACTGGAACTCTTCTCTTTACCGAGCCACTCATTTACACGGAACTTCTTTAGAAATACACCATATTTGAGGCTTTCTGCTCCTTTACACGTGGTTGAAACCACATTCGAGAGTTACTTCGCAGACTCACTTATGACGAAAAAGTCTTATCTCCAGTAGGAAAGCCAACTATTAACACAAGCACAAGCTTAAGCACAAGCTTCACTGCCAATATTAACAAGAGACATTTCCAGGCCTCAAAATTAAGGTTTGACCAGTATATTCAGAAACTGACCTTTTTATTTCAAAATAATTTTTCCCTACTTTAAAAAGAACCATTACAAAGGTAATACTGTTCTACTATAAAATAACCAAACTGCTAAGCAAACCTCCACAAGGCATCGTTAATTTTTCGGGAGGGGCGGAAATTACTTTCCCACTTCCTTAAAACTATCTTCATAATATCTTTTTCAATTAAATATTATCTATGAATCCTTGCACACTGCTTTAGAAATCACAGAAACTTACTTGGCCACATATAGTTTAGTCTAACATACCTGCTCCTTAGCAAGTTCTATTACTTTGCATTTGATGCTATGCTAACCATCACCGTACAACCTTCAGTCAGCTTGTATTGTGAAAAGAGCAGAAGCACATCGACTTCTAAAACACCCGATTCCATAACCAAAATAATACAAATTGGCCTGGTCATCTCAGCTTTTGCAGACAACCAGCATTTTTTACTGGAATTCCTACTTCTGCGGAATTCTACAACAGAATTCTCTCTGTTGCTCTCAACAGGCACGATACTATTTGCTGTCTTCTTGGTCTGGCCGAGCTTCGCCAGAGCTACAGAAAACTATCTCTGGGTCCAGCAGAGTTACAGTACCACTGCAATGCTTAGTATATCTTATTAAAAGGAGACCCGGGAAGCTTGATCAGGAACCCAAATTTTAGATAATAAGCACGAAGAACCATTAATACTTTAATACCAGCCTCCCAGAGACTTGAAAAACAAAAGACGACTTACCCCTTCGTGCCATTCCTAACATATTTTGCAAGTTACTTTGCCTTCCCCCATCTCCTCCCCATCAGTTTTTCTTTTTAATTCCAAATTTCACCCTGCTCTACTAGGAAAAACAGGAACACCAACAACTGAGTAAGCAAACAAGGGTCTCTTTTTTTCTATTTTGGAGGAAAAAAGAACATTGAACTACATGTTTGCCAAACTCTGGAATCAATGTCAAAAATAAGTAACAAAAAAATCAAAAGCAACATTGTGTAACATGACAACAAATTAAGTTTATCACATTGCAGAATTAAAAGTCGTTGCCAAAGAAAATATAGGATTCTGCTAGGCATGTAGTTGGAGCATGTAATATGCTTTTAACACACACACACATGCGCGCACATGTATTTTCAACATCTTACCTTTACTAACAGCATAGTCTTGCATACTGATCCAAAGGCTCCTTGCTGGCTCTTTTGTACAACCCAAGGCCAAATCAACATAGACTGTAATCTCAGGTCGCAGCTTATAATCAAATGGCTTCTGTTCCTCATTTCCAGATAGGGCCACTTCTAATAAAGAGCTCATGCATTTGTCTAACAGAAGGGAAATAACTAAGAAATTAGACTCTGAAAATTTTGAGGATTACATGCCTCTATCTAAAAGTGTATAAAACAGCTTTCACTCTCCACTTCATTTAAAAAAAGAAATTAAGACATCTCATGATCTGACTACAAACTCATGTTAGATAAGGAAAAAAGTGACTTAGAGTTACAATTTACATAAAACCTATGAAAATTTAGAAGCATTATCCAACTCTGCTTCAATAGCTTAATTTGAATCATTAATTCTACCTGAACTATATAGCCATACAATTGCAATTATTGTATGGACTCATTTCAAATTGTTATGTCTTGTGAGTAAGTCTTGAAGATATCTACTCGGAATCAGAGGAAGATGTCAATTAAGAGCATTGGCCCACAGAGAAGCAGAAGCAGGTGCATTATTCAGACAGGAAGGGATGACTAGAAATACTAATGCCAAGTCCTGTTAGCACTTCTGGTAGATTAGAAGGACTGACGTTTGTTGTTAATAGTATTATTTCTAATTAATAAAAATTCCACTTTGTAAGTAGAATACTATTTAAGATTATCTTTTTCAGTAATTAACATTAACACTGGAGCCCCTGGTGCATCTGTTAAATGCTGAGCATCTAAGAGTAAAACACTTAAAATTAACTCGGTGAAGTCTGTGTTGCTTCTTTCACTGAGAAACTGCACGGTTTTTTTCTTCCGCAGGCATTTCCAAGACCCTTTGTAAACTGCAGCATATACTTAAATACCCGTTTTCCAACTTTTTGTATTACTACATAGACACACAAGAATGCTGAAAGACAAACCCTAAGTTACACAGACTTACCATCAGAAAACATCATCAGAAATTTCCAACCTGAACACAAATATTTACAATAACAATTAGACACTTCCATTTAACAGCTTACCTAAATGAGGAATATCCATTTCCACTCCGTCACTGAAAAGTGGAGTTTTCAACCAATAGGCTGTATCTTGTTCCTCAGGGGACACTGGAGGTCCTTGAAGCATGCCACCAAGACACCGCCCAATAAGCAAAGCCACAGTTCTCTCTAGATCAACAAGCCAGACCCAAGACTGGGCAGGCTGTGGTAAGGGCACTCCAGCAGGATCAATCAATTCAGGTCCACCTGAAAGTATTAGCAATGAGTCGTTAAATTAGCCACTGTTGCCCAGATGTTAAAAACAATTCCAAAATTAGTAAAATTAATGGCAGATCTTGTTAATATTTCCCAGTTAATAGCAGATTTGCCCCTCAGACAACAACTTTTTAACTGAAGAAACAGCAGTTAGGACAAAGAGATCGCTAACCATTACAACTTCAGCAGCAGCAGAGGCCATCACCATTCATGGTACAACTGTTCATATTCAATGAAGTAAAGGCTCTTTTAAACTCTGCCCAAGCACCTATTTTGTCCAATACATACATCTTTGTGTTCTGATAAACAAGTATAGATAACAGCACTCAATTAAAGCAGAAAGTTTTGCCAAAAACATTAATGAAAAATTCAATGAATGGCAAATAAGTATAGCACCTCCTATCACAAATTTCAGTCCCTTTACCTCTTTCTTTATATTTCTATTTCATTTGCAGCAGAAATATCTGGTGGCACATGTTCAGGAAGTTAGCAGGTAATTAATGATTTTAAGTTAAAATTCTATTACACTACAAAATGGAAAGCAAAAGTAAAATTTGGAAATGAAAATAAATAGATCATGACAAAATTATCTATTAGCTGCATCAGGGGAAGTTCAGATTAGACATTACGAAAAGGTTCTTCTCTGAGAGGGTGGTCGGTCACTGGATGAGGGTCCCCCAGGAAGTGGTCACAGTACCACGCCTGTCAGAGTTCAAGGAGCTTCTGGGCAACGCTCTTAGTCATATGGTTTAGTTTTAGGTAGTACTGTGAGGAGCAAGGAGTTTGACTCAACGACCCTTATGGGTCCTTTCCAACTTGAGATATTCTATGATTCTAAAATCAGCGTTTCTTTTACAAGTAAAGAACGGTATTTTCATGTATTACAAACTTAGTATTTTCAGTTCAATATACATATTTCCCATATTGCTCTTGGATTCCCACTCAAGTCAATATACATTCTGGTTTGACAGAATAAAGAAGTTTGCCTGCAGCTCAAAGTATTTCTTGGCAAGGGATATGCCTGGATTGTCCGGCTCACAGTTCACAAACAAGTTTCACCATGTCTAGTGCACACAGGCGACTCATGGGGGTTACAAAAGCCACCCAGCCTTGGACTGCCGTGGGGCCCCGTCTCTCTGCAGAGACGACTCACGGGGAGCTGTGTGGACAGCTTAGCCCTGGGTTGTCTGATAAACCCTAAACAGGGCAATGGCTGCACCATTCAAAGAACCAAAACCTGACTGAGCCTTGAAATCTCTTAACAAATAGTATGTCCCGAGTCTCAATCCAACCACTATTCAGTTGCCTGAGGAAGCAAGGTAAAAAAAAAAAAAAACCAAAACCTGGAGGGTTTCAGCTTCAGTTTCAAATGACAACCTTGTATATTCAAACAATCACAGACCAACAAAGGAAAGATAAGGGGAAACTCCACTCAGACATACATGATCCATTTAGGCATATATCATAATCCACTCAGATACAGTCATACACACCATTCCACAAGTCAGGGGATAAAAACTCTAAGATTCAGGTTGGAAATGGGAGAGTCACTTCTCCAACTACACAGTTGGCTTGTGAAAGAAACCATTCCCCCCCTTGATCGGGACGCCAGTCGAGGTAACTTCCCTGGGATTGAAAGCCCTTACACCTGGAGAGGTAAGTGAATATTGTTTATGCTTTAAGTTTGTAAATGTGTGTGTGCTTGTGGTTGTAATAATATACTACTCTTGCCTTAAAAAATTGCAATAGTGCATTCCTCCATTGTATCGATAAAAACCTGCAATTAGTGATGTGTTAAGTCTGTGAGTGAAGTTCAAGTCGTTTGCTTGAATCTTGCAGTTAAGTCCTTTTCCATCACAGGATGTTAATACATTTAGGAATTTGAAAAGGAGATGTAGCAAGATGCCTAGCTTAAAAAAAAAAAAAAAATACAAAAAAAACCAGCCATCTTAAAGCGGAAAGTTAAATTTCCACTACAAAAAAAGTGACATGCCATTCTTTACTTTTCAGATTAAAAATGTGTTAGTTATTACACTTACCGTGAAGTGGCCACTGTAGTTCTTGATCTTCTAAAAGGGCTGCAGCAGGCAACAGTCTATTAAGGCGATCTAAAGGTGGCAACAGATCTAGCAGGTAACTCAACAAAGGCCGAGCTACTGATACTGGTAGTAACAATAATGAGTTGACAATCTGAGAGAGCATACTACCAGCAGCCGATACGTAAATTACATCTACAGAGAAAAAAAAAAAAATTCTGAGTTATAGTTATACAATTATATTCCAAGTACAATTTAACAAGTCAGAAAGAATTGCATAAAAATGGCTTAGCTGTCTCAAAATGTTTCAACTGTACATGTTGAATTGAGGGGTTTAATAATTCTTAATCCATTCCATATTTTACTTCCACACTTTTCAGTAATCTCAGAAAAAACGTGCTTTTAAAGAGAGAAATCTAGAACTAACGAAACTGAAACAATAATGCACAGAGACAATATCCTCTCTATTCTGTATTCTTCCTGTATGCAAGATGTTCTATCGAAAACATGAACCAGATGCTATCCTTGGGTAGACACTTAATCTCCTCCTTTGGGGGAGGCTTGGGATGTCTACTTTATCAGATATAGGGCAAATAAGGTATTTTATTATTCAAATGTAAACAAATAAGAACTGCCCTGAGCTTACAGAGCCACCATTACTGATTTTTTCCATGAACATTTACCTCTCAGTTTTTCCCCAACACTACCATTCCAAGAGCTTTCCTTAAGCAGTGTTGCAGAACGGGAATAGATATCTGTAGCATGAGGCAATAAAAGCTGAAGGTGTTTGTGAAGCAGTGCCACACTGCTGGAATTCTGGAAGGAAACAAACAAACCTAAGAATAATTCTCTAAATGTATTTAAGGAGTTAATTATTTAAATCAGTTTAGCTTTCAAATATTCAGAAGATTTTCAACAGGGACCTTACAACATTCTGGTGCTTATGCATATTGAAGTAATTCCCCACCACCACCAAATGATAAAAATAAGGGCACACACCTCACTAACACTGTTGATGTGGCAATAAGCCAACAACTGTTTCTGCAGTGAACATAAAAGCTCATGAAGATGAGCAGGTTGGCTGTTTTCTGATGATGATGTACCCAGTAAAAATTTATCACTGTTTTTTTCCAGTTCTCCAAAGGCTTGGTCCTATTAAGACAAAAGGGGGGGGGGGGGGGGGGGGTGG
>JAVJGG010000002.1:4260919-4277482 GCA_035590195.1 Aviceda cuculoides | reverse complement strand
GACCCGGCACTTGGCCTTGTTGAACTTCATACAATTGGCCTCGGCCCATCAATCCAGCCTGTCCAGATCCCTCTGCAGAGCCTCCCTACCCTCAAGCAGATCCACCCTGCCTCCCAACTTATGACCTCCAATGTAGCTCATTTTCTTATTGCATTAATTTCTGAGCAGTAGCAAAAATGCTAAACATCTCAAATCTTACTGATTCTCCAAAGATGTATAAACAGAGGTCCAGGTTAATTGGAGAGCAGGAATGTCCAACATTAATAACTTTGAACAGGCAACAAGGTATATTGCAAAACTTTGAATTCTAAGCAAATTCAGCACAGCAAGCCTTAAAAACAGTTCCATACTTTCTAACTTTCCTGCTATGAACTTAAATGTAAAGTGCAAGTGGATCAAGTACACCTTTAATTCTTTTCCTGAAGTTAGAGCATAATGCCAAAAGTGACAACACAGGGATTGCTTTGCTGTTTCATCTTTACCTATGAGGAAACAGCCAGGCAGGCAGGGAGAGAGAGACAGTGGATAACAACAGAAATACTGAAAAAAAAAATTTTTTTCACAAAAAAACCCTTTTTTAACATACTAAGCAAACTACTGAGCAAACCGGCATTCAATATTGAGAAACTATTTAAAGTTAAAAATGCAACTATATTTGCAATGTAGAAAAATCGAAACTGGTATACCTACCAAAGATCGTCGCATCTGTGTTAATATACTCATAAAGCAATCAAAGCTGATCATCCCTTCCGGACTTTGCAGCAGCTTGGTTTTCTCCATAGCGTTCACTACAGCTGAAGCACCTAAAGCCATTTCTATCCATTCAAGAAGGTATCGTAAGGAACCTCGTTGGGCAGCCAAGCCAAGAAGCAACTCAGAAGCTAATCTACGACCTAAAGTATCTGCCCCAGAGTTTGGAATTGTTACTCCTTTAAGAAATGTTGTTACTTGTGATAAACAGTCCAACCCCATTGGTGGAATCTTGCTTTCATTTGCTAAAGATAAAGGTGGTAAAGAACTCACAACTTCTATTGCAGTATGGATAACATCATTGCAAAGACTGAGGCCAGGTCCTGATGCCGGCATCATCCAACTTTGTCTTAGCAGTGCAAATAACAAGCTTAACCCAGTCCGAACTCCCATTTCTATAAGTGCATCTGTACTTGACCTAGGACGTTCACTGACAGAATGCACATCTGTTGATCCAGAACTGCTTTCTGGTGAATGCTGCTGTTGTTTCACCTTACCCTTGTCATGGTATTTATTAGAAAGTGCATAGAAGACACGCTGCAACACAAGAAGACGTTTCCGAAGCGCTCCAGCAAATGGAGAATCTGAGCATACCATCTTTGCCAGTGCCAGCTGGCTGCTAAGAAGGGCATCCAAGTAGTGGTCCTGTTCATCACTAGACAGAGATTCCCGCTCAAAATCTGGTAACTGAGGTCCTTTGAGGCACAGAACCTGCTGGGGCAATGGCACTACTTCTTTATTGCTGACTAACTTAGCATACAAGACAGAAACTCCCTCCCTTGTTGCAATAGATTCACTGTCTTCTGTGATCCAGGAGCTGTTTAGATGTTCAAGCCATTTCAGCTTCACAGGTGGGACCATAGCTGCCATGTTGGTTTACTCCTTTGCCATTAGTCCTGAAGATGAAAAAAACATGTAACTAGGTGTGCAATACTATCTGCAAAACTTATTACTCACACTAGGACAAATCCTAATAAACCTTTAGGAAAGCAAGTAGCAAAAGATTAATCACCAAGAATTACCAAAGTTCCACCATTTTACCCATAAGTGCTGCAACCTGGAATTCAGATCAAATACTAACAGAACAGTTTAGTAGTATAAAAAAGACGTTTTGCAGATTATTTTTTATCTTCCTTTTAAACAAGTACATACATGCATATGTGCAACTTCCTTAACATGAGGTAAGAATTTTAGTGTAAGTCTGCATTTTCTAAATCCATATGCATGAAAATTCACACAAAGCAGATGTTGTTCTGCTATGTTTCAATGAAAATACACTTTTAATGTTCTCTAGAATACATAATATTCTCTTTATAGTCAGCAAAACTGAGGTCAAAGACTTCAAAAAATGCACAAGATCATACACAACTGTGTACAAGTGAATGGAGTACCAGAGTAAACCTCCATTTTACAATAAACGGGACTACTAATTCAGAGCATAACTAAGGGCTCAACCTACCAAACTCTAAATCCTGCCATCATAGGCCACTCTTCCCCCCTTCTAAGGTAAGCTAGAGATCTCCTTAAAATCCATGACAATGTGAAATGGAAACCAGGAATATGGCTTAACTGCTACAGTAGCACATTATGTAGGTCCTAATCATTTAGCAGATAGTGTCTTCAGAGCCAAATACACGTAACAACCATTCCAAGTAAATTTACAGTATCAAAAATTATGTATTACATTACATTGTATACAGTATGACTTTGAAAGTATTCAAAGCTTTCAGGATAGATATTTAAGGAAGGGATCACTAACAACATGGAGGTAAAGAGAAAACTTAATAATGCAACAACACTAGTTTACCAGGAAAGTTCAAATTGGTTGCCAAACCAACTTGAAAGCTTACAACATTCTTTCAAATCAAAGACATCAATGAATTTGAGATCTTCTTCTGCTGACAGCTTTAGGAAAAAAACCCAACACATTATGAACCACAACACTTTTACGTGGATTCAAACTCAATGAAACATTACAATGAAATTGCTACAAAATTTCTGGGAATCCTATAGTTAAAATGGCAATCCTCACCACATACCACAAAGCTTTTTTTGGCTAGCACTAGGCCCTGGAATACATCTCTCTTGTGACTTTTGCACTGCCTGAACTCAAGTCAACTTATTTAGCTGAATGGAAAGACCCCTTTTTCTCTTGTTATTCCCTTGAGAGATGCGGTAGGGTCTGACTGAGCTCTGCGCAGGTGGTCTAAAACCTCAGTTACAAACTCCATGTGTGAAACCTGAATGCTTTGACATTAAACCACTTGTAAGTTGGCTTAAGTGAAAAGTAGTTTCAAGGTTTCCAATTAATTAGACAGGATTGCATTTTTTGTTCACTGTTTCAAAATCGAAAATCTAAAATAAATCAACAGATGGAAAAGTTACGCTTAAATTACAGAGTATCAGACCGTTTTTGAAATTTAATCTGAGTGCATCAACTTTCAATTGAACATGGCAACAAGTCCTCTTTGATCACTTTCAGCAGGGAGAATATAGTGTTGGAAAAGCAGATTATTCTCGCTACAAAGTCCTTCTTTCAGGATGACACACCATAGGTGTATGGCACAGACAGTATGGCAAATGTGCATATGGCCTTGTAGTTCCCCAATGCTCAGTCATTGCAAACCTCTTAACCATACTACTCAAAATGAAAGTGTAAGCCATTAAAAAAAAAAAAAAAAAAAAAATCACAAGAAGGGCATCTTGTGTATACAAAAGCATACAGTACTATTTAGGCAAATGATGCTGTAATAAACTACTTCCAAAATTAATGTGGTATAAGTTTACAAAAGAACTGTGGGTTAGGAAGACAAAATTTGGAGGTAAAACGAGGAAAAAAAAAATCAAGTTACTTTTTAGTTAAGTTTTGAGATCTTCTCTATCTTGAAACCAACAGTGTAATATTTTGATTAATAAGTTGGTAAAACAATGACAACACGAAGTACAGAGGCACCTGTATCACTATAGTATGTCACATGGGAAGGACCATATGTAGGTGAGAAGCAGTAAGATTAATAGCTTGAAAATTAATAGTAAAACATGTAAGCTTACACAATTATGGAATAAAAAGTTTTCCCATAAGTAGTGAATCTATTATTTGCAGATTCAAAAGTTAGAAGAATCTAGTGAATCACAGAAGGATCATGAGTCATCATGAAAGAAAATACAATCCTGAGTAGCATTAACAAGCATTTCCAGAATGGTTAGCCAAGTGAAGTATTTTTACACGATATTATAAAATGATAATCAACTGAATTAGCATCACCTATATCCTGAACTCATCAAAGATTGACACTGGATCATGCAGAAAAAAAGATTATTCCTCTGAACCACCCTAACAGAGAATCTAGCCTGAAGTTAAGACTAGCAGTGTGGCTTTTCAGCACAGCAAATCAAAATAAATAAATTCATAATAAAAATGAAATAAAATTAAATCTGGTTTATAAATACAGCAGAGAAAAAAGAGGGGTGAGTTGCTAAATAAGCAAAAGGAGAATATAAGAACAAATGCTTATGGGTAAGGACGAGCGGGAAGGCCAACAAGGCAGATATCATGCTGGGAGTCCGTTATAGACCACCCAGCCAGGTTGAAGAGACAGATGAAACGCTCTACAAGTGGCTAGCAGTAGTCTCACAGTCATGTGCCCTTGTTCTCGTGGGGAACTCGGACTTTCCAGACATCCGCTGGAAATACAACACAGCAGAGAAATGGCCTCGAGTTGAGGCAAGGGAGATTTAGGTTAGATGTTAGGAAAAATGTCTTTACTGAAAGGGCTGGCAGGCATTGAAACAGGCTGCCCAGGGAAGTGGTGGAGTTCACCATCCCTGGAGGTGTTCAAAAAGCACATAGACAAGGCACTTCAGGACATGGTTTAGTGGGTACAGCTGATGGTTGGACTCGATGATCTTGAAGGTCTTTTCCAACCTATATGATTCTATGATAAATGGGTATGAAACAATCACAAATTAATTTAAACTGAAAAACTCAGAAGTTTGTTCCCAGTTAAATTCTGCAATGAGTTTCTAATGGAAATAGCAAACACTTTTGAAATGGAGTACAATAAATTCTAATATACAACACAGAGCACTTTTCTAGTCTCATGTTGTCATTCTACTAGGAAAACATTTATTTCAGGCTAATAAGAAGATCTTCCCTGAAAAGATTTCTATCACAAAAATAAATCCTAAGTAATCTGCAGCACAAACACAAAGCAACGTTTGTTCCAATTTTGCAATACTTAGAGCCATAAAGTAAATTCACTGTTTTTTAAATGTATTTAGAAAGTGCCTAGCGCTGCCTTAGTGACTGCTCTCTCACAGACAGATGAGGATGTATGGAGAAATACTGTTCCATATGAATGCAGCAACGCATGGAATTTCTTCTTTATCATGATAGGCATCTCACTGTTAATTCACTTCTTCCAAGTACTATAGAATCATACTTTAATGTTAGTAACAACAGTTTTAGTTTACCTTGTTATTATTTTAAAAGTACACATGAACAGCATTTATTTAACAGCCAAGGTAATTCAATATTTAGATCTGAAGAACTAAAAAGTTGCAGAATTGATAAGCGTATCTCAGCATTATGATGATTTATGTCTGCATTAAATTATACAGTGTATGACCCTGCCCTCATGTTCTGGTATTTTATAAGGATAAAGGAGGTTAACCTAATGGGGTAGCTTTTCTAACAAAAAAGTAAACTGCTAAACAGTCCACATCTCTCCTGTAACAACAGGAAATTCCATCAACCAAAGAACAAGGAAATACAAATGACAGCACTCTCCCAAGAATAAAGCAACGACTAGAAGTCCTATACTATACATGTTGTTTAAAGCTCAGAAATGGAAGATGCTAGTATTCTTCAAAAAATTATTCTAACCAAAACCATTAATGTATGCCACTGGTACCCAAAGGCAAGCTGCTGCAGAGACCAGTGTTTGTATGGTCTAGAAGTGTTGGCCTACGTGAGGCTAAGCTGAGATACAAGCAAAGGTTGTATTAGGATAGCTTCTTAGAAGGGCTTATTAGCTCAAGCACTCTGTTGATACAGTCATACTGTTTTACCAGATCCAAGCTAGTTCACATATCTCGCTGCAGCATGTGTCATAAAACTGTTCAGTCTATTTCTTCTTGTTTTTAACTTTCCTCTTGCAATTTCAGGCTGTTCTGTCTACACTTAAGACCAAAAAAAAGAATGCAATATAGTTTTGGAAGAACTAACTTTTGGGATATTCAGCTACTTAAAAATGAAGTGAGGGCTTCATTGCCAGATCCTATTCATAGCTCTGGGTCAGAACCCTGGCATGAGTAGGAGGAATCTATAGAAGAGCACAAATGTCATGTACATTAAGCATTTCATATTTATATGTGTCCCACAGATTTCAAAGACTGTCTACTTTAATGTCTTATTATTTTTATTGTTCACTTGCAATCTAGCAGCATTTTAGCATTTCAGTGTTTTGCAGATGGATTTAGGATACCTTTTTACTGACTTCAATTTCTGTACTCCAATAAAATAATTTTTTATGCTTCTTTTTCTTGCTTAATATTTTACCCTCATAAACACAGTATTTTCAGTAGACAGCTTTTGAACTCGACAGCAAAAACATAAAGCACAAGAACTACATGCATGCAAAATAACAATGAAGTCATTAAAATCAATGTTTCTTAGTTAGCATTTATACAATGTTCAAGTGCTGCAAAAGTAAAAGCATTGATAATGCAACAAAAAAACCCTAATTCCAAAAACAAACACAGAGTTTGAAAAACTTCTCACATCAAGAATGCAGACTGATCACAACTAGTTGAGACCAGGGTTCTTCTAAGTTTAAGTCTGAGAAAAATTTTTAAAACGAATAAAAAGAACACAACACTCTCCTCCCAGAGACACTTGAGTTACTAATTTTAATGCTGGTAGCATTTAGAACTCCAGTTTCTTCAAGAGGATTCTTGATGTCAGCTGTAAATTTTGTCAAGCTAACTTATAGCTTAATATGCAAGGAGGCTTTTTCAAAGCAAAGGAATGTTTTCAAACTTCTCTTTTTTAAAACGAGGTGTTGGGTTACCTAGGTTCTGAATAATCAGTTTCTGCTCGTTGACCCTTCAAGTTCTAATATATTACAATTTCACCAAAAAGTAATATAATATTCTGAAAGAGAGCCCTGTGTGATCTAATTAAAAACTAAACCTCTGGGAGGTGGAGGGAATCTCTCTGCCATCTAGTGAGAAAATGTGCTTCCTACAGCTGTAATGCTTGTAGTGCAACGGGTAATGTACCATGCAACGGATCATGTATAATGCAACTTTGTTATCTCTCTGTCTTGGCATTTCACACATAAAAAATAAATAAATAAAAATCAGAGACCTATACTACAGCTCTTCTGACAATATAGCACATTTTGTGCTATTAAGCACCTACTTTTATGCCAGCCAAATTTTCTCTAAAATAGATTAGCACCTTCATCAAAAGTCTTATTTGAGCCTCAGTGAGCCTTGCCCAAGTAACTCCAGTAGTATTACAGCAGACAAAATCCTTACACGTCTATCACACAAAAACTGGAGCCACAACTGGTAACTACCATTCAGAGGCAGCGAGCGTTCTTTGCATTTCATACTAGACACACCTTCTGTTTACTCATACTACAAAACACACCAACAGCTCAGCCTCCAAGTGACACAGATAGGTCTTATTACATCCAGGACCTTCTTCACAAAGAAAAGGCAACATTTTCTCATTTGTCAGGAAGGATATGTTGACTACTGTTTGATCTGAATTGCAACTGTAAGGCCAATTAATGCAAACTTCAAAACTCTGGTCATCAGTAACAAAGTTAGCACCTTCTCAAGAGACAACACATGGGGATCTAGCTACATTAAGAAGTTCAGTGAATAAAGACTCATTTGTTTGCTTTATGTTATGCTTACACCAGCTATTCTTCATTCAGAAATTTCAAA
Organism: Aviceda cuculoides; assembly: GCA_035590195.1. Lineage (NCBI taxonomy): Eukaryota > Metazoa > Chordata > Aves > Accipitriformes > Accipitridae > Aviceda > Aviceda cuculoides. The sequence continues at coordinate 4,269,772 of JAVJGG010000002.1, read as the reverse complement.
ACTTGCTCACATACCTCAAAGGTGCAAATACTGCTCCTTTTCCTGAAACCTGATAGATTTTTTTCCTCTTCCCCTTGTTCACATCTCTAAAAATAGAGACTGAAGCTTGATCTGAGCTCTTAGTAGTGACCTATTCTCCCACTGCAACTTTCAAAAGAAATACATCGGCCCATATTGAAAACAACATTTGGTTTGATGTGACAAGTAGCAGTCTTTAACTGGACGCACTGATGGCACCAAGCCGATTTGATATAACCCTGAAAAAGCTCTCTGAATACAAATGTAAATTCTCTGTGTGGACTACAAGCATAGCAACTACATATCACTGAAGTTAAGCAGAAACTAGGCAACAATGGCTACCACAGTTTTTAAGAAGGGTTTATTTCCTCCAGCTCATTGCTGAGGACCACAAATGGAAGGTTTATAATTCCTCTGAAGCATGGGCAAGGACCTCTCATTTCTAAGTGCAGGCAAAAAGAAAACACCTTTGACTTTGAAAGGCCATGTGAATATACTCACTGATGTTTTACTACATCTAACCACTATAAGATCAGCTGACCATGTGGAAGGTACCAGTTCTGCAGCGTGGGCCAGCACGTAGTCCCACCAACTTTCCAAACAAGCTGATCATACGGCCAAGCACAAGGGGAGAAGGCAGAAACATGTGACAAGAAGCAGAGAAAGGAAGTACTTTTCTTTCAGCAGCACCAGCATGAACCAAAAACAGTCTAAATGTATAGCAACATTTTTATAAAAGTATTTCAACAATGGAGCACTTAAAACACTTTGAATTCAAAGTTCCAAATTCAAAGTTCCCAGAAGTTCCTTGGATTCCTATTTGAATAAAACAAAACCAAAACAAAAAAAAACCCAAACCAAACCAAACAAAAAAAGGCAACCAAAAGATCTTTCTGAAATTGCAACAACTGTTCCTCCTTAAAAACAGCCCTAACACATTTTGTTATGTGTTTATATTTTCATATTTTGGGACTCCAATTAGAGAAAATATTCCTTTCAGAAATCTGAAAATAACTTATCCTACTGTCAAATCACTAGCCAACATTTTACATGTAGTAAACCTCCAAATCTTCCAGGTGAACAGCTCTCATTCGTTCAAAAAATCTATGATTTAGCCAAGATGATGCCTTAAACATTACCTATTGCATAATTTCCAGATACATGACCAAGTTTTTAAATTAGAATTATTAGAGAAAGTTTTGATATTTTATTTTATATAAAAATATATCTGTCCAGCACCAGGTGGAGAAAAATCTATTAACATTGACAAAACATGCACTACAAAAGCCTACCTCTCCACCCCAGGAAAAAAAAAAAAAGTAGTAAATAGGACGAATTTGCAACACAACTCATTTGTCGTATCTTTCAGAACCACAGTTCCTGTTGGGCAAATAGCCATTTTGGAGGAGTAAATGCCCACATATATTTTACTGTCACTGATCAGTAAGTCAACTAAAATTGACTTAAAACTCATAGCTGAACAAGGATTACAAGACAGTCTTATCAAATTTAACACCTATTTCAAAAGCTTACTCTAGGAAACAGTTAGGACAAAATGAAAATATCAAACTCTAAAAACCAAGTTCTATGTATCCTGGATGTAGAATTTTTTTCAAAATAGCAGTGGCAGCAACTTGAGCTGCAGTAGAACAAATCTGAAGGTATCTAAGACTACCTTCAGAGCTTGTTTGCTAACTCAGAATTTCAAGTTCTTTATAAAAAAGAAAACAATATGAAAAATCTCCACCTAAGAGTTGACTCTGAGAAAAAAAAAATAATTCAGGAACACATGTAAGTGGAAACACTAATCAAGCGTAGCCAATGAAACTTCGTTACAACAGGAGTAAACGAGAAACATGAAAAAGTAAAGCAAAGATACAAGCATGTGACTACCCCCAGCAAAACCCAGGGCAAGGTCAAAGGTCAAATGCATTCCTTATAAACATTATTTGGACAAAAGAAGTTGGGTATTTCTTAACCAACTTAATATTTGCTAAGAAAGTGGTTTTCATTAGCAGGTGCTAGGAGGAAGATTCAGAAACCTACCGATACTATTGGCAGTTCCAGAAAGAAAGAACTGCTGCCAAACAGAAGATGAAGGAAAAAGCATTTGCCCACCACCCTCTTAGAAACTAGGGTTGAAGCTGGAGAAAAAATGATGCTCAATAGCTCTGTGAGTCACAGACAGTGCTGCAGACTCTACAACTGAACTGAAGAAAAAGCTCAGATTCATCAAATACTCTACTGGGATATTTGCAAGCTGTAGAACAAAGCAAGCTGTTGGTTACCCCTTACATCGATTAGGACACTAACTGCTAGTTTTTTCTCTTACAGCATATGAAAGAAATGAGAAGGAAAGAACTTTAAAATGAAACGTGTGAAAACAAGAGGAACATAATCAAGGGGGGGGATAGTCCTGAGCTAAGAGGAGAGTAGAACATTTATATAGCAAAAGAAAATACGCTTAGGAGAGCTCTCTTTCAATGTTATAACAAACATGGAACTTACCTGCAGCACAGACAAAGGTTCTTTTTCCTTTTATCAGTCCATCACTTAAAATGCACCCAAAGACAAACCTACAATTTCCAAAGCTGCATCTCACAGCATAATGAATGATCACTCCCCTATGTTTCAGATTCTGTGTTTTCAAGCAAAAAAGTACAAAGCAGCTACCTTTTCTGGTGTGTTCATGGCTTTCCCCATTATGTAAACAAACCAACAACAAATATACAAATTACCTCATGCTATTACCACTCAAATTCTAAGCTAGGGATGAAGTCTTCACATCTTGCAATAATTAGTAAGCATAAAAATAAGATTAATAGGCTGCATTTCAAATTCAAACAAATCAACTTACAAGCAATTCTAAACATTATGAAATTATAATAATTAAATGGTTGGCACACATTTCCACATGGCCAAGAACTCAGAAAAAATTAAAGTTTACAACAAATTTAATTTCCCCTTTTTCCACATAATTCTGTTCATCTATTTACTTATATGATGATTTTAAAGAGGTTTTGGTTTAGACAGTGTTCCCTGCATCTAGGAAAAAACCAAACACAAAACCAAGAGCCTGCACATGTTTGTCACCAAGACAGAGTAAATGCTAATAACAATTAATACATTCATGCTCCTCCCTTTTGAGTTAAAATATAAAGAAAAAGAGGAAAGTTGTCATATTTCAGGAACAGAATGCAGTCTTTAGTGTCCTAGAAAATACTTTTAAAGACTTCAAAACATTGTGTTACTAAAGAGTTTGGTTTTCTCAAATAGAAATTAATTCAGCCTGAAACCACCATGTACTTCTTACAGATCACTTAAAACACTCACTTTTGAGATGTAAGCTTGCCTAAAATAACTAATAAATCACATGTATTAAAATGTGAAAGGCCTGCTGGAAGTAATCATTAAGTACAACAGACTACTGAACAAATGAGCTTTCAATTAAAATTAAGTTTCTATCATTAATTAAACAGGAAACAGTAAATGCTTCTACTGAGGAAAACTGGGTATTTTCTAAGGAAGTAAGAACTATTCCTGTATCTTAAATAAGAATAAAATAACAGACTGGAGATGCATACAACTAAATTTACAAGTTACTTCCATGAAACGGAAATAAATTATGAAGTGATAAACTATAAATACTGTTACTTTCTTCTCTCTGTCACCATAGCAATTTAAACACTTAGAAACAGAAAGAGAAACTTGATCTTGCAATTAATCCCAGCTTGTTTATTTTATATATACAATACCAAGCCACTGACTGCAGGGATGCATGAGCAATACACTGATGTAAAACTCACTAGGAGATATAACAAAATAGGTATTCCAATATAAGTGTTTCAATATTTTTAATATATACACAAATATATATATTTCAGTATTTATAGTATATACTATAAATATTTCAGTGTTTCATGTACATATGTCTGAAGCATGAGTAACTTCTGTGTAACAATTATTTCTTTTCAAAAGTAGAGTAATTCTTTCAAAATATCACAGTTAACATCAAAGTGAAATTATAGGGAAAATTATGTAAAATGTATTTTTGTGTTTATATAATCTACCATAGAAAAGGTAAAACGGGACTGGAAAGTAACAGTAAGTTTTGCAGCCACTTACCACTACCTCCTAAATTATCTATGGAAAATGCAGATTCTTCTAGAAGAGGAACAACGGAAACACTAAATCCACTTGGCTGGCTCAGATGTGAACACTGTCAAATCTCTAAGAACAAATTTTTGTCAGATTTTTACTACAGCTTCTGGAAACCACTAAGTTTTTAGGTCTTCTCACTTTGAGGTAAGTGGGACAGCTTTGATCAACTTCAAATGCAAGTATAAGAACAACTCACTAGAGGGGAAAAAAAACATTACAAAACAGGTTAATAAGAGAAGTTCTCAACTTCAACGCAGTCAAAAGACTTCAGGATTTGTAAAGTACAGCAAATATTCCTATATTCCAAGGGGTGGGAAATAATAATAATAATAGTAATAATAATAATTTAACATGGGGTTGAAGGTCAAAGCTTCTAAGGTTATAAAAGTCTTTTTTCTGAGCTTAGCAGGAAACATTGGCCCTGGACAGAATATATACACAACTTCCCAGAAGGAATTTCCATAGTCTTCCCTTTCCACATCAGCTTGGAAACTATGGGAGATATCTGAATTTGTCACCCAAAACTGCCTCCACGCAGCTGATAATTTATCCTAATTTAAGTGAACAGGAAGCTCCCTTCTAGGGTTTAGATTTTTAAAAAAAAAATATATATATATATTACTGAGAAGGTGCTGTGTATAGATCTAAGAGGAAGATGGCTGTGATAAATTAAAGAACAGTAGAGATGGGACAGAAGCTATATAAAGTGATCACGGCATAAGCTGTAGCTTCTTTTTGAGGGAGGAACAGGAAGATAAGGAATAGCTCTAGGCAAAACTCTAACTTCCTGCAAGACTAGATTTAAAGTATGAGAGTCAAGGCAAGAAAAAGTAAAGGGTTTTTTGTTTTGTTTAAAAGAAGGTTGTACAAAAGATCATTAACAAGTGGAAGACAGGAAAATTATCTTACTATTTTAAAAGGTAGAGAGTGTAACAGCACAGTTCCTCCACAAAGCGTGTTTTGATTTTTCAGTCCTTAGCGCACACATTCGGCTTATCAACAGACAGAAAACACCCAAGTGTGTGGAAGGGAGGAGGTGATTTTAGGGATTTTTAGTTTTTGTTTGTTTGTTGGGGTTTTTTTAAAAGAATCATGATCTCCAACACAATGGTTCTACCTCATTATCAAATGCAGTTAGTCATTGGTATTCCATACAGAATTTCAATTATAAAAGCCCACAGATAAGAAGAAGGCATAATTGCTGCCCAGACTGCTAAACGGAAAAATTGAACAATCAACTCAGAAATGTAGCTAAATCTTCAAGTACAGTGGTTTCCCATTGCTTATATATACCTGAATCTTCCTGCTTAATTCTTATTTTACCACTTTGTGCTTTCCTCCCTGTGTACAAGGTCCAAACTGGTAAACACTGTAATACAGGGATAAAAAGCAGAACCGATCTTAACATTAAGTGTCATCAAACAGACACAGTAAAAAAGGGAAATAATATTTTCACCTAGTCTTTAGGCATCACTTGTCGCAGTCCATGGAGATTTTCAACCTTACAAAAATCATTCTTCAACTAACACAATTACAAGTTTCAAAGTTTTCTATGACCCATGAAAGTCTATTCCTCTGCTACTTTTCTCTTAAGCAGTAATAATACTTCCCGGTAAGCATACCTGACAGCATGTTTGCAGTTTGGTATTCAAACAGAAAGCAGAGCATAAATCTTCTATTTACACCCCCCTCCCAAATAAAAACCAGATTTTTAAGATATTTTGCCAACATTTCTTTATGACAATAAAAAATACTGGAAACATTGTGTCTTGTACAAGGTCCTCCTCTGTAACACAAGTATCTCATCATGACTTTCACAGCTGAGGAATGTTCAACTATAAGATCATCACCACAAACTCCTACAATTATAAATGTATACAAAACCACAAAAACCTCTTGAAGATTTGGAAAACGCTGTCATATTATTCTGCTCAGAAAAAGCATGGCATGTCAGCCAGAGAAACAAGACGAGAGAATTCTGTGTTGTAGGAAGCAATATTATGACTCAACAGTAAGTTAGGACAACGCTTCTGAAAAGAAAAAGCATAGATATTATCACTTGTAATTATAAAAAGGTTTGAGCAATGCTTAGCGTATTAGAAGAATGAAATTTAACATTCTATCCAAATTCTACTTTAGCTAATTTTGTTTCTCGCTACAGTGTCAACTGAATAAATGTAGGATTATTCACTCCCTGTGTAAATAATGTATTAGGTATGAAGCAATTAAAAACAGCTTCAACAGTCAAACCCAAAAGCTAGAAAATATGTGTGAAGAGCTAGAAAATTACTTCAGTAATTATAAAGGGTTAAGTTGTAATACCCTGCAGCAAAACCAGGATTAACTTACAGAAAAGTGAAAATAAATATTAGAAAGGTAATGAAAAAAAAAATTAAGTATGATCCAGAAGGTTCTGAATTCTGGAAACATGAAGACAGCACCACTCGATGAGCCACAATCTGAGAATCAATATGCATAAAATGAATTACATTATCTTCAATCAGTATGAAGAAAGCATGTTTTCTTAAATCCAGCACACACGCACACTGAAGATATTAACAAGGTCAGAATTTAACAAAGCTACATACTACCACATTTTTCTTTAATTTAGTCTGACTACAGCAGAAATCAAGCACAGACAAAAACAATTATTCTGACAGAAGCTAAGTGCTCAGACTCTTAGAACAGCTACAAAAGCAGCTGAAAGCTTTATCTTCTTCAAAGCTCTTGCAAAACTGCACCTATACAGCTGAAAACATTACATGTCCTAAAAATCAAAAGTTTTCTCAGCGGAAAAATAAACCTCACTAGCACTCACTCTCTCCCTCCTTGCAATTAGCAATTTCAGCAGTCCTTGTAAGATGCTGACTACATGTAACTTTATTTTATGGGAACCTAATTACAAAAGCTTGTAACGCAAAAAGCTGGAAGTCTGTACAGTCAAATCAAAGGCAGGAAACACCAAAACTGAAGAACATGCAAAGAACTGGTTGTGAAACTCATACGTCTGAATTCTATTTACTGCCCCACTGTAATGTTATAGCACCTTTCCCCAATGGAGAGGTAAAGATACTTTCTAAACCCAGTGCAAGAAAAAAAAACTTTTAACAAATAAGCAAAACAAATAAGCAGATTTGTGTACTTCCAAAGGACAGAGTTCTTCAGCATGTGTTCACTGACAATGATCTTTCTCTAGTTCACAGCAGTTTCATTTACTATTTTCAACATGAGTGGTCCTAGAGTAAACTGTGCTAGAGGTACTTTAAGCATGTCACCTGGAAAGTTTCTGGCAGTTTCTGGAAAGGATTAGAAAATGTAATATTTAAACGGATGGCAGCCAGGGCACACTACAGGTCTTAATATTGCTAAGAGTAGTTAAATCTTTGCTTGCAACAGTGAGAAATAATTTCTGTGGATGGGCCAGAAAAGTCAAGCTTTTTGTGGCTTACACAAAACTCAGGAAAGATTTCACAATCAGAATAATCAGGTAATTCTACTAGCTCATTAAGAATATAATTCAATTCATCCACTGCAAGTGAGACTGACTATTCAAAAACTTCTTTTTTCTGTGATGTTATTTTAGATAAGTTCTTAAGAAAGCAGAAGTTCTATATACACAGTTGATCATGGGTCTGGAACAGTTAATTTATTTGAAATATGACTGAAAACCTGATGCAATATTGTTGTGGTTTGACCCCTCAGGCAGCTAAACACCACACAGCCGTTTGCTCACTTCCCCCCCAGTGGGATGGGGGAGAGAATCAGAAAAAAGGTAAAACTTGTGAGTTAAGACAGATTAATAGGACAGAAAAAGAAAGGAAAATAATGATAACAGAATATACAAAACAAGTGACCCACAACGCAACTGCTCACCACTCACTGACTGATGCCCAGCCAGTCCCCAAGCAGCAGACCACCACCCCCCAGCCAACTTCTCCCGGTTTTCTTTTTCGGCAGGACTTCATACAGTATGGCGTACCCCCCTGGTCAGTTGGGGTCAGCTGTGCCGGCTGTGTCCCCTCCCAGCTTCCTGTGCACCCCCTGCCTGCTCGCTGGCAGGGCAGCTCGAGAAGCTGAAAAGTCCTTGACTTCCTTTAAGCACTGCTCAGCAACAACTGAAAGATCAATGTGTTATCAACACTCTCCTCATCCTAAATCCAAAACACAGCATTACACCAGCTACTAGGAAGAAAATTAACCCTATCCCAGCCGAAACCAGGACACATATGTTTCCATTTACTGCCTCACTGTGAGGATAATACTACAATTCCATTATACAAGTGGAATCTCTTCAGAGTTGACACATTTTAGTTTTGTAGCATAAGCACTTAGAACCATTATAAATTATTTTGTTAATTCAAATAAATGTAACATTCTTACCAGTATACCAAAGCCTTTATTCTCTAAGTCTACTAAATTATTATCTTGAAATTCTGTCCAATTCCTAATACAACTATTGAGGTGGGTTGACCCTGGCTGGACACCAGGTGCCCACCAAAGCTGTTCTATAACTCTCCCCTCCTCAGCTGGACAGGGGAGAGAAAATATAACAAAGGGCTCGTCGTCAAGATAGGGACAGGAGAGATCACTCACCAACTACTGTCACAGGCAAAACAGACTCAACTTGGGGAAAATTAACTTGATTTATTACAAATCAACCAGAGTAGGGTAATG
>JAVJGG010000002.1:4228272-4254194 GCA_035590195.1 Aviceda cuculoides | reverse complement strand
GGGGTGAGGGGGGGGAGGCGCCCACAGTCCCCGGCCGGGCGGGCCGGCTGTGGCTCCCCCGCCGAGGGGCGGGCGCAGGGTCTCCTCTCCCTGCGTAGCCAAGTTGCAAAGCAACCCCCGAAGAGACGGAGGGGACGCAGCACCTCGGCCCAGCGAGGCCTGCAGCGGCCCAGCCGCACCGAGGCAGCCGCGCCGCACCTCAGGTGCCCGGCGCTGAGCCGGCGGGAGCTTGGTGAAGCAAAGAGGCTCCCCCCCGGGGCCGTGAGGGGCTCTGACGAGAGCCGCAGGGAACCCGGGAAACGAGCCGTCGGCGTGCAGGAGACAGAGGAGCCCGAGCCCATCACGCAGGGATGGCTGGAGCTGGGGCTGCCCGTGCAGCGGGGACGGCTCTTCCTCAGTCAAAATGGAAGTAGGATGCCGGCGTCGGGAATGGAAACAGGACCCGAGCAGTCGTTTGTTTTCTTGAAGTGCAAGGAATAGCAGACAACTGGCTTTGCACGACAAAAATAATCTAAAAAATAGGTTAGAGGAGTGAAACGTCTGATTTAGATGAGAAGCGAAACATCTAATTTAGATGAGGATACCGATCAAATAGATGTATTGGAAAGTCAGTGAAAGGAAGAGGAATGGATGCTGCGGGCAGGCATAGAAAGTGTGCAGAAAAGGCAAACCAGGTCACAGTAGTGGATGAGCAGGAGTATATTAAGAAAGCAAGCTTTGGCTTAAACAAAATGAACAGGATAACAACAAGAAGTAAAAGTGTCACTGGGGATTGAAATCCTGGGTCTAAAATAGGAAAAGTGCACTATCAAGACTGAATTACAGGCTAAGATGGTGGCAGCAACAATGACATGACATGCCACGTAAGATCAGTGAGGCCACACTAGCAAGAAACAAAACTGAGAAATTTCACTTACGCCCACGTCAATTGGTTATGGTCCTTGCAGTGGTAAGGATGTCATGACTGAATTCATATACATTGTTAATGACTTTCATTAAATAAACGGGAAAACTGACAAGAGAGGCAAGAGAAAAACTGTGCAAGGAGCCATCACGTATGTTTGGATACATCAGCCTAAGGTAGGAATGTAAGGAAAGTTTACAAAGACTGGTGACATGAAATAGGTGAAGAGGGAACAATTGTTTATTGTCTCTTCCAATAGAAGAGCTAGAGGCTAACAAGTGGAACCAGTAGATGTCAAATTCAGAACAAGCTGCAGGAGACCATGTACCAAAAGTTTACCTGGACTCAAAAAGGGACCAGAATAAAATATGAAAGGAAAAAAAAAAAAAAAATCCATCACAGATTAGCAAAGAAACCTCCTCCGGTTGAAAAACACCCTGACCTGCAAAGTCTTTGGGGCCGCATTACCGTGTGCTTGCTCTTGTCATTTTTCCCCAGGCATCTGCTGATGGCTGTCCTCAGACACACGGTATCGAGGGACCAGTGTTCCCATCCTCATGCCCTTGTCCTACAGCCCACCTTTACTGCATCTCTGCTCAGTATAAGCCCCCCTCTCAGCCCAAAGCACATACCCATAACAGTTTATTCTGAGGTATAAAGTGGTTAGGGGATTTACTACGGGCTCAGCTCCCTGGAGGGGCTGTTGCACTTAGTGACACAAGTTCCAACCAAGATTAGATCAAATGACACTGGCAAGTTTGGAGGCGGATCCCAGCGATTGACGGCTCTTTATTCTGTCCCCCTAAAAGGCTACTCATGGGTTCATAATTCTTTGCAGCAGAATAAAACCCAAATGCCTTGTATTGAAAATGGTCTTTGACCCAACCAAGCTAAAAAACACACACTAAAAAAGTCGCTGTTAGGAACCATGTAGTACCAACCCACAGAACAATGGTCAAGACAACCCATTTTTGTTCAAGAAGTCTTTTAAGTTTTTTTAGTTTTGTACCCCTAACTGCACCAGCTAATCTTTTGTCTAAAGCCATAGTCAAACTCTGCTGTGAATCAGTAGCTGCTTTTCTGGTGAGATCACCTTTGCAAACATCGCCAAAAATGGGGTAAATTATAAAAAAATTTTAAAACATTCTTTAAGTATTTAAAATATGCCAGCTAAAGGATGCTGTGTAAGACAAACTTTAAAAATTCCACAGATACATCAAAATACATTCAATTCAGAAATGCCCAGCAGATCTGCCATTCCACAGAACAGAAAACAGAATAAACAGACACACTAAGCAGTACTCTTCAACACGTTAACATGCCCCACACCCACATACTTATGTTAACCGCAGCATGAAGACAAACCTTATCATTAACTGCAGGTCTGTATGGCTTGCAGGCTCCACCAGCAACCAAGTGTTGTACAATTCTCAAGGAATTTCTTCAGTTTGCAAATGTTTGATGTTTTCAAGTTACATACACTTAGATATTAAGTTCACAAAGCTGCAAGGTTTTCTTGTTTTGTTTGTCAAATCTTGACACAGCCTTGCAATACTGAGAGTCTAGGACTTTCTGCAATTTGTCTATATGCGGATATATCTGTCTGTTTCCAGAGGCTCATTGATCTCAGTATCTAAGTTACACTGGAGACATTACGCAGCCACTCTCCAGAGTGCGACCTGAGGTGCCAAGAACATGAGAAGAATCAAGGAAGCAAATTAATAGAGTTCTAAATTATTAAATAATATTAAACAAAATTATTAGTAGAGTTCTAAATTAAAAATCTTTCTATCATTTTAGAATATATATCTTTTTAAACATAAATGATGACTATAATATAGACTGTTGTAATCAAAGTACCTAATTCTCTAAGATGCCTTGAAAACCATTGCCACGTAATTTCTGATTGTTACTTTTGCGAAATAGCATGCTGCCAACTAAAGGTGGGGGTAAGAGGAACAACAACAAAAAAAAAAAGGAAAATCCACTTTGGCGAACCCAACCTTCATAAGGTTTTCAGCCCATAAAATGCTTCCAATATCCCAAAGGACCACTGCAATTTATCTTTTTGAATCCTCACATGAAGTTTATTTATTAGATAGCAACTGTTAATATTTTAAATTAACTGCAATCTTTGCTAAGTCTCAAACAGCATCTAGAAGTCAAGTGACTTCCCCAGTTTCTCTGGGAGTCCAGAAGGGCTCTTTCAGAGCTGGAGTCCCCCCTCACTGGGGGCTACGCTGCCTGAGCTACTGTCTGCGATTACAGCCAGCTGGCACTCTTGATCCCTGCCCCAACTCAAAGAAAACCCAGGATGGCAGGTGATACAGGACAAGGAGGCCTATTCCATCTCCCTGTACTAAGCAGGCAGGTATCGTCAAAATTCCTGAGAACCCAAATGAAGCCAACAGCATCCTCGTCTACAGCAGTACCGGTAGGTCTACAAATAAGGACATAAATAAGGGGAACAAGGTCTACATTTGCTCTGACATTACCTATGGCTGTCACTAGAAATCAGCCACCTTGTTTGAGAGTCAAACTATCATTAAATGAAAATGTAGCACTGCTATCCCTTGGAAATTGCAGAGGCTCCTGAAACTCTTTTGAGCACCCTGCAGACACATCAGAGGAACGATCAGCCCTCCAGCCATCTGCAGCTATGTATTAACAGGGAGAAAATAACAAAAAAAAGTTGAGAAGAGTTTTATAGGAGAATCCCAGACACAGGCCAGGAAAACCTGAATCACAGCTTCACAGCAGGCAACATCCTTCATCCTCTCCCCCTCCTTCACAGCAAGCATAAGCAGAAGTCTTCAAAACCTGCAAATTTCTAGAGTTCAGCAGGTGATGTCCCTGACTGTAGGATATTCATGCTCAATTTCTATTTCCAAGACAGTCTTCATCTTAGCTTCAAAGCATAGAGGGAGGCCAGGAGAAAGCCCACATGATGTGCAAGTTTCAAGGAAAAGGAGGCTCTAGATACTACCTCCATCAGCTCTGTGCTCCCACCTCTTTTTTAAGACAGAAATAATCCTTCCTGATGACTACAGATCTCCCAAGTCCCACCCCCTGGCTTTCCTCCTTCCAAGCTTCACTTGGACTAAGGCAGATTTCTTCTAGCATTCAGCTCTACAAGACCTGTTTCACACCAATGATTTCCTATTATTTTTTATGAGCTGCTACATTATTTGTTAATTTTAAATGTACTGTTATGTAATCCCATCAAATGTACTTTTAATCTTAGGCAATGATGACAAAGGTATGATAATGAAAGAACAATGCACACTTTAACATCAAGACTTTCTTTTTCTAAAACTGTTAGTAATTATCCTTTATTTTTAGTAACCACATTTAACGCTATCCTCTTCTGATCCAGACACTATACCAGGGCTATGACCAATTCCACTCTCACTACTTTTGTAAGATCGTTTTTCATAATGCAGTGCCTAGGACAGGACCCAATATTCAGCATTAGACTACGCTGTTAATCTAGGGGTTGTTCCCCTTCTCCACAATGCAGGATAATTTTGGATCATTACAGAAAAATCAGATTTATATATTAAATGTCTCAATAAATTGTTTTGCTTTTACTACTTTTCCAGCAGACACCGCTAACATTGGCATGCCTTGCTGTTGTCATGGCAATGAAAGGAATCTATATGTTTTTGGATGTGACTCAGAAATCATTTTATACAGAAATGGGACAACGATTAGAATAATGGACATCAGATGTTTCTGTGCCACCAGTTAATAAATGGTCAACAGGAAAAAAAGAAAGAGCCACAACAGCAACAAAAGATATTGAACATAAGCTCCTTGATGGATACAAGACACCAAATTGCTACTTGTGACCCCATCTTGCAATTAGGGCTCTGTGGTTAATGCTTTGTCACTCCCGAGTGTTATTAAAATCACAGTGATCTGCCTGTGCAGTTACTTAACTAGACCAGGCCCAGATTTGCCCAAATAAATGTTGCTCTTAATGTTCAGAAATACACGAGAAGAGTCTTGTATTGTATACTCATCCCAATAAAGAAAGGTCTTGAAACAATCAATTTCTCTCTGAGGGCTCAAAGGCAAGACACTTCTCTTGGCTAATGAGTTCACAATTTACATGAGGCAAAAGAAAAAGAAAATTATTTTAGAGAGGCAAATTTACCAATTAAAAGATGAGAAAAGGAGCTTGTGTCAGTCACTGATCAGGTGTGGAAGAAGCAGTTGCAAGCACTAAGAAACATGACTGAAGCCAGCCTATAGCAATCTATGAAGTATCTGGAAAAATTGATTGCCAGGCTAAAAATACCATTCACCTATGTCTTCTGTATGTTACTCATCACAACACTAGCTCTTTTCCTTTGGATCCAAGGTATATGAGGGGAGATGTTATTAGAACATTTTGCCTGTACAGGGATGCCAAACGTGGAGGCATTGAAATATATGCATCTGTGTCAGTCGCTAATTTAATCTTCTGACTCATGTTCTGGAGTGACAGTTCTTCTGCATGGCACTTCCCGTTCATACCAAGCTGAGCCATACTAACTGTTATTTATTAGAACGCAATCTAAAGCCACTTCCACACAGCCAGCTGGCTCTTACCCCAGTACAAATCATCACTGCCACATAATCAGCACTTTCAGAGCTCAGGATTGCAGGTGGCTGTGTCAATTCCCTTCTTCTACTACTGTTGGATCCCAACACACTGTGAAACGATGAGGAGGAACCCGTCTGAAGTAACCTCAAATCTAAGATCTGATTCAATCGTCACCATCTCTCCCTTTCTTTAGCTAGCTGGTAACTTTTTCACACTGTTACAAGCCAGCCTGGCTGAAACAGTGTTCTGCACCTCAGAAATGCCCTTGGCCAGGCCAAAAGAGGAAACATGCCAGAGAACAAATGAGAAAAACACATGGGAACAGGACGGGTTTGCACTAGAAGATGATGAATGAGAACATAAAGGGGAAAATAAAAGGATTATACATGAACGACTAAGTAACAACTAAATTCATACACAAGACTAACTCCAAACTAATCTCTGCATGGGTACAAAACATTTTGAGCATATGTAGCAAGAAGGTTATTAGAACTTCAAAATTATGAGTAATTCGGATTAGCTCAATATGACAGCATCCAGTGCACAGCCAAAGTGGAGCTTAAATATTGTGTCATAATTATATGCATAAAGATAATATAAAGAATTAATAAATGACCAATGGTCAAAGTACCACTCATAGGATTGCCACCCCCCAGCTGTACTCTTACCAGCTGTTCACAATACCTTTAGGGCCTTCCTTAGGAGTGAGTTTTAGTCCTCTGCTTTCTTTTAAGAACCACTGTTGTGCAATCCTGCAGTTGTGTCCCCACTTGATATCGCTTTAGCAATACAACTAGGAAAAGAAAAGTACTTGTCAAAATTGCTCCCCTCCAGCCGCCCATAGTCTTTCCTACTCAGTAAGCAAGGCAAACCAAGACCTCTGGATGGAAACACAGAAAAGAGACAACACCGAGCTCTAACATCAATCACCTTTGTGCTTGCTACTGGAGCACGCAGATGCAAACAAACCAAGACTAGTTGTCCCTTTGCATTTCAAGTGGAGAGGTTATCCAGCTATCATGGCCCTGGAGCAACAGAAGCAAACAGACTGGTTAGTCTTGGCAGGACACAGGGGGATGTGCTGGAGGACAGCCAAATATAGTACGCAAGAGATGTGTGCCTGTACACATTAACTTAATGCGCAGTAAACTCACGGCTGTTCCAAAAAGGAGTAGCCACAGTATTTCACGAGTTAATATTTACGAAGAGTTGCATCATATGAAACTGGACTCTGTAGCAAAATAACACTTGAGCTGTTTCTAGCAAGCACCAATATTCTGGTTTGCTTCAAGGAAATTCGAGAGGTGAAAAATTTAAGGAATAAAGATTAAAATTGAAGTTTATGCAGTCATAAGCACAGCACTGATCCAGTCTCCATTTTCATAAGGAGAAAAAAAAGTAATACTTAAAGAGTTTATCTAGGGGGCTTCGGTTAAGCAAAAAGCTTCCATTTTTTTCACTGAGGCCATCTGACCTTGAGTAAATCCCCTTCCTATTTTATTCCTCTCTGAAATGGGCATAATGCCACTAGTTAGATGTATAACTTGCTTTCAGATTGCGCTAACTTCTTGCACAAATGCAAAATGTTACCATACTTTACCGTAATTGTTCCATGCAAGATCCCCTATGCATGATTTCTTTTGGCAAGAGGCATTTAGTTTTTTAAGTCAGAATACAGCATTAATTTTATAGAAGTCACTAATAAATATTAAGCCTAGGAAAAGAAGCACTTCTTTATAGTTGTGATTCTTTTTTTTTTTCTTCGCAGAATACAGATGCATAAAAATGGTAAAGCTACCCTCAAAACTAACAACATCCAAAGACCACGGTTACACACAATACTCGGGTAATTGCGCCACACGAAGCCTGAAAGATATTGGAAAATGTCTTGTCTGTACAGCATATTCTAATCTGTTGTTTAGCATTCTTACAAATAATTACGACTTCCATTTCCTCTAGGAGATCATTCCTCAGATAAAAAAAGATTTTCCCAAAAGATCTTTTTGGGGGAAAAAAACCCCACCTTTATTTTCATTGCAGAATTCCTCTTTCTGAACTTGAGCTACAAAAGCAATTCAT
Source organism: Aviceda cuculoides (assembly GCA_035590195.1). Taxonomy (NCBI): domain Eukaryota; kingdom Metazoa; phylum Chordata; class Aves; order Accipitriformes; family Accipitridae; genus Aviceda; species Aviceda cuculoides. Next base: position 4,246,620 of record JAVJGG010000002.1, on the reverse strand, counting down.
TTTTCTCTATCATCTTTTCCAACTCTGACAGCTATGTCACTGCCTTGCTCATGCTCCATTCCACCAGCTCACTAAACTATATTTTTTTTCCTCTTTTCCTATTAGTTATTCCCCCAGTCCCCTAACTTTTTTTTTTCCTTTGGTTTCCATCAGTTCATTGATGTTTTTCTAGTCTTTAACTAGAAGTGAATATTCTAACTGTTGTCTGAAAGCTATACAATGAAGAATTATCCTTCTGCTTTCATGAATCAATGACTACTCTGTAAGGCTAAAAGCAGTTTTTCTCTTCCCATTGTTTTCATGTTTCCTCTCATTCCATTTGTTCTTGCATTCATTTTTTCCAGCAAGCACCACAACACAAATAATACCCTCCCACACCTTTCAGTTTGAGATCTCAAAATGTTTGTCAAAAGGAATCAACTTTCCCTTAGATGGGGAAAACACAAGGTATAACTAGGATAATTATCTCTTCCCAATATGTCTAGCATAGGTTGTGTTCCAGCTCAGCATGTTACCTAATATTCTACTTTTACAAAAAAAACCCTGCTCATACTGGTCTTTTCAGAAAGAGACTGGTAAAGCTCAAGCATTGCTTTTTTCTGCCCCACATAGCTTCCTGGGCTGCTACAACTACAATACCTCGCTGCTGCTAGGGAAAGAAAGTGTCCGCTCACAAAAGTGGCATGGAAATATAAAGGTCACTTTCAAAATGAACACTGGAAAGAAATCTTTCACATGGAGCACTATCAACATCTCCATTTCAGAGAAGTAAAAAAGGAAGCCTAGGCAGATGAAGCAACTTTTCCAAAGCTATTATGGAGTTTCAGGGGATAACTCAGAGCAGAGCCAGGGATACAGCTCCAGCCTCCACAACCCAATACTAGTGTCTAACCCAAAAGCCCAGACGTCCTGCCCACAGGCATCTGGATCTGTATGTGCCATGAAGTTCTGGACTCAACAGACAAAAATCACAGAGCAAGCAACAGACACTTCCTCTTTGCCGTAGCTAATTCAGCCCTAAATCATCTAGAAAAAGGATGAACTAAAACATTTATACTGTGAAACGCTAATAAACACCTGAGCCAATCAACAAGTTCGTAAAAGACCAATACAGCTGTGCTGTCTGTCCCAACCTACTTATGCTGATAAACAGCTAGGATCGATGCCACTGGCATCAATACAGAAGCACGTTATTTCCATCTTCTGTTCTTGCACTATTGGTTAAAGGCATATGGCGCTCTCTGTAACTGCACTTACTAACAAAACTCTCCCCCCAAAAAAACACCAAAGCCCCACTCAGCCATAGAATCAGACAGGCAACAATTTGAAGTCAAGATGAGCCTTAGCATGCACAACCTGAAGATATTAGTTCACTTTTTAAATATGAAAGGAATACAACTGGTTTTCTGGAACCAGTCGCATAGCTACCTGCAGCTATTTCCAATTTGTCCTGAATCATCTGAATTAAAGAATTAACTCAAGCCTGAATAATCATCCAGCTGAGAAAAACAGTAGAAATTGAGCTGGGAATCTGTGTATTGCTTCTCAAAAATGAGTTGAGGTGTGTTTTTGAGGGTTTGGGGTTAAGTGTTTCTGGTCTTCTGTGTGTTAGGGATGTACAGCAAATGCATACTTGTGTGGTTCATAATAATGGGTTTGGGACAGGATGTGAATGTGCCTTGGAAAAGAAGAACACATGCTCTGAAAGACATATTCTGTGCACTTAGCTGGGAATGCTAAGTTGCAATACCTGCTCGTGATAGACAGTACTTTTGGGGGTATACGACCAGAAAGAAGTGTTCTGCCAGGCTACGAGAGAGGAATAAGTAGCAAGGAGGAAGACGTGAGAAGCCAGTTAATACACTGTGGCAAACTCCTGCACACAGGCTACTTCGTGGCTGAGACTTCCCCCTCCCCCCAATTTTTCTAGAAGTTAAAAAGCCAGTAAAAGCCCATCATAAAAAATTTTAAGTAGGTTATAGCAAGTAACTGGTGAACCTTTATTCTTTCTTTAATTGTGCCTTCTCTTGTAAGAAGTGTTTGCTCAGTCACACATTCAGGATTTGGTATAATCGACCCCCATGCCCAAATGCTGTGCTAAGGGGCAAACACATACAGCTGGCTACACTCTATTTGGTCTTCCTCCTCACCCCTCCCTCAGCATTCAGCTGATTACCGAACAGGTTTTTTCTTGCCGTTGTTTTTAATTCCCCTCAAGCTGCCTGTTCTTCCTCCTCGCCGAACTGCAGGAGCTCCTTAAAGGCCCTGAAGAGCGGCCGGGTGCTGCTGGCTGGGACGCAGGCCCCGCAGGCCAGAGCGAGGCACGGCGCACAGCACCAGCCGCTCCAGCCAGGACCCGCGGCGGCCGGCGAGCGGGCAGGCCCGAGGGCCCAGCTGTCCCACGCAGCCTACGCGACCCACCGTCTAACGTCCTCACGTGCCGCTTCAGGGCCAGTCTTGCCCCCATCCTCACCCACCCCTGCCGCTTCCAGGCAGATTTCAGAGGCGTATTTCCGAACAATACGTAGGGTCCAGTGGGAACTATTTCTCGTGCCAGTTTTTCCTTCAATTCACGGGGACAAGCTGCTCATCTCAGGGGATTCTCAGATTTCCCCTCCTCATTTCCGAGGGTAATCTCAGAGAAAGTACTGGCCGGACTCGGTGTGCTAAAACCAGAGCCACCGTCTATCTTCAGAGCCAGCCTCCTCGTATCAGATCTCACCGGCAGCTGCAGCAAGGCACACTTGATCAACGCAGGTCAGCAGCTTCCATCGGCAGAGTACAGCTATGGTAAAAGGTCTGATCTAATACAAGCTGAACATAACTAGAATAGGTTCTTAATTTTGTGTGATGTTTGGCTTTAAATGTTGCCATAAACAAGAATAAAAATTTAAAAAGAATTTAAAGATTTCACAGGGAAAATTATGAAAACAGATAGGACCCAGCAAAACTATTAAAAAAAAAAAAAGGCAAAGTAAAAAAAAGAGCAAGACAAATTCACAACAACAAATTCAGTTAAAACTCCATCCTACATTTACTTTTGAATTTTCTCCAAATGTACTATCTTAAGCTCTAGGTAGATAGTGCTAAATCAATTTAATTACATGATCACACAGAAAATAGCATTAATAACCTTTCGCTCCTCTCCCCAGGAATGGAAGGGAACTATTGCACAACACCTTATTTTGAGTAGCTGCCTTTTTGTTTGTTTGTTTAACAAAAGCCTGTAACTCTTCTAACAGGAAAAAAATGCCCAAAATAGACAAAAGTTTTGCTTTGAAATGAAAAGCAGTTGCATTATACAGACATCTTTGGCTAGATGAATAGAAAGCTCTGCCCATTGCACAGAAAGGGCTGCAAAGGCCATCCTATTTCACCAAGCTGGTGTCCTGAGGAACACTCCATCAATACATCCTCCAGGTAATTTGCACATTTAGGATGGGATGCAAGTTATCCCCATCTGAACTTTCTGGACACTATTTCTGCACTTGGAATGTTAACAAATTGCTGACAAATAAAATTCTGTGCATGAAGCAACTCACAGGTGTGGAATGTGATTTTTTTTGTTTGTTTTTTACAATTTCCGAGAATTCAGCAAAACCCCAAAACTCTCCCTTCAACCTGTTTTCTTAGAATATTCAGCATAACTTGTCACAAGGTGACATTTCCCTAGAAAATGTCACTTTTAAAGCTGTGGTTCCTCCAGTGTTTCAACAGTTCAGTACCCCATTTTTGAAGTTTCCCTTAAGCTGTATCACCTGAAGTAATGTTTAGGTATTTTCAGACCCTCATGCTTGAGGAAACTGGCATAACATCAGTTTTCAGTTAAATCACCAGATGTATCGTCATTCACATTCACACTAGAAGAGCCTAGTTCTGCAGGCTAAAATTGCACCTTTGATCAGTCAGTGAAAAAAAGTCTTTTTATAGCAAATATAGCATAAATATTCACAAAATCCCATATGTGAAATCCTACCAAGAGACAACAGTTTGAAGTAAACCCAACAAAACCTCAGATCTATGCTACCTATTTCAGAGCCCTGAACACCATTGAGACACACACAGAACAAGACACTCCCTAATACACCATGACATTCTTCAATAAATTTTCCTCCTTTTAAATTCTCTGTATACTTTCCAGATTTCTCTCTCTATGTTCCTATTTCTGAAATACTTTCATTTAAATGAATATTAGAGAACCTCATCAATTCTTGATTTCTGGGTGCCAACCGAAGAGCAGCCTCTAACTCTGTGAATAGTTTAGTTCAGTGTGTTATGAACTAAGTACAGAATACATTTTACATTAAGCAGCACCCTCCAAGCTTCAGTAAGTAAGTTTTATTAAAAGACAGAAATTAACCCTTGGAATTTGCATGAAGGTCCAGCATTGCCCAGCTGCCCAAGATACAATTAAATAAGGTCTTAGGGAAATTATACAATACTGGGGTCTCATTCCAAGTTTTTCAGTCCTTAAAAAAAAAATAGAATAAAGGTATGCAATTAGCTGCAACAGTTGAATACAGCCTCAAAACATCCTTTAACATCAATTGATAAATAACATCTTGTCATTTGTCCATGGAAAATGCTAACAAGGTAGTGCAAATACAGAACAGCTGCATTTGTTACTGTATTTGTATGTTATTTTTTCTTCTTTCAACTAATCAGCACTGCATTCACTAAAAATGTCACTAAACTCTTCCCCAGTTTAGTAGCAAGAGGCCGGTTTTGCCCCAGCTTAGATGAGTCTATCCCTTGTCAACTATAAACAATGGAAATGACAAAGAAAAATGATCCATTCAGGTGATTAAGTGCATGGGAGAATCCGTGACCTTCAGTTAAACTAAACTGGTTCAATAAAGTAGCTAATACTCAAAGTTATCATTTTCCTTTTTCCTTCTAAAGGAATTAGCTAATAGGGCAATTTAATTCATTCAGATTATGTTGTGACTTAGCAGTTTTGATTGGGCTTTTTACAAAAGCTCTCTGTGTTAGGTTGTTTCATTTTATTACTCTGAAGATTTATCTTAATTTTTAAAATATAGCCCTGTTTATGCTGCACATACGTAACCACAAAAATTATTATTGAGTAGTTTCTAGCATGGAGAAGATAAATCAAAGACAACACAATAATATAGTACTGATTAAAGATTTCCCCCCCCCCATATTTAAATAACCAGCCAGAGTGACAGAAAAGGACACATTAATAGGGTGAAGGAAGCACCAAAAGGGAGAGAAAAATTCTGAAAGGAGCATTTTTTTGAGTGAGCTTAGAAATTCACTAGGTCAGTTAGCTTTTCCAGCTGAATCACTCTGTAAGTTCATACTCTCTGCTATCACATGTAGAGTTTATCATACTGATGTACAATTACATATCTAGTGTGCAAGCCTTTGAAATGGGGCAGACGCTTTAAGCTCCTTTTTGGTCGTGCTCTCATTCGTATTTCAGAATGAGGTTACGCAGTGTTGAACACTGGTGCTAGGATCAAAGTCCAAGCTACAGAATTAAACATACTAACATGACAAGTACCAGGATGGTTAGTTTCAGCATGGTGACATGGGAATGACAGTAGACATCTATTTTCTGTTGCTACGGGGTGTCATAGAAATAAAAATTCCTATTGTATTAGAAGGTATCAACCAGGAGCATGCTTCAGGACAGCAGATGAGCCCATAGCCACTGCTACCACCTACACCTCCCTAAACTTTGCTGCCCCCACTATACAATGCAGTGACCAATCCCTACCTCTCCCAGCTTCTCCTTGGTGTCATTCCCCCGCTTCCCTCATCCACAACCCTTTCTCCCCTTTTTAAGCACATTGTCCAATTTCCCCTCATGGCCATCGGCGTCTGAGCCGGCCCACCTGCACTGCCAGCCAGCCTGCAAATGCACTTTATTCCAGCTGGCCCCTGCTCAGTCCAGCAGCCACTGCCTTTCACTCACTGGGGTGGGGGGGCGGGGGGGGTTCTGCTGTTCAGGCCCAGCTCGGAGGAAGTCTAGTGATACACTGTGTGATCCAGCTGCTTAAAAATGCAGTATGTCCTAATTTAATGCTAGCTAATGTTAGCCTCAAGCAGAGGAGAGGCTCCAGCATCAACCAGGCAAAACAGAGAAGATGGGGGAAGCATAGGAATGAGTTAGCTTGGTCTGCAATATTTTCAATGCCTGAAGTATAAGGTGCCCACCCTCATTCACAAGCCTTCTGTAGGATGTGTAACTGCACAGAACAAAACGCAAACTATTCTAACACTTGGAGATGCCACTCCAATAAATGTCCTTAGCTCCATCTTCTATGTAACAGGTGTCTTAAGAAACATACACCAAGGACCAAAGGAATTAAAATTGAAACTGTCGTCACCCTCTCATGCAGCAATTGAATAAGACAATACAAATGAATATGATTGGCTCAGTAGCTGTGGGAAGAATGATTTTTTAAGTTCATGATTGAAAATAATTTAAAAAGTGTCATTTACCTTGGTCACAGTTTAAAAGGGATCCAACAGGCATGATCCAACTAAACCAAAAGCACCAAGGCAGTTAAAGCAATACGGACATTTTCAATCATGCAAACTTCATGTAAGGGTGTCCTCCTTGAAACAGAAGCTGAAATGCTACTGTGAAAACTAGGAATCAACACTACAGGAAGGTAATTCAGAAGTAGTATTTGCAGCAGCAGTTTTGCAGCAAGGCTATTTGGGACATACAGATTGAGAATGCTGTCACCAACAGAGGAAAATCCTGCTCAGACTATTCTTCTTACGTTGCTATTGCTGCTAGATGTCAGGAGCACCATCACTGCAGACACAGCTGCACAGTAACAAATCACAAGCCTACAGCTGCTGCCTCACAAAAATTCTATCTATGACTTTAAAGCATTAATAAAAAGGAAGAATGTAACTTGAAATAGATGGTAGCCTGAAGAAACATTCCCGATTTTGCCTCCAGATTTCAAAGGACAAGGTATCAACAAGAATCACATAACACGTGACCAATTTTTATAAATACACCAGCATCAATAGTGAAAAATAGTGTTCACCTATGCCATGCCTGTCTAAAAGCAGAAATATAGTCACAGTGGCCTGGGCAAAGAGGAAGCTCCCTGACGTAATACATACTTCAATGCAGAGAATTATCTGATTACCGTTTTTCCATTATTGGTAAGTCTTGGGGCAGAAGCACTGTGACACAGTGGGGACTGCTAGTGATGCTCTCTGGCATCCCTCTGCCAGGACATGCCCTTGTACTCGCCCAGCCCTTTGGGTTTATTTTATGGTCCCATCCCCTATTAGGGAATTACTGGGATGAAGCTGTGCCAGAGTTGAGCACTGGAGAACAGATTAGGCCATCATGCACATGAAACAGGGACACAATAAGGCAAAACAATAGTGAAATAACAGGGGGGGGCAGGAGGGATGGTACCCGCCTGTCCATCTTTACAGGCACTGATGCAGGACATTTGAAGCTTCAAACTAGTGCTCATTCCATTCCTGGCTGCTCGAACGTGCCCCAGGATCAACAGCCATGCCTAAATTGAGGCAAGACAGGCAGCAAGCCTACAGCAATGGAAAGAGCATGGAGAGGGGCTCTTCCCTTGAAGCAGGCTGCTGAGAAGGATTTTCAGGCTTTGCAAAGGCAGCCAGGGATGCTTAGATCTAAATGGGGAGAGAAGAGCAGCATAGGTCAAAGATCCTTTAGAAAAGCAACTGGAATAGATGCATCATCCCATCCTTCAGAGAGCTCAAGGTCAGGCTTTTAATTCAGTTCTATATGTTCTTCTCTACCTGAAAATAATGGTTTTTACAGCATGAGGAATCAGGCTGCGCTGCACCATAGTTTCACATACAAATGTGACCCAGGAGCATGAGTACAGGATAATATAGGGCAGGAAACAAAAAACAGACATTGCATCTCATTGAAGCAGCAGGGCACATCTCAGGGATGCCAAAAGCAATTACTGAAATGGGAAACTGGCCAGCCTACCACAGCCAACAGCTATCCTTACAAAATAGCTATAGGGCATCTGGACTGCAGCTTTATATTGTTTCAACCATGGGCCACCTCCAAACACACAATGTCACTTAATATTCTAGGATACTGAATCAGAGAACAAAAATAACACCTAGCAAGCAACCAGCAGCTTTCCATAGCAGTGAATTCTGTATCTTGGCCACAAAGCAATCAGATGCTTAACTTCTCCTGAAGTTACAGTTCAGTAAGTAGTTAAGAAGATTTTAAGCCCACAGTTAAAGATAAGCGTGAATGTAAGTCTTCCCATGAACATCAGTGATTTTTCTGAGCAAGAACCTAGGTGGCAAAAAAAGTCAAGTTGATCAGTTTCTTGCTAATCCTTAGAGAATATTTCACACCATTATGAAAGCTGTCCATGATTAGAGGGTGCTCAGATACCATGGTTACAGTCATGGTATGAGATTTTAAAAAGAATACTATAACAAATTTGCTAGGTTCTTTCGTGGTTTAATTAGCTAAGACATTGAAAGACCAGACAAATTTTTATCATGTTATGTCTCTGTTCCACTGATCTTTAGCATTTGGATCAAAAGAGATCTTGACTAACATTTTGTAGCTGTACACATACTCTGAAGTAACTGCCCTTAAAAAAAAAAAAAAAAAAAATCACAGTCCTATTTACATTTTTACTGATCAAAAATCAAAAGTGAATGGTGTGTCATTTCCAAGGTACTTAAGAATTAGCATTCAGGTGCAAAGCACACATCTGGTATGATCTGTAATGCCTAAAAAGAGTTTAAGTAACAGACTATTTCAACAGAGCATATGAAAGCTCCAGTAGTCATTAGAAAGAAAAATTGTTAGGGAGAGAAAAATCTTCATGCAGTTAGAACGATACTAAGACATTAACACGACCCTTCTTTTGGCTAGCAACAGTTGTACATAGCAATTAAGTACAGGATAAGTCTATTGTACATAAACACTATGGAAGCTTGATTAAAAAGCTGCTGCATAGTAAAAATTGATTTGAAAAGTACATAATATATTGTAACTTTTCATAATTTTCTGATTTTTGCAAATTTGGGGGTTTAATAAACTTCTTTTAGACAACTTTTACGTAATCTTTTGTTCCCTGGTTCTCCAGGGAGTTGATAAGCAAAGCAGCTACAAACACAAAAATGCATAAAAGGCCAGGGAAAAAAAAAATACGGTTGAAAGAGCATTAAACATTCTTAGTTTTCCTTTGTTACCAAATAAAACATCTTAATTTGACATTAAATGAAAATTAATGTTGATTCAATATGGAAAACTGGCTTTTCAGCTGATTCTAAGCTTCCCATAAGAATGCTGGAAGTTCATTTTGCTCAATTTCAAAACAGAGTTTCCATTTTTTCTGAGACCTTTTACTCTACATTCTGAAGAACCAGAGATAGTTGAATACACGATCTGCCCAGAGACCATGCAGAAGCATGAATCCAATGTCACACCTGAGAAACAAGTAATTTAACATTCACTGTAACAAAACGAGCACGTGTGCATACACAGTATGAGACTCCCAATTGCTCCTAATCTTATTTTCACTACTTTTTCCTTCAAACTGAGCAATTTACACATTTTGGTTCCCAAGCAGTTAAGAGGCTTGAAATTTTAGAAAAGTTTCTTCTGATGTTAGCAACCACTACAGTACGAATTATTTTAAGAATTCAGAAACAAGTGTCCCAAACAAAAACCTTCTCAACTGGACACCCTGAGGAAATTAAAACTCACTCATGATATGTGTGACCAATTCACAATGAAGACCTCTTCTAATATTGTGCATAATATAAGGCTAAAACACACTTTTTTTGTCACACACTACAAATACACAACTGTAAGCAAGTAGACCACTAAAAAGGTATGCATCTTCTTACAGGCGAAGACTTTTACTGTATCCAAATACCTGGAGCTGTACTAGTATGAAGCCTCTGATAACAACCCTTTAATAAGTCTGAGTCAGACCATTATCCTTCTTCTATATGCTGATCTGTAACAGACTTAATTTCCCACTGACTTAATTTTTATGCAATCGTTACAAAAACGTGTAAAGTGCATGCTGCACGGCTGTAAAACACTATCAGCACAAAGAATTCTAGTCTAGAAGCACTTATTCTCATTTTGCACAAAGAAAGCAACTGTGTCAAGGTCTATATGGTAGTCAGAAGTTAATTCTCTATTTATTGGCTGACATTTGTTGTAGGAGACCAAGTTACAGAAAATACTTAGCATCCCCTCAGCTCTAAGTGATACAAAGTATAATGTGGGCTATGTAGTTCTACCAGACTTGGAGGTGGGGGAAAAAATGACCAAACCTAAAAGGAAACAACCGTACTGACATAAAGCTAGGACATGGATTTCAGCTGTACACAGTCAACCACCTCAGGGTTTTCTGCCTTGTACCCTTATCAAAGAAAAACAAAGAAAAAACCCAAACACAAGCTGAAAGCCCATTCAAATTCAGAAATATCAAAGACGCATTCCCACCATTCACTTGATTACCTCAAGAGCCTTGGCTTTGTTGCTTTACAGTCCTGTTCACTGTTTCTAAGTACAGAGAAAACAATTGTAAAGAATGAAGAATCTGTCAAATTTATAAATTTTATCATGTCAGAAGCCAAGCCTTTTCACTACCAAAGAAACTACTAGAACAGGCTTTCTAAAACTGAAATTCATAGTGTATTTCTAAAGAGGATTTCACAATCATGTCTAAATGAACTAGGCCTTACTGCATCCCTATATCCCAACACAGGATTGTTGTTTTTTTATGATCAAAGGCTTTGAGATCCAGTCTTATTTTCTAATGAAAGACAGATTTTTTTTTTTTTTTGTTATCACGCTATATTTTTTTCATTACCACTAATCAGTTAGACCATTTCTATATGACCACACTCATCAACTTCTATAAGAAATTGCACTGAAATCAGAACAAATTGCTCCTGATTCTCACATACTGTCAGGTCAGAAACAACTCCCTATCCACAACCAGAATACTGGGTACAGTCACATCAGAATGCCTGCCTTCCCTGGACCCAAGTTTTACTGTAGAAAGCAGTTATTTTTGTCAATCTTAATTTATTTTCACCAGGTGCAGTTTCCTCAGCACAGTCCCAGAATGACTATATACTGCATATCTTCTGTCATTTGGCATGTTATGGCCTCAAGTCATATGTGCCTATGTGGCCTAGATTTTTCTTAATTACTGCACATCATCTTGGGTAGGTTTAATTAGTTTCAAAGTAGTCTGAGAAAAGACACTGATACTACATGAGGCCAAGAAAAATAACATTTTAGCTACCTCTTAATAATACTTACAATTGTTTAATTAAACTCCCCAACAAAAATAATAAAATTAAAAATTTGTTAACTGCCTTATCAGTCTTAAATTCCAGCGCTGAGATTCAATAGGGAAAGCGCATCTTACAATCCACTATCAGGTTTCAGTAGAGGTATAATAGTATGCCAAGCGCTGCCATGTGAGATGTATTTACTTGAGCTGGTACCATCTGTATTACTCATGAGCAATGGAGTAAAATGGAAGCAGATTGATTTACAGTCATTTAGGGCCGTGTGTTCTATCAGCTTTCCAAGAAAGCCTCACTAAGCTCATTTTATGCTCAAGTAGGAGACATGAGCAAAGATATTAGACTGTTTTGGGAGGTGCTTTTTGGTCCCATACAACACAACCTTTTTTTGAGGAAAGTCTGTCTGCCACAGCCTGAGAGGAAGGCTTTTCACCAGTTCTTCCACTAGGAAGAGAATCTCCTTTTCACAGATGTTCCCCGATATCTGGGTGCAGCGCTCTCTGTGCTTGCAGAAGCAGGAACACAGCCCAAACCCTGCCGGGGACTGTTCAGCAAGTATCTGCCTTCGGCCGCCCTTCTGGAGCCTGAAGGATTCCCTCAAAGACAGTCAGTCCTGTCATCTGGTTGAACTGAAAGCCCCATAGCTGGAGGCCTCCTGCCAGAGGACAACGCCGTTTGGAGTGACAGGAGTTTCATCACTTAAGTGTTACTTCCAGGCTACGTTTTACAGAAGTGGCAACAGGAGAAGGAATCATTACATGCACCACAGTCTCAGAAGAATATCTATCTGCCACTTTCAGATATGTAATACATTGTCAGCTGCTTCCCCTTAAATGCACTGTCCATTATACATCCTTTTAGGTGGAAAGAAAGCTGCCTCCCTAATAAGCACCACTCAAACCAAAGGCATAAAGTGCCTTCAGCTGTATGCAATGAACCACTTACCTGAAATATATACAGCAACTCCTGAAGAGCTGTCAGCAACCCCCAGAACTCAGCCCTCTGATTTTATGCATGTTTTCTAAGAAGCTCCAATGTAATCAAAACCACTATCAAGGACAGGTCAGTCATCTTCCTTTCTAAAATTCACCTGCTGAGGCTGGCGTGCTGATCTGTGCCTCCCGAAGGAACACTGCTCTTCGCAGGGTCTTTAAAAGTTCCTGCAGATCACGTGCTGCAAAGTTTATTTAAGATCAAGCATCCCCTTTATACATGAGCAGTTAACAACAGCTGACAAAGGGAGAGACAGACACTTCAGATCACAGCAGGTCATAAGTATTTTAATTAATATTAATTACAGAAATTGCTTGAAGCTCAGGCGTGACAGATTTCCAGTGCAGATTTTGTCATGAAGAGCATGCACTGCCTGTCCAAAAGGCACTGAAAGTCATGTCCCAAACTCGCAGGCAGCACTGCCATTTTTGTTACATGCAGGTATTGTTTTGTTTTTCTTTCAGGTTGAAGTTGTCAGAAGAGAGTTTTATTGCCCTCTTTTTTATTAGGTTAGCTTTCTAGCAGCAAATAGAGTCAGTGGTATGAGCACACCCTGCTTGGTCTACCTTTAACACAGGACATAAATTATTTGCACATACAGTCCTAAACCGAGACAGGCAGGCGAGGCGTGACATCCAGTGGTGAAACAGCCGCTATTACCCCATGTTTCTTTGGCCCACCTAACTTTGTTAACTGCCTAAAAGTGGAACCCACCTGAACAGTCCATTAGGATTTGCTTCACTCAGCAGAGCCAAAGCCATTAAACAGAATAAATGTTACTTTCGTCACCGTTAATGGAAAAAAATTCTCAGTCACATTTGTAGCAGTCTGTAGCCTCTTGAAACAATTTTCAAAACAAAGAGAATGAACATCTGGAATTCTCCCAGTGTGACTTTTTAAAGAAATAAACAGCCAGTGCTCCTTGAAATGAAAAATCTGAGCGGAAGTACAGTTTTGGGTGGGGAGGAGGTAAGAAAGCTTCTGTGGGAAGAAGAGAGCAAGAACTTCAAAAGCAGGACAGTAAGAAAGGAACCCAAATGGTCTTGAAAACAAACTACCAGTTTGATAATGTAGAGAAGTGTACTAGCATGTTTATCTTCATTCTGTTCCCTAGAGATTTTGTTCAGAGGTCTTTTCCTTTCAGATATTCTTACAGAAGGTCACTGCTGTTTCTCAAGCGATTCAGGCCCTGCCTCCCCTGTCCCATCTGCCCCAAACCATCCTGTAGTAATATATTCCCAAGCAGAACATATCCATTGAACTCACATTTTCTGTCTCTTTGGCACTTACGCTGCAAAACCAAACTTTTCATTTCCATGAAAACTGCATCACTTTTTTCCACACTATTTTATGAAAAGCATAAGCTGGCAGATTTTCCTTTTGAACATATCAATCTTGTTGATAAAGCTATCTCCAGCACTTAGTCTGTGCTATGGTATGCCATCTGTGTCACCTCAGGTGCATCCCACCCATGTTTGGGAGGCTGTGAGAACTCTTCCACTAAAACAAAACAGCAACTTTGAGATGTGCTAATGTTCAAAACCCTTGATGCAATTCTACAATTCCTTAATCAGCACATCCAACAAACTGCCCACCCTCTGAAGTGCATTAAAAACCCATGAAACAGTCATTTAAGAATAATCTTGCAATCCCTGTAGTGTGGTTCAAGGTAAAGGTGTAGTTTTTGAACTGAAATATCTTAGGTACTAAGTGCAGTGACCTAATACACAAGGTTGAGCTAAACAGCTGGAGGTATCATTCCTGAAAGACACTGAATGCTTTTCAGCACCAGTAAAAAAAAAAAAAAAAAGAAGGAAAAGGGGGGAATGGAGGGAAGGGAGAGTTTCAACTGCTTTTCAGCACCTTGTCATAGGTTTCGAATCATTCTAAACATGATAGAAAAAAATTTTCCTAATTCTTAATAGGTCCTAAATGACTCACAGGATAACGATAAAATTACTACTGCACCCCCGCACTGTTCAAATTCTAGGACTTGTAAAGAAGGTCACACTTGTCAGCCAAAGAGAAAAAGCAAAGATTAGAAGAGGATTCTACCTGACAACACTTTCCTAAGAGGGCTCCAGTCTGAAATGAGGCTACCATGGCAGTAGCTGTCAACTGAGGCTCTCGGATCACTTGTACATTAACAATTTGTATCAAGAATCAGCAAGCATGAAGGAAAGCAAACTCCTTCCCCTCCCAATCATTCTCTCCTCTGCTAAAGGGCAAAGACAAACCCTCCTAGCAATAAAGTTCAGTGGTTAAAAGAACAGGCTGTAGCATGGCATTTAGACTGGCCACAAGTCCCTGCTTTGCCACAAAAAAACAGGAGGAGGATGATCAGGGCTGGGTAAGCCCTTCAGTCATTACCTAGTAGGCACTTAGACTCCCACCCTCCACGTGCAGCTGGCAGAAAGCACCTATACTCTCTCTGTATTACCTGAAGAAAGTTAGGCATTCCCAGAAGCAGTGCGATGAATGTGGAATTACCCCAGAAAGACAAGCGGAGGTTAAGAAAAAAAACCAAAAAACTATCTGAAACCTAACTCTTCTTCGAGGCTCCTTTCCTTCGGTGCTGTACTGGACTGTGGGAAAGTGTCTACCTCTGTTTGGAGGCAGCTCTGAACTGTCCCCTAGAATCAGGCACCAACCTGAGAAGGTCAAGCCTTTCATTCAACACAGTTACAAAAGCTGCTGCTGCTTCTATATTGCATACAGGACTAAGAGGTTGCTCAGACCAAAGAGCGTGAGCATTGTTCTCTACCCCAGGGATTAGGGCTCTCAGCTGTGAAAAGGTGAGAACTCTGGTAGCCACAAGCCACACAAGAACTATTTATGTATTTTAGCTCAAAATGCATTGAAAGCACATACCATTGCAGGCTAAATGGCCTCAGCTTTCAAAGCAAAAGAAGGTTACGTCAACTGATTCTGAGCACTGAGACCCAGGAAATCAGTTCTGCAATGTAGATGTTGGCTAACTAGGAAGAGAAACTACGGGAAGGAAACAAGCAGTTACTGCTCCAGAGAACAGAAGCTGAAGACTACATCTGGTTCAACCTCACTGCATGCAACTATGAGACATCTCTGGATACAGAAAACAGATCCCCCTCCTGTAAGCAGCATTACCCAGGTTCCTTTGACTGTGGTCTGAAAAAAGCTGTATCTATCAGCTATGGCAAAAGCCAAGGTACTTGTAGCTCCACGTGCATGACTATTCTTATCCCTCCATAAGCAAAACCAGGATACACAACAAGAAAATCATAAATTGCCTTACATGCTCTAGAAAGCTCAAAACTAGAGATCTCAATCATTTTATACAGCTTGCCCTGCTAATTGATCATTTCATTTACCATGGTCCCATTTACAATGTAATTATAGTGATTTTGCTCAAATAACTTCAGAAAATTCTATGTTCTCCTGTATAATATCTCTCTTCCAACATCGTGCATGTCAAATGGAATAGCTCTACGAATTCAGCCTTTAAGATAAAAAATGAATCATAAATAAATTTAGGCCAGTATTTGCATAACAGCACATCCCTGGGCCCCAGTCACAGTCTCTTAAATAGCAGGGTCTACTTCTGGACCCTGGCATGACAGACCATTGTTGGTAAGCAATCTGTCACCAGCAACTGGCTCTGGATCTACTCCAGTTACACATCTGCCTGTTTTATATCTTTCCAAATGTTCTACAGACTCCTGTACTATTTCTTCCCAGCAGAATAACCAAACACCAAGAAAGGATCTGGAGTCTCTTAATTCATTGATTTGCCTCATAACAGTACAAACACAGGCACAGACACATGCTTTGCAGGGGACACTGCACATTTAAGTATTGACTTCTGCTAGCACTAGCTTACAGAGTACTCCTGTGCCAGATTGAGAAAAGCCTTTCCTCTTGCTTTGATCCAGGTGCATATTGTGGGGAAATGGAATACTCTAGATGACAGAGTAGCATTACATATTCCCGACTTTTCAGGATCATGGACTTTGAGCCATTCACATTTCAAAATCAGACTTTGCTTGTAGCAGACTTTTGAGGACTTAACTTTATGTGCTGCAGCTTTCAAAGGCCCAGACGGAGCTGAGACAAGACTAAGGCTCAACACTGAGACCAAAACTCCATCCTTATATTGTTTTCTGTCACTTGAATTGCATGACTAGGACTAAACTTAATTTAGCATTTCCTGCCCTTTGTCAACTGGATGAGAGGCTCAAAGCTAAATATTAGAAAGGCTTTTCCATGTTTCAAAACAATAAGTCTAATGAAATTCAAATTTCATACCAATACATTGCAACATATTTTAGGTAGACAGAATTAAAAAATTTAAAAGGCAGCTGAATTACTTAGAAGCTTTTTTTCCAAGTAACTGTTATATTAAGACAGTTTACACACACTACTACAGGATACCTCAAACAATCATTTTTAACAAAGCATCTTATGCAGCTCATGAGGCTCATCCTTGGGGGAAGAGAAAAAGTATTTCAGCAACTATTGATGTGCTACAATTTTTCTTACCTGATTTTGTTGAGCAGATACCTCCCACCCTAAAAAGACCTGTGACTGAGCACAGTCCCAAGTAGGACAGGAAAATGTTACACCTCTGAGACGGACGGTCACGCGTTGTGGCAAACTACTATAAAAAGCTAATGCTCAGTGACAGTCTCTTCACTTAACCTCTCAAAAGTAACAGCAAACTACACCAGCAACGACACTGAGAGGAGAAACCTGAGAAGCCAAGTCTTGGCATGCAGAGCTGCAGGTAGAGCCAAAGGTCCATGCTATTAGGCCTCTGGATAACCCAACAGCCTCACGTTTCAGACATGGGGTACGCTGTGCGTAGGGCACAGTCACGCGCTTCCCGTGCAGACACCACACCCAGGCCTACAACCACGTCGACCATTCCTTCCCATCTTGTCACACAACCAAAGCCCATACTCCACCCCCTCGGGGCTCCCCATGACTTTTCCTCAAACCACCCTTTTCTCAGCAAAGTCACTCTGATGAGGGCCACGATTTCTTGCCCATCTGAAACCTTTATGTTCTCAGCTCATCACAAGGTCCACCTCCAGACCAAACTTCTGCCCCTGAGCCTTGGCAACACACCTGGTCACCCCAGCTGGGGCACAGCTCTGGTCATTCCCCCACCAGCACTCTGGTTCTTCCTGCCCCAGCTGGATAAGGCTTGCTGTAATATCACTTTGTCAGGCTCATCATCATCTCCAGGTGATGGTGCCCTGCCGTCCCTGCCCAACAGTAAAGCGTATTTGGCCCACCACTGCTTTTAACTCCTCTCACTGAAACATGCATGCTTAAAACAACATACTACCCACCACTCGAGCACTGAAGTTGATAACAAGGTTAAGGTTTATGTGAAAACAAAGTAAGCATTTAAGTGAAAAATGCAAAAAGTGTCAGCCAATTCACAGTGCCCATATAGAAAAGAGGTAAAAGAAATGCTTCTGAATCTTCTTCAATTCTCAGCTGAACACCGTTAAATATATACCTTTTTTTAATCCCTGCCCCATAGAGCTTCCCTGATCTACACGCAGATGTAGACAGGAGCAAAACTTATTAAAAAAAGCCACCGGGCGCACAATAAACGGAGTCAGACGGCACAGACCAGACCTAACACCAGAAAGAGCGCACAGAGCTTCTGGGGTCGGGAGCCAGGCTTACCTCACTCCCCGAGGCTGCGGGACACAGGGCTGCAGCGTAGGGACCTCGATCCCGAAGAGGAAGCGCGGCCCATGGCGGTCCAGCAAGCCTTCCCTCTCGCTTCAGCATGTGGCTAGCAGCAAACCTACTCGCCCTCCTCCGCTAAAAGGCTACCTGGTGCTGAGGCGGCGGCTCCTCTGCAGTCCCGCGCAGCAACACAACGCTCCTCCTGAAACAGCCATTTTGGTCTGCCTTCTCCGGCAGCCCACCCTCACCCCTAACCCACGCCGCCCGTGCTCGCCGCCAGCTCCCCGCGGGGTGTCACCACAGGTGAGGGCAAGAACGGTAAGGGCTGCTGCAGCGGGGCGTCGCTGGCGGGGGGGGGGGGAGCGG
>JAVJGG010000002.1:4185048-4228262 GCA_035590195.1 Aviceda cuculoides | reverse complement strand
CCCCGGCCCCCCCCCCCCGCCCCTCCTTTCCCCCTCGTCCTCTCTCCCGCGCCCGTGAGGCCGCTCCCGCGGCGGCCGGCACGCGCCCGGCACGAGGGCGGCCCCTCAGGGCAGCGCCGCCATTTTCTCCTTCCCGACCCCCGCGCTGCCTCCCCGGCAGGGAGCCCCCCTCCTCCTCCTCCGCCTCCGCCGCCGTGTCTCTCTCCTCCGCCGCCCAACCCCCGAGGGCCGCGGCCCACCGCAGCCGCTGAGGGCTCACCCGCCTACCTGCTTCCCCGCAGCAGCTCCCGCCTTCTGCCCGGGGCCGGGGCAGCCGTGAGGGGAGCGAGAGCCGGCGGGGGGGGGGAATGGGGCACAAGTGCCCAATTTCAGAGTGGCGACGGCGGGACCGACCTTTGCGGAGACACAACCCGACGCAATCACGGCACATCTCGCTTAACCTTCCTCAGACCAAGGCAGCAGCTTGTGTGGAAAGACAGACAAAAGACACTGGTCCCGCTTTGCAAAATTTTATTAGCAGATCAGCGTAACAAATAGATTCGTTATTTTTGACAGTCTGTACTATTTCCAGGCACGTAAAAATTGGTATTTCTCTTAATAAAATATAGGCATACAGATTTAAAAACATCACTGCTAAAATAGCAATAAAAATAGTCTCTTTTTAATAAAAAAATACTTGCTTTTTTCAGGCTTACCACTTATCTCCAGGTTCCTTACTGCTCCAATATAATACACAGAAAATCAATTTTTCTCTCCCACCAAAGTAAATTCTGTAACAGAAATTACTTTATTGAAGTGTACTACATCTCCCCTCCCACCACCCCCCTTCCCTTTCATGTTTTGTTTTGTTTTGTTTTGTTTCTCCTCCCTTAAAAAAAGGAACCTCTAGGTTGTTGCTCAAAAACCACCAATGGTGAGGAATGAAACTAAGCCCCGTGCTGAGGAAGGTGTCCTCCAGTGCTGTAAACGGAGTTTAACTGGACTATGCCTCCCTGAAGCGGGGCTGAATTTCTACCTCGGTGGAGTAGACAGGGCGATAAATACAGAGACCGCCACATGTGGAAAAACACAGTAAAACTTCCTAATAAATCACAAACATTAGTCCTGAGAACAAGAGATTATACGCTCGCAGCACGCTCCTATCTGGAACAGTCAAGAGAATAGTTTGGCTTGACAGAGTGCTGCTTGTTGTGGTTTCTGTGCAATTAATGCCACAGCACTTGGGAGCCACGTGAGGCTACAAATGACCCAGCGCCGCAGAAAAAGGCCAACCCTGCTGCTCTCCTGTCCTCAGCTGACCTGGGCAAAAAGATGACTGAAGACCAAACGCCATGAGCTGTCTGTAATGTCTTTGTTAAAACACCACCTTACATCTTTTATTAATGTAGAATTAATAAGCTGCAACTTACGGCTTCACGCTGCCTTGTACTCCTCTGTCTGCCTTTTTACTGCATCCCATCTTGCTCAATAGTTGGTAGGATTTAACATAAAAAGAATTACCTCATCTCCACGAGAGCACAATTCTGATGCAACAACCTAACAGCTATTTTAACCAGGGTTTAACTTTCACAAGTGCGATTTATGTACATATCCCACAATCTCTAATTTGGAAACTGAAGGTGTTTTGAAATTCCTGGAACTCCAAAAAATACCACTGGCTCAGAGTTTATTTGGTTTTCCTTAGCCCAGGGAATGAACTAATGGTAATGCATGGGACAGGGAAAGCAGGAAGCAAAATTTGGTAGGTAAGCTAGGCAACTTTTTATCCAAATATATATTTTTAGTGTTCTATTTATGAAAGACTCCCTCCAGACACTGAAACAATAGTTTTTCCCATTACTGGTCCCTCTTAATATATACCTTACTACAGCACTTTTTGAGGTTTCTGCCTCAAAAATTACACAGAAAGCTCAGAAATGCACCTTTTAATTGAATGCGAAGAGAAGCCCACGTGCTGCTCCTCATCCCTTCATCAGGCATATGTCACAGGCTATGGCAGCACAAGACATGAAATAAAAGGAAATTAAATAAATAGTATCAAAATGCAGTGCCATATTTGCAGAAACATTAATTCTTCCGCTTCCACAATTCCTATACCTACATTCTCCTTCCCTTTCTTCAACCTTCCCAGTCCAGGTTCACCTCCGCTCCCTACGTGTCCCCCTCATGCTCATTCCTCTCCACTGCTTCCCCCTCTCCCCTTCCTTCAACTTTGTTTCTTCCCTCAAATCCTACTTTCTGCCTGTCTTCTCCAATGCGTCTTGCACATTTCCTTCCTTTCACAGAAATACTTTCTCGTCAACTGCATTTTAGTCTCTGCCTAAGCAAGGATACAAAGCTACAAATAAAAGTAGCATATTTTTATTTCTTTCATAGAAACTGGAAACAAGGCAAAATTAACTCAATACAAGTTTTCAACACCAGTTCACACCTTCAGCTCTAAAACCTCAGTCTAGAAGTGACAACCACAAAGCCAAACAAAACCAGTTTCCTTGTCCATCTATAGTTGTTTCTATAGGCTTGCTTTCTGGTTTTTAATTTATTAAAAGGGAAAATAAATATGAACTTCTAACAATTAATATATTCAATGAAAAAATAACCTAGTCTATGCACATTTTTTGGTACCAACTGAACAATACTGGCTTAGAAACTAATAAAGTTAAGATGATGCAACTTCCTATAGCACAAAGACGTTACATCAATACCAAAGTGCTTACTTCCTCAATTTTGGATACAAACCCCTGAATAGAACATAGATGTTTGCAGTTTGGGTTACATGTAAACAGCACCTATACAAATAGGTGTTAATGAATCTCCAATTTGCCAACAATAAATTAAAAGAATAACGAAGTCTAATAAAGACTATTTCTTCATATACCTTGGGTTTTAAAGTGCCCTGTTTTGGTGAGGCATCCTGCCATCATTCTGTAAAAACGTATTTGAGTGCATGTAAGTCACTACAGAGTTTTTTCTCTTTTTCATCCAAAAATTGCTCTGGCCTATGTCATCCTCTCAGTGGCCAGAATCAGTTGTACCGGGATTGACGGTGGCAGTTGTGTTAGTCTTCAGCCAGAGACGATGGCCAGAGCACAATTCTTACTGCAGTACAGAGCCATTTACTGCTAGGTTCATGAAATCAAGGTTATGATATGTAATGGCACTATGATTTTCTCTTCAATGACAGCAATAACAGAGTACTGCACACAGCTAACAAAACCTGTCAGATATCTGCCATCAAATATTTATGCTATTAACAAATATAAAAATTGTATTAAGAATTTTCCTTAAGACTCAGTAACAATTTCCCTGACTGAAATAATAATGCACAGTCTTAATCATTGTGCGGAATGTGAATTATTCTGCAGTAAAAGAGTATCAGTAGAAACCCTACATCCTGAGTGCAGTTGATACCACAAATAGATTGAAGTATCACTGAAACAGTCACCGTAAAAAAGCACTCCAGTCGGTGCTTGTGCTGCGGCGTTCCCTGGGAATCTGGATCCCCAATTTTCTGAAATGCTTAGTAGGCATTTAATAACATCATCCGGCTGTTGGTGTAGTTTGAGAAGTGAGAAGCATCATACCCAGGATTCAGACAAGAAGTCAAGGTCTGCTGTCAGGGCTGGTTTTTTCAGCAAGGATGAAATTTTCCTCTGTCTCCTGCCCATGGAATTCTCATTACATTATGATATGCTGCTTCTCCTCTGATGAGTGGCTTTTCTTTGTGAAAGATCCTCACTATCACTTTCACAGTTTCTCTGAAATAGAAAGGTCACAATGTTTCAGTCACGTAAATGAGATACCACGCTCCTAAACATGACGTTCTAAAATTATTAGTGTATCATCTATGGAGAAAATCAGAGCTAATAAAAATCTCAGAGAGTTTCATTCCAGAAGGTCACACGCACCGCAGGGTCCCCCACCCTCCGTCACGCAGCTGGGCACACGGGCAGCAGTGCAGACTCTCTCCACAACTGCTCACTTCTCAGCCAGACAGCAGGGTCACTGCTATGGTATCCAAACGTAACCTGCAGCCTCCATGCTGCTCCTTTACAGAATAAACATGGCTAGCACCTAAAGGGTTTATAGAGTCACCATCCCTCCTTGCCCAACATTTCTGTCACAGTAACACAACTTATAGCAGCATTAAGACACAGAAGGGATGCCACGGGCCAGTCTGGTTTCCCACTCAAAACCATTGCCATCCTGTTGGGCTGTGCATCCACATAAGGACAGCAAAAAAAACACTCCACGGTAAAACTGGTCCTTCTCTTCTCCTGTTTGAGAAATGTACCTACCAAACTTTCATCTTGTATTAGGACCTTTTTCACCAGCGAACGAGATAAGTGGTTGCACAATGAGACAATACGGTAAGAAAGCTATGGAGAGAAGGAAGAATGAGAATTTGACCACACATGTGCAGTGCAGACATATCCAAACACATTTCATTTGTCTACTGCGTATTACAACTTTACGTTCAAGCTCTGTCTTGCCCTCTGATCCCATCAGGCTTGGGAAGCCTTATATGAGAAGGATTAAAGGCTCGCTGTCATACCTTCCATCGCCTTCTAGCATATTGCCTTTTGAAGTTTTCCATGTTAACAACAGATGCTTGCCGAACCAAAGCCTGTCGCTTGTCCACTGGCTGGAAGATAAGAGAGCAATTTTATTACTTGGCTCCCTTTGATGCATGAAAATACATCAGATTCTTCATGCGCTCTGGAGCTGGCTGAAAAGAATGCTGGCCGGGGAAGCTGTGGATTCATACGGGTAAAAGCAGAAGAAAAATAATTAAATCTATTCCACCCTGTCCCTGGACAGGACCCCTTTGATCTCAAACAAAATCCTAAAACTAGTGTACAATGAGTGGTCACACTTGGCCCAGTGCACAGAATCGTTCTCAGAAGTTCCGCCGCTGCCCCTTTCTAGCCACTCGACCTGGCACAGAAGGTGTATCGCAGGGCACGGTCTTTGCTCCAGCCTCCACTTCTGCTTCATAATGATCCACACACAAGAAAACCAAACAAAAAGTCTGGGAACAGTTTTACTAGCCAAAGGGCAGGATGAAGGACAGCTAAACAAAAGAGGGAGGTAACTAAGGGGATGCTAGAGGGTGCTAAGGCAACGCTTTCATTTTGTAAAGTTGCTAAGGTGCTTCTCAGTGCACACCTGCACCATCTCCATTTTCTCTGGACTGAACTCATATCAGCCAGCTTTTAGTCAAGTCCCTTTTTCTGAAAGGCATTGGGAGAGCAACAAAAAGGTTCCACGGCGGCCTGACAGAAAGGAGATGGAGCTGTTGTCAGCGCATCAACGGCACGGCAGCACACTGCTGCTCAGGGGGTTTGCACGTGCTTGCTAGAGATCATGACAGAGCAGGACTAAACCCAGCATCACCACACTGTCAGGTCCCGTGCTACCTTCTAAATTTTCAGATAGACATTTCAACATTTTGCCCTTTACAAGGATATTTTAAAACCAAAGATACATTAGGGCCCTTTCCTAACTTCCAGCACGTGGCTCTTCATTTTACTCTAGCACATCTCTGAATTGTGCTTTTTCTTTTACCAGGGTGATTTAAACATCATAGGTAAGGTTGAGGCAGTCATTTCAGATCTGAAGATGGAGAACATGTGAATTCATGTGAATGTGAAATATGGAATAACTTCGGAGAGCACTAGCTGTACTCTACAACCCAAACATTAAACGGGTACCAGAGAGTAGCCCTTTCCCTGTGTCTCACAAAGCTGGTCAATAAAACCATATCAAAATCTCAGGAAGGCTCAGGTAACCTGCCACAGTGAGTAATCTTCTGCAATTAGTCTGAGACTGACAGATCCCAAGCAAAATTAGAAGGTGGCTCAAGAAAAGTAAATTCATGACCAGCTTTGGTCAACACTGGGCAAGCCAAGAAAGACAGGATAGTTGAGTTTGGAAGGAGCCTCTGGAGGTCACGTAGTCCAACCCCCTGCTCAGGACAGGTCCAGTTACTGCAGCTACCCAGGACCACATCCCACTTGGGTTTCAACAGACGGAGACTCCACAACCCCTCCGGGCCACATGTTCCAGTGTTTGACTGCTCCTTTAGTAAACAAGCTTATTTGCTTTTATAAACATTTAAATGGAATTTCTTTATTTCAGTTTGTGCCCATTGCCTCTTGTCCTGTCACTGGATATCACTGAGGAGAGCCTGGCTCTGGTTTTTTGGTTTTTTTTGTTTTTTTTACTCCATTCCACCGCATATTTATACAGATTGAGAAGATCCCCCCTCAAGCCTTCTCTTTTTGACACTAAACAATCCCAGCTCCCTTGGCCTTTCCCCCTTTGACAGACACTCCAATTCCTTAATAATTTTCACAACATGCCATCAAACTCACTCCAGTATGTTTTGCTGACATCATGGAAATTAAATGGGAAAAACTTAGCTGCCATTTAGTATTGGTGATGAGGATACATGCTATAGCATATCTGAAAAAACCTCTGGATTTGTCCTTTAACCATACCCTGAGTATGAGAACACAAGATATTGATACCGTGGCAATAAATATATGAGGAAAGGCTTACAATACCTATGGAAAAATAGGAAGAAAAAAAATATATATCAGGATTCAGACATGTGCCTAGAATTTTTGGATGCCAATCTGGTGTCCAATCTAGCATTAAGGAACAGATGTTCCACAAACCCTGACACGGTCCTTCTGAAAATGAAGTGCCTTTGAACTCCAAAACCACTTCAAAATTTGCATATACCAGAAAAGTGTATCCAACAGATTGAGGGGAAAAAAAAGGTTCAAAACCAGATCTGGTAAAAGTGAAAAGAGAAAGGCCAGGAATCAACTCTTTGAAGAGTACGGAGTTTATGGAGTGACAACCATTCCAGCAGTTCTGATCTGCATATGTAGGAGGTGGATAACCCAGAAATATTTATACTGACTGGAATCCAACCACCAAGCCTGACACCTGAAGAAGCAACAGTACCAAAGGTGAATGGAAGACACATCAGTGAGGATTTAAACTTTTTTTTCAGCAAAATAATTGGTAACGTTTATGAGACAACAAATTCACTTTTCTCATCACGTGTCCTGGGTTCAGCTAGGATAGAGTTAATTTTCACAGGAGCCTGGGAGGGGGCACAGCCGGGACAGCTGACCTGAACTAGCCCAGGAGCTATTCCATACCATGCAACATCATGCTCAGCATATAAATGGGGAGCGGGCTGGGGGGGTCCTCTCTCGCTCGGCTTTCGGTGGGGCAAGTGGTGGACCGTCGGGTTCCGGGTGGCGAGCAGTTGCACTGTGCATCACTCGTTTTGTATATTCTTTTATTCGTACTGTTGTTGTTGTTGTAACTTCTCTCTCTGTGTTGTCCAGGTGAACTGTCCTTATCTCAACCCAAGAGGGTCGGGTTTTTTTCTTTTCTCCTTTCTGATTCTCCTCCCCATCCCACTGGAGGGTGGCGGGAGGAGTTAGCAAGCGGCTGCGTGGTCCTTTGTTCCCGGCTGGGCTGAAGCCCCAACAACGTGCTAAAGGTATAGCATTTGTGCAGGTATCTCGGCAGTAATTAAAGGAGCCGAGCTATCAGCTTGGCCTCTTTCTCATTTAGATGTATACATCATTTGCATACAACAGAAGTGGGACATTTAAGCATTAAATATTACTTCCTCATGCTGCAAATGACTAGCACGGTGGTACAAAACACTGACTAGAAATCAATTTGAAGTGGAAAAAATGTCACTGGCTAAATGTCAGCTGTACAATCATCATGAAAAATTTCTGAGTGCCCTTTCAGCAGTAGAACCATCACTGAATCAAAATAGCTCACTTGACAGTATTCCAGACTGTTAATAACTGCCTCAATTTCTAAATAGCCTGCAAACCAGTGACCTTGTCATTTTCTCAATCATCAGAATATCTTCTCAAAAGCAGTATGTCAGTGACCTCCTTCAGCTCAGAGAGCACTAGCCTCAAGGACAGAGTCACAATAATATTAACCCCACCCAAACACACACAGGAACAGAGTGGCCTCATTTAACATTTCTTCCCATCGTGCCAGTGCATTTGTTCATAAAGAAAATCTACGTGTACAGAGAATATGAGATCATGGCTGAAGGAAGGCAGACTCTCTTTCTTGAGTCTTTTCTGCAAATATTAACTCTCGATAGGCTTTAAGTTACTGTATAAGGATTAAAACTCTCTCCCTCATACAAAAATCCTGTGTTCCGGTTCCTCTAGACAGTATCTTGTGGGTCTTGCAGCTCAAAGGAACCTGCAGAAGTGATGACTGAAAAAATGGACATATGTAAAATTCTCAATACTATTTGTCACAATGGAGCCAATTCTCCGCAACTGTCAACACCAGTTTGCTAGGGACATCTCCTGGCTATCCTCACTACTTCAGAGCTTTTTAAAATTTTACATCTTGTGCAAAGAAAGATGCCACAGCGAGCACATCCAGTTTCCATCCTCCACCAAGTACAATGACAGGAACAACAATACCCCTATTGAATAACCGTTTTCAGAACTCTGAATTTTCACCACCCTCTGCACCACCCTCTTTATGAGGGCATGGTAGTGATGCGCTGTACTCTACACAAACTGGATGAGAGTATGCTTTTATCTCTCTATCTCAAAGTAGGAAACATTATTCTTAATAATGTTATGAACAACAACAGTTCAATCCAGTTAGGTCATTCACTTCTCTGGAAAAGGAAGAGGGAGGCTGGGCAGTGAAAGACATACTCTAATATATATACAAAGATCCACTCTAGATGGACTTGAGCAGTGATGCAGGGATGCTTTGATACTATCTCACTGATTCTTGTCACTGCCTAACAGTCACCTTGCAGAAAATTCACACAGCTAAGCAAAGGGGCTCAAAACTAGCTGCAGAACCTAGGCTGGCAACCCTTTTCAGTACACGGAAGCTTGACATCTCTTCTTCAGTCACTAACTACACCATCAGGGAACAATTACATCCTGCATAAATAACAATTTATTGTGTCCAAAACCAAGATGGGTACATCTGTGCATAGTCATACAGTAAATCGAATGACTTCTTTGAAATACAAGACAGCAGGGCACGATTCAAATTTGGGCCAACTTTTCTTTTACTTTCTAAACTTAAGAAAAAAAATCTTCACAGCAAGAACACTAGTCTCAAATCCCACACTATAGATTAAATTAGTTGTAGCTTTGTCATCTTCTTTACTGTAGAAAGCAAACCAGAAGTCTATATTATCACTTATCACTCACGAATTAATATTTGCACTGTAAAATTACATACACAGTTATTTGATCAGTTCATTACAAGTTCCCAGTTGTGTCTTTTGAATAGGATTTCTTTGGTATAGCACAGGAAACTTAGCTGAATTTTAAACCAAAGGATTAATCAACAGCTAAAACCTTTGACGGTAAAAGATTTCACCCTGCATAACTGGCCTAAAGAAATAATCTTAACTCTTCTTCATCAGCAGCCATTTCACACAGGATTTCCACAGGACTAGCTAAATGTTAAATTACTACAGCATTTACTTTGTTTTACAGGACAGATTTAACCTTTGCAAATATTTCTCTCATATGGTCTATAGAACTGCCTCCAGCAGGTCTACATGACTGTTTCCTTCATCCAACCACAGATGCTATCATGAGATTTTTATTAGTTTCCAGGCATCCAGCTTCCAGTAAGTACAGACTGACCTACTCTTTATTCCAAGGTAACTACTTAGTAATCTTCAGGAACTGTACTACACGAAGTAGTATGATACAGGCAGTGCAAAAGACTGTAGGGTTAGATGTGTCCATACAACTGTGATAATCTAGTTCCTGTAAGTTCAGACATTAAATATGGGGGAAAAAAACTTCAAGACTACAAACTATGGGCAGTTTATGGTTTTGGTCAGCACCTCCTGCAATACATCAGAATTTCTATTTTAGTTCTAGGTGATGTTTTCATGTAGAATCTATGCACTGAAAACTTTTTAAACTGCTGAACATTGGAAGAGGCAGCAAACCCTGCACCTAACCTGATCTACGCCATTACTGGTTTGATTCTGCTACATCAAGATTCAACCCTGCAAGGAATTCTTCCCAGCGAGATCTATTTAACAGCTCCATTAGTGATTCGTTAATATCTTTCTTGAAAACGGAGTCAAAGTTTCCATTCATACAGGCTTCATTTTCCAGTTGAAAACTACTCATTAAATCCTGTATCCACTTGAGTTCCTCAGAAATTTCTTGACTGAGAGATTCATACTGACTCTGCAGATCAGCATATTTCCCGGTTATGCCTGTAAGACTAGCGCCTACAGTCTTGATATCATCTTGTAAATGTCTTTTCAGGGATTCAATTTTACGGTATTCATACTTCAGCTGAGACAGCTTGTGCCTCACGCTTTCATTCTCTTCTTTATACCAAGCTTCTTTCTCATTATAAATGGAAACCAGAGCATCAATGTCCTCCTGCACGGAATCGTGGGATGCAGCTAAAGTGCTGAAACCTCGTTCCATAAGTGAAATGTCCTCTACTACTCGGGCAAAGCGCTCAAAGTTGATGTAGGTATTATTGGGAGGCATGCTTGAATGGCACTTTATGGTGTACTCTCTCAGGCGTTTTGTCTTCAGCTGTGTGTTCTCAACCTTCTTGTTTTCTTGGACTTTGGTTTCTTCTTTCAGCTGGTGAGTCGTCAGACAGAGGAACCAATATTACTGAATGTTTACAAGACATGCAGTAATTAAAAAACTCTACACAAAGGATGCAGCCTGAACTTCCACAATGCTGTGAGATTCTTTGCTCCCACAGATCTTCCTTCATGCATTTGATTAGAAGAAAAAAAAAACCAAAACAAAACACACAAATCCAAAACCAAACGTGACAAGTGATGTGCATTCTTTCCAATGCGATAAGTGTAAATAACAGGGCTGCAATTTATTTTCATGTTAATTTTTAGCAGTTAACAGTCTCAAAGTTATCAATATTTGTAAGAGGAAAAACAACGATCTTGAAACTACTCCAGTGAATGTTTTTGTGCAATGCAAAGCAAAAACTGAATTTCAAACATCCTCATGAGTCATGCTGAGATTAGCTAAATGTATTTTCAGTAAGAGACTTACCCACAAAAGCAAGCGATGCTTATGATGAAAAAATACATACAGACACACAAATGTAAGCAAATCAGCACACTTAGTACAGCAGTTATATCTTGAGAAAAATTATATTTTCCACATGGACTATAGTCAACTCTCAACTCAAGAAAGCATTAAACCCAACCTGTAGTATATGTCCATGCAAACAGAGAAGGATGGAAAAATGCAAAGCCCAGTCTAACGTAGGATACTGTAACATGCAACAAATATTAAAGCTTTGTCACCCTCTTTTCAAAAGTTAAGATAATATAAGAACCCAGTTGCAGAAATCCAAGGCTTTAGTCAGACCCAACCAATTTCTTCCCGGTACACCTCTTTGAGACGCCTAGGGTCGCTAAGTACTTAGAGGGCAGTTTTCCATTTAACACATCAATAAGAGTGAGAATATAATCTCTGCTTTGCTCATGGTAAAAAACAAGATCTGTCTCTTTTTTCAGTCTTACCGTTATCCACGGATGAGACAGAGCTTCCTGAATTGTAAGCCGTTTCCTAAAAAACAACACAAAAAAACCCCGTCTTGAATGAGAAATACCTGGTACACAAATCCATTGACCTGCGCTTCTCCCAGGCTTCGTATGAAGCATTTCTCAAGAAAATGCCAGGATTAATTCTCAAATTTCAGGGTTATGTTTCTCCATGAGACATACTGCTTGTGTGTAGGTTAGTAACTATTTTAAGATTCAGTAAGGTGCTCTCCTCACTCCACACAATTTTAATTCTTACTTGATCAAAATCTACCCGTATTTTTGCATACCCTTCCATAAAAGGTGATAACAATATTACTTTGTTTTGTTCATCCTACATGCTTAGAAAATAAACTATTTCTATACACCTTTATTACTACTGTGTCTGAATAAAGGTACACAACATTAATTACATCAAAACTGTCCTTTGGAACACGGTATTACATCACTGCAGGAGCTGCCATTTCCCAAAAGCAACATTTCTGAGAAGAATACTTCAAACCTAAATCAAACCTGACCAATCCTAACTTCCTTCCGTGTTGTAGCATTTTGGTGAACAGCACATGAAGAGCACTGAGAATCTAAGGCAGAAACACAGCATTGCACAGGGACTGCCTCTGTACATGGGACAAATACCAATATCGCTGACTTGTCCTTTCTTAAAACGAGGTTGCTAGACCTGTCCATACCTCTCATCAAACCCCACCTACTCTAGCCTGTTCTAAGGCCTGAGGATTTGCAGAAATCTTGACCAAACAGCTTGCCTCTCTCTCTAACACCTATTTTCTCCCCTAACGAAGCCATTAGAAAGAACTGCCACGGCCTGACTTCCCTCCAGGATAAATATGGTTATGGGGAAGGAGATGCTACTTCTGCATGCACCTTATTAAAAGGAAAAAAAACTAGAAAAAAAAAAAGGTCTGTTGTTCCTATAAACTGGGAATAAAGATCTCCACAGGTGTCATGCAAATTATAGGTGATTGCAACAGATGCAGAAAGACTTAAGAAACAATTCCACTACGAGCACATGTGAAGACTTTTCTGCCCTTGCACCACCGGGAGCATATTGTGGGACCATGTCACCTCCTTGCAAGTAGCTCATAACAGAATGAAATATTGGAGTGGTAGTTATCCTGAACTGGAGATTTTGCACACCATTTTCAGCCCTTCACCTACACACCCTATTGTACCACCTTGACTCAGGTTAGAATTCAGTCCCAAAAGTGAAATTTAACTAAGGAGATTTAGTTCCTTTTCTTAGGGTTTCTGGATGTGGTGATTAACTAGAGGCACAGCAGCATCCTCCTTTCCTGCTCTTGAATGGCAACACACACTGCGGGGAATAATTTGCAGATTGCTTGTCAGGCCACATTTCACTAGGCTTATTTTAGAAACAAGTGGATCTTTCTGAATTTTTACTTACCGTGTATCTTTCACCAGGAGTTTCTGAATAAAATCTTTTGCCAGGTCACTGGTATTGCTGAAAAATTCTTCATCAAATTCATAATTCACAGCTGTGATGTTGGCAAGTGTTTCTTGTTTAGTTTCTCCAAGGAAAGGTGATGCACCACTAAGTCTAGATAAGCCAGAAAGAAGAATCAATTGGAAAAAATAAACAGCAGAGGTCGCCTAATGAAACTACAGTGACTGTGTAATATACTCTCAGGACATCTGTAGATCTCATGTCGTAGCAGCCATGCCACGCAGGAAATAACGGGTCCAGCTCTGGCTCACTACATCTGTGGTTACAAGTCAGACTCATCTTGAAAGTCTCCAGTGCAGCACTAATGCGTGCACACAGATAGAAATGCACAAATTCTCCTCTCCTAAGTGTCTCACTGAAGTCATTGCTAATCTAACTAGAAAAGGCTTCAGCTAAGGAGAGTCTCCATCCCTGTGAGCCCATAAACACTACCAGGCAGAAGCTTCTATCAGTTTCAAGCAGATAAAGCAGCGTTTCTACAGATTTTCTTCTAGGAAAAGCCCTGCCCCTACTGCTTTTCTGTCTGCAAAGCTACTGGTTCCCTGCACAGTGGGTTCAGCCAAGAGACCTTTCTCAGCTGGAACCAAAATACAGCAAACACAGGATCAAAAGTCAGGTGCGTGGCCTTGCCTAGGGGCCAACTCTGCCAGAGACGTAGGGCCATGCTGGTCTTTAAAAGGAATCCACAAACAAAAGGACTTTGGCTGCAATAAAATCCAACTGTTTCTGAACAATGCAAAATTTCACTCTGTTGGCACTCTGCTCCAACTGCAATGATATAATGGAGACATCATCATAATAAAATGCCGTTCAGCAATGTTTACTTAGACAGAAAAAACTTTAATCCTGCTTTGCCTATCTCTCAACTGTGACTGACGACCTTCATCTTCGATGACTATTTACCCCTGCTCCATAAAACGCAAGGGTCAGAACAGATTAGTTTCAGATTCCTCCTGCCCTGCCTTCCCTCCCCCCTTCCCCTGTTCCCTCCCCCAGTCCACAGGGATCCTGACTTGCAAAAGTCTGGTTTACAGGAAATGTTATTTATACCAAGGAAATTGATCTCATCCCTTTTTTTAAATCTTCTGGACTATTATTATGCTTATCTATTATGCCTAGGTTTGATAGCATAGTTTCAGGATGCAGCAGGCTCAAAACGGGACTGCAGCAAACTCCTGGGATCTAAATTGAAGTTTTGAATACTAAACTGCTTGTTTGCATGATCCTGCTCAAAAGACCTTTTAGCCTGCCTGTACTGCTACTACCATGTTGACTGGGAGTCTGGGGGTAACCAGAAAGTTAGATGGGACCACCTGGGCCATTCAGCCCAGTCCCCAGCTACCACATGTTGTTTTATCCACAGAATAAACATTTCAGTGCATAAAGTGTCTCCTCTCCCTCTACAATCACACAAAGCAGCTGACACAGCAAGGCAGCACGAGTGAGGTCCTCCGGTTGCCTTTGATGCAGTAAATTTCACTCCATAAGCCACAGTCAATCTCACTTCTTAACAGGTTAACATGCTCCCTCTTAAGCTTTTGTTCCACTTCTGTTATCCACAAAGAAGGCATCTTGCTACAGACCATGGGCGTTGTTCCAAAACTAAAGCTTGGAAACCTGCCCTAGAGCCTTGGTTTCTTCTTCTCCCTTTCCCAAAACCGTGCCATGAAGCAGCTGTAATTCCACCTTCTGGCCCTTCACTGGAAGCCAAAGCCAACAGTGCTCTATTCTCCTCTGAATTTTTTTTTTCTCTTTGCGACTCAGTTTTGAAGTCTGTGAAATGGGAGGATTCTCAACTCCTTACACCTAATGCAAATAACTTCTGTTATATCCTGACTCAGTGGCTGTAAACATCTAACAGCAGACCACAATAATTAAGGCTTCGCCCTCGCAACCCAGTGAATCACTCCACTGGTTATTGAATTAAGGACTTGTAGGCATTTTGCACTCTGCACCTCATTATAGCATCCACTTGATAGCTGCCATGTATGTTAAAGTAGGTGTTATCATTAAATACACACCATTTATTCAGAATTCTTCAGAACAAAAAGCTTTAAAATTAACAGGCAATACTAGTTAAAGGCATACAAAATTTCTAGTACATAGCATATCATGCAAGCTGAACCCTCCCATCATATAAAGCATGCTCTTGTTTTCTGATCATTTGTAGGGAGACGAATTTTCAACCTTAGTTACTACAGCAATCATTACCAGCCAAGCAGGTAAAGCAGACCTCCTACACTGGATACAGTTCAGAAACCCGCTTCATTATTCTGCCCCCAGCACTGAACTCTCAATGCAACAGAAAAACCTCAAGAGCACCTGGCCATCTGTGAACCCTGTAACCACATGCAAAGTATTCCCACCTGCTTAACTTCAACTCCTAAGTTTTCCTCTCATCACTTATGAACACACAAAACCAGCAATTTACAAAGTTTAATGACCTGTTAAGTACACATGTCACTGAAGACCAGAGTGCTGATAAAAACCAAGGGTCTGGACAATATTTTAAACCCCTTGACCTGAGCTTGGGCTCAGCCAGTATCCCTATCTTTTTCTGCACCACAGGACAGAAGGGAATTTGTTGCACTGAATCTCACCATAGGTCTTTTACAGGTTTGGTGGTCTAAGCCTTGAGTAAGGCCCCAAAGTGGATTTTATTCACAGAATCATAGAGTGGTTTGAGTTGGAAAGGACCTTAAAGATCATCTAGTTCCAACCCCCCTGCCATGGGCAGGGACACCTTCCACTAGACCAGGCTGCTCCAAGCCCCATCCAACCTGGCCTTGAACACTTCCAGGGATGGGGCATCCACAGCCTCTCTGGGCAACCTGTTCCAGTGCCCCACCACCCTCACAGTGAAGAATGCACTACAAAATCATGAAAGCAGCCACTTCCTGTATGTTTTCAATTCATATAACAAATTACCTTAATTCCTTAATTTTTCAACCCTAGCCTTTTCTCTTCCCTTCCATTGTCCCTCCCTCTAAAGTCACTTCTAAAAGCCTGAATCTCAGAGAAACTTGCACCCAAGTAATACTAAAAATTTTAATAGCAATGAGCAAGCATAATAACATTTAATTTTGTTTCCCAAAATATAGCATCAGAGAACCACATTATTTTTTGAGTGCAAGACATGTAGGGGGACAACCCAGCAGCTGTCTGTCCTTAGTCTTGGCATAGAAGCATTGTATTCAGGTGGGGTACTGAGATTTTTTCAGTGGTCCATATCCAGCATATATTTCTCCCTCCCTCCTTCCCTCCCTCCCTGTTTTGAGATGATGGATCTTAAATAATGTCATCATGTGACATATAAATCTCAGTCAGTACCATATTAATGTTGTGCCTAGTAACTACAGTAGCTTGTCTGCATGGTTAAACTGGTGTGAAGCATAGTACAAACAGCACGGGCTGTGTTCACACTATGGGATTATAACCGCTAGCATCCCTTGAAAGTAATGAACTTGCGAATGTCTGAATCCCTTAGGCTGCTCTGAAAATCACAGAAACCTGTTTTAGTACTTCTAAAAATGTTATAAAAGAGCTTTTCTTGGAAGCACAGAAAATACAGAACACACAGTAGCACATGGGCAGGTTCTCCTGCGCTGCTCTGTGCAGTGCTTTCCCTAGTGGTTACACAACTTGAATGTTATTGACACGATGGATCCATTTGCATTCTCATCTTCTCTCCAAGAGCAAAGTCATGTATGCAGTGCAGTATTTTGGTACAATTTGTCTTTAAATACGTCTCTATTGCTTTGTGCCAGAGAAGGAAACAAGAAGCGTAGCTTGGATTTGTAATGGAAGATGGTGAGAAGGGCTGATGTATTTCTTAGCTTCCCTAGAGTTTCCTCTAGTGATGAATTTTGTTTCTGTGTTAGGAAACTCCATGTGCCTCAGGAACAGATTTGTCATGTGCAGTCTTCCTTCCTAAATTTTTGGTAATCTTCTAAACTGAATCCAGAGTATTGACCTCCTTCAAGATGAAGACTGAGACCTTGAATTTGCCTCAGTGCTCAGAATCTCAAAGCCCAGAAGCAAATATTACCAAAATTTGAAAGCATTTGGATATTAAAGCATTGGAGTTGCCAGTGAGCTTTAGAATAGATCTAACAGGCAAAGTGAAAGAATACCAATATCTAAAACAAATGTATCCCAAAATAAGTAGGACACAAAGTCATCACCAAACTGCAATATCCAGTGAACGTGTAAAGATGAAGGAAAATATACCCTGTAAGTTTAGTTTGCATCTATGAACTGGTTTAAACCAGCCTCAGTATATGTCAGATTTATACCGAAGTGCATATGGTGGGTCAGTATTACATAGCAAAACCCTCAGTGTCCCCTTGGTATTGCCAAAACCTCCAGGTAAATAGCATTTTTAACTTTTGTTGTTGGAAAGTATGGAGGTGTGTGATTGAGAGCTGCTGCACATGAAAAACTGACCCTTTTCCAGTATAGTGTCTTCTGGCAGAGAGTAGGCTCTACGCTAAACAAATATTGAACAATGATCTATTGCCCCTGTTGGCATCAAAGATGCCTGGCCTGAATCAAAAATGTAATGATGACCCATTACCATGCATGCTAGTCTGTGTGCCTGCCTAATGCCAATGTCAAACCCATTCCCTCACGCTGCTTAAGGCCTGAGGCTAGAAAAGAGCCTAGACAGAATTCCCACTCTTTCTGGTGATTTAAAGTAACATTTTTTCATGTTCTATTCACTGGCATCCCTTTAGCGTGCTGTAACACTGCTAGTGATGTGACCTACTTTCTACATGCCGTGAGTGTGCCTGCTGCATACTGTATGTCTTTTTGTGGCCAGAAATGTGCAGAGGATTCTGAATGAGCAGTGACTTCATTTAAAAGAAATTAATCTGCCTAGCTTGGGGCCTTCCTTTTCTTCCTTTTGTCTTAGGTTTCCTTGCTCCCACTAGTCCTAAAACTGTTGCTTTTGAAAGAGCCTGATGTACAAGCCATTTTCTGATCCACCTGTTAAAGGGCCCTGTGCCCTTTAAAAGAGAAGCAGCTACTTATAAAAAATGGGCGGGGCAGGGCGGGGAGGGGAAGCTTTAAAATAAAAATATCCTGCCCGTCATGCATAGGGAGCTAGTATGTTCAGGGAGAATCTTTTAAGTATTGGCTTATGTTTCTCACAGGTTTTAATTAATGTTTGAAGAAACCACTTAGGGGTTTCTGGACAGCAGAAATCAGACTTTTCATAATGTAAATGCATTATACATATTCATAATTTGAAAAGTATAACTGAAGGTGACACTAATTTCGAAAGAAGCAGTTCTGCTCTCTCCTCAGCCCCAAGGGCTGCTCATTCTTTCCCCTACCCCGTCCCCACCCATGTGTCAGCGACACTGTCTGAGAGGCTGTGAAGCAACCCTGGTCTGGGAACCCATCAGGCTGAAAAATACTTAGCCAAATAAAAAAGGAAACTAAAAAATGAGACTGTGGGAAGGGCACAGCTGCTTTAAGTGGAAGTGCTAGTATTAGGCAGCTCACAGCAGATATTGGTTGACTTTGCTAGAAAGAATGAATTTAAGTTCATGCATAAAGGACATGCCTACATGGCTTGAAGAATCAAGGGCTAATAGTTGAATCTGATGCTGGTATGTGGAGAGCTCATAGATGGTGATAACAAAAAGTTTGCGTTGATGCTCCTAACTGGCATGCCTTCAAGCGGGCAAAGGGACTAGCATTAGAGAAACAGCTGTCACTGGGGAGTTACCTCTGTGTGTCTTTCTCAGTCAGGGTACACACAGCAGCTAACAAACAGCAAACCAATTATTCTTATAGTACCCAGTCCCAAATCCAGTCATGGCACAAACTGGTAGGATCTCCCTATTAGTGTCACTTTATATTAATTTATCAAATTGCAGCCTATATTTCCAGCAGAGCCCCCACCTCTGACAGCAGATTCATGGATGAACACATTTGAGAATACATGTCTCCTGCCCTAGACCTGTTTAGTTCAGGCCCTGGTTACCCTCCATCTGTTACTGCTTTTTTCTCCCACCAAAAAGCCCAGAAAACCTATGTGAAGGTCCTGCAGATGTACATGTTCTTACCTTTCCGCGTGTGCCAATGTACTGCAGTGTCTAGTTCTTGTAGTTCTGTGACCACATGACAACCTCATATTTCATTTAAAAATGTAAGTCTGCAGCCCTCGTGACATCAAAATAGTTTTGGAAGCATGACCCTGAAGAGTAAAAATGACAAATAGAAAATATATCCAAAGGCATTAATTATAAATACCATGCTGAACGATGCTAACTTTTTGAAAGCTGTGCCTCATGGGCTTGGCACTCTCAGTTACTGGTGTGAATAGTCCGCCTGAAGCCATTGAGACTAAATTTAAGTAGACGTTAACTGATTTGCAGAAAGTGATCCTTAAGAAAGGTAAAAGCCAAAAAGTAGAACATAAAAAGAAGTAGAAGGAAGGAAATTACACAAGATAATGCTAAGTCATGAGATCTCTCATCACATAGACCAGACAGTTGCATACTGTACTCATTCCAGGCCATTTATAGGCTTTTTTTTACATTACCACTTACAAGTTTAAAATAACTTAAAATTTAAAATTTTAGACCTATACCCTGCAAGACTCTTATCCTTCCTCCTTCACTTCAAGTTTAACTTCTTTGAAAACGTCATTCTCAGGCTGACAGCCTATTAGTTTATATGATTTTGATGTTTGTGGATTTTCCTTATTTCAGCGCATATTCCTCATAGCAACTCCCTGCTCAGGAAATACCATTCTTCTTTTCCCATATTAATTCAAAAATACAAACCTTCCCCACATCTCCTTCAAGTGACAGTTCACTCTCCACATACCTGTGCTCTGTCACAATATTGAACATCAGTATTCATGAAACTGCCTCCCACACAGTATTTCCTCCACTCAGTAACATCAGCAAACATAACTAACCAGAAAACACTGCATGAATGAGTGTTGCTCCTCAGAACATGAGCCCTTTACTTAAGTCTTTGAGTATAAAACATAGTGGGTGAACTGTTCAGTTTTCATTGGGATTTAGGTCTTCCTGGCCAGCTTAGAGTTTATGTACATGTCAGGCTAAGATAATGTGCACATTTCTTGAAGATCTGTTGCTACACTGCACTGTTGCAACCATACCACCTTACTAGCATAGCCCATGCAGACTTTTTGAGTTGAATCTGAGTCCACTGAAAAAAAAGTGAGAGAAATAACTGTATCTTCCACACTAATCTTCATGAAGGTATGAAGCCTGCAAAGATGATTCCATATGTGTTCATAACTGGCTGACAGACTGGGAATGGGATGAAAGTGGAGAAAACCGCTGTAAGAATAAATGTATTCCATACAGTGAGGTAAGAAAACCTGATCAACTGGAGCAGGAAAAAATGGCATTAAGAGTTCTTTTTTTTTTTTTCCTGAATATATGGGTGTAAAATGCAACAGGGGAATTATTTTTACTTCACTCATTTCAAGCCATACCTACATCAGACTTTTTAAGTATATAAATTTTAAAACATTTATATTTATGTAGAACACTTACTCTAAGTATATATACATTTAATTAATCACTATTCATACCACTTGTGAAACAAAAGTAAAAGTTCAAGCAGCACTGATATTTTAACCAGAGTGGAGTTTAGAAAGTAAAAGACATTTGTTCATACAACAGAGACATTGAGATGCATTTTATAAGGTTCCTTACATAATGTGGAGCTTTACACACATCTGTTTTTTAAAAGTGAGACATAAGTTCCCAAATCATGAAGGAAGTTTTAAGGTTTTCTTTCCTGTTAGGCATCTTTGCCCTTTTCTCTATCTTACCTTGTTCTGTTCAAGTCCTTGTCCATCCTCCACATATCTCAGTCCTGACATTCTATTTGTCTCCCTTTTGCTCTCCATAGACCTATCATATCTCTGAAGCGTGCTCTCCATTGTGTCTGCCAATGGCTAGGGAGAGCTAACTTTGTTCTCCGTAACTCTGATGGTTCAAGAGCAGCACTGACAAGCTTTCTGAGAGCTCATCCCATCTTTCTGAGAAGGTTGAATGGTTGGGAT
Organism: Aviceda cuculoides; assembly: GCA_035590195.1. Classification (NCBI taxonomy): domain Eukaryota; kingdom Metazoa; phylum Chordata; class Aves; order Accipitriformes; family Accipitridae; genus Aviceda; species Aviceda cuculoides. Next base: position 4,207,112 of record JAVJGG010000002.1, on the reverse strand, counting down.
AACTAATTTTATAAGCAAAAGTGTATAAAATGAGAACTGACGAGACTTACAGGAGCAAGGTTGCCTGGTACCTGATCTGCAGACCTTTCAAGAGTCAGGTAGGATTTTTTCTAGTGACTCAAGTAAATTTAGCATCAAGACAATACAATACAGCTCAAAACTGCTACACTTACTTGAGTATTTTTAATAGTTGAACTTCACTGAGTCCATGAAAACTGTCCAAATCGCAGAAGTAAACGAAATTTAAGTGTAGTGCTTAGGGACTGGTAGTAAGGCTTGCAGAGATCTCAGATTCATTGTTTTGAACTCAATTCAACTGCATGTACTTCCAGAAGTCAGTTCAGCAACTGATATAAGTGGAAGTCACAGTCCAGTTAGTGCAGGATTGCTGTCTGCCTTGCAAAAGTGACACTAATCAGCAGGCTCAGGAAGGTGGCCAAAAAACAAATGGGCTGCGGAAACTTACAGCTTAGTTTCCCAGATGTGCTAAATCATCAGTAGTTCCAGATGAAGTGAAAAATGAAATGATAATCTCCGTAAATAATCTCCAGTTCCTGTTCAAACTGTCCCTGGTCCAGAGATAGGAGTTTTTAACCTTGAATTCCCTTGTACTTATTTCTTAAAGAAAATATACCATCTTCAGGGAAAAACATGCAGCAAATCTTATCACTTGAAGCCAGGCGCAGCTATTCCTAAACTAAATGGAACCACACCCTAAACGGCCCATGTTTTTCACCAAAAATAGGCTTGCATGGTAAGTAAGAATAAAGATTAGTTTCTTCAGAGAAATTAAAAAACACATTTCCCATATGAAAATTACATGATATACAAACATTAGGCTTGCTCGGTTTGGACTCAACTCATGGAAAAGAAAGTTACTGTTACCCAGAAGCACAAAGGGTTCTCCAGTCTCAAAGCACTGTGGAAAGATGCTTACTTTCTTTTGATGCCCTCAGCTCATACAGAGGAGCAATCAGCAGCCCTACATTTGACATATGCAAGTGCTTGTAAGGACTAGTTGGAACAAACACTGAATATGAAACAAATGCTGAATATTAAGAATGCACAATGGATCACAGCCAGTTTTAGCCTGGCTAAAATGAGGCACATTTTGTCATTGTTCTCCCAGCTGAGTGCTCCCCAAGCAATGTTAATGCACAGACTGGAACATTTTCCAAGAAGCTGAAGAATCAGAATCCTTCGCAGTAATTTAGGGACATGTTTGGTAAATGGGCTGTGAGCACTGTTCTTTTGCTGCAGCATTCTGGCAACACTCTGATCTTTAAGCAGAGCTAGGAGGAAGATAAAAGTAAAATTACCAATTTAGCAAGTAGAAGACCATGAATACATGTTACAGAACCTGTGGGACAAAAGAACAGGATGTAGCCATGTCTCTTGCATACAGGCCTAAGAAAACCCACGACAGGTTTGAATACTTTCTGGAATGATTAACTAAAAGCCAGTAGGAATCCAGGAACTGTACAGGAGCTGGAAGAAAATGTCTAATGCTGCTTAAAGCACAGAAATAGTGGGAAAGAAACAGCTAAGATCTGCCTGCCCTGAGAACACAAGGAGAGAACTAGATGCAGCAACCTTTCAATTTCTGACCCTACATTGCTCCCAGTGCACTAGCCAACCTCCACACTCCTCCTCCAGCAACTGCAGCATCCATGGTGTGAGCCCTGGCTCGAGATGGTGGGAACTGAAAAGCTATTTTACAGACTACAGAGTCTTTGGGGCTATTTGGAATGGACTCTTTATTATTCACAAAGGATAGATTTCTAAGGCAAAAGTGATGGTTATGATTTCTTCTCATTTGCCTTCCTGCACAGTACAGGTCAACATAGTTTTTGCATGTGGGGAGGCAGGGAGACATCTCATATGAAGAACTTCTTGTGGAAAATAGGTGGAGCAGAAGAAGCTGCAGGACAACAGATGCCCAGTCCCACTTCCACATAATAGACTTAAATCTGTAATCATTAACTTTTTGCACACAGAGCAGCTTCCATGCAGAAATCTCCCAACCACAAAGACAGGGTACCTTCTCCAAGATTCATGGTGTCAGATCTTTATATGAGCTGGAGATGATGGTAAACCAGCACACCATCCAGAAATTACAGCACTAAGAGAAACACTGTAAGATTAAAGAATCAGCATCATGTGCAAGGACGACTTGTACTATTACAGATGAAATATGGCTTCTTTCAGAGAGATGCTGGTGACATGGTCAAGGTGAATCAGTCAGCAATGGAGCCCAGCAGTCCTGCTGCGTGGCCCACTGTTTCAGTCATTAACACTCCCACTCCTTAATTCCCAAGGCTTCAACTCCTGCCATCACTCCCACTTCCAACTTCATTCTTAGCTTTGCTTCTGGGGGTGCCTAAAGCTTCCTTTACAGAATCAGAGAAGATTGAACTTCAACCACAAACACATGGGAGAAGTGCAGGCAAGATAAAGTATATATCCTGCCTACTTTGTGGCTGGATGTGATAACTCCTAAGCTAATACTCTTTAGGCAAACTCAAGCTGGGCGGACAGAAGGTTGTCACAATGTGAGCTTGGCAAACAAGAAATATCTTTGTTGTATGGTTGTACAGGTCCTATGACACAAGCCTTACAAAACAATGTAGTACCAAGAACAGGACAGATTTACTTGGAGAGAGTACAAGAGGCTGCAGTTTACAATTTCTTGAGCTGGAAAGGCTGTTGCACCACTGCACACAGCACTTTGGAAGCTTGAAGAAAGTAAATTTTCTTCAAGCAGTTTCTATGTCCCTTCTCTTTGTCTGTGAGGTCCTGCCCAGTCATGATGTACATTGCAGCAGGCACAATGAGATCCCATGGAGCTGTGACTTCCCTAGGCTGTCTTTAGCCTGTAGATACAAAGATTCCCATACTCGAAGCACTGCATGGCACTTTCAGCACTACTCGGATGCCGAGACATGTCAGAGCGTCCTAACATGCTAAAAGTTGTACATCCTTTCACACACAGCTTTGGTCTGTCAGACCCAGAAACCTAGCTGGGCTGTTGGCCCCAGGGTGGAAACAAAGAGCTGGCTGTTGATCACTTTGCACTTTGTATAATCACTTGCTCTCACAGCAGGCAAATCTCTTTTGCCAGTTGTGGGACTGGATAACATTTTAAGACATCTCAGAAATGATGAAGCATGGCACACAGAAAGACAGTGAATAACTCCAGACTGCTTTTTTATAATCTAGTACCAATTTTTAAGAATTGATAAATGTTTATCAATTTGATACAGACTGATTTTAACTCATTTCTTTTTAAATGTAATTGATGCATTTCTTATTTGACACACAGATGTATGCAAATGGGACTGACATGTGCCAGAATATGTGGGGGGAGTCATTTAAGGTGAGCGAATCCTCCTGCCTCTGCTTGCAAATGAACAAGAAGGACATGATGGCAATCAAGTATCTCCTCTCCGAAAGCTCAGAGGAAAGCTCCAGCAGCAGCAGCAGCGAGGAGCACGCCTGCCAAAAGAAACTCTTGAAGTTTGAAAAACTAGGGGGAGAGGAAGGGGAACAGACAAGATAAATGCTGGTGGATGTATGTCAGGACAAGAGAAGTCGTCGTGGAGGCTGGGCCTAGGGCATCACGCCAGCCTGCTTTATGCCTTACTTCCTGGAACATAATAAATCAATGGCTGGTTATATTAATCTTTCTCTGATGTTTTTGCATCTGCATCACAAAGCTCCCAGACAGGTTAGCACAGGTGTAATCCTGTGACTTGAACTGAACAGCTAGAAGCCTTAAGGTAACATCTAGGGTTGACTTTCAAAGAGAGGCACAGGCAGGTCCTGCTGACTTAAGGTGGAACAGGGAGAACTACAGACCTCTGGAAGGCTATGCCAGTAATGCACCAAATCTTCAACCCAAACCCTTCATTAGCATAGGCACACAGCACTCCTGTCATGAGTTCCTGTGTGCCTAGCTCTGCTCAGACAAAGAAGAAATGCTGCAGGCAGAAATAGGTCAGTGAGCCTGGCTACTGACCACTGAAAATGTATTTATTTTGTAACTCAAAAACATTCTTGCAAAACAGGGGATTGTGGTGTACTAGAAAAATCCCTGGATCCATATATTCCCAGTATACAGTATGCACAGTCTGCTGCACTGGGCTTTTACCTTAAACAACAGCAGTACAAAAGTCTCCTACAATATGAATTTGAAGCGTAATTTTGAGTGCAATTAATCCCACTGAATGATTCCAAACAGAATGATCTCTGACAAACAGAGGTGTCAGTGAGGGCCCCACTCAGGTTTCTCCCATCAGTAATTCTTCCCAGCATCACTGTTACAGTCAAAGTAAAACTAAAATCTGCACCAGTCGCAGAGGGACTCATCAGGTAAAGATGAATGAAATTCTGCTTTCAGTTATGCAGCCATACTCCCTCTGACATCACTGTAGAGTGGACAGGTCTGTGCCATTCTGTACAGCCTTTCATAGTGGTATCACCAGGGAAACCATGAGAAGGATTTTTTGGGGGGTTCAGATTATCAAATTGTGAAAATCAGCATCGTCTCAGTGCTTGCTATATGGCTAGGGACCTTACGACATTTCAGGATCCGGCCCACAGTTAAAACAATGACTTGGCACGTCCTGTTAAAGTAGGAGAATCTTAAAAATCCAGCACACTTTCTTCACTGGGCTGTTTATTTATTGGAATGGTTTCACACAGCTGCAACAGTAATGCTAAACCCATTAGGTCATGCTCTGCTTCCAACCAGCTTCCCAGTATATTTAACAATGGACTAATTCCTACCAGCACTGAATTGTTTTTAGAATGACTCTTTGCCACATCTGTATTTTCTGCTAACTCAATTTGTCAGTTCTACTGTTTGAAAATAAAGAACAAGAATTTGGTCTTCTGTAAAGCTCTGACAGTCCTTTCCCCCCCTATTTCACCAACTCTGTTATTTCCTGTCCTTCTTTATTGCACGTGAATCAGAGCAGAAATTTTCCTGCTTTTTATTTTGCTGTGCTCAAAAGTCAAGAATTAATTACCCCCTCTCACTGCCATAACACCAACTTTTTTCTGTATCACCCTGGCCAAAGATTTCCTTCATCTTTTTTGTTAAGTATAGCACAATTGTTTCTGCCTGTGTCTCTGCTCTTTTTCTCCCCCTTCCACTTTATTCTCTTTTCTCTGGCTAAATTACTCTTGAAACCACTCTCAACAAACAATCCTTCCATGCTTAGTTTCAGCGTGAGACTGGTTATTGCATGCTCTTGAACAGCACTGGATCCTACAGCAGCTAAGGGACCAAGACCATTTAGCTCCTATTCATAACTTTCCCACTGACTCATGATGTACCCTAAGCAAACCACTTAAGTCTTTTGTGACCCCAATAATTTTGCAGAGGTACCGTATTTCTTCTAGGTCATCTCTAAGCCAAAAAGTCAAGAACTACTCAGTTGTCCCTAGCATAGAAATTATCCCATACCTCTTGGTCGTTCTTTCGTTGATCCAGATATGTTTTATTCAAATACAAGTTACCACCCAGAAGGACTTTCAGTCTTGATTTAAAGCTCCAAATAATGGAGAATTGTCCAATGCACCTGATAATTTGTTTCCTCAGTGTTAAAGATTATCCCTAATATAACATTCGTTGTTTCAGCTTTCAGCCACTGGTTTTTGCTAAAGCCTGTTGGATTAAAGAGTTCTTCAGTGTTCAGCATTGCTTTTTTTGCTCAGCAGCATATATATTGCATCAAATTGCTTCTTAGCAATTAGCTCTATCTTAGCTCTATTTAGTTTACTTATGTCATTATAAGACATTCTCTCTCTCCTTAAATCATACTTATGGTTCTTCTCTGTACCTTCTCCAGTCATGAATATCCTCCATAAATTGTATAAATCAAAGCCATACTCCATGGCAGTGTTAAGGGTGACCAACAGAGAGAGCACCATGTCCCTGCCTCCCTACATACTTCTCCCTAATTGCAGTGCCCGTGTCTATAAGAGCGTCTTTCTGATTATTTGCATGCCTCCAGTGCCTATGTGTTATGATTCCTCATTTTTTCTTGGCGTTACTTTTTTCCACTATACAGCTCCCTGGTCCCAGAGGTGTGAACTGTGATCTTAGCTCTTAGGCTTATTGCTTTGAACTTGGTTGTATTACAAAACCTTCATGTGAATATACCAACCTTCCTAAGCCACTGCTTGCTCTGTCTAGCTGTTTTATATTCACAGTAATTTATATCTTAGACAATCTCTGTGTCACTCAGAAATGCTATCAGTGGCGATTTTACATTTACAGAAAGGCTAGGATAACTCAGATAAAGCAAAATTAAATATAACACAAATCACTAAAAATCAGACTACAACAATACACTGTGAAGGTGAACCAGGGAAAAGAAAGATCCAAGCTACTGATGACTGCAGACATCCCCAGCTAATGCTGACTCAGTTTGGTAAATGCCTGGTATGCATCACAGCTCAAAAGCACATGCCCTGCTTCTGGACCCATGCTGGCCCAGACAACTGAAATGTCTCTGTATTTAGTGACACTAGACTCGACTAAGTTCTTTATCAAATTGTCAGAATGGTAGATCAAATGTTTTGTGAAATATGTTCCTACACTAATCTGTAGGCAACAGACTTGCAACCTTTATCAATAAATTAAATTGGATTTATCAATGTGACAATGTTGATAACAATAACAATTACTGCCAATTATTGATTTATTTACAACCTGGCTACATATCAGCTTTTGTACTATGCTACTTGGGAGTGGTGTCACGTTAACCATAACACAGCTAGCTGGGTCATCCTGCTTGTTCTGTTTATTTAATTTTCTTTCCTTAAACATTGGCACCCAGAAGACTATGAGTCTTCTGAAATTTCACTGGAATGCCAGGAGTTATTACAAATGAGATCTCTCTTGACATTTCTGTTAGAGCTCTTTAGTGTCGGTTTAGTATATCGGCCTGCTGCTTTAAAATTATTAATGTTACTTATGATGAGGAACCTCATCGTTAATTACTTGCAGACTGAAAAGAATTTCATCATCCTTCTGTAATACAAATATTTCATCCTGCATATACTTTGATACTAAGCATTATTAACAAAACTTGCCCACTGTATCTAGTGCCATTGCAAGGCTTTCTTCATCAGGTTACTGAGTTGTTTTCACCTTCAGTTTATTTGTGCCAGCCACAATTTCCTGTAGTACCTTTAGAGTCCTCACTCTATTTTTATAGTTCGTAATTCTCCATGGATATTGATTGCAATATAGCTTCCTTTTTAAAAAATAATAAGCATCAGTAATTATGACATTTTCAACTTCTGTTGCATTTTTCATGTGCAGGTTTCACTCAGAGCATTTTATAAATATTCATTAATCTTCAAAATATACCTGAGAGGAAAATAAGTAATGAGAAGCAAACTGAGTCAGTGGGAGAGAGTCAGTAAGAGACTTATCTGATCATTGCAAGTATTGCAGAGCTTGGACTAGCACAGACAAGTTCTGTTTCAGAGCCGGATTTCACACTGCAAATGGAGTTGCACTTTGTAAGGTGATCCTTGGATGAAAGTTACTATGCAAAAATTATAGCAGAGATTCTATGAAATAAAATATTGCAAAAACCTAAGCATCAAAAAATAGAACAAGTTATTAAACAATGCACTTCCATGTACCTTGAAGGATAATGAAATTATAAAAATAGTAATTGGTAGATTATTTAAGACGAATAATGTCAAAACAGGCTAATTTCCCTTGCTGAGACAACCAGCCTGCAGAAAAAGGGAAAGTTGTAGATGGGATATGGCTTTTTAAGGGTTTTGATAACATTTGATGTAATATTCTGATAAGCAAACTGAGAAAACCAAAGTGCAAACGAAATCACCATAACACAGGTGCACAACTGGTTAAAAAATATATTAAAATATTACTATGAGTATGTTGTCATTAAACGCAGATGGGTCTTCTATTAGGAATCCCAAAGGGTCTGTTCTTATTCTAGTCAACACTTCTGTTTACTGAGACAATAAATTAGAGTTTTTGCAAGCACTTTGAAGGCCAAGGTTAGAATAAAAATTATCTTTCTAACCAGAGAACTAGTCCAAGCTTCCAAAGGTGAAATTCTGAAAAGGGAGATGAAAAATGCTTGCACTGAGGAAAAGTAAATCAAGGAAAAAATTCATCCAGGGAAACACATGGCAAGGGAACAGCAAAGCAGCCAAGGAGCTGGAATGCATATTAGCAACCTATGCTATTTACAGTTAAAATGTTACTCTGTGGAAGTTTTACTCTTTTAAGGCTTCAGTGCATGTGGAGCCCTGGAAGTCCTGACTCACAAAGCAAGCAGATGCAGGACCTGCAGACATCCTACTAAAAGTTACTCAGAGTTTGTGACTCTTACATTCCACGGAGGCCCCGCTTCTGGAATGACCCCACCACACACACAGGCTGTGGAATGTGGTGGGTATCAGGCAGAGTTTAACTATCCATCTTCTCAATGAAATCAGCTCACAAGCTCTGTCAACCTAAGTACAATACCTTCTAGGACAGCAAACATGCTCCTGGTATATATCTAATGACTATATAAAAGGAATAAAATTAGTTGAATTTATGCACATTTTCTGGTTATTTTCCTTCCTTTTTTTCTGTTCAAAAAGTTTGCATAATTTGGAGTTATTTAAAAAAATGCCACATGCTTTAGACAGCTCATGGGTCTTGTGTGTTTGCTCTGCTCTATTATCCAAGGGAACACAGTGATTTAGACAAGAAGAGTTAAGTAAAGAGTCCAAAAAGCATTAGGATTTGGATTATAGTTTGAAACATTGCCAAACTTTACTAATGGCAAGACTAAAGTCCCACGTGCCTGAAGACTGATAATTCTCAAGCACAACTCATTTTTTCCTTGGCAAAAAAAAGACCTGCACCTTTGATAAAGTCACCTTAGCAAGCAGGTCTAATTCAGTGTGAAGCTGCAGGACAACTCTAGACAACAGTGAAAAAACAGCCAAGCAGTAAAATCAATCTTCTACTTCAGCTAAGTATGAGGACACAGTTAGGATCAGACCCCAACAATCTGGCAGCTTTCAAAATCTCCAAGAAAAAGTTGCCACAATCCCCTACTACTGAGATTTAATTCTCGGAGAAATGAGGGGGGGAACTCTGCTGCACCATTTTGTTTCCCTTTAGCTACTAAAAGCATATCTTTCCTGTGTCTGTTTTGACCACCAACTGCTATCTGAGTCTTAGTATTATTTCGGCCTCCTTCCTTGGAAATGCAGTGAGCTCTCTGTGGAGTTTGCCTTGGTTCCCCTCGCAGACAGCTGTGATTAATTCAATGTTCAAGCTCTTGAGTTAATTCTCTCATTAGATCACTTTCCTTCTTCATGGAATGATTATTCCCACAGGAGAAACAAGAAAGACTAAAACAATATTGTGCTAGTATCTGACACACTGCATCCAGGATGTTTACTTTAAATCAAATTGCCTGGAATTGCTCCAGACTTATGGCTTAAACACAAGAATCTTCTAACTGGTGGGGAACTGTAGCCGCGCATGTTGCACAACATTCCCAGTTTCACGGGAATTCCTCCAAACTTCCTGCTAGGTAAGTGCACCCAGAACACAAACCTCTCCACACAAGTGGGTCAGATGACACAGTCCTTTCATTGCTAGGGCATACTTTAAGACTGAAAAAGGTTTTTTCCTTTTTTTTACTACTTTTTATCATACACCAGTCACCTTTCTAACCAACACTATTGTGAAGGTGAAGCCTGGAGCACACAGCAGTGAAATACTGCCAGTGCTCCTGAAATCACAAGCCATTATCTGTGCATTGCTCACTGGGAATGTCACATTCCCTCTGGAGGCTCTTGCAGCTCAGACATGCTCCCCACTTTTGGTGCCTGCCAAATGGCTCCCCAGGGTGTGGCTGGTCATTGGAGCACATCACCCCACTCAGCTGGACTCTTAGTACAGCCTGCTCCTCAGTACCTTGGGTGCTATGTGGATACGTTTCTCAATACCCTGTTCAACAATGCTAAACCTGTCTGGACCGACAACTCTGATATCAGGTAGTTACCTTAATGTCACCTTTACCTGAAGCCATATTACCATGGAAGTAATAAAAATACCTAATTGCAAATTCCAAAACAGACAAAAAAGTTCGCAAAAGCTTCTAAAGACGAAGAGAAGAGAAGAGAAGAGGAGAAGAATCATTCAGCATAGCACTTCAATGAGCTTTACAGTTTCCCTAGCCATTAACGGTTCAGCTGAGAAATGGACAGAGCCATCATCACTTTGCTGGTAGTGTGAAAACTTAAAAGTTTTCACACACCCCCTATGTTCTGGGGCTGCCTGTGCAGGAAAGACTAGCTTTGGGGACCCCTCTTGCTCTCCTTCTTTGGGTCAATTCCAGGTCAGACCTCTACCATACACATATACACACATAATCATCAAGCTTCATTAACCCTCACAGGAATGAAGGTAACAGCTCTTGGGCCTAGCCCAAGCCTGCCAAGAGAGAGTGTTCTCATGCCTGGCTTAAGTCTGGAAAATGTATTATCTCACTGTGAAGTACAGTGCCTTTACCCACTGAGATGGAAAACAGTCAGACCCTGAAGAGAAGCTTCTTCATCCACTAAAGCTTATGTATCACATAAAAACATAAGCTGACAACAGGTTTATGCAGGTATCTAGTTAGGATCTACTGCCTGTAGCTCATTAGAGGCTTTTGACTGAGTAGACACCATGATAACCAGTCCCGTTGGGGTGGTAATAGGTTAACCACCATTGTCTTTGAGAAATACCTTGAAAATACCCAGGGAGCCTCTTCTCTCCTCTGTTTTGCATGAGTGTGAACTCCAGCAGTGTCTCTCATCTTACCCCTACCAGGGGCTGCAAATTTATCATGCAGCATGTCACACCACCACTCCACTAAACTGTGCGTCAACAGAGACTGCTGATCTGCACCATTGCCTTGGGCATGCAATGGCATCCTGAGTAACTGGGACACCTGGGCAAACGTAGGCCTTAACAGAGAGAAGGGGTCTTGGAAGTGCAAGAGATGTAGCTTAGTGCATTACAGATATTTGTAGTCCTCATAAACTCTTGGTGGCTCTGTACTTCTGCAATTTTGGCTTCCCTGTGAGAAGTTTGGGTTCAAGTCCTCATGAAACTTAGGGAAGTGGAGCAAAAATGGTTGTATCCTATGAAAGTTTTGTGACCTGGACACCAAAACATGAATTAAGCTCCTTTCCATTCTGGTGAGGCTGTGCAGCACCTCTCCTCTGATAGGTGAAGTGCATTAAAATACAAATAGTAACTACGGTGGGTAATTAGTAATTAAAACAGCAACTGACTGTACCACTGAAAGATAATAGCAGATGCCTTAGCACAGAGGACAAAGTGCAGAGATGCACTGCAGTTTGGAATGGGAAGTGAAGATTTCATACCCATTGAAACTGGGGGAGGAATTTGACCTGGCACATTCTGGTTGACTTTCATGGAAAGTGGCTGCCTATCACAAAACATCCCACGGGGTTTGTCGTACCTACAAGTAGTCAAAGCCTGAGTTTCATGTCTCCTATGCAAGAGAGAATTTTAGCAGCCAAGTGAGGTAAGGATACTGCTTGAATACTAAGTCAAAATGGTCCCCAAAGCTATAGGTATAATGGACGGGCTTCTGACTAGAGGCAGACAGGCAAAACTGCACTTTCAAATCAATTCATTTTCTTTTAGTTTTTCTAAGACTAAAAGCCCTCCATCTTTATGGAGTTCAGGGGAAAAAAAAAAAAAAAAAAAAAAGAACACTTAGATCTAGCAAAGATCTTCCTGTAACAGAGGAGAACTACAACACCCACACATGCAACACTTTTTAGACACCCATTTTTGTTGCATATTCAAATGTATCATCCTATAGTAACAGCACCATCTGCAGGATTTGAGATAGGGAGCACAGACACCTTACTCGGCTGAGCAGGACATCTTCCAGGCATCTGGAAAGGTTTTCCTGAGAAGCCTTCAGCCAGGGAAATCTGAGCAGCCATGGGCCTCTGTGGCATAACACAGGGAGGACTGCAATGCTTCATGGCGCTCTGGCACAGCACAGGGGGGGTTCAAGAGAAAGCCTTATTTGTGAGATTCTTCTTACTGAGGGGTTTTGGTCGTGTGACAGCAGCACTTTTGTGCAGGTGTGAGCAGTGGGACACATTGAGGAGCTCAGGGTATGCCTTTTTTGTCGCCTGTCCTACATGTCAGTCAGCATTCAGCTGGCTTACTGGCAAATGTCATGTTAGGAGCCTATTAAATTAAAGTTGAAGACATTTTTAATTCCTTCACTGCAATGACTGTCGTTCTCAGTGTTAGTTAATCAAAAGGCTCCTCATTATACAGTGCAATTTCACACTGCCAAATGTACTTTCAGGCCTGCTCCTGAAAATCTACAGCTTGTTTTGGGAGATGCACAATAGTATACAGGAGCGCTAGCTCCATCTTGTCAAGCTTCTGTGCGGTTACAGAAGGAACATGCTGAAGCAGTGCCCTCTTCTGGAGGCAGAACCATTCAACCACACTAATACAGGACAGGACAGGCCTTCAGGGCAAAATTAGCAGTCTCAGCAACGCTATTTTGTGTCTGTAAATTTGGCGCTATGGTGTGAAATCCTAGTACTGGCCAAGTGTCTAACAGCTGACATCAGCCAGCAACTGAGCCACTGGCATTTAGGAGAATTCTAAGCCTTTTACTCACAGGCCACTTCCGATGAATAAAATGTCAGTGCAAGAGGGGTCTGGTTTCTTTTACTGATTCATCAATGAAAGAAAAATCTCAACGCACTTATTAGCCTAGCTTAAAATTTGTACTGAGTTGTATCAGCAGGCATCCAACTGTGTGTGCTTGCAGAAACCTTATTTTTCTATCTAGATCTATACTTTTTATGGGTATTTTTTTAAGACCAGCTTGAAAGGTAATTTTACCACTCTACTGTCAAGAATGTAATGCTGATGAACAGAGAAACCAACAGTCCCCAGAGAGTGTCACGATTCAGATTCCTTCCAGAAGCACATTTAAAAGTTATTACAATGAAACGCAGATCATGAGAAAAGCCTCAAGGGCCATGACCATTGTAACTGTAAGCAGACATGGTTTTCTTTCCCAGTCTCACAGTAAATAGATATGGAAGTGTTCCAAGAGGCTCTCTGATTGCTTTTTGCTTTGGCTGCATGTCACATTGCTGGAACAGTTGTGGAAAACTCAGGAGGGATGCTTTTCTCTCAGAATCAGTGCCAGTTCTGCCGAACCCAGCAACCATGTGCGTGTAACTCAGTATGTCATGCTCATCCCTTGGTCAGTGCTCAGGCATGCAGTGACTCAGTGAATTACAGACTAAGACAGAAGCATGCTCTGCCTCAGGATCAGTGCTGACCCCAGTGGCTCACACGGTACTGCTACAGGACACTGTGATGAAACATCTGTGCTGGAATGAAGAGGAAGGCCCAAACATGGCATGACACTACAGAGAAAGGGGGTGAGTGGGCTGGCTCTGCCTCCAGTCAGTGCTGGCTCTGATGGCGCAGTCCCAGGCTAACAACAGGCAGTTCCCCCTGCCTCCCATCTCTGGTTCCCCCAAGGCAGATGGTACCTGTGGTTTCTCCCCAACACTGCCATGTTTCTCTCTCCCAAACACAGATTAAGGTGGCTAGGAATCCAGTTTGCATAAAGCTTGCCTGAGGAGAACATAACAGAGGGACAGAGATTGTGAAGGTAGTGACGGCATATCTGCCATTCACCTGTTACCTCAGCACTAGACACAGCGAGCAAACCTATCAGGGGACCAGCTTCAACCACAAAGAAAGCTCCTCACAGAGCAGGCAGCGAGCCCACGGTGCGGTGGCCAGAGGTGCCTGTGGGGGCGAACAGGCTCCACAGGGCCAAGTTACCAGGCAAGCGCATAAACAAAGGATCAGACAGACGTACCACGACCAGAGCAGATCCACCTCCTACGCCCACTGAGGGAGAAGAGTGCTCAGCACGCAGAACACCTCAGCAGCCCCTCTTTTACGAAACCCGCCGTGACCAGACACACCGGCCTCAGCACGGGAACCGCGCCGGCCCGCCATCTGCCTGCACACTCCCTCACGGCCCCGCGCATGCGCCACGGGCGAGCCGAGCAGGGCGCCACGGGCGCCGGTGCGCATGCGCCAGTTCTGCCGCCTCGGGGCGGCAGGGCAGGAGGGAGGAGGGGAGTTACCGCCCCCTGAGGGAGCGCTATGGCGTGCGCCGCGGCGGCCAAGGGCGCCGGGAGCTCCTTCTCCGACCGGCACGCCCGCCTCCTCCTGGCCCAGATCAACCGGCTGCGGGGCGGGCAGAGCTTCTGCGATGTGCGGCTGGAGGTGGGCCCGGAGGCGTTCGCCGTGCACCGCCTGGTGCTGGCGGCCAGCAGCCCCTACTTCGCGGCGCTCTTCGCGGGTGGCATGAGGGAGTCCGGCCGGGATGTGGTGCGGATCGCGGGCGTCGAGGCGGGCACCTTCCACACGCTGCTCGACTTCATCTACACAGGTAAGGGCCGAGGGGGGCGGCGGGGCCGGTTGCCCGGCCGTGGGCCGAGGGCCGCAGCCTCGAGCGGAGCCCCGCTGTCGTGTGCCTGCCCGCAGGGGTGGTGAGCATCGGGGAGCACAACGTTCAGGAGCTGATCGTCGCCGCCGACATGCTGCAGCTCACCGAGGTGGTGGAGCTCTGCTGCGAGTTCCTGAAGGGGCAGGTCGACCCGCTGAACTGCATCGGCCTTTTCCAGTTCTCCGAGCAGATCGCCTGTCACGACTTGATGGAGTTCACCGAGAGCTACATCCACGCACACTTCCTGGAGGTGCAGAGCGGGGAGGAGTTTCTGGCGCTGACAAAAGAGCAGCTGATTAAGATCTTGCGAAGCGAGGACCTCAGCATCGAGGACGAGTACCAGGTTTTCATAGCAGCAATGCAATGGATTTTGAAGGATGTGGGGAAAAGAAAGAAATACGTCGTAGAAGTGCTGGAGCCTGTGCGATTCCCTCTGCTACCAGCACAAAGGCTATTAAAATACATAGAAAGTAAGTGACAGAAGGAAGGAAATAATATCAGATGCTTGTATTTGAGCAAACCATGTGTTGTGCAGAGTTACGGGATTTTGATGGATTTTCTGAGATGGAGAGCGTGATGAGTGAAAAGATTTACTCTATAGCAAACGAGTTCTATTTTCTAACGAGTAAGCGCAGCTTACTTTAAAAACATGCTCTTGAAAAAGTCTTATAAAAGTAGAGAGTCTTAATTTGTCTGCTGTTTCAGGAGAAGCTAGTAACTTTTCTACAACAGAGTTACTTATTTTCTGTAACTTTTCACTGCGCCTTTTTTATTCTGCTTATTTCCTCAAGGTATTCCAGATTTCAGCCTTCGGGTGGCCCTGCAAACTCTGTTGAAAGAATATTGTGAAGTCTGTAAATCTCCCAAAGAGAACAAGGTCAGCAGTTTTCTGCAAGCTTCTAAAGGTCGTCCCCGGAGGAAAGCCAGGAAGTACCTTTATGCAGTAGGTTAGAATGTGGCTGTTTGAACCTTGTAAAACAAATGATGAAGTAGTATCTCATATTATGGTATTGAAGGAGATACTGGATTTTATTTTTTAACCAAAAGATATAAAAATAGCAAAATGTTTCATTTGGCTGAGTTACCACATTAGCTGCTTTCTGCTTAGAATTGCACAGAGGGGCAGCATTCACATTTCTTGTCATTATGACATGGCATTCAAAGCCTAGATTTGCCTTTTAGAAATTATTTGCCTTGGGTGGAGAGCTGCAAATCAGCAGAGGATTTGCCCATGGTTCACTGCTGGAGTGGTGTATACAAATTCACTACACTCCTTGTTCTTCTGAAGGCTGAAGTTTTCTCTGTCCAGGATATTTTGGTTCGTGTGATGGGATACTTGAAATTGTAAGTTTTCAGCAAAGCTGCAGCTTTCTATTGGAAGGGAATGCTCTTGTTTCACTCTGTGGGAAGTAACACTGACTTAAGATAGCAAAAGCTATTGGTTGGTCTGTGTTTTACTAAGAACATGAATGGTAATATTCGTAGTGTTGTGGTGAAGTGGTCAGCTCAAGCACAAGTTACCTGACCCTCAAGGTGACCATTCTTCCTTGTGTGCTGAAGAAAGAATGCTACTTGGAAAAGTCCAATTCCTACTAAAAGTGGCTAATGGCTGTTCCTGTAATTTTTCTGATGGTTTGGATGCAGGAGCATGGGGATGAGCAGAAAGCTCTTACCCAGCCGTGATCTTTCTACTTTCTAGGTGGGTACACCCGACTGCAAGGAGGACGCTGGAGTGACAGCAGAGCCCTCAGCTGCGTGGAGCGATTTGACACCTTCAGCCACTACTGGACCACAGTGTCCTCTCTCCACCAGGCTCGGAGTGGGCTGGGTGTGGCTGTGGTGGGAGGAATGGTCTATGCCATTGGAGGTAACAGCTGAAACATGCTTTCTTTGTTATATGGATAGTCACAGATGGAGATTTTAGAAATTTTTCTTCCTACAAGTGGTTCTGAGGAATCCAACAGTAGACAATACAACTTTTAGATGTAATAAAAATTGAATTAGGGTTCCTTGGTTCTCTGCCATCACTGCTCTGTGAATGCATGTTTGGGCTCCTATATTGGTCATTTTTTACTAAGTTGCTCTCCCTTCATGGTATAGCAACTCACAGGTAAGCATGTGTACATGTGCAGATACACTAAGAGATGTTGGATATTCTGTGGACTTTGTATACCACCACTAATAGCATTTATTTTCTCACTTGTAGTCTAGCAGAAGCCCCTAGCATAAAAGGCAGTAATACGGGACAGACCACTTGTGGTCTGCCTACCTGGAAAGGCTTGTTATGTATGTTTGTACAAGGATGTGATGAGTAGCTCTACCACCCTATCATTAAAAAATGCATATGTATACTGTTTTTGTCACCACAGAACACATTCTTTGGTCTTGAAAACCCTGTCAGTTGTGCTGTGGAGTAAAAAGTGTGTAGCACTGTGGTTGTTCACCCCTCTGATGTTTTCAGTAATGTTTCAGGGAACTGTTGATGAAAGCTGTTCCTAGTGATGATTCAGTTCTAGGTATAAATGAAGCTTTTGCTACTTTGGCCATTTGGCTAGCTGAAAGAAAGATCTTGTATACAAATGTTGTCTGTCCTGGAAGGAGTTGAAGAATGCTTCTGTATCTGCAGTGCAAAACATTGCGTTTCCCCTGTCTCTGTTCTTGCTCTTATTATGCAGGTGAGAAGGACTCGATGATTTTTGACTGTACTGAATGTTATGATCCTGTTACTAAGCAGTGGACTACCGTGGCTTCCATGAACCATCCCCGTTGTGGACTGGGAGTGTGCACATGCTATGGCGCTATCTATGCTTTGGGCAAGTTTTGGTTTTTTTTCTAGGTGAAGTTAATTATAAAGGTGTTAATTCATGGAACTTGTAAATTTATTTGATCTTAAATATTACATCTTGGTGTTGCAAATTTGCAAACTTCAGTTTCGAAAAACAGCTGTGTACATGAGCATTGGTATACCAAATCTTTGTGGATTAGTTATTGTTCAGTTATAACTTATTTCCATTGTAGATTGCATGCTGGTTTTGGAATTTGTCCTGAAACAGTGCACCATAGGTCAGCTTCATGCCATTAAGTTGTTTACTGTTATTTGCAGGAGGCTGGGTTGGAGCAGAGATTGGCAACACAATTGAAAGATTTGATCCTGAAGAAAATAGTTGGGATGTGGTGGGAAGCATGGCTGTGCCCCGTTACTGCTTTGGGTGTTGTGAAATGCAAGGTGAATATCATTAAGTTTGTATCCGTAAACAGTTCCAAGAGCCATTGGATTGTGAAGCTTTATGTTTCAGTCATGAATTTTTAGCTTTGTCTTGTACTGTACTGTCAGTTGCACAAACTTGTGCCTCACTTATTTGTCCTTCTAGTACCATATCTTTAATTCTACAGAACTCAAAGACTATAAATTTCTCTGTCTTCTGCCTTTTATCTCATGAAAACAGTTTTTACATGGCTGCCAGTGTGGTTATCCAGCTAGTCTTTAACAGTTTGTTGTCCTTCCTGATACTGCTTTTATTTACCTCCCATATTTGGGTTTGTGTGTGTCTTTGTGACAATCTGAAGAGTTGCCACAGGTTATTTTAAGACAGACATGTCTAAAGACTTGATCTATGAATATGCTTATTAAGGATTTGATCCAGGCCTTGTCAGCAGTTGCAGCCTTCTGAATTTTCTCCCCTGCACTTGCTTAATTAGTGCTTTCATCAGAGTTTCTAGTGCTTGAGCTGCAAGTTACTAATTTGAAAGCTTTATGTATGGTACTACTAGACAAATGGAGGACTTTTATCTGGCATTCTTAAACCATCTTAATGTCAGGCTGAAACCTGCATTGTGACAAACATTTTCTCTCTTTCAAACCTTTCTATTATGAAACCTAATAGAGGAAAAACTATGTTTCTACAGGTTTGATTTATGTTGTTGGTGGTATCAGCAATGAAGGAGTAGAGCTGTGTTCTGTTGAAGTCTACGACCCAATATCTAAACGTTGGTCTGAGCTTGCCCCAATGGGCACCCGAAGAGCGTATCTTGGTGTAGCTGCTCTCAATGATTGTATCTATGCTGTGGGAGGCTGGAATGAATCTCAGGATGCACTTGCTACCGTAGAAAGATACTCCTTTGAAGAGGTATGGTACAGTGCCTTTCTTTCATAAATGTAGATTGCATCAACTTTGTGTGAGATGCTATAGAGGTAGCCTGCTTCCTTTCTTTAAAAAGTTGGAAATTCCATTTCCTTTTCACTATTGGCTGGTAAACTGAGAGAAACAAAGTTTCAGTGACCTCAGGGTTCCTCTGTCCTGACCAGTCTCTAGAATCTTGATATCTGATTTAGTGGAATGTTTATGAAGATTGTATGCATGCTTTTGGGAAGCTGAAAGCTAACCTATACTGTTGATGCATAGATCTACTGTAGTTTGGTTAGAGTTAAGATGGGGGAATAGATTCTATTGACCAATAGAATGGTCAATAATCTGACAAGAGAGAACAAAAATCTCTGAAAAAGTAAGAGTTGCCCTTTGTTGCAAAAGTTGAGGATCTTTCTTCTGCATCAAAATGTAGTAGTGTTCCAGCATGGCTAGAAAAATCACTTTGAACACTTATAAAATAAGAAATTATTCCTGACTATTCTTGCTCATGTTTCTGTGATGCTCTCTGGAACAGTAGCTAGTGTTTAAAGCAGAGCGTAATCCAGTGTGCCATTCTGCTTTGCTTTTGGAACTGAATCTAGTTTTCCTTATTTCCCACCTAAAACTGTGTACCGTTCTCTATTTTGGAGACAGACTGCATCTTGCAGTGACTGAAGAAAGGGAGAGTTGTTGTGTACAGACACTATGTGATCTGTTCTTCAGTGACTAGCATGATTTCAACTACTTGTGAAAGTGCTGTCATTACAGTCTTGATAATCCTCTTGATACTGTACACATACCATATTGGAGCCTGTGAGGAGTATACATAGTGGTTTTTGTATATGTTTCAGTCTTTAAGCTTTAAAAGTTACTTTTATCAGAATCTGGGCTTATCCTAAAACTACTTGTTGACTCTTTCACCTTCTCATTAGGAAAAGTGGGTTGAAGTTGCATCAATGAAGATACCAAGAGCTGGTGTCTGTGTTGTGGCTGTGAATGGATTTCTTTATGCCTCGGGAGGCCGAGCTCCCAGTCATGATTTTGCTGCTCCAGTAACCTCTGACTCTGTTGAAGTTTATAACCCTCATATGGACAGTTGGACTGAAATTGCCAACATGATCACCAGCCGCTGCGAAGGAGGTGTGGCTGTGCTGTAAAACCCAAAGAAGAAAACTCACTCAAGGAATGAGTAAATCCGTCTCCTCAGATTTCCGGTTTCATTGGCCAGAAACCTCTTCTAACACAGGGGCTTCAGCAGAGACAGTGGAGAATTAGATCAGAGGGCTTTTCCTGAGCAAAAGGAAATATTAAAACTCTTGTCCTTCAAATTGGCTTATCCAACATCTGTCTCGGGAAGTATTCTGTTAAGAGTAGGAATGCCCCTTATGACCGGATTAAGCTCACCGAAATAAATGGTGAGTTTGCCCTGTAAAAATCCATAGAAATCATTCTAGCACATTGGAGACATTAATCAGGTTGTTAACTCTTTAAGGTGCACCAAAGCTAGCATCTTTAGCTGGCCTTACAATCTGGAAGGAGGTTTCTATAGACAGCTGGGAGTTACCTGTAATAAGAGCAGATGGGCTTCTTGGTTAGCATTAGTTGTCCTTTTCTGGTGGAAAAGAAGGAAGAGAAGATAACAGGTGGGGAAGACTTGGTACCTCTACTTATGACCTTGATGCATTTGAGCCTCTTTGCTGCTGCTGGATGTGATGGGCATTCAGTATGAATTGGATATTTACTTTCTGGCCACTCCACTAACCTGGATAGTGAGCAGCTGAGAATTTCCTGTTCTGGAAGGTTGTTCTCGTGGTTCTAATAATGTCATTCCACTTCAGCACAGGCTTTTCTTCTCAGTGGTATCAGTGATGACAGTAGAGCTTCTTTTTGTGTAAGCTCTGATGAATTTTAAACGGAAATGCTATTCATTAGATTAGCTGTTCTGTTTAGGATTGCTCTTAGTATAAAAATACAGGGAAAGCCTTTTGCCCCTTTTTTTTTAACTTTTCCTTAGTTAAATGTGTTTTACCCTGCGTGACACAGGCTGAGACTTGGCATTAGAACACATGCTATTCTACAAGGTACACACATTCATTCTTGCTACATCTCTGATCCTGCCTCTTCCAAATTTGAGTGGACAGAGTGTTTTGTGATAGAATTTGCTGCATTCAGCATTAAAGTGAGGTTATTAGTGTGTTTTGTCTTAAGGAGTTTGTATTTAGCTTGGATACACTTAGTAGAACAATACTACTAGGAGTTTGGAGTTATTTCTAGATTCATTAAATTAACATACTTGAAGTTGCTTTTTGCATAGTATGATTGCATTTTCTGCACAACTGTGGATGATTTGGATGGAGTCTGAAATAAAGCTGCTTGAACTTTGATAGACAGTGTTATTCTAGAACACAAAACCAGAACTGGAATGTCACAAAACAGGAAGCCTGCACTGTGTAGACAAAGGAGCATTCATGCTATCTAGGTCAATATCCCATGTAAAATTAACAAATTAATACATGAATAAAATCATCCAGGGTGAGTGTTGCAGGTACCTTAAGAATCTTGGTCTTACATTCTAACATAGCGTTGGGAGATTGCTAGGCTAAAACATGCTAGATGATGGAGCATTTGTTTCTCTGATTGTGCTATGATCCTGTGTGTGCTTTTACTTCAAAAGAATTTCTTATGTGTGTGAACTAATGTTTTTCTGTCTTTTTTTTTTTCTCCCCCCAAGTTTAAGCTTGTTTTAAACAGTTTTTCATAATAAAATGCATTTTCAGAACCAACTGTGGAATGCTCTTGAATAGGGTGCTTTCCTATCACAATGAGTTGTATTACTGCCACTTTCATATAATAGGTCTTTTTTTTTTTTTTCTTTTTAACTGCAAATCCTATTTCCCAGTAGGACACTAGGAGAAGACTGGTTATAAATGTTGACTATTTATAAGGTGCAAGTAACACATTTCTCTGGCAAAATAGTCATGCATTTCTCTTCTCAGTGTAAAATCACTCGGACTTCTTGGAAGTCTGGCTGCCTTGCCAGCTCTGTGCAGCCCTCTCTGGGATCAACTGATAGGTAGTATTTCTTAGGCTTTTTTCTTTACATTGTAGGATCCCTTGTGAACCATTTGAGAAACATTACATTAGCTCTATTTTATTAGCTTGGGAACTACACATTCATTTCTGATCGCTACACATAAACTTTCTGATTTAGTGGAGCTTGAGGGACTCCACTGTTATATGAAGTTACCTTTTCCAGTTTTTGTAGCTGATTCTATTATGTTTTAATGAAACTCTGAAGCCAGTTGATTATGGTCTCTGATACTCAGCACCTCTTTGG
>JAVJGG010000002.1:4153151-4180532 GCA_035590195.1 Aviceda cuculoides | reverse complement strand
CCTGAGCTTGGAGGAGGTGATCCTTGACTATTAACCAGCTTTCTTGGGCCCCTCTTCCCTCCAGGGTTTTATCCCATAGTACTCTACCAAGCAGACCCCTGAAGAGGCCAAGGTCTGCTCTCCTGAAGCCCAGGGTAGAGAGCTTGCTGTGTGCCCTCCTTGCTGCCCTAAGGATCCTGAATTCCACCACATTTATTTTCCACCCTGAAAAGACAATCCCTCCCCTTCAAGCCTCCATACTTACACTCACCCCTGAGCTGTGTAGTGCAAATCCCTCTAATACTGGAGTGCACCTTCTTTAGTCTGGCAGCAAGTTAGTCCTCCGAGTGTCATAAGGAACAGCAGAAGCCCCAGGGTACGAACACTGGGGAGAGGCATTTCCAAGCATGCAGTATCCACCATGCACTGCTCCCCACCAGTCGCAGGAGCTTGATTTCAGTGGAAGCAGTTAGGTCCAAGGATCCCTGACCACTTCTGTAATTCTCACACCAAACCAGAAGAAAGAATTCTTGAAGCAATGAGTGCTGTCCCTCCACTGTATGCAACCATTGTCACACAAGCAGTTTTACAAATTGTCAAGCTCCATCTTAAAATTCTCTCAACTGCTTGTCCTCAGGATGCCCACAGAACTTCATTTCTTTGAGAGTTTGAGCTTGTCACGATTTCCTGCTTTTACTTATTAATCACCAGTTGACATGCTTTTATTCTAATAGTATCTTCTTTTACCCTTGTGCTTACTGACTGCAGTGATACTCCCAACTAGCTTTTGCTTTAGTAGCTTTAACAAGCCATTTTTTCTCCTGTAAGATGAATTCTCAGTTCCTAGGGTCAACTCCTCTGCTCCTATCTCAGCTTAAATTCAACTTTTTGAGTATGAGTGACCATATTTATACATAGTAGGCTAGACTACTGCCTTTACAAGCAAATTAAACTTCACTATTTTCACCTGAAATAACTCACCTCGTAAATGGTACTATTACATTTGCTATTTCTATCCTCTCCACACACTGGTAGCTCATAGCCCTTCTCTGAGCAACCAACACGCTTGGATTTTTCCATCCTCCACCATTTGGAGCTGATGAGGTCCCATAAGAAGCAGAAATGCCCAGTGATGCTAGAGACATTTGTCCTTCATCTGTTCAGAACGCCCCTCTTCTTTTACCCCTTATTTTAAACTTGAAAAGGCTGCAGGATAACATCTGCCCATTAGACAAACCGCTGCCCACCCTGTGTATGCAGCTCCTTTCTTAAATGACTAAAGGGAAGAGCAGTTTCGTACTAGTGCAATAGAGCTTTAGGAACACTTCTACAGGAGTGAATCTAATGTACTCACAGTATGTAGGTGATGACTCCTATGCTCCTAAAAAACAAAGGAGATAAATTGCAGGAGTTCTGCATGACCTGTATTGTTCTTAATGTACACAATATGAAAAAGTCAATAGTAGCTGCTATACAGGCAGGACCACTATCGTGGTTTTAGATAACTGCTTGTATCTCTCAAAGAATGGTGTTTCGGGAAAATGTGAATTTTATATATAACTTCAAGTAATGTGGATAGTGAAGTCTCTTTATGTATTTCTACTTTAGCATGTATTTACTACAGTACACATCAGAAATACAAAGAAATAGAAGCAAGGGTGTTTCATTTGGGGTGACTTCTTTTGCCTGCCTTCGCAGCAGATCAGATTAGTACTCGGGTCTTCTCTGCATGCAGTGGTCTTATAAATAAAGCTGTCACAAACGCTGCAGGAACATGTTTTCTTTTAAGAGTGCTCCTCTGCAGAGGACAGTCGCAAACTGTTAACTCTATAGCTGCCATCATTAAAGGTTTTCATTGTTACTTTGCAGAAATTAAATGCTTATCTTTTAATTTAAAAGAAATGCATAAAAATGGAAAGACAGAACAAAGAGTTATTTACTGCACTTCAGTTTTTTGTCCTGTTTTGTTTTTAATTTCTTGCAGTAGAATGAATTCTATTCAGAGCAAATTGGGAAAAAGCAACAGTAGAGCAACCTGGAAAAAAAACAACAAACCAACATTAAAAACTTACCACATATCTGCAGCTAGTCCAAGCGGTTCATAGTTTACTATTTCTGGAGCTGTAAGAAAAATTTAATCAAATATCAGCAACTGAGGTAACAAATTTTTACCAGGCTGAATTGAGTAGCGGGTCAAGAATTACCAAGATGGAGAAAGTGGGGGCGGGAAAAGGAAAGGTAGTTATAGATGCACTGTTTATAGTTTTGTAGCCATGATAGGAATTCAAGTTCACAAGTGTCCAGAAGAGATTATGTAGAGTAACTTGGAGCATAATGCAACTCAAGACTAAGGGTGAAGCAGATATTATAAACTAATTACAGTGCAAATTATAACAAATAAATTATTACACCTCTCAAGGATACTATTACCCCTAAGAATCTGAGCTTGTGTTTTGTTTTTAACTGATGTCATTAAAGCTAGTTTTAATGGCCAGTCAGAAACAGCCCTTGGGCAAGAGGTTGAAATTACATGCCAGACTACATTGCTATCCATGTCAAACCTTATTATCTTTATAAGAAACATTTCCTCATTGGAAAACATCCCCATATAAGACTGCATGCAAGAGAAAAGACCAAGGTCAGATAACGAGATGAAAAAAGGTGCCTGTAACAGTTGTGTTTAACTGAAATATGAATTACAATTCTCTCCCCATGTCCCAACCCCCAAAAGCTCTAATTGAAACTAGCAGAAAGGAGTAGGATTAACCTAAAATCCAAGTGAGACATTAGAATTATGATCAGTGAGTAACAAAAAGAGAATCAGGTGGAAAAACGCAAGGGGAGGTGAGGGTTTTATACAGTGTGTACACAACAGGTGTACAGTGTGAGGCAGGTTTATCTAGAAAGCAATGATAGAGATACCCATGTAATTGTGTACCCGTGTACTACAATGCAGAGAGCTTACTTGCCCTAGGCAACGAGTAAAAAATTATAATTTCTATTTGCAGGGTTTCACAATCTCAATCCTGAATTTACATCTCTAAACATTTATTCGTCAGCAACCTACTCTCACGTGAGTAGCACATCTGGTTTATATAAAGCACCTTATGGCTTTGCAATATAAGACAAAGGAATGGGTCGGTCACTCACCTACAAATTCTGGAGTTCCAAAAATATTTTTAAATTCGACTCCATCTTCTATTTTGTGAGCCAGGCCAAAGTCAATGAGTTTGATGTGTGGAATAGGGATATTCTTGTCTAGAAGCATAATGTTTTCAGGCTAAAAATAAACAGATCTCTGTTATTATAATATTAGTATCTTGGGACAGTAAACAGTTCTCAAGGGCTTTTTGTTCTTCACATACACAATACTGAAGAACAAGAAATACATACCTGTGCCTAACCATTTACAACTCATTCTTTTGAGAAAGGGATGACAACTGTAAAATTTGACATCATTGAATGGACCAGAACTTCATAAAAAGCAAAGCAAATCTACTAAAAGTAATACTTTCATTCCTTTAATTTTATCTCATGCAAAAACTACCTTTCTCTATCTTCCTGTTAGCACTCCTAAGCTTATTTTCTTAATGATGGCTATTGGCACAATGAAAACAAGATACCCTTTTATTTTTTCCAAAATGAGACAGAAGTTTTTAACAAAACTGTATGTGGTTCCCTAATCTGACAAGATATGCCACTACATTATCAGCCTAGCAGCACTGTGATGCAACACAAAGTAGAAGCTCAGTTGATCTTGTCCCCTTTTAAAACAGAAAATATATCCCTGGCCCGCAAGGCCTCCTGGGAAGATGTCGCACCCTGACCCCATGGATTCGCCTCAGTTACAACAACTGGTGCCCACATAACGGCAGCCAGCAGGTAGCCGAAGCAGTGCAGAGACGGAGTGCCACTGCTTGATCCTGAGGGAGAGCTGCATCACTGAATATTTTGATTGACAGCCATTTTACTGATCTGTTCTTGGCATTTACACTGGGAAACATCACTATTTCTGCCCAGTTGTTCCTATATTGTATTGTAACCCACTGGAAGATGTCTTATCAAATGCTTCTCGAGGGATTCTAGTCACATCTTAATCTACTTAGGGAAGGAAAATGCTCTTCTCCGAGACTAAATTCACAGCTGCAACTACAAGGCCAGAAAAGATCTAGGATTTGCTATCTGAACAGTCCAGAAAATGCAAAAAGTTGGGATCAGAGGTCCTAGCTCATATACAATAGCAAGCTATTAAAAGAACACGTAGCATTTCTCATAGCATTGTAGGGAAAAGCCAAAGCTAGAACTGGGGAATTAAAGCTAATTTTTCAGCCACAGACCTCGACTTTCTTTACCAGATACAACAGATATTTCATAAACTTATTTCTTCAACTAAATTTCTCAGCCTTAGTTACTCCCTACCATGGCCCTACTTACTCCCTACCATGGCCCTACTTCACAGATTTCAGAGTAAACTACTGGTTCAATTTATTTCCCATGAAGAGCTTTAATGCATTAATTTGTCATAACTTAATCATAAGCTCAAGAGCAACAGTGAGACAGTTTGATTCCCTGCTGGCAGCTGCCTGTCCTTTTCACGGCAGCTCCTAACGTGGAAGCAGCTCCTGCTAACATATACTCGCAGTCAGAGCTGCACTGGAAAGAGACCGTATGAATAATTTATTGTCATAGTCATTGGACCAAGAATATTTTAGCCTCAAGCCAGCAAGTCTGGTTTTCTTCCATGGATCTAGGGCATATATGTTCACCCCAGATACATGATGTAAGCTTGTTTATAGCAGACAGAACAGACTGAAATGGCAAAAAGTCAGAGTCACTACCTCTTGGACTGTTTTATTCTTTAGGTGGTATATGTCACTGTAGCTCCACTGCAGTCGATGGAGCCCTGGCAAGTGATGAGATAGTTATTAATAATCCTCTGTCTAATCAGATCACTGCTTAAAAATACATGTCTAACTTAGCATTAGCAAAACTCCAAACCCAGTCTAAAAAACCCAGGACAGTTATTCTGCGAATATGTTTTAAGTCATTTGATATTCACCATTAGTGAAATGATTCTTTACTTATCCTTTCTGATGTCTATCTCGCATTTCTTGTAACATCTTCCTTGACCTCCTGACATTACTGTTATTAAGTATCAAGATTAGTAGTTAGAGATCAGTATAGAAAAAGTTCCACCTATGTTCTCACAATAATTCCACGCCACTGGATATTGCACTGTTTTCTAATGCACAGTAAAAACTTTCAGTCTTTGGCTTCTGGATTCATGAAGTAATTTCAAAATCAAGTGTACATCCTTTATATGCTCACACATCTCCTGTGCTTTTTCACATGTACCCTGTGAAGACTTGGACAGTAATTTGCTAACCAGTTTCTTAGGTTAGATGTGATTTGCAACACTTGCAATGACTACATATATGCCATTAACACTGATGCAAGACCAAGCAATTTAAGACTGAGACAGCATTACACACATGTTTAGCATAAGGAATCAGCATATATATCCTGAGAATCTGGGAGGAGTCTATCTATAGCACACACATAATTAGTAATTAGTAATAAACTAACCTAGATTTAAAGTTAGGACAAGGAACACGTAATCTAGCAGTAGAATTTCTTCCTTTTTCTTCAATTTTAAAACAGTTCCCTCCTCTGTTTTATTCTACTTTCTCCTAGAGGATAAGTGCATTTTGGATGTATTTCTGGAAGCAGCAATGTTTGGTTTGAGGCAGCCAGTTCTATAGCTGTAAGTCTGCTACAGAGAAAGCGCTTCCTTCTAGTCTCAAGAGTTTCACTCCCAAGGACAACAGACCCCCAACGTCAGAGAAGCATGTTCACTTAGGGAGGCCACAATCCAAAGAAGAGAGAGACAGTCTCTTCTGTATTGTCTAGGCCAGTTGTACTGATATCAAAGTCAAGGATCAAAGCTACAGATATCACCCGATATGGTAGGAAGAGAGCTCTGTGTGATGTGCTTGCAAGGCCCTAAGCAGCTAAGAAAGCAAGAAGTCTTTCTGTTAACCAAACTGCACTGGATGACACATATGCCTCATGTAATTCTAAACATAGTGGGGATCGGAAGCAGCAACAGTTGTATGTAGCTGGATCTGGCCCTCCTCTTCCCAAAAATGCATTTCTTCTGTCCTTCATTCTAATTTTTTTTTTTTTTTTTTAACAGCAAGCTTTGGATGGTACCACAAATACAAACAGCTGAAGAATGAAGACTTACAATTTCTTTTTCTCAGTCAGTAAATATATAGGCCCACCCAAAAGTTACCACAGGCCTGATAAAGGAGATTGTCTTCCTTGGAGCACTCAGTTGTGAAGTGCGTTTAAAATGGTCTTACCTATTATTTTAGGCATGTTATCAAATACAGATATCTAACAAATTGTAGAAGGTACAGTCTGTCATTAAAACAGTAAGTCTAAATCAGCATCTTTACCTTTAAATCAAAGTGAGCAATTTTCTTAGAGTGAAGGTAATTGACACCATCCAAAATCTGCTTGATGAATCTGGTTGCTTCCTCTTCACTCAAAGACTCTTTCTGTGCCAGGAAGTCAAAAAGTTCTCCTCCAGAAACCCTGCAAAACACACCAGAAAACATCCTGTTATCTACTGCATTGTAAGACATAAAATAAACATCAGCACAGAAACTGAAGTAGCAAAAAACCTTCGTACAGTTAGAAAGAGGCTACTCTTGCAGACAATCTGGAGTTTTGTGTTCTGGTCCCAGGTGTACCAAAACTTCCTTTTGGCTTCAGCTTTCTCCCCTGTAAATTAAGGCCTAGCTTTCCCCAGTTCATTGATGCTGCAAGGTTTGATTTGTCAAGGATTATAAAGCACCAAAAAAAGGTACATTGTTTGATGAATCTATAGACATGTACATATTTCAATAGGTAGACTTTGATGTTGACCACTTCAACGGCTATTTTTCAACATTGTCATGTTGTACGAGACAGAAGAAATAGAACAAGTTGTAATAGTCAACAACTGTTAAAGAATTACTTCTCTTATCGTTTTCCATCAGAAACATGAGGCAATAAGATCTGCCAACAGAATCTCTTTCCTTTCCAGAACAGCCATTATACTGTTCCAGTACAGATTCTTGCTCAACATAACTGACAGGAAAGCATTTCTTTTGTGCTGAATTTTTTAAAAGAATGCAGATTGTAGCAGCTTGGAAGGTACCTAAAATTGTTTTCCCAAATCAAGGAAGTGCTATTAGTTACTATGAGTATTCACATCAAAATTAAAATACATTCCATGCATATTTAGTACATAAGACTTCTATTTTCATTTTTGTGCCTTGTATTGAGAGCTCTAGTGCTATTTTTGTATATATTATGAAACAGGACTATCTAGATATTGAATGGAGCATTGTTTGCAGTTGTTATTCATAATTATGCTTACACTTATTGTTTCCAGTTCACACTGTCATTGATATTATGGATTTATTCTCAATCAAATTTACTGTTGGGGGCACTGACAAAGTGGTCGTTGCTCTTGGGCTCAGGTGTGTCACCCATCTGTGCTCACCATTCAGAATGCAAGCAGAAGACTTGCGAGACCTAACAATCATTTTGGAAAACAAGTATTTGGCCCTGCTGTCTGATGAAATACCTGTAAAAGAACTGGCAGGTTCAAATGCTTTAAGTCAACTTAAGCGCTGTGACGCACAGACAAGTTAGATCACACTGTACACTGCAGAGGTCTTTTGTGCAATCGTTCCTCTGACCCCAGGCTCCTACACAAAAAGGGTGGTGACAAGATGGTGATTCCCTAACTCTGCCTCTTTCAGAGTAAACTATCGTGAACAGCTGCAAAAACTGCAGAGAAGTCAACTGCAAACAAGAACGTGTCAAAAGCCACAAAGACATTGGGCTTATTTCTTAGCTTCTACCGTTGCTGTGGGTGACAGCATACCTTGCTGTCCCAAAGGCAGAGATTTAGACAGGGCCTATTGACTTCAGCATTGATTACTGGGCATTTTTTCACCGCTCCCACATACTCAGAAACTTTTTAAGCAACCTGAGACAGGACGCTTCACCTGGGCAGACGTCACTTTATGTTTTGATTGTTATAACCAAATGGCTGGCAAACAAAAATAAGTTTATATGACCCAGGAATATGTTGCAACTGCTGTCTCTGGCTGCTGCCTCCTCCTTCCTATTAATCTCAGTTACTTAGCCTGTGAGACTCTTACTTGGTCCCTGATTTTCTTTTTAGGTGACACATACCAAGGGTGTCAGCACTACCACAACCTTGCTGGACAGGTTTTGTTTTACCCTGTGGATTTCAGGAACCAGAGAACACTGTCTCCTTTCTGTATTGCAGTAGGTTTAGGGTTCATTAGTTTAAAAATTATTACAGATGACTGTGACAAGCCAGTAAAGAAATCTGTAAGTAAAACCTGGTAGTCTCTTGGTGAAATCTGTGTACAGAGAGCAGCCAAGTTCCATTTCCTTAATGATTTCTATTCATACTGCACTTAAGCAATCACCTCTGGCAGGCACTATGGCCCTGTCATCAGGAAGCCAGCAGTACCTGGATACTTTCTTGTACTTTTCTGGAATTTAACCACATAGGCACGCTACTCTCTCTTTCTCTTTTACCTTGTAAAATCTCCTTGGTCACTGTTCCTTAAGGTAGATTCTTTAACCAGGACTAAGAATAAAAAAGTTCTCTCTCGGGCCAGGCCAACAGCCCATGTAGCCCAGCCTCCAGTTCGCCAACCCCAGCAAAAGAAGATACCACTTAAGGCAGGCACAGAAGCTGAGCCACTTTGTGAAAGCCATTCCCCTCACCTTCCCCTGGCACAGAGGACTGTGCTAAGGATGTTAGAGGATACCTTCCTGCCCGGAGAAGACTGGCAACTTTCTTTTGAGGAATCTCCTTTGCTACACAAAGGAACTCAGAAAGTTGTTCAGCTGCCCAGACTGGAAGTACTTAATTCCCTTTATCTCTGATTGCCCCCAAGAGTGGTCACTTGAAACAGCTGGGTTAGCTGCTCAGGGCACACCAGGGATTTTTCCCCAATGGCAACGTCAGCAACATTCTGAGCAACCAGCTATGCCTAAGGCATCACTGAAGAAACTGTATAGCCTGCAAAAACAAGGGTCACAGGAGATTTACTTGCTAGCTCCTTGCTGTATTCTCCCTCTTCTCTCTAGTTCACACAAACCCTGAATGAGGCTAGGCAGGGGGCACTTCCAAGGTACAGAATACAACATAAAAATAGAAAAGGAAACAAAAAAAAAGATTCAGGGAGTCTGAAGTCCCTCTGTTACTTTATCAGCAGAAGACTCTCTCTTACAACAACTACATAAGCATTTCATTTTCTGAAGGTCAGAGATCAGCGTACATTACAGACAGTCCATTAATCTCCAGTCTCCCGTGGTATGGCATAAGACATTAGCTTAAGCTGCAGAGATCTTAAAAGAGTAATCTAAAGGAAAATTCAATGGAAGAGATGTGAAGATTTCTCATTAACAAAGACTCAGGCTTTAAAAACAGGTTTGAGTAAATTGTACAAAGAGAGCGGTAAGCAATTTAGTGCAGGATTGTTCTTATCCAAGTTATACACCTGAACTCAGAGAAATCCTCAGGCAGAAGACACTAGCAATCCCAAAAGCCAGCCACTATGGAATCCCAGAAAAAAAGCAGTTCAGCACTAACTCCTTTGCAGTAAAACACTCATTTGCACCACAAGTTACATTCGAACATTCAGGAAGGTGTGTGTTTTAAATCAGTACCACCTGCAAAAGAGCAAATGCTCCTTTCTCAAAGGACCTTAGGTTACAGAAAAAATCCTTCCTCTGGTTCCACCTCTTTCCCTATTACCATGTCACCTTATTCCCATGGCAAACAAAGAAGCAAGCAAATGATACCTTTGTTCTTCCTTCAAAGTCCAATAAAAGACAAACGACAATGCTGCCTTCTTGGCAACAGCTGTTTATTTTGTGTACACAACCTTGACACTTACCAGTAGAGGAGACTGGCATATTAATCAAACCTGCCTTCAGGCTGTTTTTGACTGGGCAAAGCAGCCTGAAGGCAGGGCCCAAGAAACAGAGAACAGCGGGGTAACAAAAAGCTCTGGAGA
Organism: Aviceda cuculoides; assembly: GCA_035590195.1. NCBI lineage: Eukaryota > Metazoa > Chordata > Aves > Accipitriformes > Accipitridae > Aviceda > Aviceda cuculoides. Next base: position 4,170,432 of record JAVJGG010000002.1, on the reverse strand, counting down.
GCATATCCAAGGAAGGATAGGGACAAGGAAGGGCAAACTGTGTACCTGCCAAACTGCACTTAACAGCAGTGGACTTGGCAATGTTCTTCCTGCTCTTGAACAGAAGAAACAACACCTGTAGAATCAACCCCTGTGTAAAGAGGAGATAGTCTTGTCTGTGCCAGCACGGTGAGTTTGGGAGAAGGTCACTATTTTAGCCAAAGGCTCTTTTAAACATCAGGGTAGCTTCTTCAACTGATCAAGAATACTGGGGACATTCTTTTGAAACTGAAGTCCACTGCAGCTTAACATAAGATTAACTGGCCAGGTGCTGCAACGCTTATTTTGATAAACTGCAGGGAGTATCTGACTGATATCAGAGTGTCAGGAGGAGAGATCATCTGTTACAGAGGGAATTTAATTAACTTCATTAGCAATTATCATCATCCTCAATTTGTACACAGCAGCTGAATGCAGTGGCCTTAATCCGGTCAAAACTGTTGCATCCAGCCTTTTAAACATTAAATAAGCTACAGCCTGACAACAGGACACACAGAATGTACCAGGCTATGTGAGGACAGGAAAAAGCAGAAGGTAACGAAATGGGAGGTTGTTTTAGTACAAAGTAGCTGCCAGTCAGAAAAAGCAAGCTCCTTTCCTGTCTTCCAGCGCGTGGCTATAGAGACCAACATTCGGCCGTAGACATATACCTAGAAATTAACAGATGCTTATCATTACTCATATGCCATCTGCCAGCAGTCACATTAATCTTCAGGAATGCTCCCTGGCCTAAATGCTGGCTCCCCTGGAAAGCTAGTGGTTATTTCATCTCACTCAGGGATCAAAGCCTCAGTGCCCGGATTACATACACAAGGTCAAGGCAAGTGCGCTAGGGAACATATGATCTACGTAACTTCAGTCACAGTGTCTCTATTTCCCGATTCATACATACAGAAGAATTGAATCATCTACTCATTACCTAAAAATTGTAGTAAGTAGAAGACCTCAGGGTGTCTCCTTGCTCACAGCCTTACTTTAGTACCATGAATTGACAGATAAAGGGTATGTCATCTTCTGCAACAGCTCCTCTAAGACTTGGAGTTTTGTAAACTAAGTGGTATTGATTCTACAAGAGAGCAGGACACAGCCCAAAAAAGCTTAAATTGATGTCTGTCCTCCTTCACTACATGACAAATTTCATCCCCTTAGGCTAAGATCATACATCCTGACCAGCAAAGCTCCATTGATTAGAAGAGCTACTTCCATTCCTGGCTCTGATGAGCACAAGCATACAATTCTACTCTCTGCTTTGTGTGACAGTGTTCAGGTTTACTCTGGTTCTCAGTGGAGATTAGGAAGGCTGAGCCACACAAACACATAGATATAAATCTGCACATGCACTAAGATAATTTATATCCCTTTCAACTCCTTAAGATAGACCAGCTGCACACACTATGAACTGTACAGAAGGAGATGCTTTGGTTGTAGGTCTATGTGATCATCCGTGCACCCAGAGTCACTCACTTCTATTACAGTCTTGATCCTCAGCCATGAAGCACCCAGAATGGCAACAAGTGCCAAGTTTCATCCAAATTCATTATCCCAGTATAAGTTTGGGTATAAAGAGATCCAGCCACTCAGTGCCTCTACTTTTTCATTCTTGAAAAAGTGAAATAATTTTTATCATGGCAGATTATTTTTTCGTTCAATAATTGACATTAGGCAACTGCAAAGTTTTCTTGAAATGACTTTCAAATTAACACATCAACAGTAACACTGTCAAATTTGGGGACATCCAAATGTTCTACATCATTCAGCTGCAGATGCAATGCAGAGGTGCAAGTGATCTTCCTGTGACCTCCTAGCCACTACAGGTCAAATCTAACATGCATCAGAATGGTTGGCAAATAGCACTGAGAACAGAAAGCCAAACACCAGCAGGCAACTTAGTTCCCCTCCTGGCTTCACAGTGGAGAATTTGCATCCCTGGGGTGAGCAGGGGAAGCTGAAATGAATTACATGACCTATCTAAAGTGATGACAATCTCCTGTAGTATCGAACACTTCAGTATATACAGTCTATCTGATAGATCAGTTACTTTAACCATCTTCCCTTGGCATTGCACACTAGTAATCACGAAAACTGCTGCAGCTGGTCTACGTGCCCTGCTCTAGCTCTGCAACAGCAAGTCTTTGTTCTTTTGGGATATCACTAGTGCCTTCTCACAAAACCTCTACTTCAGCCTCTCCAATATAAGCTCAATTCACATCAACAGGAATAGCTCTTCCAATGTCATTCTGATTCATATTAGGTTGCAAGGCCAGGAGGCAAAAATGCTATTTACACAGAGCAAAGCTCTCCTAGCCAAGCTGGAAAGAGGTATTTCTTCTTTTCAAAAAAATCAACCTCCTATTCCTCTTTATTTGTTAGGGTCCTTCTACATCAGATCACATTACATTTTACCAAACTGAAGAAATGCTATCATGCATACATTAGTGGCAGCATTGAAGCGACCGTGTAAACTTTACCCTCCACACACATTTCAGATTAATGTCACATAACCAACCCCTGCATGCAATCCCCAAGACATATGACTTTGAAACACTGTTAAAATGATATGACAGCTTTCCAAAACATGGTCGGGCACATCTGTCCAAATGGCAGACTTTAAGAATCTCAAGCCAGGCAGTAGAAAGAAGCAGAACACACTGAAAACAAGTTGTGTTATAGGAGACTATATTATTAGTCTGTGGTCTGCATCTGTCCCAAATGTTTCACCTCAGTTCCACCAAACATACAGGAAGGGGAACAGGGTATAAGAAATAGCTGATATCTTTGGGATGCAGTTTTTCTAAGCTGGTGAAACAATCAGCCAAACAGAATTCACACAGGTAATTTAATAGCTGTTGTAGTGACAGGCAATTTTGATACTGCTTCCTATTCTAATAAACCAGCATGTCTCTACATAGTAAACACCTATTAGCCAGGTTTTCTCACTTCCTTTCAGTAAGATTAAATACAGGCAAAAGCATCGAAGATGACTCCCTGAAATGCAAAATCATGTTCCAACTAAACAAAGGCTCCTCAGCCAAGTCTTCATGAAGATGATTCCTGACCACACTTCCAGCTTCCCTGGGCTGTGCATTTATTCTTCCAGGCAGGGACGCGCAGAGGTTCTGCAGAAGCAGCCGCTGTCCCTTCAGCCCAGACAGAGAAGCTGCTGCTAGCTGGTTTTAAATCGCTTCTTAAACAGCGCAAAACAGTTTGCATTACATAGCCAACATATGGTTTAGGATAGTCATCCTAAACCAGCAGCCTGGCTATCCAATGGGTCACAGTGCAGGGGTGAAGCTACTGCAGTCCACAAATCCCCTGGCTGGAAGGTTCACTTGCCAGCAGGACCTAAATGGCAAGGGTTTTCCTCCATCACATGGTGGAACAAGACAAGAGCGAGCAGCTCTTTTTCACTCCCAACTTGTTGCTATTCATCCTTGATAGTGAAAGTCTAGGGATGAAAAAAAAACCTCTCCTCTCACCCTCCTCCCCTCTTTTTCCCTAGTCTCCTCTAAATGAGGAAAATATGGGAGCAGCGAGAATGGCTGCAAATTTTGCAAAGGAATTGGTGGCTTCACATGCATTGGAAGAGATGAAAGCAGAAAAAAATGAAATGAGCATTCAGTGGCCATTCGTGCGTCCTCCAAGGTTCACATCAGGGCACCACCCGGCAGACACGAGGTAATCCCTCTGTTAGTAAACTGTTCTCAAGCTGACAACACTCCCCGGCTCAGTAACAACGGCCCCAGCTGATGGTTAAGGTGCACCTGTATCCCCAGGGCACGTGGATGAACCGAGGGGCCTGTTTACCAGCCACCTCCTTCAATTCTCCTGCCGAGACCTGCGAGGTATGAGAACACAACAGCCCCATTTTAACAGGGCCTCTATGCTCTGGCAGCCTCCGCAGCCCTTTCTGGTTCCTATTTACCTCATCCTGCCCTGGAGGATAGGAAGTCCCCTTACTCACAGCTCAAGGATGAGGACCACATCTGTCTTGTTCTCATAGATGTCATGCAGCTTGATGATGTTGGCATGCAGAACCTGCTGCAGAATTGTAACCTCCCGTTCAATTTCCTCACGTCTCACTCCACGACGGCTGGCCCGACTCTGACGTTTTTTAATGAACTTAGCAGCATACTCCATACCAGTGCTTTTTTCTCGACATTTCTTCACTATAGCAAACTGGCCACTGCAAGGACAAGAAAATAACAAAAATTCTCTTAAAGCTTTCATATAATCACAGCCTCCCAAATAAGCCATTCATATACAAAGCTTGATCCTGCAACCCTGAGCAACACTGCTAACCATACAAGCTTGCTCTTGGTACAATAGTGAGGACTGTCAGAATTCTGCAGTTAAAGTCACTAGAGCATAACAAGGTAGCCTCCTGCTGTGTCTGAAATTTAGCAAAACCAAGCGGTGTGTGACAAGAGGGTAGGACAAATGTTACAATCTCTAAAAAACAGTTCATGTTTAAATGAATAAGATCTGTCTCAAAAGGTTCAAGTTACCACTCCTTCACTGGATAATGCTTAAGGCATTCAAGTCTCCAACACACCACTGGATGTTCTAAAAGGACATGGATGCATTATAGTATTTCCCTCAAGAACAATCTCTTGGAAAGAACTCAAAGGATGTATAACATTTTGGAAATGTAGAACTGGCCTCCAGTAACCAATTTTCAAATAAGAAAATGGTTTATTCATATTTCTGCACTTCACTTGATAATTTAGCTGTAAATTTAACTAGAGTAAGTGCAGCTTTCTCACTGCAATTCAGGAATAAAGACTTTCCCACTGTACCAAATAGTAAATCTGCATTTAAGTTTAAAAGGCATGTAGCTGCCATTTGCCAATAAAATTTTCCTCATTGTGGTTCCTAAAGTAAGATATTCCAGTCCAACCGTAATATTTTCCCCTTATCTCCTTGGGGAACACTTGGAGGTCAGGTGATTAACTCAAATAATAGTAACCCTGCAGGCTGCAGCCTCATGTCAGCGGTGGGAAGATGAGACGGTTGTTACTGGCTCTTCAATAGGAAAGGAGGGGACCCTGCTTTTTGTTCTTTGTGTGAGCTTTTCTTTCTTCATCATGCTCTTGAGAAGCACTTTGGACTCAGAGAAGGCAACATTTCCACAGAGTTGATGTTCCGTCCTTCTCAATTGTCTTCTGAAAAAATAACTGTAATCAAGCTGAGAGATGTCTTATCAAAATTAAGAAAGAAAGGTGGTCTGCAGCTAAAGCAGGATTTGAGTGGTACAAACTCTACATAAGGAAAGAATGTGGAATGAAGCAGTCATTATTCAGAGGATCCTTTTGTACATCCCATTTAGAAGGGACAATGATAACCATGTTGTATCTTAGAAATGCTTAATCACACTAAAATCATCACAGACATACAAACAAGTAAATTAAATCATAAGCTATTACTGTGTATTTCCATTTAGTCTACACAGGACACGTTAAGAGAGCTATTGCTACCTTAAAAAAAATTAAGAGAAAAGGATGGTCTGTAGCTAAAGTAGTGGAGGGATTTGAGCGATCTGAATTCTGCCATAAGTGTATTGTATACCCTTTAGCAATTCACTTTTGCCCCATCAGCAAAACAGCAAAGAGACTTACTTTCTTCCACACAGTATGCCTAAGGATATTTGTACAATACTTAGCACAAATGTGTCTCGGTTTCCTGCTACTGTAACAGAAATACTAAGAACAAACAGTGCTGTGCCATGCAATGTAATAGGCTCTTCTCCAAAGTGACTCCAAAAGGCAGGGGGAAAAAAAAAAAAAAAAACAAAACCAAAAACCCACACTTCAACAGAAACTTCTTTTCGTGAAGGATCATCCAGCAGATTTAAACACCAGTAGCTTTTTAGGTTTGATTTAAATATGTAATACTCAAATTAAGCTAGAGTAGTGGGCATATAATATAGATTTAAACATATATTAACTCTTTAGGTTGATTAATGAGGATATCTAAACACTTGTTAGTCTGAAGTTAGTGAAACTTGTATGGCTTGATGTTTCATCACAAACTCTAAACTTCAACTAGTCTGCACTAAAATCAAGTTAGGATAAAGATTTTTCACAGAATTCATGCAAAGTTGCCTTGTTTCGACACAAACACTCACCAATTCTCAAGTTTTCCTTAGATCTTAAAGAACTGAAACTCAAAAACTGACAGGTTTAAAAAAAAGAAAACCTAGGTTTAAAGCACAAAAAGCACTGATGTTAATTCTTTCAAACAAAATTGATGCAGACTCACTGCTCTCCTAGCTCAAGCACCTCCAGCTCAAGTAAGAATGAGGAGTAAGAACATTTGGTCCTGACAAACTTAAGTAAGTCCAAACATAAATGAGGTCAGTCCATTCCATTCAGGACGATGAGTTTTATTCACTCATTGCTCGCCCTCATTGCCCAATAGGAAGCCCGGTATTTTTACTGATTCAGTGATTTCAATAACTTTCATATAATGTATTAAAATAAACTACACTCATTTTTAAACAAATTTGTATGTTCTGATGAACCTTCTTGTACCTAATGGTACTTCAGAAATTTTTATTACTTTAACCTTTCCACAACTATTAGTGCAGACCTGGACATAATGATGTGTAAAGTACGTAACAAAACAGGACGCTGAATTCGAGCTGGTGGAAAACATGGAGCTAGTGGGGACGCGCTGTAGTGGCAAGAACAACTGTCAAGGAAAATTACTTTAGTAGCAGCATCTGGAGATTGTGTTCAGTAAGTCTGATGGCAGGCTGCTGCTGGCAAGTCTTGGAGCAGTATCTCTGCAATAAAATCTACAAAAGTATGAATGGAAGGAAAAGCTGACTACTGTTGTTTGGACACTACTTAGGGAACCTCATAGCCTACCTGAGTACATCTGCAATTTTAAGTAGCAAGAACAGTCTATTACTACCCTAAACCTCCTCTGCCAGAAACTGTAAGCTGAGGGTTACTTCTTGTTATTTATTTTTCCATGCTAGATTACAGGAGGGATTTATCAACACTTTCTTTTGGCAAAGGGAAAGAAAAAAAAAAAAGACCACGGAATCCACCTTGCAAATAGGCCGTGTACGTACTGTTACAAACACTACCATGGTGGTGAAGCGCACCAGACAGCTGGAGAATTGAGCCTATGGATAAGGTCATGCACTTCAGTCTGCTTTAAGTGTACAATGCATCTTGTGATAACAGTGAGATGAAAAACTGGCAAGCTGTAAAGACAGAATAAGATTTCAGTTAAACAAAGTTTGGCTAAAATTATTGCTTCATGGAAGCCGCCTTTTTTGGCAACTTGGTATCAAAAGTGGGGGTACGCAAGAAGAGGCAGTTGGCCAATATCTGCAGAACCTCAGTGACTCAGAGGCAAGGAACACCAGCTCAAATCCATGCTCTGCCCTTTTCATAGGAATTAGAATGAAAACCAGGGAAACTTTAAGTCTACCACGTGTCCTCTATATACTACCAAGCATTCCTTAGTCAGAAAAGGCTCAGGTTTTATCAATGAATATTCAATAGAATCATACTTTTGCAAAAACCATCAAAAATATTTCACAGCATTACCACCAAGGAGCAGAAATAATTCTAAAGTTCTAGGAAGCTATACGGCCAGGAAACCACTGTCAACTAATAAATAAGGCAGGGAAGCCTCCGAGAGCAGCGCAGTCAAACAGTTACCCTTCCCTGGCATGTGTATAGCCTCACAGGTATGAAAGATCCTACCACCAAAAGAACTGTTTTACCCAAGCCCATTTGTCTCATCACATCCACAAGTCTCTGCTGATGTCCAGCTACTTTACAAACAGACAAAACAAGACAGTGAACTCCTTTTTATACCCAGGAGCAGCCCTGTTCTCCCCTGCCACAATGCACTGTATAGCTGAAATCCCACTCTGCAAAAATTGGCAGGTCTCCAGTTCCAGAATACATGTTTAGTATCGGATAATCAAGGCATTACATCCAGACTTGCAAGGAAAAGACTGATCTTACAGATAACCTTAACCTTTAGCTACTGGGATTTTATCAGCCAGGATCTCTTTAAGAATCACAAACAAACTCATTAAGTGCACCCCCCCCTCCATGACTACACTGTAGAAGCACTAAGCTGTTATTGTTTTCAATATTATTATACCCTTCACTGGCTTGGTAAATGAGAGATGCAAGTACAGTTGGAACTTAAATTATGCAGCATACACAGCAATTATATTCGGAGCCTTATAATTATATAATGCACTTAGTGCTTCATTAACACAGACAGCTGGCTGGAGTCTGTCTTAAACCTACAAAGGCAAAGAAATTAAAAATTAAAGCAGTCACTTGGTGCTCACTTGCTCTCAAAAGCTAACAGTCCATGTCAGAGGCAGCCTCTCATTTCAAAGGGTTCAAACAACACCAGACAGTCTGAAGAACAACTTTTTGTTTTTCATTTTCATACATATTCTAAACACTTCCCAGGAGAGAGGTAGGAATGGATGGGACAAGTGTACTCTTCCCTTTAGGAATAATCAATCATAAATGGAACTGAAACTGCAAGCATTTGTCAAATCCATTCATTCATGTTTCTTTCTGCCTCCTGATTTTATCATTACATGCAAACCCTAAAGAACCTAAAAGAATGAAACTGCTGCTACCAAATCCCCAAAACTGCTTTGAACATTCTGCTAAAAGAGTTCATTTTTTAGTGCTGAGAGCTGTTACTGTAAAACATTATGGGTTTTGTGGGTTTTTTTGTTTGTTTGTTCATTTTTTACAAGAGATGCATCTTGTTTGGTTCAGACTTTCTAAAGAGACATGGTACTAATGTTGCTGTGTTTCCTTCCTTGAATTCTCTCTGGGGACATAAATTTTGCCAGCAAAGTTCAGAGAGAATATATTATTTTATGAGTGCGGATCATGGGAATTAACAGAATCACTTTTGCATTTAAAAAGTCCAGTGATACTGTGAATTTTGTACATTTCTGTTTACTTAAAATCTTACAAAAATAATAACGATACAGCATAGGAATTGCTGTCTTCTTCTTTTACATATTTATATTCTGGGACAACTGCTCATGACAATACCCATTCCCTCGTAATCTACTATTTCCCCACTGCATGTGTACCCATAAACACACACTCCACCTGCTCTTGTCCCAGTCTGTATGCCATTTCCTTAATCCCTTAAAAACAGGCTTTTGCAGACAGTCTTGACTGAGAGTTTGTGAGCAGAAGAGGTTGCAAGCCACAGGGAAAACTACAAATGCACAATTTCTTAGTCTAGGACATTTAAGACAGTGACAATGTAATTACCCACAATACTGTCCATAACCACGCTTTCCCGTTTCCCTACTCGGTGCAGAGCACATTTGCTTTGCCCATGCTTGTTCCTGAATTCCCAGGGTCTTTATTAAAGCATCACAGGGTAATGCTACAGCATTTTCCGACCACCTTAAAGACTGCCACAAAGCAGCAGCTGGTGTACCTCTCCACAGAAGTAGCCAAATGCTTTGCCAAGTACTAATACACTGAAGCACACTAAGAGAAGAGCTACAGGCTGGAGAAGGGACAGGCAGGGAGAAAAGTCTTTGAACAAGCATTTAGGAGGTAGCATATTGCTCTACTTTTCTACCAGACACAATGAATAGTTCATGTGGAAGTCCATACGGCTATGAAAAAAAGAGAATGTCTCACTGATATTTTACAATCACGGTCACGCTTTGGATTTCTTGTTAACTACGGAGCTTCTGAAGTCAAGGACCAAGACAACAGCATTTCTGCACCTCCTAATGCATTTGCATTCAGCACATCAGAATCAAACAGCATCAGCTTCCCAGAACTTTCAATCTAGGCTAGGAAAAAAGCAGAAGAAAGGAAAGTATGTGTCTCTGACACCTGAGTTGACAGCACTGAGAAATTAAGCCATTTACTTAATTTCACATGTGGAGTCTGTGATTTTAGACTTGAAACTAAATTTCACAGCTCAGATATCCAAATTTCAGCCAAATGACTTAGCCGAAATCCATGGTTTTTAGTATATCGCTGAAGTGCAGATGAGTTGGATCATAAACAGCAGTATTTACAACACACACAAAATAAGCTCAGAGACTGACATTTCCTAATTTTTTTTATTTTTTTAAAGAAATTAAGTTTGTTCCCTTTCAGAAATATTTTGGACAGCTGTACAAAAGCCTTGTCAGATTCAACATAGGCTGTCCTCAACTGTGGTAACAGCTCAAGAGTATAAACAATAGCAGCTGCAAACTGTCAGTTATAATATAATTAGGTACAACATCAAATCCATCCATCATTAATAAGGGAATTTATCGTAGCAACGAAGACAACCTATTATTCACACTGCTACTATCATCTAGGAGATTTGTCTCCGAGTAAGAACACGGAAACAATATTACTGGGTGGTTTTGGAGTCTATTTTCAGAAGCATGCTTTAGAGGAGCACAAGTTCAGCAGTTCAGGAGAGGATGTGGAAAAGATGTGGGGAAGAGACAAACTGGACAATCTAGAATAACAGGACAACTTCTTGCTCTTTTTTCAAAGTTTATTTTTAATACTCGTTCTGGAGGGTAATGCTCTGGGGCAGAATTTGACTTGAGAAAATGACAGAAGTGCAGCCTACCAGTTTGGAATGCCCCAGTGCATAACAGTGGTATCTCTACGGAGCATTAGAATAAAGAGAGCCTTTTAAGCAACTGTTTTTATAGGTATGGGTTTATATGAATCTTCCTCTGACACACCAGAAACACCACATCACTGAGTAACTGTCATGAAACGCTGAAAATATGTAAAACAAAACACTGAGATGACAGTACATGTTACCTGACTCCAGTCAGGCTCTCGAGGCCAGAGTAGGGAGGAGTCGGGAAGCTGATTCTGTCTGTCATTTGAGAAAAGCAAACCATTTCTTTCCCAAATACCAAACATATGTTCCCTTTCTGCATGTCCAATCTATTTCTTTATGTTCTGTCCATATTCATCTTAATTTCATTCATTAAAGAATTCTAAGAAGGAGGATTTTTATTCTTATTATTTTTTGGTAGTTGTTAAAACTTGAAATACCCATAAAATAGGTTAGACTGTAGAACATGTTGACAGACACACTTTACACTGAAATATGTTTTCAAGGAGTTGTTTGAAAAGTAAGTGAACCTGGAAAAGAATAGTGCTCTGGCATTCTGCCAGTCAAAAGGCAACACTCAATTCCCCAGATGAGCTGGGACAATTTACTTTGGAACGGATTTACAAGGGATTTTAGACAGACTGCAACCTCCCACTGACTTTAATGGTAACTAGGTTCCTACATACTTGATGGAAAATAACACCTTAGTCTTTCTGTACTTAATTTCCCAAAGTCTGCAAAATGCAGCTAATGCTACCGGAAAAATGAAATAAAATTATAAGTAGTAAGCATACAGCCGGACCTACAAATTAATTTCATGTCTGTAGACATCATTAGAATTGCAATTATAATCATTCATATTTTTATTCACGAGGTGTTCTTGCACGAGAATACATGACCAGAAAGGAAACTAAAATAAAACCTAACAGCATCTCAAGCAGTCTTTTAACTGCCTAGATGCACATGCAGACTACTGCGAATGCAAGATAGTTTAACCCTTCTTTTCACAGAGCACCTGCAACCTCAGTTGGGGATCTGAGCATCTAGTTGGGATTCCTTTTGTTTCCAATTTGGGAGGTGTCTGCTCGAGGCTGGAGTTTGCAGTGAGAAGCCGCTTGGCTCAGCAATGTCAGCAGTATATGGCCAGGCTGTTGGTAAATCATGGCCTATTGCACAGAGCAAAAACACGGCAATACTTTTTCCACACAGTTTTTTTACTCGAACAGTGCCATGAATATCTATTATTCTTTTTTGACGTTGGTTTTGACCTACAGCAGGCGTAGGGAGGTGGATATTCCAAAAAAGGTGAAAGTCTCCTCTTTCCGTTTGAGAAGAACAGAAAATAGCAGTCTAAAGTACACCAAGCTACAGCAGTATGAATATGGTAGTACCGACATCGACATACCTGGTATTGCTGCACCAGATGGAAAAGTTCATTAAACTAGAGTGGACGCAAGCAAATGCTTTTAAGGGAAATGGAGGTAACCTTCCATTCCCCTTGATCTTCTCCTCCCTGGCGTGTTTTGTTGTTGCTTATTATGTTTTAATAAGGTTACACTGAACTCTTCCTAGCCTACTTCAGTTCTTGCTCAGATGTGCACGTCTCTCAAGATTGAAGCCAAGTTAAAGAAACTATGGTTGGTATGCCAGCCAGCTGGTTTTAACAGTATAATTACATTCCGGACAACGTAAGGGCCTCGAAGGAAACTTCTCACACCAGAAATCTCAAAGCTATACAATGTAGGAAGACAACAAAACTCAAGCCCGGTTGCAATTCAGAATTACATTAGACACTGGCAAGGTGAAAGACACTTTAAACTGCTTCCACGCCATGTACTGAGAAAACCAGAAACACGCAGGTGCTGAGCTCAGCTCAGTCAGAAAGTGGGGCTGCCTCAGGCATGTCACTGGCACTTCATCCATCTACCTTACAGCAGTACCTTGAAAACAGCAGTCGTATCCGCAGGATAGACCCAGATGGTTCTGACTCACGTTTATATCAAATGATGAACACACAATTCTGATTTAAGACCATTTTCTATAGAAGAGTAGGGTAAATGTTTCAGTCTCACAACATCCTTCCCCACTACCCTAAACATGCTCTACGTATCCAAAAGCAAGTTTTGGGGCACAACATCATACACAAGGCACCGTTATCATAAAAAACAACAGCTTACTATAGGAAGGACTTGACAGGAAAACTGAAAAAATGAGCTTTCACAATATAAGGTGTACACAGTTTGAATAAAACCATGAATTTTATATTTGTCCTTTTTTCCTTCACATTTAAGACATTCAGTTGTGGAATGCAAGCCTAAAAGGGTTTATTTGCTATTAAAAACCCTACCCCAAACAAACAACTTAATTCACATATGCAGTTGCCTGTGCTTAGGAAGCCAGAACACAGCTTCGAGATCTAATTTTAAGTTTACTAGACTTTGCAAAGTTTGCCAGTTGTTGGCTCTCTTTCTCTAATTGGATGATAATTTATGTTTCGTCACTGGACAGCAAGAAAAAAAAATTACACCCTATCAAGTGTCATACAGTCTCTGACCTCTGAATCAATATGATATCTTTAACCCTTAAAGCAATTTTATTTCTGTAATAAATGTAACTGACAGCAATCGGTTACTTTACAGTCTATCATAAGCCAAGTCACCTTCACCTTCTGTCAGCATCACATTGTCCGTTCCGCAGTGAGTGAGCTTCCAGCAGCCTTTGCTTTGATTTTGCACAATCTACCGTTAGAGCGAGTAAAAATCCTAAAAAATATATTATGAAATCATCATGTGTACATTCTTAAGTTAATGTACATAAACATAATCACAGATAATAGTGTCTAGCTAACCTGAATGCAGGACTTCTCTAGATTCAAGAAGCTGGTTTATTTAGTTTCAGCAAAGAAGGGTCTTTTATTCTCAGTTACGACAATTGTTTTTGTCAACAGTTTTGTTCATTGTGCCTTTTTGCCCCTATTAAATTCAGATCGGTTTTAACTTACGATCTCAAGCTTAGAAAGTCTACATCTTATTACTTTTCCATCTTTTTCACTCCTATTTTTTTCCTTGCAAAAACTACAATAATAATTTTATCCATCCCTTCATGGTTGCATTTTTGTTAACTTTCAAAGCAAAGCCCTTGGGAGTTCTTGCTGAATGCCTTTCTTAAAAAATCTCAAGCCTGAAAAAGCTGTTTTCCTCTCTAATTTAAGTGATTAGAGGAATTGCTCTACTGCATGTAATTTTATCAAGCTAAATACTCTCCTCCCTCTTTCCTTACACTTCAGAGATGATATCTGCTAGTTGTAATTGCATTGGCATGCTCTTCCCAGCAGCCAGGACAGGATTCCGTTGGTAACTTCTTCCACAATCCATTTGTACGCTCTCAGCTCATCTATGAAACACAGCTCAACCAAAGGCCATGCTGGGTTCACAAGATATATACGTAAAAGCACTTTCCTGGAAGTTTTTTTGTAGGAAGTCTGTGCTCACAGCCATAAAGAACTGGAACCCTTCTGTAAACAGACTACAGCAATAATCTGTAGTATACTTTATCTTTTATAGACTTTTTTTTTGAGACTAAACCAGGATTTAGTACAGCAGAAATTTAATCTAAGCAGTGAATAAATAGTATGTCCAACAGCAAAGTATTTACAAAGAAACTAGAGTATGATAGCTGAAACAACAAAACAGAAATCCTAGCATGGCAAGGTCACGGACGGGAAAGTACTTTGCTGTTTCCGTAAGACTTTATAGAATGAATCTAAAAAACCCCAAAACCTTAATCTGTTAAATACTCTGCTGACACTTCTTATAACTTCCTAAAGAGCTTTAAAAATAAAATTATCACAAATGTCACTTATTTCCTGTTTAAGCTGGAAAAAAAAAAAAAGTGAGTTTTGGTTTGTTTGGTGGGTTTTTTTCCCAAACAAAATGCAAATGAAATGGCTACCTCTCCTAAAGCAACTAACTACACAGAACCTAAAACTGCAACAGATGCAATGACAATGATCTAAAACTCTTCTTAATAGAGCATTTAATAGGAATTTTACTTGGATACTAAAAAGTAGATAAATTTTTCATGTGTGTGAAAGGTACAGAAGTAAATCCAACTCACAATATACTACAGTTCTCTTTTGAACCTTTCACGCAAGATTACCATAGAAATATCACTAACTTACCACAGCCCTGTGATATAGACTGGAAGAAAATTTTTATGATGTGAGAAACAACTAACATGACTTCATTTCAGGCTCACTAAGTGCCCATGCAGTGTCAGGGTGACTTCTAACCAAACCAGTTAATGTTATATTATAGAGAAAAGTATCACAATACCACTACTCTAATAATATGCTAATTTTTAAACCTAACGAGATGCACTATTTTATACAGATAAAGAAATCAGCTACCACTTTTAAACACACTGGCATTTTCACTCACAACCACAACTCATGTTTTTACTAACTGATTGTATAGCACTCCAGAATACAGTGACTTTACAGGGTAAGTTTCAATATCCACAACACGGAAGTGCTGAGCACCTTTGGACATACGCTCTCTGATAATGTCACCGTCTGGCACCTTTCAACCACATCTCTTTACAGCTCATGCAAAGATAACCAACATATCCTGGCCCAAAGATGACGATCTCTGTGTCCGCTGCCAGAGGAGAGTCAGAACAATAGAGGAATATGGACTCCAACAGAAGGGTCTAGTTTACTGGAATAAGTAGAGAGCAAATAAACCATTTGAAATTCAAAGCAAGATGATTAAATCTAATGTTTCTGAACAATGCTATGAATTATTACGGGCTATCAATAAAGTAACATGGTATCTGCATTACATGCCTTAAACACCATTTTGGGTCATTAGCCCTGAGTCACAAGAAACCATGCCACCCACTGAATCATCACCAGCATCTCCTGAAGCTGTTAAATGTTTTTGGAAACTTGCCAATCACGCGGTGACAAGCAATGTGGCCCTTATCAGCTCCTGAGGTTGGAGTAGCAGAGTCTGCAGTGATACACCACAGACAAATTCCTGATAGCCTGGCAAGCATTTTATGTAATCTGAAGCTCAGGAATAAAATGCACATGATAAAAAATTTTCCCCACTTATTACACTTAGCTTTTAGATTGAATATCAGTTCTCGGAGTGGTAATGAACAGAGTCCAGAGACCTAGGGAAGGTCAAAGCTGACTCATGCTCAGCAGGAATAGCTGATTTGATAAGCTGTTCCTTCTGCTATGTGGAGCAACACCAGCACATATATAATATGCATGCAGTAGGTCAGCACACTGTACCTTTGTGTTAAAAGGTCCAAATCCAGCTAGATATGGACTGTATTTAATATACCTGGGAGCAGATAAATTTTAAGAGGATAGCAGTATTACGGTTAAATGATTTTTCTCCCTCCCCACGTATGAAAGATGGAAATCATGCTGGCATTTTAATCAAGATTTTAGGAAATTATCTGTAAGGCCAAAACCACAAAGGGTTGCTGATACTCCCTTTCCACTGTTCTTTGTGGAGTCTTCTGGTCTGCCAAATAAGAGGTGGAAATTACGTCCTCATCTTATTTAATCTTTACTATATTGAAGTAAACAATCTCCTCCAGCAGCAGGACAGCACAGAAGTTACATTATTTGTTCCTTCTACTCTTCCTACATAGGCAACAGACAGAACAATGGAAATTCTCTCTTCGTGAGGATTATAGAGCCACAGAACTCGGATATTGAGGCTAACTACCCTCTCACAGAAGCTGTAGATTCTGTAGTAAGTAAAGATTAGAAGCCCTGGCTTTAGGATACAGTCACCCACTTGTGGTGTAAATGAATCTGCATTATGGGCTGCCCAAAACAGGCCGGTTACTCCAACCCAAACATGCTGGCACTAGATAGAACAATATTTGAGTGATTTTATATGTCTCTCCTCACCAAAGCATCACTGCGTGTCACGCTCAGATATTACAACAGGTTTTCACCCCAGTTCAAAACCACCAATGTAGAGTTTTAATAATGATTAATAGATGTCACCTGAGCTAAATTAAGCTTGACCATCAGACAAGTATCTGCAAGCCCTATTCTGCATAAGATACTAATAGTTTGTCCAATGCTTTATTGTTGTTAGTCCAGTGGTGAGCTGCACTATGTTTATTTTATGTGTATTTTTACTCCTAAGTAACATTTTTCATTTCAAAAGCACGGAATGAATACCATATAGAGTCTATTTTCTCAGCTGTTCAAATTTCCATCTGCTTTCTACTGCAATGCAAAGTGGAAAAAATAGTTTTATTTTTACAGAAATGGCAAAGCAAAGACGGATTAGGCTTAATATTCAGTGGTTAAAGACATTACTGAATTTGAGCTTCCTGAGCACTGCCTCCTGGGGTCACTCAGCTCTAATTATACTTTCAAAGCCAGATATGGACTCAGGAGGTACATTGAGATCACCTCCATCATTGAGATGGATGCTGGTAATAAGGAATTCACTCGAAAAAAATGCACAACTTCGTTAGTAAGTAAGGCTAAGGCCAGTTCTAAATAACCAAGGCCAGTTGTCCTGGTTTCAGCTGGGATAGAGTTAACTGTCTTCCTAGTAGCTGGTACAGTGCTGTGTTTTGAGTTCAGTAT
>JAVJGG010000002.1:4120178-4132920 GCA_035590195.1 Aviceda cuculoides | reverse complement strand
AGAACCAGAGCAAGCTGTAAAGTAGTAAACAATTTATTTTTTCTTTACATCAATCTTTAGGAAAATAACATCACTTCCGTTTTGTGATTCAAATTTCTTGTACCGCATATTGCCGATTTCTAACATGGCACTTGAGGGAACATTCACTTAAACAGCTACATAATTTCATGAAATTGATTAATTTTCCATTTCTCAGTTAAGCAGGACTGAACATACAACTCTGTAAAATTTAAGACCATTCATTCTTTCCTGATGTCTTAAGGAAGAAAAAAAAAGAAACCAACAAAAAAAACTTTCCCTTTCTTCTGAAATATCTTACCATGTTTACAAAGACTGAGGGGATGGGGAGAATCTCTCACAGAAGACACCCAAAGGGCAACAAAAAATCTTTTTTACTGATTACATAGCTGGTAAAAAACACAACACACCAAACAATCTGATAACACTGGATAACACTACCCATACACATGTACAGGTAAAGCTGAAATACTGTGCAGTTTTAATAGCTAGAGGTGTAGTGCACCGATTTTTTGCCTATTTAATAGGAGATATCAGAACATTTTAAACAAGTAACCAGAAGTTTCACTGGAAAGCCAAGCACAAGTGTATGAAGAGAGAGGAATATTCTGCAAGACGCAACTTAGTGGTTTGGTTTACATCACATATACTGGGAACCATACATAAGGAACTCCTTGCACATACTTGCATCATCTTAAAGATAATGCAAATAAAGACTGCTAAGGCTATTTTTTAACAGGTCAATTTCCTACTAAGTAGCTGGCATGAATGTTAAATCCTCATGCACTGTTTCAGAAGTTTACCCCTAAATACAAACACTTCATATCTATGCAGTTCAGCTTTTGCAGGCCACTGAGTCACACTGTATTTTTGCTTGGTTTCATCAGGTTTAAATACTGCCTGTGTATCTTGCATGTCCCTAACTAGTTAACACTCTTCAAAGTTACCAGATTAACCATCACTAGAAAACTTAATAGTCACCCAAAGACATTTGCAACAGCAAGGCAAGCTTCCCCTGACATTGCTTCCTGCTATATGCATCTCATTTCTGTTCTACGTAGACTTCCTAGTGGTCAGAGGTTAGATGCGTCTGCTATTTTTTGACCTCTTAACTAAGACATCAGTAACAATGCTTAACAAAGCGAAGCCAACAGCTCGCTGGAAACTTGAGTGTAACAGCATCAAATAATTTCATATTTGCAAGCTAACAAAATACCCAGAGACAACATGATTTCCACAAGCTTCCTAACATTCATGTATTAGACTCAAATAGTGTCATAATAAACAGAGCTACTTAGTTTTACTGTACAATTGGGTAACAACTTATGTAATGAAACAAAGAAACACACAACACACAAATTTAACCATCAGCACAACTGTAAAAAAGAAATGGCCCCGTAACATTGCAGGTCATGTTTTTGTCAGCTACAGAACTTCCTGAACATTTGCCCTAAACTTAGTTTTATCTTCACAACATAAAGACTTCAATGCAATCACCCTGAAAACATCTCCTAAAGTCATAGGACTAGTTCCTAGTGAAGACTCAAACCCCAGGAACAATAGACTTGTAGGAATAGGGTAGGTACATACTTCTAAATTCTTCACCTTAACACTTCAACTATTGCTACTGGAAGGAAGATCTTCAGCTTAGAAAGATTTAATTTTAACACTTGAAAACAAGATTAAAAAAAAAAAAGCAGACATTACAGATTGATTTAGAGACCAGCTCTTTCAAAACCAAGACAGCATAACTAGAAAATTAGAAAACCTGGTCCCGTTTTTATATTCGAACACTGATTGTAAGTAAAAAAAGAATACAGTACATGCAATAATATGAAAAACCTGCCTAATGAACTCAAGTACACAACCAAGAGTAACTAGGGAATAAAACAAACCCAAACTACTGCTGACAATAGACAAGGTAGGGGACATTTTAGAAGACAAATAACATACAAATCAAGATGATCATACCACGTGTCCCTCATTGGCAAGGATTTGTTGGCTAATTAAAAATTACATCATATAAGAAGAAGCATATATTTTATATCAAAAGTAGTCCTGTAAGTTACAATGTTCACCACTGATTAAATATTTCCCTTCCAGATAAATTGAGTGATAATATGCCTATTTAGAGAAGGCTACAAATACATTCTCAAAAACAAACAAAAACCCAAAAAAGTGCTGTGAAACAGAAGCAGGATTTCTCCCTGCACACACTTAAATTTCCTAAAACAATTACACAAGTATACCTGATAAAGAAATCCTATTTGTTCTCAGAAAACCAAAAGAAAAGACACAAAGTAGAAGCTTGATGCACTTGACTGTTCCCGATGACCAGTTTTGGTTTTTGCCAATTAACCACCTTCCCAGAGCTGAGCAATTTGCTGCCTAGTATTTGAATGCTAGTTTTATCAGATGCATCCAGACCCAACATTTAAGCTAATCCAACATTCTGAAGATCCAACAGCTCAAGGAAGAACATTGCAAAAGTACACAGAACAGCCCGCAAGAAAGAAACCTTCCTTGCCCTCGGAACCATTTAAGAGTATTGCTAGTCATCAAATGAGAAAGAATGGCCTCCAATCACACTGCCACAGTCAGAAACACTACAGCTAAACACCCCAAATGTTTCCTTACAGCTGTCTTGTAGGATGTGCACTCAACGCCCACAGCAAAGTTGAGCACATTAAGAGAATATCGCATTATTCTGCTGGAAAAGGATCTTGAATTTCTGTGTGCATGCTGTGACCTTTAGGCTCCTTTGATTGATTGATAAGTATTTGTTTTAGGAATCCTATCGCTACCACTATTGTACAATAGTTACACATTCATGCAAAAAGAATGCTATGTTTCTTCTTAAAGATCAAGACATCATCTTACTTTAAGCCCTAAATAGGAAGAAGCATTAGAATAAAAAATAAAAAAAAACCAAACAAAAAAACCCAAAACACCCACCTTCAACAGATACACAACTAATTAGCTACTAAAACATGGTACTCCTGTGACAAGCTCCATTCTTTTTCCATAATAGCTGAGTTTTGGTCGTGGCCTTTTTGAGACATTGCAATCAAAAAAGTGAACAGAAATTAAATTGACTAAACAGAATTTAATCTATAAAGCACTTCGCATTAACAAGAATCTTTACCAACACAGCTGCCCAGAAATGCATAAATGATGTTTGATATCACTGTTTCAGTATACACTGAACATTCCGTGACAAACAGGTACTTATTTTACCTTTAAATACATATATTCAAGTGTTCTGTTTGATGATTCATTTCATGTCACTTCAGGAAAAGACAAAAGAATGTAGAAATTCTTCCTGTGCTTCATTCCATACTTTTCTAGTTTGTGACCTGAAGAATGCCTAGTTTATTCAAGGACAACATGATGAAAGCCATTTATTGAACCAACCTGAAACCAAAAAATACAATGTCCTCCCACATCGAACGTGCACTACAAAAAACATGATTACATCCAAAAAAGGTAGAATGGCAATAAATGTGGTAAACAGAGCGTGGACTTTCTTTACTACTGTTTCACATACAGGCAATAACAGTGCGCTGCAGGAAAACAACTGGTAATTCAGCTGATTGACTAAACTGAGACAGATACTAAGTGCTCTACATACAATTCCATGAACATAAATGTAAACAGAAGTGTTTGGCCTCCATACAAAGCAATATTTCCGAAAGTGCTGGGGTTTGGAAATCTGTCCTGCATATTTCCAAAAGCAACTAGTTTACATTCTGTTTGACAGGATTACTAAAGTGTTTTGGAGGTTAACTCACTTTGGTCATGATCCCAAAGAAAAGTTTATGTTGAGTAGTTTCAGCTATCCTCCTCGTCATCACTAATAAGGTCTCTTTTTTCTACACACGTCTCTCGTTCACGCAGGAAATCCTCACGAATGGCTTCTAGTTCAGTTAGTTCAAGACGCACTTTCTCCAGGTGATAGGTCCTCCGGTTCCTGATCTGACGTAATGGAAAAGGATTCAGGTCTCCAAAAGCAATACCAGTCAGTTTCCTGTAAGATTACACAATGTTAGAAAACAATCATTCATATTTGGTGTTTTTTAAAATCAGTTTTGAACTTCATCCGTATCGAATATTTAGTATATAGCTGATATCTCTGGTCTCCTTCACATAGCTGACAGGTCTCAGATGTTACCAGTATTGCAAGAAAGTTCTACAAAGCACTCAGCTGTAAAGTTATTTCAAGTGATAAAGTATTATCGAATGCTTAACAGTTCGCAAAGCCACTTGCAAACTCTACATAACGCTATAGTGATTGCAGCCTTGACAACACTGAACAGAAGATGTAAGCCTGGCTAATCAGAGCTTCGTTGGCTAGACTGAACACTTGGTACGTCCAGCTACCCGATCACAGATTGGATAACTTCCTCCGTATAAGCCTCTGAAGCTCAATCCCAGGACAGTCAGCTCTCGAGTTACCTAAGATAATGAACAGCTTTAAGAGACCAGATAAAACCTGGGATACTACAAACACAGACAAGGATAATACAAAACATCTATAAGCCAAACTTTATGATACAGCGAGAAAGCTCTGGGATTCTGCTGGCTGGAGCACAGAGATCTCTGAGCTAGTGTCAACTCAAGCTCATCAGATCACACAGCAAAGCACCACAAGAATGTCCATCACCCTTACAGAGTCATGCTCCATCATACTATCACTCAGTCACAGCAGAACTAGTGACTGATCCTGATCTGCCTAATCTGCCCAAAGACAGAGTTAACTACATCATTACTGTTGATCTATACCTAAAAAAAATCTCGTTATTTACTAAGGGGAAAAGGGGAACTGCAGTTTAACTTATTCTAGTTTAATTATCAGATGAACCCAAATATTAAAAAAAATTATTTAGACAGTTTATTTAGGGCTAAGCTCTCCCTAGGTTTGTATTCTTGAGTGGACAAGAAGAATGTCCTGCTATTTATAAACAGAATGTATTCCAAGAGCTTCTCTACCTGTGCACAACATGGTATGGAACCCAACTTCCATCTGCAGAAAAACCTAACTATGACATCCTATAACCTAGAGTATAATTATGCACACATCTGTAGAGACTCTTCCCCACTAGAAAGCTTAAACTTGGAAATTCTGTGCAAAATATTTTTCTAACCCATTCAGGATGTCCATGAATTCTATAAAAATTCTCTTTCTGAATTTTCCCTCTACAACAAGATGACTTTTTGTCCATATCAGGAAAGACATCATTCTACACGCTTTTGTATTGTTTAAATTTTGATGCTGTAGAACTTGTACAAAATGATAGAATAAGAAACCAAGTAATTTGAATTATGCCTTATCAGTTCTAGCAGGAAAATTCATATCCCCTAGGTGGCACTGCACCACTACCTTCAACTCCGACTTTGAAATTTCTAAGAAAACAGAGATCTACAGACCAGCACAGAGTATCTGTATTGTAAATATCTTCGATGCACTGAATTCTGTCCTCACCTGAACTCACCATCTGCCAAAGAAACCCGATTAGCTCATTTTGTTAACACCAAAATAAGATCTCTTCCCACAATATTAGAAGTCTTTAAAATAGGTTATTTCAGCACCAGAAAGTTTAGACAGGAGAGCCAAGACATCATTCCTGTTACATAATTCGAAAAGGAAGGAAAAAGCAAATCTGCAGCTCTGATTAGATATAAAAAATTTGGTCAAAAAAAATTTTTTTTACACACCCCCCACCCCCTTTTCTTTTGCAATCTTTAGTTTCTGGCAATACTGCTGTGGTACTACATATTACACATTTGATTATAAGCTATAAAATAGCCTATTTATTGATTATAAAATATCCACAAGTTTGTTTTATTTATTGTTTTCTGTTAAAAATATGTGCACCCTCTTCTCAAAATCAAGTACATACTTCTCTGTCACTTCCAGATTTGGAATCAGAGTCAGCATTTATTGTGGTCACAAACAGCTGAGTACAACTGCCCAGCATTTTTCAAATCAAAGCGGGGAATGCTGAAATACAAAGCGCCACGCAACTCCCCCTCGAGAGTTTTTGGAGAGGTTTCAGCAGAGGAAGCAACATCTGTTATCAAGACTTTTACCATTTAAATCAGTTGCAGAACATTCTGCCTGCATCGGTCCCAGCAATCCTTTTTAAGCACAGAGTAAGATTATTCAGTTTTAACTTCTCTCCAGTCAAAACAAACACAGGAAGTAAAAATACTAAATAGCTCTTGCAGTAGGAGCCAAAGTATAAGCCTAAATTCATATGGAATTTATTATGGTAAAAACAAACACCTCTGATTCCAGTATATGATATTGTACTAAATTCAAATTCAGTGAGTTTCAGTATCTGTGCAAAACATTTTCAGACATTAAACCAATCCCAGTATACCTTTTCTTTTTTAAGATTCATCTGCTGCTCTACAGTCTTGAAACTAGGAACCTAAAAAAATTAGACCCTAATTTACAAACTGTAATTCTTATGCAAGGACTGAGGAACAGAGGAGAATCTAATTTGTATTTATTCTCTGCTTCAAAGTATATCTTAAAATCAGCTGGAGTTATGTGGCATTAGCCTATTCATTAATGACGCACAAGAGATCTAAACCCGGTCAGTCATAGCTCACATTTTTAATACTGCGGTGGTTTTATTTATCATAAAACATTTTACAACATAAGTTGTATCCGCAATGCAGGGGCAGACTTCACCTATGGTTGAAATTCTAAAGTGCTGCCACCATGATATAATTGCTAAACAAGACCAACCTGGCAAAGTAATCTCTATCATATCTAAAAATTTACAATTATGCATTCATCACTTGTGCTTTTGTCTCCACTAGATAAAACTACTCATGAGAAATATTAGTAGTTTCATCTCTACTTGCTTTATATCTAAATAAAAATAAAACAAACAAAAAAACCCACGACAGACAACTTCAATGCTGCACTCGCAACTCTTTCAATTACACACAAGTTTGAGTTACCCACCTAGCATCAAGTATAGTGCGTGTGAAATATCGAAGGTACTTGAAAATGGACATTGAATCTTGCAGTTTTAAGATCTCCTCTTCTTTGTATTTAAAAAGTGCCAGGGCAAATCGGAATATTACCTGATAAAAATACATACAATGTTTGGTTCTTTGCAAGAACAGAATGCACTGATTCTCATTATTAACTATTATAAACTCAAAGGAAAAGTGTTAACTCTTCCTACAAGCTGCATTTGAGCTATCTAATCACACCTCCCTCTATCTCCCTTCCCTGCCACTCCCTGCCCCGTCCCCAATCTCCAAAAGCTGCCAAAAACTTCTGTTGTGGCCTATAACCAAGACAAGGCGTTTTGCAGTTCTATCCAGAATACAATATTGGATTTATAGCACACAAGTCCATTGAAGCTTTGAGTTCCTAATTCAGTTGTAGAACAAAGACTGCTGGGCCTGTTGAATGTATTTATTAAGTTACTTCAGAGCTAAAATTAAGTTTTGCTTTTTAACCAGGCTGCTTTCCAATGCCTTGCATTTTCTCAACACATTAGGGGACTGATATCGAAGGAATTTCTGATACCAGTTTGTCAATCAACTTGGCATAAGCTGGAAGCAGCATTATTTCCCTTCATTCTGAAAAGGCTTCAGGAAGTTCTGAACTTCATCAGTCTGTACCTGGCTGCCTTTACAAAATACCATGATGCTCAAAACTGATTTGAATGAATGCACAACCAAAATACCACTGCATGTTAGAAAGCTCAGATGAAGCCAGCAAGAAATCTAACTAATACAGAGGTTTTGTCTACTTATAACTCTCCTCTTCTCTCCCGTTGCCTACATCTGCTTTAGTGTTATTATTGTATTTGAATCCAATGATTTTTTCCCTGCACCAATCTTATTTCACCGCAATTCAACAAGTAGAAAACAAGTGAAAATTCCTTCACGCCCACCCCCCAGATAGTCATTTGTCAGTTATACTTTAAACATCCGCAGAAATAAAACAGTTGCTGCAGAGACAAGCTAAATGTTAGCACTTGGTTACAACTAATTTTTACATCTTTTCAGTACTTCTAACTTCTGACTCCTTCACTTAAGCTTTCTTCTTTCTAAGAGTAGCTCTCATTTTGATATAATTACTTAAAACCGATTGACAGCTGCATGTAGGAGTAAACAGCACTGCCTATAGCTTTATTTTTCAAAGGTAAAAAAAAAAAATGATGGGTGGTGAAAGGAAAATACTTAGCATTTAGAATTCTTCCATGTAACTCAAGCTTTTAACTTGCAGAACACCGATAAAACGTAAAATGTTTTGATTTCTTATTTTTGCACATTTCCTCCCTTTTTTTCACAAGACAGGATTCTTGTGAAACAACCTTCCTCCACCCAACACTCAGTACCACCACAGTATTTTGTTATCAGGTAGCAATTGAAAAATCTTGGCTCATTCAGTTCACCTTTGGTCCCTCATATAGGAAGGAGTCCCAGATTTTAAAAAGGATGTCGCTAACCACACTGTCCACAAATACCACAAGAAACCAGTTGAAAGTTATAAGAGTATAATCAACTTTGTATTGTTCAAAATGAGCATGCAGTCGTGGAAGCTTCTCACTCATTAAATCCTTGAATACTCGCTGATCAACCTAAAGAGATAACAGATAGGACATTATTGCTCCTAATTTTCCAACACATATGTCATCCAAAGTAGGGCTGTTACCAATTTGTAAGTGCAAGTTTTTCAAGAGCTAACAAGGAAACCTAGGACTGTCTAGTTAACAATTCTAAGCTGGATCCATTCAAAACACACGTGACAACTCCAGCACACACCACCCTTGCCGACAGGACCTGTTGCTTCTCAATCCCCCCCCAGTCTCACAGGGCTCCTCACGCACAGATGTTTTGTTCCTGGTACAGGTCACTAGTGCTGCACTGGTGCAGGAGCACCAGAGCAGAGAACAAGCTGGGAAAGCAGCTTGGAGGGAGGAGGCAGCCATGTACCAGAGCGTCATCTGGGAGCACAGGAGTGCTACAGCATATACTGCTCACAGCACTGCAAAATGCATTCTCACCCCCACTCTCCCAGAGAGCCCATAACCACCCCCCATTCCCAATTTTGAGGGCAGAAATGATAAATCAGCTTAGCCAATGTTGTGAAGCTAATAATAAGCAGAGGGGTTAAGCACTGGAGCTCCAAGCAGGTCATTGAACAGTTTATTCCAGTGTTATACTCAAGAGTCCTTGTCCCAGCAAGGGCCCTGGTGCCTGGAACTCACCTCTGTCAACTCGACACCCCCCAAAATGCCTATCAGACAGTTTAAGAGAAAAGGTTTTGACTGGCTGCAGTTTACAGGACCAGGCTTTATTTTGGCAGAGCACATACCTGAGATCCTAGCAGTGTCTTAGTGTAATAATCACGAGGCATGAAAACTTCCACTATTGTTACTAGACACCAAAAAGCATCTTCCTGTTCCAAGTACAGAAGTGCAATCGCTACCAATCTGAAAATAGGGTTTATTTGGATAAAAAGGTTATTATAGTGTCACAGAATATATTAAGAACAACTACAATAAAGCCTTTGCTTCTGTTCAGCAGAGATAAATGTATTAACAGGAAAGCACTAAACAGCAAAACTGTTAATGAAGTTTAGAGATGGGGCAATGAGATGCCTTCTCAGCCACGCCAAGTATTTTTATTCAGTTAAATAAGAAAACAGATAAAGGCAAAAGCAAAGTGATTTTCTAGAAGCTATTTTTGCAGAAACTAAGGCAAAATAATTAGAAGCTTCCAAGACCTAAATATGCCACTCCGATTCGCAGACTTTTGTCTTTCATTACTTAAGAGGAGAAAGAACAGATGGTTCTTGCATTTCACACAAAATTGTTCTGAGTTTAGAAAAATCCTTTCTAGCAAGTTTACTTTATATGCATTGAGATAAACATAAATAACACTTTTGTCTTTATTTATCATTGTTTTTTAAGGAAAACAAAAAGCCCTAAAATTTTTCAAAGACTAAACTTGTTCTAAGAATTTCTTAAAATTAGGAAAAGAAAAAAAAAATTAAACAGCAGCAGCATTCCTGGTTTTCCTGTTTCAAATGAATATCATGAAAGAAAACAAACAAAAAAACCCAAACAAAAAAAAAACCAAAAAAAACCCAAAAAACAAAACAAACATTCCAAACAGAGCTGCTAGGAAAATTAAATCCGCTTTTTTCTAGCTGAAATTTTTTGAAACTCCAAGTGATCATTTGACTAAGCTGTCTTCATGTCTGTTACTGACTCAAGCCATCAATAAGAATCTGTATCAGAAATGCAGAAGCGCCAACAAAAAGGAGACACTTACAGCCAATATATTCTCTGGCTGACTGATATCTTCATGCTGGTAAGAGAAGAAAGTAAGTTAAGTCAGTACTTAAGAACAAAAGCTCAGCTCTGGACTTGAAAGCAAGTTTTCTAAGAAAATAGAAAGAAAACCAATACTAGTTGCTGAAGAAATTTCCTCAGAAAAAGTTTTAATTCACCTAATCTAGTAATGTATTAAGTGCGTTCTGATACAAACTGCTGATCCGCTCAGCCGACAGGACTCACCATACACACCTAAAAGGTGGCAAATTAAGCTGACTATAAGCTAGCTCTTTTCTTGTAATGGCTCCTGAACCACTATGACCTTTAGTTTCCTGCTATGACTTTTCATTAAAAGATATTTTCTTTCTCTTGCTTGAATTCCACATTTGAACAAAGTGGGACAGGAAGGGTGACAGAGAAAGAATCAAGAAGGTGGCTTCATAAAATACTGACCTGTGACCAAAAACGTATCCAGAACTCCCTAGATACGGGTTCCAAGTATTGTGGTTGTGTCATATCGATGGCTGTGATAAAGCGCATGGCCCCAAGACTGCCTGGAATTAAGTGGGGAGACAGGGAAACATACTGAAACAAGGCACGGGATCAGGAACAGATAAGGTCTGCACAAATGCTGCCCAAGAACAGTATGATGATCTCTGTAGCAGTCCCCAAACAGTAAAGCTTGTGTTGATTCACAGTATCTTCCATGCTAATATCATTCACAACCATATTTGTCCAGAAATTCCTTTTATGGTTAAAAATGCACAGACTTCACATTGCTCACAGATACAGGAAGAGGCTGTGGACAGGGAATGCACCTTCACCTTTATTGTTAGGGAGAACTTGAACCAGAAGTGCCAGAGTTGAAAGACACCAGCTCAGCTAAGTCTCTTACTTACCTGTACCAGTAATATGTTGGAAGTCATCTTTTGAAATTTGTACAGGCACTTGGTAGTATTTTGCCATCCGTTTTACATCCTTCAGCAGGTATTCTGCACGCTGTGGCAACATTGCTGGGGGCTTGTTACCTTTCAGGAAAAAGTTCTGTTGAGATTTTCAGCTGTATTCTAATAGCTCCAGAAGAAACAGAACTGGACAAATTAGACCTCATGCATACATGTGCCTAAGGAAGAGTAACATTTCATATTGGCTTACTGAAACATACATAGCTTTTCCAAAGATAATGCTAGGATTTAAACATGATTTATTTTGGTTTTGCACACGTCAAGCCTTTAAGTTAGCAGAATAAGTTTTAAACCAAGGTACAAATGCCCTAGCAGGGATTTACATTGATTCAGACTAAGCTAAACAACTACTAACACATGGGTAGACAAATGTAGAGACTTGTTAATTTCATGAGTTATGACTTGTAAGTCTCAGTGATTAATTTGTTCTCATAAGGCCACAATTACCATTTTATGGCATACTTGGATCCTTCACACATATTACAAACTGCGAGTGTTCCAGAAGTTAATTCTGGTTTGAACTCAACAGAAAACTTTTAGGAAAACATTCCGTGTCAAATGATTATTATCATATTTTAGAACTGATGAACTTTGGCATAGACTGTATGTGCCACAAACAGTGGCTGTGTAATCGCGACAGTATGAAATTCCTTGTGGGTGATTTCTCAGTCACTATTGAGCTCCACAGTCCTATAGTTAATTTGTTACTGGTGCCAAAACCTGGTTTAAAGCTGGCTCTGCAGGCTCTACACTCACTGAGAGCTTGCCCACTAGTGTCCTACTGGTGAAGAAGGTACGTCCCTCCAGAGGCAATCTCCCCACGTTGCCTACCAGTTGCCTGCATTATGCCCCCAAGGAAAGCCGGACGAAAGCGCAGATCAATATTCCAGATGTGCCGGTACCGGCAGAGCACCTGCAACATAAAAAAGTAGCGATGGATTAGCAGTCAGAGATGTCTCGAGAGCTGCGGGCAGCTAGGAGGTAAGCGGAGGCATTAAATGAACACTGCAGATAAATCCTTTCCTACTACACTAGTGATAGTCCTAAAAGCCTTTTCAGAACGCTGCCAGAGAACGCACTGACAGGACTGCATTCGTGTTACGACTACACGAGTCTAAGCAGGGGGAAACAAGGAAAAGGCCAAGCTCCTGAGCGGGCCCTTGCGCTCGTTCAACAGCGAAACTATCCCCGCAGCAAATCGCCCCGCAGTGACTCCCGGGCAGGCCGGGCCGCGCTGCCCTTTGGCCGAGAGGCGCTTCCCGAGCGGCCCTGGTTTTCCACACGCGAGGCACAAACCGCAGCGGCGCCCCTCACAAGCGAGATAAAAATAAAACTCCCAGGCAGGGCGTGACGAGCCGGCCGGGCGAGCCGCCCTCCAGCCGCCTCCCGAAGGGCAGGCCGCGGCGGGAGCGACGCCCGGGCCCCTCAGCCCCCAGCCCGCCA
>JAVJGG010000002.1:4095935-4120078 GCA_035590195.1 Aviceda cuculoides | reverse complement strand
CCAAACAAAAAAAAAACCAAAAAAAACCCAAAAAACAAACAAAAAAAAAAACAACAAAAAAACAAAAAACCAAAAACAAACAAACAAAAAAAACACCCAAAAAACCCAGAGGGTAACTTCATGTTACTGATAGTTGTCTGAATATGAAAGATTACCTCCAATATATTTCTCCAAGTAAACTTGTTTTAGTTCCATATGAAAGTGGAGCTGTAACAACATGAACTGCTTCTGACGTTACACAGTTTAATAAGGTGATCACACTTTAAAAGCTTAAGAGGACTAAAGCATGGAATAAACACCTAATTTGCTTTTAACTTCTGCAAATATACCCAAATGCAGAATTATTTACAGTAAAACCAAAAACAGCCCAGGAGAAAATAATGCTGCACAGAAAGCTCAAATTTAGCAAAAGCATTTCTAACACCTTCTAGTCACCAGAGACACGTTGCTCCAGGATTGCAACAGCTGTGTTCTTCAGACATGTCTTGTGACATACCAGCGACAGTATCAATACTAAAAATGTGTGATTTATCTACAGAATGTTACCACTAGTGAAGAATACTCAGATAAGGAATACTTATTACTACATTATTCACTACCTCTACTACTGCTACCAACAGCACCTCACTACCTCTACTACATTATCCACTGCCTCGATCCTACTACTTCTTCAGTGCAGTTTCAAATTATAAAGCTGATCTAGGTTCAAGTCTTCTACCCTATTCTAGTACATAAAATACTGCACAAATTGAAATCTATAGTATTATATCATGTGGATGAGGAGGCGTGTTAGACGAAGACACCTGCTTCAAATAATACCTTCCTTTACTACAGATCTCAAAGTATCAAAACTATTTCGGCAACCACCAATTGCAATGGCTTCAAATTTTTCTTAGCATTGTAACATGAGAATTATCCTTAAATTGATTGCTGCAATTCTGATTCAAGACATTCTGAGGGAAACACTGAAATCTGTGGCCTTAAGAGTACAAACAGCTTTGAAGCATTTATTTCTGCTTGTTTAAAAAAACCAAAACACCTAAAAAATTCTTGCACACAAAAGCAAAAAGATCCCCTACAACTGACATGAAGACAATGTAAAACTACATTTAAGTAGCCCATTTCTTATGAGAGTTAATTCCCATTCCAGTGCTTTTCCAAGCTGGTTTTGCAAGTTTCATGAACCAGGTCTTCTGTTTTTTTATTGTTTAAAAAAAAAAAAAAAAAGTTACTTGTTTATTAAAACATTATAAATTATGAACATACAACCCATAAGGCAAATTGCTGTCCAAAAGCATGTTGCTATACATGTCATTTGAAAGGCTCATTAAGTGTTTGACTGCATAGTTATAACCCAAGATTTGCAAAATCTTACCTGTTGAGCCCTTGGCAATATCCTATATCAGGATTTCTCCATGAAAACGCCAGCAGCACATTTCGCAGCTTCTGGATCCCTTCAGACGTTGGGGAGGAATAATGTTTGTTGTTTGGCAAAGTTCTCAAGAGATCCAACTCAATTTGTTTAGATGCAGGATTCTGTTTTTCCAGAGCATTTTGAAGCAAGGTTTGGAAGTACCCAGGAACAGTGCTGTCCTTGAATTTTTTAACATGCAGATTGACACACCATTTCCATATCTTGGAACGATGTTCATGTGGAATTCCTGATCGAATAAGATTCTTTAGTTCTACACAGCGCATCATATCTCTATTCATTGTGCTTGCAAGGTAGTTTTCCCATTTTACTCCTGTGGAGATCTCTCGATTTTCACTGAGAGAAAGCGATCTCAGGTCCAAAGCTCGTGACTTTGCTACTAGTTTTTCCTCATCATCATCCTCTGGGACCGTCTGAAAACCATATATATCATATTCACTGAAATGGAGGAAGGAAAAAGAAAAAAGGCTTTAAAAATGTGTTCAGCAGCCCTAAAACTCTTAAGTTCCCACCCTAAAGTCACTTCAACTATCCTTCAAGGCGCTCCCCATAGTTTTCAAGTTTTAACAATTATTATTTAAAGATTTTTCTTAAGTATATTCTTTATTTAATAATTATTTTTATAATCCCATATACAGAAGACTTTGCTCCCATATTCCAATATATTTCACTACACAGACTAAGCAATTTATTTAAGAACATGGTCAAGTTCAAATGAACTCACCTCTTCAGCAGCTCACCTTCAGCAGCTATATGGCAACATTTGAGTCTAAGTTTAATACCGCATCTCAAATAAAACAATAAATGTACTTATACAGCCAAAAGGATTTCATGATGATACTGTTATTCATGAAGGGAAATACATTTAAAACCCCAAATCCTGAAAATATATCTCCACTGTTCGTTATCCAATGTTAGAACCGGGCCTGCTGACCAAGATACACATACGTTTATTTTAATAGAGCCAAATTACCTGACCAGGTGTGGTTTGAAAAACGCTTGTTCTGGTTGTTCACTTGTTTCTGCTTTCAAGGCATCTTCCAGTAACTGTGTGATGACCTCACGAGCAGGACTCCGCTCCTCCGAGCAAACAGGAGTTTTCATTTCTTGAAGCAAGATCAAGTATTTACTTTCTATCTGACAGAGTTTGGCTTCCAAGCTAGTATACTGCAGAAAACAATATATAATATTATAAGTCTTCAGAAACTTACTTTGTACTACACTTCTTCTAAAATCTGGTTCAATATTATTCTATTAGTTTATGTCGTTTAGAAACCTGTAAGTCAGGAACAGTCAGCTTTACTCCCACGCTTTTGTAGCAGCAGGAAACAAAGCAACCCTTACGTGTGGAAAACAAAAACGTATATGCATTTTATTACACTACTGTAAAATTCTGTATATAAAGTACTTGGGAAAGAAACCTCAGATACTTGTGGCTTTTTACAGAAAGTCTTTTAAGGCACAATAGTAGACCAGAGACTTTCTACTGCGTGTATTCTTACATGCAGAAAATCTGAGCAAGCTTTATCATTACATTGTATGAAGTACAACTCAACCATTTTTGTGCTTTTTAAAGCAACAGCTTTAGTCTACACATGTTTGAACAAAAAGAAATTAAATGGCATTTTAAAGATGCAAGTTAGGTAATAGCATGTAGGAATTGTAAATACACACTTCTGTGCCAAAAATACAGCATTTAGACCTGGCTGCTCTGTGCATTGTTTCCAAAAAACCCAAAAGCAAACCCTACCCAAGCCATTGCTCCAGATATCTTGCCTTCGCTACAGATGTGTGCATTTTTCATAGCCCCAGGCAATGGAAATTGTCATTTTTTACCTGCAACTTCTCTATACTCAAATTCATCCATACAGAAACACACTTCCAAAGTTCATTCACCATAGTCATCCTTCGTGCTCAGGAGGAGAAAGCTCTACTCGGTGACATATCAAATCCTTACACATCCTGTCTTTTGCATACTTCAAGAAAATTATTATAGCCTTAATTCTGAGGAAACAATGTTTTCAGAAATATACATGCCTGTGTTCATAAGTTATGAAAGTTCCACTGGTTAACACTATTTTCAAGTCAAGTCAACTACTTCTTTCAAGAATCCATTCAGAAAGATTAGTCTTTAAGAACTGCGTTGGGGGGGGGTGTTTTTGTTTTTTTAAATCTATCACATTTAATACATTTAAGTCGTTCCATTTCCGTTCCACAGTTACGTTCCCTGTGTAGATTTACAAATGAATTTTTGAAAACTGCTTTAGACATTGACAAAACAAAAACATGCTGTGTTAGTCTGACCTTTGCCTGCCATTCTCTCTCTCTTGCTTCTGCATTTCTTCGTAGAGCAGAAAGTTCCAAAATCTCCTTATTTAAAAATTTATTCTGGGTCTTATAACCCTGAAGATTGTCCTGTTGATAAAAAAAGCAAACTGGATTTTTAATTAAAAAAAAAAAAAAAAAAAAATCTTACAAACACCAAATGCCTACCAGTGAAAGTATACCTTAGAATATAGAACAAGCAGCTACTAATAGGACTTATTCAAAATATCAAGTATCATTTTTAGTCTTCACGTAGGTCAAACACACAGGCCAAAGACGAGCACAGAGGTGTACAGGATGGTGCTGTGCCTCGCTTGCATCCCTTCCAGTGCTACACTCCCAGCAGAAGGCAGCTGGTTGCTGCTTGCTGTCACAGAGCAGCCCCAGCCCTGCAAGGCTGCACCAGTGGGGAGGAGAACAGAAACTTGCATGCTGAACGCACCAGAGAGATCACGGTGCTGTGCATCAGCCAGAAGCACATAACATACAATAAAAGGGCAAACACCCCTTGGGTTTTGGTTACCCTCACCAGTCTTCATTTAAAGTACAAGTTTGATGTCTGCCTCCACACAAAAATATAAATCCTTCGCAATAAACTTCCTTGCCTCATCGACTCAGCTCCAGGCTACAAACACTGCCTCTGAAACCTGAGGTTGTGGGATGAGGGCATGCCGGAACCCTCCCAACAATTACAATACTCCCACACTCCACAGCATCTACAAATTTGAGTCTGCTTTCTGCCAAGGCCATCGATTTCTAGTTTCAATTTTATTTTCTAAAACTTCCCAGTGTCACATACAGGAAAGAAAATTTTGAACATATTTTAAATGACTGACTTGTATTCCAAATCCCTTGGAATGTTAATTTGGAATACAACATTTATCCAAAGGCAAGGGGGTAACTTCAGTAACTCCATTAAGAACTCCTGACACCTTCACTCAGGCAGGTTAGATTAAAAAAAAAAAAAAAAAAAAAAAAAAAAGCATTGATAACATCTGGAGCAGCACAAGTAAAACAAGTTCTTATATGCCTCCTCCTTTTTCCTTCTCAGATCTTCCCTTAGCCATTCCACATGCTCTTTGTTTCCTCACTTTTGATACTTAAAAATGTTTAAAAAAAAAAAAAGGGGCAGGCAAGCTATCTGGCTGTTTTCCTCCATGCTTATATCTCCCTCTTAACCTTACTTTTTCCTGTTCCTTTAATTATTTCTCACATCGCTCCTCCTCCACAGCACCAATGATTAAATTACTGGAAGTATGGGACACTGTACTATAGATGTACAGACCAGCTCAGTATAAAAGTCCTGTTTAGATTGCCACATAACAGTTCAAAGTGTAGATTCCAAGGAGAGAAAGCCTCAGTTGATGAGTATCTTGGAGAACGGCTGTAATGATCTCCTCAAACAGTACAGCAGACTAGAAAGTAGTTTTTATAGGGAGTAGAGATTCCCCTATCCATCAAGACAGAGACATTGCTCTTACTTTTAGTCTGTCCAGTTCCTGTAGTTCCTTATTAGTACAGGTGGCCATGGAAGAATTTACTGCTCCACTTTGAGAGGATGTATTGTCCTCACATTCACTGAGTTGACGAGAAAGCTTCATGATCACTTCATCTTTAGCTTGGATAGTTTCCATCAACATACCCAGCTGCTCATTGAGTTCTCCAACTTTACATTTCAGATTCTTTACTTCCTGTTGGAGACTATCTTTTTCCAGATTTAACTTTTCAAGCTGGTTGTTGAGACCCAAAATCTGGTCATCTTTTTGGTGCAACAGCTCTAACTTGTCTTTGGGAACCCCCTCACAAAGACGGCTTGCAAAATATTTATCATATTGGGAAGATCGGACTGTTTGCTGCAGAAGTCGCACAAGTTCCTGAGAATTTAAAAAAAGGAAAAAAAAAAAAGATGGTAATGAAGTTTTAAGTTTCTAAGTTTTATAACTTAGAAATCTAACATCAAGCAAAAGAAAGCTTTGGAATGGGTTTTGCATCTGAATCATCATCTTACAAAAGATTTCATGGTGGTGTTTAAAGGAAAAAAGGAAACACATGACATGATTTCTAGCAGGCTAACACCTTACAATGACTGGCCTATACGGATGGCTTAAATATCTTTCACTGAGCTAAGGATCCCACCTAGAAAGGCTACAACAGGTTTGGGAAGAGTAGTTGACAACTGTGTGTGGCCCACCACTTATTTGGAAGCTAAAAAAGGCTTACTTGCAAGAAGCCCTGTTGCACGAAGTCAAATAGGAAGAGGGCTTAAGCCCAGAAAATTAACAGGTGAACATTACAGAATGGAAGAGGGAAAAATAACTAATTGCTCTCTTCCCTAACAGATGCAGAGAAAATAAAAGGAGAAAAAAAATACATGCTGCTTTGATGAAAAGGAAGTCTTTGGAGGGCTGTTTAGAAAATCTTGCCACAGAATCAGCCAAATAATTAACTGACTTGCCACAAGGGAGAAGAGGAATTTCTGTGGTCTTTGCAAAAAGACAGCATCGAAGGCTCTGAACTAGCACTTTTTTTTTTGAAAACACATCTATAATAATTCTACCATTTTCATCTTCTATTCCCTCACACTAAAACAGGACAAGTATCTTTGCTCACAGGATTGCACAGATCCTGGACAACTGCAACATTTATTCACTTCCACGGAAGACCTATGTATTTCGCTTGGGGAATCATGGGTACACACGTGTAAGAGAAGCTGATTTTTAAGACAGTTACACTGAAAATAAAACCCTACTTCCTTGCCGGAATGAGATCCTACTATGCCTTTCAAGAAGTGAAGGCTGTAACATGCAAGTAAGTCAAAGTAAAATTTAACAGAAGAGAAATACTACAAAAGGAAGAGTTTGCCTTAGCTACTACCAGAAGCTCTCTGAAAGCTGAGATATAAAAAAAAAAAAAAAAAAACAAAACAAACAAAACACTACAAAAAAAACCCAAAAACAAACCACCACACACACACACACAAAAAAAAACCCCAAACAAAACCCCCCAAAACAAACAAAAAACAACAAAACACAAAACCAAAACAAACACAAAACAAACACAAAGGAAGATATTCCAGATCAACAATAAACACCAAGGAAGAAAGAACAGCAGACTGCTCATTTACAAGTCTCACTAATCTGAATTATTACCTTTGCTGTTTCCCATGTTTGGTTAATGGTTTAACACTGTGGAACCGTGGGAAGGCAAATTCAACCCTAGAATCATTTGCAATACTTACCAATGAAACTGGGGGGGGGGGGGTGTGTTGTTTTTTTAATTAGCTCTCTGACACTAATCAAGAATACAAGGACAGAAATAGGAATTGGTTTTATGGAAGTCCTAAGAACTTGAGAGTTCAATAATATATCTGGAAGTTTACAAAGACTTGGAAAGTCATAAAGATATGCCTAGAATGAACCACTGAATGTTACAAAGTTCCAACAGACTTGATTTGGTTTGCCCACAACAAAAAAAGTGAACAGGAGAGAGCTGGGCCTACAGTGTCAAATATCAAGCTACAGTCTTTAGAGAGGTGTGGGAAGAAACCCTTGGATCTTGAAGAAAAGGTTTTGAGAAACTAGATTTTCTTCTTCCTTTGCTCACTGTACTTTAACAAGTATTATCTTAATGCTACTGGACTGAACTTCTAACAGGTACTAAACAGCTGGGTGATTTCATGGCCATAGTTCAGTGACAACCGACCATTCTACTTATCAAAAATAACAAAGCCCGGACTGATAACATACAGGCCAATAGCCATTAAGTTATGAGACAACAGGGACAGATCTTGCCTGTAAGCAGCAGCTGCAGAGCAGGTTATCAATTCCTATCAACTCTCTAAAGAGTTAACTATAGTATAAAAAACTGTCTAGTCACCCAGGTTTTCAGGAAAACGTCTTACTTCTATGCCACTGCCATTGATCACAGTTCTAAATCTAGCCCAGTATCAAGAGCGAGAATATCTCTAGCTACCCAAGACATCATTTTTCTTTTTCTTACTTAAACAGAATCAGCTGTGAACACAATGTTGCACTAGATCAGTAAGATTTCTCACAGAAGCTGGCTCAGGAGCACAAATTTACTGGCAGGAGATAACACTTAAAGTAGGTGTAAATATGGGGCTCACACATTACTTCTTTGGCTTCCCTTTGATCATTTCACACAATGGAAAACACAACTAGCAAAAGTAGCAGCTCCATATAAGACCTAAAAACTATTTCTTCTTAAAATGAGTAGAAATTCTTTTAGATAAAACCAAGGTATTTAATATATCCGAGTTATGAGTTATGCATGAACACTATATGAGGGCAGTACTACACACATAGATTTATGGTTAGGCCTATTGTTTACAAAACCATTTGTGACAATGCAGTTTAAAAAAAAAATGAAAAAAAAAGGGAAAAAGAAGAAAAAAGAAAAAAAGGAGAGAGTGAGAGAGAACTCAGAACTCAGCCCCATTCCACAACCTTCTCCAGCATTAAAAGAATCAAAAAAAAAAAACCAAAAAAACAAAAACCCACCACCGAAAAGAAAAAAAAGACTTGAAAGGAGAAGTTCCTCAAAAATTACATGTACTGATGGTCAAAGAAGCTCTGATTATCTGCCA
Organism: Aviceda cuculoides; assembly: GCA_035590195.1. Lineage (NCBI taxonomy): Eukaryota > Metazoa > Chordata > Aves > Accipitriformes > Accipitridae > Aviceda > Aviceda cuculoides. The sequence goes on along the minus strand of JAVJGG010000002.1, from coordinate 4,111,715 downwards.
GGATCCTGGCAGACACTGAGAAAGCTGACTTCAGAGAATAAGAAAGATATATAAACCAAGCTACTGAACACTGTGCAAATGAAAGTTTTTTTCAGGGATCTAATCTTCAACAGATGTCAAACTTGGTCCTTCTTGTTGCAAGAGTTTTTGTAAACAAGGTTCATGTAGCACCATTATTTTATAACAAACAACCAGCTCTTAATGCAGTTAGATGGCCATAAAGGGTAAACTTGCAATCACCTGCCAGATCTGTTTGCTTTTGTGCATTTTGTCTGAAGGCTTAATTACCTTTTGGCTCAAAAGATCTTTCTTCAGCTTTTCCAACTCTTCTTGCTGGCTTTGATACTTCAGCTGCAGTTCAGACACTAGTTTGTTGCCATTACCGGAATACCACTCGGTTGGAGAAGAGTCACTGCTGTTCCGGTTTTTGCTTGATCCAATCATGTCTTTTAACGGACGCCTTGTTTTGTGTGGAATGCGGCCAAAATCGAATGGAAAAGCTGAACCAGTCAGTCCTGCATAAAACAATTTCTTCTAGTTCAGTTCACTTAGTAAAAAGGCATTTCAAAGCATTCAGATTTCCTTTTTAAAATATGCTCATTAAAATTAGACTTTAAGCAGCATTTAAACAGCCCAATACAATAGTGTTAAACATGCCTCATTTTCCAAGTCACTTCCTTTGGTGGGAAAAGTATATAGCTCAAATTCTTCTCCCCTCCCAGATAAAAGATTTAGCTCGTAAATCAATACTTGTGAAATAAGACATGAAGAGAACTTTACAATTCATTACAGAAAATAGAAGATACCCCAACTATGCCAAGGTAAACTTTGCTTCAAATAAATAACAGCTCAGAAGTGATCAGGGTAAAAACATCACTGATACCACAGCACACTCTTCTTTTAAGAGGCATTCAGTGTATGGTTTCACCTCCATTTATATAACCACAGGAGTATTCTTAGAGAGAAGGATGTTTTCTAACAGATTTAATCACTTGGATGTCAGCTAAAGTGCTCTTAAGGAGCTGTAAAAATGTCTTCACAAGGTTATTCCAGACATTGGTCAAATGTGAGAACCAGTTACAACACACAGATGAGCTATCTCTGCATATGCATCCCCACTTTGTCCCCCCTGTTTCAGAAGCAAGCCAATATAACATGCATATACATACTTCTGAGTCTAAAGGCAGCTCTGCTTCAATGGGCTACACTCAGCTGAGTACTCAAAAGCCTCAACACTTCCCTTCATCCTGTAACTTTGCAACTCCAGTGACAAAACTAGAGATGATAACATGCTCGGGGAACCTGAAACAGTGGATAACAGGGCTTCATACTTATTCTATTGTATCTGAAGGGCAGGGGACTCCACACACATCATAAGGAATTAGGTTTTTTTAAAAGAATTTACAGAGCCCTGTTGTGGTTTGTGAAGAAAAGATAAGCTTCCACTTACTTCCTGGAGACAGACATAACACAGTACACTATTCTAAAGAAGGTAAGGCATACGCTCCCCTTCCTTCCTCCCACTTCTACCTTTACTTCCTTCTGCCAAGTGTTTCCTCTTTTCTTCTAGGGCCATCGAGTCCTCCAAGTCTTTTGGGGTTGGATCCAGCAATTCCCACTCTTCGGTGGTATAAAATATGCTCTTACGGTTTTCGTTATTTCCTTTTCTTAAAGAGGACATTGAATTTCTGTGAAAAAGACAGCAGGAAAAGTGACAAAGACTTCTCCATTTTGCATTCTTTTTATAAAGGGGTTTTCAAGACAACCACTACAACTGAAACAGTAGCTAAAACACAGACAAAACCAATACCAAATAAAAGCTCAAAGAAAATAAAGCATATCCTACTAAATAGCACCTGCTATCAACAGTGCTATGTTTCAAGAACAGAGGAATTATTCTGCTTTAATAGGATATTAATATCTAGGAGACCACTATGGTCTTTTGTGTCATCCTCTGTGTTTTGGCAGTGTGGAAAAAAGTAAAATTAAAATTTAGAAGCAGCATCTCTTTATTGACCAGTTACTGTAGCTTAGAATTTTAGGATAACTGCCAAGCATTAAACAAAACAGCATGCAATCAAAACATATATGTTACAGTTCCACATTCTGGATTAATGTCAAACTTGGGATCATCCAAGAGACCTGCAGTAGCTGAATCGCTGATGACAGACTCCTTAGCAGTTTTTCTTTCCTAAGGTGGAATGTTGCCAATTATCTGCAAGAACATTTCAGAGGCAACTTCTAAATTCTAGTCAGATAATTCTATAGAAGAACAATACATTTCATGAGCAGGATGAGATGACTCTACCCAGCCTCCCCCACGACCATCATGCAATCAGAAATGTTTATGTCCACACTTATGTCCATGAGTATTAATGCAGCTCAGTATTGTAAAGTCTTTGTTCAACTAGAGAAGGAGATTCTACATCAATCCATATGAATCAGTTTAATGTTTTAGGTATAATGTTGTAAATATATTTAGTATCTCAGCATTTTCTACACAGTCTGTGTAAGATGAAGGCCCACAAAGATGCTTTCACTCAATCAGCCATATTCTCTCTTCTTACTCTTCAAACCTTAAGCAGAAAGTAACCCATATTACACCTTCAAGATCATTTGATGATCCAACCCAGTCTTTCAGCTTCACAAGAGATTTAATATCTGATCAATGTGAACTCTAGGCTAATCATGATGCATGCAAAATTCCTATAGTCTGGTGAACTGAAAAGTAATCAAGTACAATTTAAAAATAATCATAAAAGTTATTAGTAAAACTATTTCAACAACCAGTTTGCAAACTTGACAAACACTGAGTTACACTACACATTTAATCTTCTTCCAGAAAGAATCAGAATTTCTGTTGGGGGCAGGAAGCCTCATTTAACTGTTCAGACCTTCCATTCAAATTAAATAGATCAAATTGGGTGATGACTGACATTATTTCCTAGGACACCCAAAATTAATAAGTGTCAGCTGGCATCTCTACAGCTAATCTCTGAATAGTGGCTGACCTCTTACTGTGCAACTCCACAACCGCCTGTTCTGCTCTTGGTCAACTTCAGTATTAAAGCCTGTCTGAACACCACCTTTTAAAGCTTGAAAAAAATCACAAGGAACAAGAAGTCAACTGAGTTTTAGAAAAGCTTCTTCAAAAACTGCTGTTAGGCCCATGAATAATCATAGCTAATGCTGATTTTTGTAAGGCTTTTGCATAGAATTGCTAAGGGCACTGAAGTAGCACTGCTTCATTGCTTTCTATTAGATTAAAAGTAGGTAGTTGAATGTAAAAAAACCAATATTTATTTTCCTAAGCACAGTATGACAAGTACAATCAGTCAAACTACAGAAGACCTGATCATATGATCTAATGATTCTGTATTTTTAAATGTTTTGGGTTTAAGTCTTATTTTATGATTATATAACTTGAGGTTACTGTAATTCGGTATGTTTCCAAGTTTATATTCTGCACAAATAAGAGACAAGTAGCTGACAGCATAAAGATTAAAAAAAAAAAAACCCAAAAAACACAAAACCAACCCCACCCCACCCCCCGGCCTAAATGTCTATATATGCCAATTAGTACTTGAAAATAGATTTTAAATAGTAGAAAAGCATGTTTCAACTTTAGTTACTGTAAACATACACAAAGCTTAACTCCAAGACATATTCCTCACTTTTCTCCAATTATTATTTCACCACTGCTACCTAGGATGCAAATGCAGTTATAGCAATAGCTTCTCTGTCAAACACATCGTAAGTGTATTCAGGAGGAAGGATAAGTCTTTTCGACCTCTAATAGACAAATGCATGCTCCCAGCAATACAGAGAAAACTCTTCGAACTTTCAGAAACACCTTGACCCATTCTCCAAGACAGAAGTTAAAACTAGTCACAACCCAATAAAATATTGGATAGTGCACATGTATTCCAAAGGTGATCGGATCCCACCCCAGCCCCAAATTGCATAGAATTGCTGGAGAATGGAGGAAAACAATCAACAACAACAGTACTGCTGTTTGCATACGTTTACTGCAATAGAGTTTTTAACATTTTAGCGGGGCTTTTTTTGCCACCAGTTTTTATAGTCACACTATTATGTCATTTTGTTTTTCCAAGATTAATCATTAACTTTTGCTTTAATGAAAATATTAACCATTTTGTCCTAGTTCCACACAGAGGTCCAAACAACTCACTAGGACCTTCTTGTGATACACACTGAACGAATGCTGTTCAGCCTAGTAAAAGAAGATTGCTTGTCAATCAAGAAGTGACAAATGAGATTGCACATGTTAAAATGCAAGACTTACAGGACCACTTAATGCTTTTTCATAGGAGTTCCATTCAAAACAGTTTGAGCATAAACCAAAGCTGTGTAATGAGAAAGGCTGTCATCTGAAGGACCCTTGCACCATTACTGAATAGTTTTGCTTCTTAATTGGGCATCATTCATTGCAGGATTGGATTAACAAAAGATATGGGGAGTGGAAGCATGTAGTTATGATCATCTTTCATACTTATGCAAAATAAATCCAAATTAAGATTATATATGCCCTACCCCTCTCTGGAGCAACTGAGGATAGCCATTAGAAGGAAAATCCACTTGTCCCTAACCAAACCTATGCTGAAGAAAATTGACCGTTCTTGTGAAAACTGCTACAGACTCAAGTCTTGGAGCAAATTTATATTACTAGATACAGGAACTTAAGGGCTCATGACCTGCTACCTCAAAACAGGCAGGCATAATGCTAGTCCATAGCTTTTAAGACATGTCACTACAAGGCATATGCTAATGTGAATAAATGTCAGAGATTCTAGCATATTACCATGCAGCTAAAGAGCTTCTGACAAGGTTATCAGACTCTTATGCCAGTGGTAGGATACATGGCCAGAGATAGTGCACAACTGTACACATCACACACACTTCAGTTTTTAGCTGCTGGCTCAGTAAATGCTCTGCAAAATGACTTTTCAAAAGCTCAGAAGAGGATGTTTGAGCATAACAAGCAATCCTGACAAAGACAACATTCTGCACGGTTATCAGCTTGCAGGGGGGAATGCCTGCTTTAAAATTTAGAGCACATGGGGGCACTAGAGCACTCCATATAAAAAAGACCCACAGAAATAAATAAAAAAATAATAATAATAAAAAAATCTGTTAGTAGATACAATCAATGTTATTTTCCCAGAAATGTTTTCAGACAGATGAACCACTGCAGGTATCTCCAGGAAGAGTGGAATGGGGAGGGTGGCATTCGGCCTGAACGACCTTCACTGTGAAATTTTCTTACATGTTCACTCCCAGAGATCTGCAAGGACTCTAAGCCATTAGGACCACAGCTATACAGAGAAAGGCCAACTCTTGAATATCAGTATCTGCCGGGCCACTGCCACCAGAAACATTTCCCTCCAACCAAAAGTGCTTCCCAATCCACAACTCTGCTGTTGCCTCTCTGCTCAGTTACAAAGAAACATTAACACACACCAGCCAAGCAATACTGAGCAGCTTACCCTGAGACTGCTCTCTAGCTAGACTTCCCCAAAGTTTATCATCTGGAATTCAGAAAAAGGAAAGGAAAGGGGGGAGGGGGGAAAGCAGAAGAAAATTTTTAAAAGCCAGAAACACTTGTTTCAAGTATACAGGAATTCACCTAAAAGAAATTGTTTCATGTTATTTTCCTTCTATTATGACCAAATTTAAGTTCTACCAAAGCAAAGTGGCTATCCAAACCCCAGAAACCATACAAGACTACCAGTTTAAACAGGACATGTAGTAACAGGATTTATATATTTCTTAATCCAGCCATACGCCATCTTTTCTAGAATGTAAATGATGGTCTACAGAGCAGTCTAAAAAAAAAAAAAAAAACAAAACACCAAAACCCAAACCAACAACCAAAAAGCAAAAACCAACAACACTTTGTAACCTCTCGGATCTCTGTGCTTAACAGGAAGCTTTAAAAGGACTGTATTTAACTCAGCACTGCTGATGAAAACAACATTTTTACTCATAGCTCAAGAGGGATGTGGTCTAGTTAGCCAAAGCTACAGCTCTGTTTTGTGAACTGCTCTGTAATAGCACTGTAATACCCTTTGGGTAAAGCGGAAGATCCATCCATGTGGGCAAAGTGTAAAAACATTTAGAAAGAAACCGTAACAGGAGAGCTGAAAACCAGTAGTACTGCTTTCCTTAAAGCAATTCATACTAAAGAGCAAACTCATTAAGAGTGAGGGTATAAGTGGTTTTGCTGTTGTTCAGTAGGGGTCTGCTACATTTTTGCTCAGGAATTCAAACTACATCGATTTCAAGTCTGTGCCAGGCACTTTTGGTTTTTTAAGAAAATGAAGAAGAATGATTCATGTTGTTTTGATTTTCATCACTAAAAATACTTCATAAGCACTAAATACTATGACTACTGCAATGCTAGCAATTAGCTCCATTACACAATGAAGGATAAAAAGCAGTACTAGTTGAGAATACAACTCCCAGCTCCCTGCCTGGGTTCAGAAAGCAAAGCCATCACTAGAAGTGCTTTACAGGACTTGAGTCTCCCTTTCAGGTATCAGTAATGTTACACAACGATGTTCAGCTATGCCCTTCAAACAAATAAGTAGAATAAAGAAACGGTTTACTTGAAGAGATACAGTCCAATGTACTGATCCACCCCATCACCCTCAGTTCTAAAATGCTCTGCCTACCACATACACACATCTTTCAGTAGGAAATAGTCTCTGCCGGCAACTATCAATCTCATGACAACTCTTTCTCCCATGTTCCCAACTTACTTGATTTCGGTACTCCATTGTTTAAGCGAGAAATTGATGGCACTTGGTTGGACTGGTGCAGGTTGGGAAGCTGCTTGTTCCCCCACCAGGTCTGTAGGAGAAGTCTCCACAGCTAGAATATTTCTAGCTCTCTCTGCTGAAGCATTTTGACTTAGGATACTCAAATCTATGTTTAAAAAAAAAAAAGAGAGAGAGAAAAAAAGAAAAATAGGCAAAACTTTCCATAAGTAAAAGAATAGTGGCTATATAAAGTCATATACTACTAAGCCTGCTATTAATGCAGTTAGGGGTTTATTTTAAATTGCAACATAACTTTATAAAACGCTCTGTTCAAATGAACTTTAAAAATAGCAAAGTGTTTTCCTCAGTGAGCTCTCATTGCAGCCACATACTTCCGATAACAGGACTCGTGTGATGCTCATGAAGCATTATTTCATGAGTGATATACAATCTCAATTAGCCAATATTGATTCATTTAGCTTAAGCTGCTATAAAGCCATAAAAATTAAGGTGATTAATTCTATTAATCCGCAAAACCCCCTTGTAAAACAAGCTCAGGTCTATCAGAACTCTTAAGTCAGGAACAGTGTCACAAAAATACTGTAACATAGCTTCCAGGGTGCGCTTCATCCTGAAAGTTATTCATCCCAAAAGTGATACTGCTGCTGCAAGTCTATGAGCTTTATGGACCTGAACCAGCTCTGTGCAAATCCAGCCTGGGCACTCCCAGAGCCAAGAACATTAGCACGGGCACTGCAGACACATCAGAGACCTATTGGATCAGTGAAGATTTACTAAGCTCTGGTTAAGCTGAATGCAGCCATACCTAAATTCATTCAGCCAAACTCTCTTGTGCACTTCGGCAAACGTACAGCTCGGGCACAGAGCCATGCAGACGTGCAGCTCAGGCCCAGCACCGCACACATGCCAGCAAACTCACCCAGGCTCTGAATGCCTCCCCAGGACCCAGCCAAGAACTGGCACCAGCCCTGAGCCAGAGCTAATAAAGTCCAGAGGATCCAAGCTCATCCAACACTGCTAGCCAGCTCTCCAACATACCACACCGCCCAACACGTGCTGTATAATCTGTAGTATATATGTTACCTCAGTGTTTCCATTATCCCAGATAGCTTGCTTTCTCCCTCACCCCTCCTCCAGCAGGCAGAGGGAATAGGAAATGCAGAGTATGGAATACACTATGAATAGCACAACCATTATGGAGAAGCATAAAGTGGTTTATGGCCTTCTACAAACCCTCTGAACAGGCGAGTTAAAAATAAGCTCAAATGTAATCTTCAGACCCTTCCCTGTATCATTCACGAAGAACTGAAGTGGATTAAAAAGTCTTGAGAACACTCTCAAGACTTGCTTCAGCAGTTATATTAGAAGGTAACACACCAGAGAGGCTTCTGACTTACATGATTCTCTGCAGGAAGGGAAAAACCCTGTGAAATCACGATACCCCGTTTTACCACTGGCGAGCCTTTCAGTCTTTGTTCTGACAATAACGTGGCACTAGCAGCAAGACCGTCTTTAAGTAAGCTGCACCCTCCAATTACTCAGCAGATGGTTACTTTTATTCAGCCCATATCGAAGATTAGAAGTAGGAAGGCAGAACATTTTGTGAGAAAAAATACCATATATCAAGGATCACTGACACTACAAATCTCTCAAACCCTTGAAAAATGGTACCTGAAACAGAAGTATATCGTGTGATCTTTCAAATATAGGTACAAATTACACTGCCTTGACTTATTTTATGAACAGTGCTGATAGAAACTTCTTCAGTGCCTTACTGGCCAAACTAAATTCCAAATTCTTTTGGACCCTGGCTGTTTGAGCTGAACAAAATTCATCTAAGATAAGTTAGACAAACCTCACTTCAAGGGGAAGATAACACAATAGGTTTCAACTACCCCCCCCCAAAACAAATACACACACACAAAAAAAACTCAAACAAAAACCCCATGCAACCCCATGCCCCCGCCCCCCCCCAAAAAGCAACAACCACACACCAAAAACTTATCGGCACCCAAAACCAGGCTGAAATACTAACATGCTGCTTTCATACTTACAGCTTGTTTCATCTTCTACCTGTACGATTTGACAAGACTACAAAATCTCTCTATAGTATGGCCCAGGTAAATAAATTGCTCAAGAGCTGAATTTCTAATAAACGCCATTTCCTCTAACAGACAGGCTGATGAGTCTGAATCTTCTCTGAGTTCCTGAGGCTGCTCATTGTACACGATCCCCTGCTCACACCAGCCAGCTGACTGGTTAGAGGTATGGATAGACTACACAGCAGGTACCGCACAACAATGTAATGTGGTGGTTAATGCAATCACCATGAAAAAAATAATCGTTTTTAAACTTATTTCAAAACACAACAATCTTATAAATACATGACATACCATTTTTTATTAATTCAAATTAAGAGTTGAGGAACAGCTTAATTAAGAACTGAAATTATAAAAACTACATTAACATTCAATCAATTCCAAGGGGAAAAAAAATAAAAATCCCATATCCTGTAAAGAATAAATCATTTAGTTGACTTCCATGGTAGTAAGGCAGCTCCACGACTAATCCTACAGAATAATTTTCTTAACATTAGCTTTCCCACAGCCCACTTTGAAAAATACTTTAAAATATTTTTCACTACCTTGAAAATTCTTAAGAACTCATCAAGCCTGATCCATAAAGCAGTACCTTAGCTTTACCTATGTTTCAGTTAGTGCAGATTCCTAAACCGGGGGGACAGCAGGGAAGGACAACAGGACAAAACAGGCAAGACTACAGCGAGCAATTTTGTTTCTGAACTGAAGACGGGCTACTTCCCCATTTAAAACAGTAGTGACAGCATCTGTATTCAAGCACTAGCAAAACAAACCAGTATCTATGGTCCAGTATAAAGCACATCAAATGCACATTCACTTTTTTTTTTTAAATGCAAGGCACATATCTTGGTCATCAATATGGAATCACAGCCTTAGAGTCCCCCAACTCTACAGGAAACTTTTGGAGTCCTTGTTTAAAAAAAAAGAAACAATCATCAACCATTCAGGCTCTTTGCACTTTCCCCAGAAGAAATCCCTACTTAAACACTTCAGTTGACAACAAAGTCACCATTGTGACTCGTCCTCAAAAATGGGATACTCTAGATGTAGTTACAAATTATACATAATGTAATTTAACTGCAGGCTGTCCTTGAAATGGATGGGTCTACTCAGCCCATGCATTTTATCTTGACATTCACTGCACTAGATTTAATAATAATAAAAATTAAAAAACCACACAAACAAACAAACCACCACAACAACAACAAAAATCCAAACCACAAATGGGTCAGCCTGCTGATCCAGAAAACCCCCAACAATTTACAAGAAAGGAAAATATCAGATCAGTGATCTAAAGTGACTGGATTACGACTGCTAGATCTGATGCAAAACAGGAGTGAGGGAACAGTACCTACACAGACTACAGTGCCAGCAGGGTAATTTCACACTGTACTTAAGCTCTGAGGGAAGTAGCACAAACAAGAAAGAACAGCGTTTTGGGGCCAAGTTACTTGCTATAGTTGATCTGATCCAACAGCCTGCTGCCAAAAGAGGGCAGTCCTGCCTGCTCCTTCACTCTACATTCCACCATTTAGCCACTATGCCTTGTTCCCTCCTTTGCATCAGCTCTGGAAGACCCCGATTGCCCACTAAATATATTCCACTCATTAATCTAGCAGGAAAAAAAAAAACCAACAACCTTCCCTTCTGGCTAACTTTTGAACTCAACCAACTCAGCACAGGATCAGACAACCACCACAAAATACAAAAAGGGAGACTACATAGCAGAGAATGAGGGGCTGAAGGTAGAAAGATGAAGGTTTCAAAGAGCAAAAGCCTGTCACCCCTCCCAACACCAGCAAGCTGTTAGATCTTTGCACATCAATACTCGTGTTCTTGCAGCATACGGTTTGATAACCTGCTAACCAGACTGCCTGCTGCCAGAAAACCGTTTTGCGTTCCCGACAACTCTCTTGAGCTAATCCTGGCACTCATCTGTCTCTACAGCAAACCACTTCAGGAAGCTACATTGGCCAAAAACTAACCTGGAGAAAAAGATGTTTCCTGCTAGTTGCACTCCCTGCGCTAGCATAAGGAAGGGTGAGACTAGCACCAGCGCTAGATCAAGGGAAAGAGCTGGGCTTTTCTGTAAGTAGTGACTAGCTGTTAGATTGTTGTAGCTGAAACATCTAGCTGAGCCCCTACGAAAACACAAACTCTCAAGGCAGACGTGGTTGAGCAAGCAGACTGCTCTCAAATGAAAGCAGTAAACTGGGTTAGAGGACAATACTGCAGCATGGGATCTGAACCAGGGGAGGGGAGAGAAGGGCGGGGAAGACCACAGCTTAACATTTCTGGTTTTGCAGTATGAGCAAACTGAAATCAACAAAATATAAAATAGATGACTGACCTCAAGACTCTGTTTAAACCCAAGACAGCTTTACTAACACATCTAACTTGGCACAGAACAGGATTTTTCTCAGTCTTATTTATGGGTAACAGAAATCAGCAAGGAATCCATTTCTGTAATGATTCACGAATAAAACAATTCAGAACTGCCTGACCAATGTAGCAAAAAATGCAGAATAATTTTGTATAATACACTGATATGTTTTTATAATTCTGACACTAGTCCAAAATTACATTTTGCTTGGCTAAAGGTATTGCGGAGACTGAATTTCACTTACGTAGTATCAGTGCAAACTGCATTCCAGTTTTAAAAGGCAGGAAATCTTTATCACAGTCAGACAGATCCGCCACACCATACTTTTTCGTAAACAATGTACGGTCATTCAGAATGCAAAATATACTCGTTCCCATTAAAAAATGGAGTTCACATCTCAGGATACTTAACACGCTAAGCTTTTAAGATACTGCAACCACTAAAAGACAACTTATCCAACTTAAACTGTACTTTGCCACTTAATGACACCTAGCCATACGACTACTCCATTTTACTTCATTTCTAAAAATCTTGTTTTTAAAGAAATCAACAGGTTTCGTAAGAGATACGAAATCACAAATAAAATTACATTTATGTTAAATAATTTTAGCATCATCAACATATGCAAAGCTTACATAAAGTTATTTGATAACAAATTGTGACAAAAAACTTCCTAAGACTTCTCTATCCCAGTGCTATGCCTTGCACTGATTAACCGACACCGAATAAAAACATGCATTCTGTTTTTACTCAAATTTTCAACCTACCAGGGTTGTCTTTGGCAACAAGACCTTTGGAAAAGTCACTTGGTGTCGGGGAAGTTCGGCTGTCCCTTTTTGCTGCGTCAAGGTTGTTACAATATTCCCACCTCTTCTGTTGAAGTTCTTGAAGCCAGTATGTCATATCCTGACGAGTTGCAGCCTACGACACAAAGAACCAGAGCACTGATGAGATCAGTGTGTGTCTTTGGTATATGAATACAGTAATTCCAAGTGCAATAAGAAAAAACAACCCAGATAATTTGCAGACCAGCAAGGTATCATCACCCAAAAACAATATGATTTAACATAAATGATCACTAATGTACTAGACGTATCTTGTGCACACATACACATCCCTGACTTTCATGCCAAACTCATTTTCTATTAGAAACAGTCACATGCATTTTTTTCCTCCACTTTTACACTCAAACATTAGAAAACGCAGCAGCAGCATTTCATATTTTACACACAAAGCATTTAAATATGTAACTACAAATCTGTATTATGAAGAAAAACAAGCTCCCATACACACTCCAGAAGATTCTCATTTCTTTTTTTAACTTGCTTTATTACCAGCAGAAACCAACAAATTAGTAATGCATTGTAATGCCTCCTACTTTCATGACTAAATCTACATATTGTGTTACCTCATGATCCCATGAGCTAACTAACTATGGAAAGATCATATTTAAAACAAAAAAAAAAACCAGCATGAATATTTACTCTACAACCATACAATCATTAACGTGAATAAGTGAGCAAGACTTCAAACACATCTTTAAGCTTCAGTAAGAATCACAGCTAAAAGAGTAATTTCAAAGTGCATCAAATGACAACCTACAAATATCAACAAGAGACTAAGTGATGGTAACTGACACTGCAGGTGCTCGCTTGGAAAAGTAATTTTATTCCAATATACATCCTCAGCTGCCAGTCTAGAACAAATACCTGACACTAGTAATGTGGTAGGTTCAAGAACAAAAAGTTAATGCTTGTGAAGAGACACACACCTAAGTCCTTCGGCTTGTAAGCACACAGAGTGCCTATCTTTTAGCCAGTCTTTCCCCTACCTTCTCCAAAAGTGGTTGGTGGCATTACCAATGAAAAAGCCTCATTACTTGGGCAAATGACTGTGTTTACTCTTTAAAGACAACTTAATTTCAAATAGCTTCCTGTTCTGTTTATCATAACTGAAGAGGGTACCTGTGCAGGGCACAGCTGCAAAAGAATGAAGAGCAACAAACAACACCAATTTCCTTACAAACAAAGTACAGTAAGTGCTACATGAAGCACAGAAATGGCACAGATTTGTCTTCATTTTTTATATGAGAACACTTTTGGTCTAGTCAAACTGATCATATTTTGACTCTGAGAGCAGCTAATTACAAGACAGAACATAAGCAATACGGCAAACAAGAACTGATGTTTCCCCAGGGTGCTCTCTCTGGCTCAGCAATCTGCCATCTTAGTGTTTAGAAATCACAGAGACAGCTTTTTATTTTACGATTTGGCTTTTTGTACCCATATGAGCTTTAACATCCACAGCATCCTACAGCAAATGGCTCCAAAGCACTGTGCAAGGAAGTTGAATCAGAAAACAGACACCATTACTCCTGGAGTTCCTGCTCCAGTTCTTCTCAATACATTGCACACAGAAGAAGACATAAGATACATAAATCAAGTAAACATTCAGAAATCCAATCAAGTAGCGAAAAAAACCAAATAGTGATACAAGAGGACATAGCAGGTTCACTTTTCTCATTTGGTAAGATATGTAAGCAAGATACTTCTCATCTGAAATGGAAATCAGTTTTTTTATTTATTCTTGATTGCTCACAGGAAACTGAAGGAAAACATTTCCCTCAAAATAATTCATGGGAAAAGAATAGTTTAGAAGTGTCTATGAGGTTTCTCAGAAAGTGTCAAAGAACTGGACAGTGGGAAACATCAATCCACACAACCATCACTGGCAGTTTTGGAATGACCACAGCAGCAGACTTTAAGTCTACAGACTCCAAGCACTTTTTGCAAAGAGTAAATGTCTCCCCTTCTATTTCTAGCACAGAAGTATTTCTTCTGGAGTTTTATCCAGTAGCAAGTCTTCCTTTATGGTAAATTTGAGAGCTTACATACCCTTTAGGTAGACTCACACACAGGCCTTGTAAAAGCAATGTTTTACTATGCTCCAGCAGAAAACCACCAAGAATTCAAAGAGCTTCCACTAACACAGGATGTAGTACTTAAGTGGTTCTCTTTGCTACCACAACATAGCTAATGAGACAATTCACCTGGAGTCAATCTAAGCTATACCTACAATTAACTTCTGCCCATGACTACTTCATCTTAACAAGCCTTTTTCACAATTTGATCCGTTACTCTCTCCCCAATAGTCTTTAGAAAACCATGAATTGATTTTATTGGACTTGCTCCTAGTTATTGCTTTTAAATTCCCAATTGCATTTGTTCTCTGCTGAGCAGCACATACGCATCCTCAGTTTACAAGTGATGTCATTGTTACACAATGGGTCAGTTAGCAGTTATGGTCCTTCAGCATAAAACAGGAGAGCAAAGCAGTACAAGTTTCTCACTCCCCTGTTTTAAGTAATTTTCCCAAGAATTACTCGGTACCCTGCAGCTGCACCCTGCCTGTTACTTTGCCTTCCTTCCTTCACATACATTATTTTCCTTCTCTTACGGAGTTTTCCACTCTCTTTGAACAGTTTTTACTGAGTTTATACATGAATCTTAATTATTTACTTTACAAGTAAAGGAGTATCCTGAGAATCTCTGTTAAGATGAGTTTTGTTTAAACAAATTTAATCTTTGAAGCTTGTTGTTTGAAATGGACCTTTTTTTCTTTTAAAACCACACATAGAATATTTTGTCTCCCTCCTCCCCTACTCTTAAGCAAAAGACAAATTTGCAAACATTTTTTTAATTCACTTTACCTGTCAGAGAAAGGAACACTTCCATGCTTGCCCCGTTTCTCATGGCTTCTCTGAGTATTTGGCAACTGCCCACCATGAGAGACAGAACATTTAACTAGGTGCAGCGTCGATCAGATCTCACAACAAATCTTTATTTGTACAAACTACTTGTGGCACTGCAGTAAGAATGAACCTTAGCTAGCCACATTTTAGTGGAAGCATTTCTTTGAGAACTAAAACCACCAAAAGGTCATCTGAACTGCTGCGCGGTAAGGAATCACTATTGCAAACTTACAGGCAACAGTAGCAACCCAAGACTCTTAAGTGAAGAGACATTAAGAGTCCCACGTATTTTTCAATATAAATGATGGCTAATTATTATTATTGACTTAAAACCATTCCACTATATTCTCCCACTAAGGACGCTGCAGGTACTGCCGCCTTCTGATGCACACGCGACACAAAAAGGAGAATTATCTGGGGAAACTAACTAGCCAGTGGCATCATCTACCTGGACCCACTGGTGGAACACGTATGGCAACATCAAACACTTTCTGGAAGAGTCCAAAGAAATGCAACAAGCAAACGTGCCATTTTGAGGAAACTCATGAAAATTCTTGCCACAATCCTCTTCTGAACACAAACACTCCCTCAAGCTTGTTTGTAAAAAGGAACATCACCAGGAAGTTTGCATTTCTTAAGATTTACTAATCTTGCTATGCTCAAACAGCAAATTTTGAGCCAGATGGCTTTGTCTGGAGGGCAGCCCAATTTTTAATTAAAGCATTGGAATCACTAACCAGCAAA
>JAVJGG010000002.1:4060653-4092079 GCA_035590195.1 Aviceda cuculoides | reverse complement strand
TCGGGCTGGGGCGGGGGGCGGCACCGGGCGGCGAGGGAGCCGAGGCGAGCCGCGCCGCGCCGGGAGGGATTCCCTCCTCGCCCTCGCTTCGCGTTCTCCCGCTCGCTTACTATTTTTTGGAAGATTTTCAAAAAAAAAAGTGGAAGTGGATTTTGATTGGGAAAAATCTCGTGTCTGAATGTTTACAAGCACCGCGTGTGCGGGGAGCCTCCTGCCAACAAACACAGGCGAGAGCGAGCCCGGGCTGAGCACACACACACACGCACGCACACACACGCACACACACGCTCGCACACACTCGCACCCTCACACCCGCGAACGGCCCTTTCTCGCCGCCGCATTTCAACCCCAAACCAAATCCGCTCTCCCCGGGAGAGAAAAAACAACCCCCCAGCCCCACCACACCGTTCGCAACAAAAACTCTCCGGCTCCCTCCCTCCAGCCGCCACCACACAGACCAGGGCTAGATGCAAGATAAGCGGGAGCGCTCTTTGCACAACAAAAGGCAACTCAAGCTGGAAAGGTTTGGGGCGAGGGGAGTGGGAAGGAAGGGAGGAAAAAAAAAGCCCCTTTTCCTCGGGGTGAGCTGGGGGGGGGAAGGTGAAATGCTGCATGCTTCTCCTCGCTCCTTGTTCCCCCCCTTCTTTTTCTTTTCTTTCTTTCTTTCTTTCTTTCTTTCCTTTTCTTTCTTTCTTTTCTTTCTTCCTTTCTTTTCTTTCCTTTCCTTCTCTCTCCCCCATTAGTCCCGGCGGGTTTTGTTCCCTCCCAGGGATGGCAGAAAAACCCAGGGCGATTTCTTCCTGCCAACGATCCCCGGCTCCCTTTTCTCTTCGCAAAAAAACTTCACGCTGCCATTTCTCTCCCCCCACGGCTGCACAGACATTTCCAGCCAGGTTCGCACATGGAGCCCCTGAGCCAAACGCTGGCTCTTCGCAGGCAGCCGCTCCGCTGCGGGCAGGGCCGGCCCGGGGAGCTCTGCCCTGCCCAAAGTTTTCCTAAAACCTGGCGGCGAGGGGGGAGGGAGGTCCAGGGGCTCAGTCCCTCGCCCCCCACCCCCCGTCCTTTTCTCCCTTTTTCCCCGCCACTTCTCGGGGCTTTTTTTTTTTCTTTGAATTGCCCGGCACTGCCTTGGGGTAGGGCTTGCAACATCAATGGCACGCTTACGGGGGGTGCGCCCCCCCCTCCCGAAATGGGGTACGGGGGGGGGGAGAGTCCTTTCCCCGCCCCGGGATGCCCGGGCGGCCCCGCTGCCCGCCGGGAGAGCGCGGACGGAGCCCCCAGGGGAGCGGCGGCCGCCCCACGGCCCTTTTCCGGGAAAGCGGGGCGACAGCGGCCGCTGCTGACGTGGAAAGGCGGCCGGCTCGACAGGCGCCGGGCTGCCGCCTGCTCCTCATGGGCCGTCCCCGGCGTTATTGCCACCGGCCTCCAATACTTCTGCGACCACATGAAAAACTAATTTGAAAGGCCGCGGTCTAGCCCGTGACCAGGTTAAAGCCCTTCTCTCGTTGGGAACCGCCTTACTCAGTTTAGCCTCCCGCTCCGCGCCTCCTCCCTGCCCCGGCGCCTCAGCAGTACCCCGAGGAGCGCGGGCCGCACGCTGCCTTCGCAATCTCCCTGCGGCCTCTGATCTTACTCCCCAAACCCTCACTGCTCCGGCTGTTGGTGAGCATTTGAAAATCGCTCCCGAGCCGTGTTATTTATGGGAAAAACTATGGAACACGCAGGCAGCAATGGGTAAAAAGCTGTGGCTTACAGGGTGTAGACTTGGGAATGGCTACAGGGCAAACTGTATTTTCACATTTCACTGAAAGGTCTAGCACGCTTTGGACTCAAGGGGACTTGGAGTGTTAGTAATAGAGAACTTCAGTAACAGAAAACTTCACTGTGAAGAGATCAAGCTGTCACAGGGAGGTACAAAATTCCACGTAATTTCTCCTTGTGTTTGGAACACAGTATATGCCTATTTCCATCAAACATGCCTAACGCTCTGGGTACAGAGAAAACAGTTTCATGTGGCACAATAATCCAAAAACGCGAGGAGACAATTCCATGTTTAATGGCATTCAGCTTTTCATTCCCCACCTTAAATACAGCACAAAAGGTTTGCTGTCAAAATCGTTGTTGCAATGGCTGGAGCTAATGTTTGCAATGGTGGTTTTATTAGGATTATGCTATTTATGAACTAGGTTCATCTGACTGAATTCTGACAGTTTGGAAGTTCAAGTTACCCGGAAATCCAAAATTCCCCAGAGCTTCTTACTCTGTCCTCATTTTTAAATGCCTTGATTCATTTCTCAGTAAAAAATAACTGTCTTGTCTGACAGGCAATATTTTCATTCTGTGCCAAAGGATGTAAAGGATATAAAGCACCTGAATATTCAGTGTGGTGTCCGTGGGTTCCACTTTGATGTTGACATCCGGGATTGCAGAATTTGTCAAGTCCGCCCCTCCGGATGTCACCTCCTGATAAGAAATGTGTGGAGTGAGGAAATAGCCAGTGTGCTGTTAGCAGAGAAACTTGAGTAATTTGTTATAGAAACTGAGGCGTGGAAGTTATCTCCCCAGTCAACTCACAGGACACGAAGCGTGATCCACTCTAGGTGTTGCAAACTAAGCCTAGACTTTTTTTTCTCCCCCCCACCCCCGACTGGAACGACTGATCCTGCTCTCTGAAAAGTTAAGGCTTTGTTAGTAAATGTGGAAAGTAAGAAGAGCTGATCCTGCTTAAACAACAGGTCAATAACATTTCTTCCATATAGACTGCTCAGTATCTTCTTCCCCAAAACCAAAGTATTCTTGGTCCTCTGGTAGCATCATACTCTTTCTTGGCAAGTGTCATTTGCCAGAACATGTCTTACATAGGGAAAACACTGATTCCCTTTAGAAGCTGCCGGCTCCTTATCTCAGTCGTTTAGACAAGTCTAAGTGTCCCAGCACTTATGCCTGATCTGTTACATTATCTCATCGATTTAGTGAAGCACGGCCTTGTTCTTTGCATGCCAAGCACCCAAGACTCTTCCTGGCTGTCAATAATTACATCTTGCAGCAAATCACAGAATCAATTCCTAAATCCTCTGAACTTTTGCTGTCGGTACTTCTCTTTTTTAATTTTCTGTTCAGCTTCCTTACAACACTCAAAGAGGGAGAATCCCCTAATTTCACAGTTGATCCACATAAACAGAAAGTTCCCCTTCTTGGGAAATAAGTTCCTGATTTCATCTATGCCCTTTTTTTCACAAACAGATCCAGATGTGGACTAATAAATAACAGCAACTTATTTCTAATCATCTGTGCATTCTGGACACGAAAACATGAAAGGAAGAAGCAGGTAAAGGGAAGACCATTGTTTTCATTTATATTCACAACAGCAACTTATTTCTAAGTTTCATTTCCTTTCATGTTTCCGTGTCCAGAATGCACAGATGATACAGGTGACATTCTGTTGCTGACAAGTGTCTAGAAAACAAATATCAATAGCATCTCACAAGATGAGATTTCCCTCCTGCCCAGAGGCAAGGGCCAATGCAGCTTTTGGTGTGCATGTAACTCCTAACCACAGTGCAACAGTCAAGGAAATTTTACATTATAGCAAAACCATGTTTATACTCCCAGAAGGGCCACAAAGCTTGTCAAACATGAAAATATTTGAAATTCCCTTTTTTTCTGGTGTGTTTTTCTCTCCTAAAAATTAACAAATATTTTAGCAATAGCACTTTTAGCTGAACAAGGCCATCTACTACACATAGAAAACAAAACTGTATTTACTCTCAGAAATGAGAGACTGGTCTAACTCATTACAGTTGTAATGGTTTTCTCTTGTAATGAATATAAGCATTCACAGTTCTTGAATAAGTTCACATTTTATTCTAAAAAAAAAGAAGTAAATATGCAAGAAAGAGAGAGTCTATCATTAGATATGGAGGCAGAGAGAGTACAGTTGGTGTATATGCCAGGCTTATGCCGTCATGTTTACAGAAGTGCGGGAAAAACCAATAAATTACAAGCAGCACATCTGTACCATGCTTTTGGTTAAAGTGAGGTCATAGCTCCAAAATTAGAATGGTTGAGAGTGTACACTGCTTCCTTTCACAAAACAGAAAGCAAAAATGACTTTGTCCCTTGTCTGTTATCTTCTGAGATACAGGGACTCAGTTAGAGATGAAACCCAGAAGTTTTCAGAGCTCACACTAAACATCTACTGGTTTTTGTTTTCCAGAACAACGGAACTACAGACAACTGTCCCCCTCAAACCCTCTCCCACACAGTGCCAGTCCAAACCTGCACACTGAGATATAAGCTAAACGATTACTTTCATTCCATTTTAACAAATATTTTGCAGGTTCCTGCAGAATGTTATCCATGACTGTCACTGCCAAGATAAATATTGTCACTCTGCTATAGCCTGATTATATATAGTATTTACGTACAGCATTCCACTACATTGTTTCAAAGAGTGAATGGTATTGGCCTACTATTATTTAAATTAATTGAAGGTCAGGAACCAAAAACTTTCCAAAGCTTTTTTTTTTTTTTTTTTACAGCAACAGAAACAAACAGGCAAAAAATTTCTCCAAACTACTGTTCCTGATGCAGTCTGATATGTCATTCTACATTCTCCTGCCTCTCAGTCGCCACAAGATCCATGAAGAACATCATATTATTACATTTCCAAAATAAATTATTTCCTTATATGCGAACAAGTCAGCCAAAGAGTTACATGGTCTATGTTTTAACTGATGGGCAGTGTTTCACATACTTTTCATTCTCCAGTATTATTTTTTAAACACTAGATGGTGCTCCTTTCCTGTTTCACATTCACCATTTGTGTTTCCCTCTCAAAATGGAAAAAAAAGATACAAACCGTGAATAAGCAGGGAAGCTTATTTGTAGTTTCTGATTCAGTAGGAAAGACCTAATTTAACTCCAGTTAACTACGTCATATAAAACCAGTTGAATATACGACAACATTCAAAGCATTAGTTTTATTTTTGTTGCACCACATCTTATCAAGAACTCTTCACTATGAAAAAGCAACAATTATACAATTCAGTGAATGGCAGCATTGATTTCTAGTTACACATCTGTGATCTGACTTGTAAAGATATCCAGGCAAGTTGGTAGCCATATAGAGGAGAGAGAGAGTCAAATTAGACCCCTTATGAATAGAAAAGCAGGAACTGCTTAACTGTAGCAACAAACTGGGCAATCCGTATGCACATAATCGTTGGCTTGTCAGCATTCATGTGGATCCAGACTGGCTAGAGAACTGCTATAGAGCTTGACAGGAATGCTGAAGAGGATAAGCAGAAGAATTTAGAGTACTGTTGTAGAGATGAAAAGATTAATGGGCAAAAGATATAAACACAGATGATGACACAATTAATAAAACACAATTATTTCAGCTGCTTACAGTGGAACTTATTTCCATGCGTATACTCGATTCCCAGTGGAGAACCTAAGAATAGGTACATATAATGGAGACTTACAGAAGTGTCCAGTAAAAGAAAGATCAGAGGACATCATAGAATAGACTTGAACAAAAATCTTCACATAATCCTTTTTTTGTGTAATTGTTTTATATTACATGGAAGCATTACATATAACAAGAATCAGGAAAGATCCAGTGGGATAGAATAGATCACAAAAGTTTATATCCACTGTCTTAGAGACTGAGAAATAACTTAGTGAAGGGCTGCTTAAGATTATCTTTATTCCCTGTGTAGCAGCTTAAGCGATGCTGGGCTAAAGAGTTTAAAGATTAACCCAGAACATTCAGTGGAAGGATGCTCAACATCACTTTTGATAATCAGTCAGATTTTCTTAGAACAGGAAAAAAAGATGTTGAAAAGTCATCCTGCAAAGTAACAGCCAAGAGAGAAAGCAAAAGAGGTTAGTACAATTAATTTTGGAGTCCATAATTCATAAATGTTCCTGTGGTCAGAAGTCTACCACTACACTATCAAAATGGAGAAAGGGGATTTCTTCGGGATTAGATGGCCCAGTAAACAGGAAGACGAGCTATCCTTCAGCTGCAGGGATTCCTTGCCTTGCTTTATGCAAATTGTAATATTCTGCCCAGGGTACTGCTTCATAACAGACTTGCAAAGTCCTCAGACTACATACTAGGGTCATCAGATTAGCAAGTCTGTAGTACACAAGACGAGCAACCTCACATAAAACTAAAAAAAGGAAAAGGGGTGACAGGAAAAAGTGTATTGCTGCTGTACAAACGAATGCCAGCACAAACATCCATGTATCTACAGCATTTAGTGGAGATAGTTTTCGTGTTTTTACCATTACTTGCTTTTATTAGTTCAGAAGGCCAATTTTAAAGTGTAGAAACATACTACAGGTCTACTGGGTTACATATTTGTCTGTCAATCTCACCTTGCTGAATAAGGCTCTTCTGAAAAACTAAAAACACATGGTATTATTTATATAACGGTTCTACAGTCCATCAGTGTTTTATGACATCGCATCTCACTAAATTATAGATTTTAATTTTTTCCTGTTAAGAGTTTACAAGCCCATTTTCCCAGGTGCAGAGGCTGATACGAACATTGGCATGACCTGCCTGCACTAGCAGAGATGGCACAGAACTATGCTAACTCACGGTAACGCTGTCGGGATCTGTGACCTCAAAGCTTTTAACTAGTCTCTAATCCAAACTGTGCCCAAAAGTTGTTCTTGCTTTCTGCACAACGTTTCAGAGGCCTAGCCCATTTTCTCACCTGCCAATCACACTGTGGCCTTTTTCCTGACTTTCTAACTCATTTCTTAGTACACCATATCCCGGCTGACACCTTTTCATTGTATTAACTGCAACCACAAAACTGCATTTCGTCGGTAGCTCCTGAACTTCCTTCATCCCATGTATAGAAGCTGCAGATTACTTCCCTCCCTCCATTTAAATCCTAACAGAAACCTCTCCAAAAACAGAATATTTCATAGGCAAGGCTCAATGCTGATGCGAGATAATGGCAGTCACGGGTATATTGAGAAATCTTCGCTGTCTCGTTCCAGTGGACTTCCCCGGGAACTGCAGCTAGTTACAAGTCCTGACGATCTCTCCATCTGTGTGCCTCAGTGGGTGATTCAGTATTAGTTTATAGCTACAACTTATAGACAAACCCGAGTGCCAACAAGACCCACTGTTGTAATTCTTATCCAGATGTGCTCTTCTTATTTCTCATTATTTTATCTTCACTTTGAATATCCATCTCATAGAAAGCTCTGATTCATCTCCCTAGTCTTTAGATAATTTAACTGAGGCTTAAAGCTGCAGTTACAAGTTCAGTATAATCCACACATGGAACGTATGTTGCAAGTGAAAAGTCTATTCGCTCCAGCTTCCACCTAGCATCAACAGCAAAACCGCAGACACTGACAGAGAGCAAATCGTTTCAGTGTTTGAACTTCAGTGAGATCAATTCCAGCCTAAATGCTTTGGACAGGAACTCTTCTTTTGATGCGGACTATGAAATGCTTAACGTACTTGTAAGTATTAGTTAAAAGTTAAAACAAACAGTCACACCATCTCTTTGCTAAAAAGTTTTCTTCAAATCCTTTTTATTCTTAACTTTATCACAGGTCCAATCACCCCTTTTCAAGAAAAAAATCAAATATTCTAATAAAGGCAAATATATTTGTCAAAGCTGAATGGGAGCAAAAAAAATTAGATGGTACACTGAAAAACACTTACAGGTGTTTTAAATAAGAACCTATAACTGATATAATCTTATCTAAAAATAGGCAGATTTAGCCAGACTATTTGGTCTAGAATCCAGCCTATATTCATCACAAGAAAATTATTTTGCAGGAAATCTCTCTTGCTATTTGTTTCTGCTCAAGACAAACATTACCAGAGCAGCTTTTCCTGTGCTTTTCTGTTTTGGGCTTCGGCTTTGGATAAAGACAGGAAGCACATGGAAAACTGAGGAAATACAGACTCAGGAGTAAGCCACAACATTCAAATCTGGAGCCAAACTAACTCGAAGTCGTTTCTAACTACGGCAGGTGTCAAATAATAATGTTATCTAAGAAAATGTGAGAGGAAAATTATCCCGTCATATCCCTACAGCTGCTTTCCTGTACCCAATTTTGCTAGCAATATATGCCAAATTTGCAATTACATTAAATCACTGGCTTACCTGGCAGTAATAAACACTTGTTCTGACCCTGTTACATTAGTATTAATGGAAATTTTGCGTAAGTCTAGAAAAAGAGATCTGTGTCCTAGGAAAGGGTTCAAAGTATAGATGATTGAGAAGGGGGAAACGTTACTCCATAAACACCAAGGTATGTTTTCATGCCATGTGTTCAGAACTGCTCCAAAAAGACTTCAATTTATTGAAGGCAAATGTTTTCCATTCTCCCCACCTAAAATCCTTACTGCCTCTTGCAGCATCACCTTTTATTAATACCAACACTAGCAAATGTAAAACAGTAAGTACTTGTGCTTCACAGAAAATACTGTAAATTGCGTATGTGGTTGGTCCGAGGACTGCCAGTTTATGCTACTAATGATGCATTCTTACTGCCCGTTGAGATACTTACAAACTCTTCACAAAGTTTATGGAATATATACCTTACTCAAAGCAACTGATGGCTATAGCCATCATTTTTATTTGGAATCTTCTGAAAGCTTCACCAAGTTAATCTTAAGCATTTACCAGCTAGCTACCCAGTCACAAGACTGCTGTGTACTGACACAACTCAGTTTTTTCCTGAATTTGAGATCTACACACAGAAGCAGCTCTCCCAAATGTTCTTTCATGAGTTGACATTTAGAATTAATTTCTCCTGAGAAGTGACAGAATTTGGGGAAGTATATGACAACATCGTATTTATTAAAGCAAAGAACTTAAGACTCTCTTTCTTGAAATTTCTGTCTTCAGAACCTCTAACTGAAAAGGAATATCTAATGTAATGTATTCTGCAAACATAGCAGAAAGATGAGAGGGCTAACAGAAGCTTGTTGGGAGAAGGCTGATGACAGAACTGAGAAAGAGTAAGGTGTAATGATGACAACTAAGATGGCTTATTTACTTCCAGTGCACTAAGTGTTGATTCAGATTCTTCAGTCCCAAATAAGGCACAATTCCTGAAGAAGTAAGTGATAAATTTACCTGAGGAAAGAGTAAAGGGGCAGGATATGGGGCAATAATTGTGGCGAGCTCTAGCACCAAGTGTATTCAGATCATGAGACAAGAAACACTGGTTAAGAATAAAATTAAGGGATACACTGAATAATACTACAGCATAACACAGAACCAGATCCAGCACGGGCCATGTTAATACAGTATTTTGGCAGGGTAATTGTGTACCTAAATACAGTGTTACACTGATATGACTATACTACTTCTGGGACTAAAGATACCCTCAGCACCCAAAACTACCTCTGTTGACAGAGTGTTGAAGCTCACCTGGGGTTGCATTGCCCCATGCAGACGATTCTGTGACAATGGGAATTGGATCCGACTAATGCTAACATGAATCTCAAGTTCCAACCCGTATAGTAAGAAACTCGTGTCTTGTTTGCCAAACATACTGGTTATCTCCTTTGTAGGAAGAATGTTTAAGTTACGTGGGTGAAATTAGCACAGGAAAAAGCACTTACTGAAAAAGAAACGCATAGAGCCAACAACTTTCCCGTCCATATTCTGTAATATGAATGAACTACCTATCCTGAACTGTTTTTATGATCTCAGGTGCCCTCTTATCAATCAAACCACGACCCCCAGAGACTTAGTGTGCATTTAAACGGAGAGGATGTAGTAATTGTTGCAAGATTTATTAAGTTGTTAACACTTCCATACTACAAGACTTACAGATGATACAACAGATCTTACGCTAATGAAAAATTTCAGCTAATGGAATACATGAATTTGTATTCCTCCAAAAGCCTGACTGACCTTGTGTTGTTCTTCACATTCTTAGGATGTAAGCTCCTCTGAGGCAGGAATTGGGATTTTGTTCTGTCTTCGTACATGACCTAACAAAATGAAATCCTGATGGGTAGCTTAAAATACCATCAGCTTTTATGTAGTAACTTGTATACTTAGGTATTTACATTAATTAAAGTAATATTTATACACGGGTAAAGTAGTATTTATATGCAGTCTGCAACATTGCTGGCTGATTATCATCAAGATATCAAATACCATATTTTTCACTATAAGCAAAACACTGAGTTTGATTCTTACCCTTCTTAAAACATCCACGGATAAACTCAACAAACTGCTTTTAATTCTGAAATAACCTTGTGAGAATCAAAGAAGAATCAACTTCTTTGAACTTAAGTTTTATTTGGGTATTTATTTGAAATCTTCATTTGAATGA
The DNA here is from genome assembly GCA_035590195.1 of Aviceda cuculoides. Lineage (NCBI taxonomy): Eukaryota > Metazoa > Chordata > Aves > Accipitriformes > Accipitridae > Aviceda > Aviceda cuculoides. Next base: position 4,081,738 of record JAVJGG010000002.1, on the reverse strand, counting down.
CTGGAGACCAATCATTCATAGTCTTTATCAGCTTAGTAACAAACATATCATTTCTATGAGAAATAAATTCTATTTTTAAATTTTTTATGTATTCTCTTTCTTGTATAGATCCACAGATTGTTTTCTGCAAAAGACACAAACAGTAATATCCAGGATATGGTATGGCCATTCCTATGGAATTTGATCTTAAGCACTAAAATTGATCGTGTTCCCTGTCTTTTATTTCACATATATGCCAATGATCGTGAGTTTCTAAAAAAGTTGTTTGGCTTTCATTTATGTATTATATCTGTTAGAATTCATAACTTCAAAGCCCTCCCAACTGGTATTACTGGGAAAAGTATAACAATCAATGCTTACTGAGAAGGTGTAACTGGCTTTGAATCAAAGCAGCAGGAATTTTTGCCATCAGTGTTTTTTAATATACTCAGCCTTCCAAAGAGTTTTTACAGCTGCATATACTGCAGCATAAATCCTGTGACTCTTCACTGAGATTTTAAACTTTCCTGTTTAACATGACATTCATTCCTGCTCTGAGCTTATTGTCAGGAACCATGTCAAGAAAAGTTCTATCAAGATCACTTGCAGAACTATCTGTGGAAAACAAAGAATAACTTGTACCTGCTCAATCTGAGTGTTACAGAAAGCAGAACAGGTGGTCACAAGAAGATTTTTCCCAGTTAGTGATACCTCCAAATGGCAGAATGCCAGAGCAAGCACTGGTACTCAGCAACTCCCTGTAGCCACTACCAGGCATGACCTGTAGAAAAAAGGTGTAGGTAGGTGTCAGTAAATCTCACTGGTCTTCAGTGGTAACGTATAGATATTGGGCATACAGGTTAGAGTAATTCTGAGGTTGTTAATTTTTGCCAGAGTTCCAGCTAACCTAACTTCAGAAAGCTATAATATATTATAAAGACAACTAAAAGTATCATGTCACGCATTCCTGCCTCTCTTCCAATCACATTATATGGAAGTCCTAATGCACAATATACAAGCTATTCTCAACTTGCAAAATAAATCCAGAGGAATAAGGATTTATCCTCAACATTTTCTGCTCTGGTATTTCCTGTGCTTTAAGTGTTGTTGGTAGAATTTTGATTCAAAACAGCAAGTCATGTACCTCACTCGACACTTCAACTGGCTTTCTAGCTGTACCCACAACATACATTCACGCATCTTTGATGGCAAATGCGAAATTGTGCACACGAAAACAGGCTGAGAATTTAACTTATAAATTTAATTTATAAGAAATGTAAACAGCTTCATTAAGTCTGTTTACCAGACTTATTTACCATCCACCAGGTTCAGCAGATTTCATTGGTCTTCTGAGAACACTATTCCAAAATTTAGTCTTTACTTGGATGCTGTTTCCTAGTTCACAGTAGGAGAGCAAATAGAGCATGGGAATATACAGAAAAAAGTGGGAGGCAAACACCTGCTGGGAAGAAATGTGCACAGGGAAGTGCACAGGATAAACAATTCTGTTGGAAGCATCCACTGAATATTACTTATCTTGGAGTAAGTAACTGGTAAGGAGGAGCAGTACTGCTGATGCTCCTCAGCCTCCGGCCTTTCAAAAAGAGTCACGAATGAGAAAGGTGTACCTGGAGTGCAGAGATCAACGGAGAGATGAAACAACCAGCTTCTCCCGAGTGCAGTGACAGAACTTGGCTCAGCTGATTTTTCCTTTGTCTACAATTTTTCCTTTGTCTATGTGAGAACTGGACATTGCACAGAAGTCATTTAAATGCGAGGCCCCTAGTACACAATGGGAATGTAAAACCCCTAACATACTCTCTAGGGTTCCCTGGTTTTCCTTGGTGTAAAAAAAGGATGGAAATTCTTAGAAGAGAAAGCAGAACTGAGAAAATTGCTGAGGCTTTTCGGTAGTATTTTACTCCAAGGTATGTTTTGTTCATTGTTATTTCTCTGTTCAGACATCCTCAAGGTATTGTTAAAGACATTTGCACTTACAGGTGAATAAACAAGTTCAAGTAAAAGAACAAAAGAAATAAAACAAAAAAAAGACTAAATTGGGGGATAAACTCAAACCCTCTGGCTCATTCTCCTCTTAATTACACTAATCTTACAGCAGACAAAAAGCCAGTACTGAAAGTGGAATTACTTTTCTAAGCAAGAAAAGACTCTTTCCCATAGCATCTGGACACTCTCCTGTGCTTTTTGGAAGACTCCAAATACAAACTATACATCTTGTTCGTTGTTCAATAATGGACAAAACACAACCTTTCATAATAAAGACCTCTGCAACCTCATGCACATTAAGAAGTTGGTGACACAGCAGTTTGAGGTCATCTTCCCTAAGAATGTATCCACAATTTTGACCAAAATATCTTCTATCTTCTTGTGAACTTTGGAAAAGCTTTAACCTAATCTAGTAGTGGTCTGCACTTTTGCAATTCAACTGGATTGAAGACAGAAATACAATGAAGAGGCATTTTTATTCTCCAGATCCCAAAGTAGTGGGAGTATTCCAGAATTGCTTCTAGCTACTTCTGTTCTGTTCGGTTTGCTTTCATGGACTGCTTTCATGTGCATTCAAAGAAGCATCAGGTCAAAATGTCATTCTCAGTGGTTATTAACATTTGACTGCATCTTTTTTTGTTTTTAAACAAAATCTTTTTATCAGCTCATTATGCTTATAGAGGAAAGACGCAAAACAGTCAAATCATAAATCCCTGCCATAAATCACAGACGATTATAAATCAAAGCTGACAACAAACCCCCAAACTTCTATTCTGAACCAACAAAAATCCTTAAACTAAAACAAAAACAGGCTCTAAATTATTTCATGAACGCAAGAAGAAACATGCAGCCAGCAACACTACCACAGTGTTACAATTAGCAGAAATATTATAACCAAGAATATTAGATAGAAAGCAAATCCTATTCACATAAAAGAAATCACCTATGAATCTTGATTAAAAATTGCCACAACAGTCTTTTCCTCCTGTCCCTATAATGGATTTCTAAGCTAAGAAAGAGTTTAGAAATTGGCTGCCTCAGCAGTCACAGAGGTGATTGAAGGTCCTACTTGGGGGCAGAATAAATCAGCAGATGACCAGGGACGTGTCCTTGACTCTCTTGCCTTATGCATACACTTCTTCATTTCCCCCTTTTACAGTGGGACATAAAAAGGAGATTAATTAGAATCAAAAGCCATGAAGAATCACATTTATTTGTAAATTATTAGATTCAACAACAGTAGATTTGCTCTTAATTCCAAAATTCCACCTGCTCTACATCTTAAGGTAACTAGGACACGGAAAGCTAGGAGGTTTTGTAGGTTTCAAAACCCAGGTCACTCAATCAAGCTTCTTGGGTTTCATCACAGGATTCATAACCCCCTCAGTTTCATTTTACTGAGGCAAGATATTTTTAGGCTCTTCTTGCACAATAGGCTTAATTTTCCCTGCAAACCCTACCCTTTCTCTGCACTGGTATTCTCAAGGTTAATACAACAGACGAACTGCAGAAATACGAAGTATTTTACCAGATCTCTGCCAAAAATAAGCAAAAATTAAGAAATAATGAGAAAATACCATAAATATGTCACTCATTGGTATGCTTCTCTAAAAAAGCTATATTTCTCAATACACTGAATGCAGTGGACTTCATTTCTACAGCTGTGTGATCAGAATAAGCCCCAAACTTCTTGGCAAACCTGAGGGACCTGAAGCCAAACCTACTGCACGGCGTTAGTCCTCTGACTAATGCACGAGAGCGATTCCCGAGTGAACCCTCAAACGATACACTGACATTTTCTAAGGGATATGACAAATCTCAACTTTCTTCCCAGGAGGAGTTTGGTTAAAATATGAAGATACTGTTTAAAATATTTACTCTGGCTTTACCAGAATGTGTTTTATCAAACGCTTACCCGTAATGCCGAGGGCAGCGGTATTTCGTGGTTAAGCCTGCAGCCTCTTCATGTACACAACGTACTCATTTCAAGCAAGCAAACGAGAGGGAATGTTGGCTGCGTTCACTGTACGGTTTGACAGGAAATAATACAGTACAAACTCAGACGCCTGTGTTCTTTACGAGACCTCAAATATTCTTTTTTTAGATCAGTAAAGCAAGAACGTTCAAACAAAACATGTAAGGCACAGATGAAATGGCTAAGGGAGATTTTTTTCATTTTTCAGTAGGCTCAGATTAACTACTCATGTTTTAATAAACTCACCGAAATCCAAGGGACATACTAGAGATAATGGTGCCGTTTAGCACAAGTAGTATGGTACTGGATCCACAGTTCAAAGAACTAGATGGTCTGGCGTCTGCCTCAAACCGCCAATTTAACCTGGCACGATTTAGCTAATTGCACACTTAAAAGGGGAAGGTGCAGATATATAAGAACCTATACCTTTATTGAGAAATGAATCCACTTCACTGCTGATGCAGGGAGGGGATGAAGGCTGTTCACCAAAGATGCACAACCATACCCATTCCTTGTTATCCCGAAGTGCCCCTTCTGCCCGCTGTTCTCTTGCCTCGGACAGGCGCACGACTGGCGTCTCCTCACCGTATGATGGAAAAGTTTCCTCTCTCTGCGCTCCACAATTTCTGCCCGTTTATGGGCCGAGTATATGAATGCAGGTCAGAAGGAAGAACTGCGGCCTGCAGTCCAGAGGTTTTGAGAAAGATGATGATTCAAAAATTCACTTCACAACCTATTAAAATTATATGCTTGAACTCATAGTTACACAAAAAATTACAGGAGAATTTCATAACAAAAGATAGTTTCTTCTCCAGAAGGGAACACGATTAAGGCTGAACTGGTCATAAATAACAAACTCACATTAAATTTGAAATACCTAATACAGTAGTCCTGCAGAACGTGGCAAGGGTGAAGCTTAGTTTCACAAGCTGCTCAGAAATTCTTCCCTTCCCACTTTTTATTTTACATCTAAAGGCTTGTTGCTCACAAGATTTGCTTTGATTTTTTTTTTCCCCCACCAAGGTGCCTTGTGTCAAAGGGAACTTGATTAGAAATTGCTGAGCACCATTTAGACTCTAGCTGAACCTGAAAATTCCTGTCTGCAGGGGTGGAATCCGAGTCACACAAGATTCAGCTTTGGCATTACACAGATACGGCCTGACTTGTGAACTTTTAACAGATTCTCAAATCCATTAAAAATTTTGCCAACTTGGAAAATGTTTGCTGATTATGCTGTTTGTTACATAGGTTTCCTTTAGTTCTCCTGGCCTCTATTATCAAACATTCCCCTTAACTTACCTGTGATACAAAGCTAGAATATTTTCTTTCATTTTACATATTGTCTCATAAGGAATGAGACAATAAAAATACTTGGCAATAAATCTGTTTTTTGTTTCTGACGGTGCCTGATTATTATTATTTCTTCAGAAATTGAATACTTTACTACCTGCAGTCTTTGATTTTTTGTTTATGCATTCCATGTTTGAACACAGCAAAATCTTATTTAAGAACCTGATCTGATGCCTGCCTATTGAAGTGAGTAGGAGCCTTCCTGTTGTTGAGATCAGACCCTCAAGGATACCTGGCTACTGCAGAATTATCACAGTGAGAAAAATAAACTCCTTTAAGCAAATCAGGCTGGACCTACTCATTAATAACCCAGTATTTAATTTGGTGAATTTCTTGGAATGAAAAGACATCAAAATGCTCAAATTCCTCTGGACACCAATTATTCCCTCTGCTTTTTCAGCTACAGGAGATAACTGGAAATGGAAAAACATTGAGAATGAGTCACGTGGGATAAGTCATTCTACCAGGAACATTTGTCAGCAAATTCTGCAGAAAGCCAAAGTTTAAAGACTTGTAGTAAGAGTGACTTGTGAAACTGTAAATTCTAGTGCTACTGTCATTATTAGGATGTGTGAAATTACAATAGAGAATTTATTTGTATTTCCTTATCATATTTGGTTATATCATTAGAAGAAAAACAGTCACTAAAATCACCATAAAAGAGATTAAAACTTTTAAACGTATGAAAAGCCTCACTAAATTTCCTGGAATTTAATTTATTTATGCAAACCCACACATTAACCTATTTGTTTAGGCAGAGGAAATGTAGTCTTTCAGTTTCAAGTTACTCCTAGAGAAAGTTTTCTCCAAACCTACAATGTTTTTTCTATGCAGAATCTTATATCTGCACGAAAAAAAGTTGCACGACCATTTTCTGAAAACCAAAAAGATCATTGTGGTTAAAATCCCAATATTCTTTTTCCTCTCAGGGTCTACCAGGCCATAATGACAAAGCTGACTGAAGACCATTTCCTCTTAACGGAGGGAAAAAACGTGGTGAATATCAATTTATTTCTAAGTGCCACTGAAGTAACCCTGAGTTTTAGATTACTAAAAAAAGATTACTAATGACCAGCATGAGTTCACGACCAGTACTGCCTCCAGGGTGACATGAGAAGTAGCCCATAACCACCGGGTATCAAAGGCTTATCAAAAAGCTGGATCTGACTTCCCAGCAGGAACTGGGGAGACGAATACCTTCTCAGACTGAACCGAGAACCATTTCCATCAAGCCAAGAGAGTCTCACAGAGCTTCACATGAGGGGCCAGACCAAAGTCTCCAGTTCCCACCCCGTCGGCAATCAGCCACCACTTCGCAGAGCTCGCCAGCATACAGAACAGACAGCAAGCTTTAGCTGTGTTGAGTCGCCCAGGTGGTGACTGAGCTCACAGCAACGAGTTGCTCCTGGCAGGCTGCCACGTCCACTGATGTCACTTGAGAAAAGTTACAGGAAAAACACAGGGGGCTGGACTGGTGCCCATAACCCTCTTTAGCAGTTAAAACACTTCAGCCTACATTTTCAGGCACGTACAGCCTCAACCTATATGTGCACAGAACCAGAGAAGAGTGTAAAAATCACGGTTTGCGTTGGAGGCCTTGTGAGCACGCACTCAACAGCACGCGTGCAAAACAGAACAAGCCATGTATTTATTTATAAAAATATTTGGATTTGAGCAAATCCAAACCAAGAAAGGACGGAGGTAACGAGCAACCTACGTTGCAACAGCAAAGCACACGCGGCTGACACACCTGGCTTGTCGCTGGTCTTGCAAATGAGAGGCAAAAGAAGGGGGTAGTAGGGAATTTCATTTGGAGTTCGGGTTGTAAAAGGTCTTCTACAGACAAGACTGGCAGAACTTCCAGTTACATAAAGGCACTTTCATCTGTAATGCTGATGCTCTTTTAATTCTACCAAGAACAGTCTCTTCCCCGCCAAAGAGAATTTCATAGTTACTTGGTGTCATTAACATCTCTACAAGACACCCGTAACTGCAGAATGACACAGAGAAAAAGCAGAACATCTGTTCACTGTCCTTTATTTCTATCTCAGACACACATCTTTCTAGGACATGAACAATTATAATTTTATTATCTTTAATGCCTTCCTCATCAATTTTCATTCCACTGTCTGTCCCAGCTGAGATGTATCGCTCAATAACATTATAAACTCTTTTTAATCCTGCTGTTATTTCAGCCCAAATTGATTTATTGTGGATCCTGAGCTGACAAGTGTAATATTTCCCATTCCACAACAAAAACTCTGTCTCTAGTTTACTTTATATTCTGTTATTTCAGAATATAATCTGAATCTATTCAGGTCCCTAGAATATGTGCGTTTTATAGTTCCTGCAACAAAATCCCTATTTGTTTAATTTTTAATGTACATTTCAATTTTCAGCAATTTTAATTAAAAATATTTTTATTAATATGCTGTTTGCATAAAACCAACAAACACCGGAACAGATTCCATCTCTGTAAGAAGAAAGACAATGTCATATATGATGCCTTACCTCAGTTTGGCCTCAATTCAAAGAAACACTTCTGTTCAGAACAGTATGTTTGCAACATGTTGAACATAAGGCATATGCCTAAGCCCCACTGAAGATGAAATACATGGGTCGTTGGAGATGGAGATGTTTCACAGCAATCAAACATAAAACTTGTTAACAGAAAACATTATGGTAGATAAACTTCAATGCATCAGATAATGCACATCTAAAATAATAAAAGTTGAATTAACCCATTCTTGTATTTTCTCATACCAAGAAAAAAGACATAAATGCCACAGACCATATAAAGACTTCAACTTAGTGTTTGTCACTGTTCTAAGGCAAACAAGCTAGCATAACTTAATAAAGGGTAAGACAGAAAACACTATAAATCAATGGTTTCTATTACTCACAACAGCAGTGACCACCATATTTCCAGAGAACACATGACAGATGATAGGAAATAATGATTTTTACAAACAAAAACCCATGAGGCACTACTATTGCATAATGAAAAAAAATTAAACTAGTATCTAATGATACTGGAAGACAGCAAAACTGAGCAGATGGAATTAAAAGCACACTAACTCATGAAAGGGAAAAAAATTATCCCGTTATTCTGATCAATATCAGATATTACTGAGGCCAACATCATCACACAAAAGGAAATGAGTACTTGTATGGAAAATCCCAGTATCTGCATTTGAGACAGGGTTGAAAATACCATAAAGGAGTATTGTCATTATACTGGATCACAATCCAACTAGTGTGTGTATCAAGAAAAAAATTCTCACGTCACAAATTATTCTATAAAGTCATTAAGTTTTCACGTACCTGTTTCATATGTATTTAGTTTTGCCCCTTGTAAGGTTTAACTTCATGAATTTGATCAGATATGAAACTTTCTGTGTAATTATCTACAATTGTAAAATCAGTAATTAACCACAGTTTTAATCCTTTTGTTTGTGGCATCATTGACTCTATATAATATCCCAGATTTCAGGGAAATTTAAACAGTTGAATGAAGCCATGACTTGATATGATGTTATGGTGCCACCTTGTGATTGTTGCATCAGAAGTGCCTCTAACATGTACAAGGAGACAAAAGTAGCCCGGGGGGAAAAGGAAAGGAGACTGTTTCTATGCCATTGCGAAAAATTGCGAGAGATTCCAACACTGAGTCTGCTGACAGAGAGGACCATGTGGTTACCGACTAACAAAAGAACATTCAGCATTTCAAGATCACATTAAAAGGGCATGAGAGAGCACAAAGAACTGCAGCAAAAACCCAACTGCTTTCCTCAACACAGATCCAATTACAGACATATGAGTTAATTCCGCTGAAGTCAGCAGAGTTACTGAAGATTAATATGGAAGTAATGAAGATCAGATTTTGGCCTGCAGGCTGTTATAAAACTGGCTTACGGCATTCCCTTAAAACAATGATAAATTGAAGTGTGTTAATAAATAACTTGGCTATTACTTGCTTTTTGATAGTGTTCTATTCATTTCCACCAGCTCCTTTTTGTCTCTAAGATGATTTGAGTGTATAAAAACTACAGATAACACACACTTAGCTATTTTAATGGAGGCTTTAGGTAATAGTTTTCCTTTCTCTTTGTCCATTTTTGAAGGCAAATATAGATATGTCCATTCATATTTAAGGCCTTTTTTGCAACACAAAATTTATGTCCTCTCGCTTTTAGGCCAAATCCAAAATTGTTTTACATCTAAATGTCTTTTACTGTTTCAGTTTCTTTCTAAATTGCCTGATAGTTCCTTTTGAGTAAGCCTGGTTGAAGAAACATTTGTTAGTGAATTCGTAAGATTCTGCCAATAATGCTACTGCAGAAATGCAGCTGGTTTTTTACCTCATAACATTATTTAAAATTTGCAATCTATCATGCTGCAGTCCTGTTCACTCAATACTCTTGCTGTAACAAAAGTTTCAGTCATAAGACATCCAAGTACAGACGACTAAGAAACTGCAAATACAAAGCTTCTATAGAAATCCATCCCTTACCTTCCTTTGCCATCAGGTGATAAAACAACTTACCTACTACTAGATAGGATTATTTTGCTCCAGAAGCATTTAGAGTACATCTCTCTCTCAAGCTCTAGGAACATACTATGTTGCTCAGGTTGTTGTTACAGGAGACGAACATAAGTCTAAGAAATAAAGGGAGTTAGGACAACTGCACACATTTGCATCTGCAGTATTCTGCAAGAATTCTCTAACTGTGGACAAGACTATTCCTTCACAGGGTGCTCCCGATTTCTTTTTGTTTCTCAGTGCAGAGGGATGACTCCAGGGTTAAACATCTGACTGCAAGCCCAAGTGCCTCTTCAACTGTTTTGTGACTTTCAGGTCAGGGAGGACACAGGGAAACAACACACTTGAGCACATTCCAAGGCAACTGAGGTCTTCCTTTAAGTGGGAAGCATGATCTAATCGTGGAATGACACACAGTGTCAGGAAGGAAAGAATTTTAGCTAATAGACATTTTAAAACATAGAAAAAGAACGTAATCTCTCTTAATGCCAATGTCTTGCAAATTGTTTGAATCAACCAATGCATCTAATTTAATCTGCTTGAAATTAAAAAGATTGAGGCTTGAATCTCTTCTTACTCAATCAGAAGTGAGTATCAGGATTGATTTATGCTACTTGTAACTTGGGTAAACAAATCAGAGGGAATTCAGGCTCCAATTCCTTTATCTAAACAGAAACCACTAGGAGGAAGCATTAAAATGCTATAAACGTCACTGAATATGATCACTCTAAAAATTTTTTTTAAAATAAATGTTAGTAATAACATAAAAGTTTCATTTTCACTACACTATCTTAGACAAGGCTGTCCTGCATACCTTGAATATCCAGAATTTCTATCAACACTTTTAATGTACAACCATACTGCTAGATAAATATTTCTTCTTGATGCACACTGTGTAAATTTAACAGCAAGCTACTTTGCAAGCTCATCATACATAAGAGGTTCTGAGGTAGATAAGCATCATCATCCCTACAGAAATGATAAAAAGATTATTTCTCTACTTTAACAAATTTTTAGTAAGAATAACACATTTCATCCTTCGAAAGACTTAACTTCACAGTAATTGGAATAATGACCAGAAAGGACATTAGTACGTGCTTAGCCCAAAAATTCTCAAAGCACAACAGAATGCGTCAAAAGTTTTAATTGTGACGACTTTGATACAGAAGCCATGTAAGTGACAGAGCCCTTCTATTGACTGTTAGAACAGTAATACACATGTGATTGTCTTCAGGCCCCAGTACCTAAACAATACTGGAATTAAAAAAACCAATAATAAATAAATCTAGCTGATTTCCAGCTGGAGAGGGAAGAGAAATACAAAGCTGCATTCATGCATTTTATGGGAAAGATTGCATAGCTAGTTTAGAAAGAAAATGTCTTTTCATGTCCTTGGTAGTAGTTCTGTGCTTCTTTAACTTCTTCATGAGTTACAGATGATCATTCTTCCATTCAACATTATCAGCCCATAGGATGAGTAAAATGCAGGACCTCTTTTAGGAATAAGGACACACTTTTAACGTTTATCTTGGGAAGAAATGAATCATGTACGTAGTTACCATATACAAAAGGCAAATATTTCAAGTTTTTTAAGGACATGACAATCCATAAAGTATTGGTTGAAGGTAAGCACCAAACCCAGCAACTGCCACTTCAGTGACTGAAAGGCAAACCTGGGATGTGGTTGTCTTCAACACTGGGTGCTTGATCTTGACTGCAGTTCTTTCACGCAAGATAATTTCCATGCAAGATCCCCAGCTGTACAACACAGTGATAGAGGCATCTCATTATTTAAGGCCCATGCTTTCTTCCAAATACTCTTGGAAAAGTCACCAAAGCTAATCTTTCTGTCAATCTTCTTTTTTTTTTTTTTTGCGCTTTTAAGAGCAGTATTAAATATTCATAAATATAAAAACTATGTGGAAATACCTTTAATAACTTTCTCACTCTGCCTGTTTAAAAAAAGGAAAAAAAAGAAGAAAAACCACAAGCCAACAACCAACCATCTCTGCCAGACTGCTTGGCCAGCAGTGAAGATAAAAATGTGACTGTTCCAAATATCCCGTAGATCATGTGATGCTTCTGTCTCCTTGTGGACCAGAACTATTGCAGTACTTTCTGCTGAGTTCTAAGAAGCCATAACTAGAGGACAAAAGCCCCCAAAGTGCCTGAGATTCAGAAAGGCTGGACTGGCAAGTAATTTCTGATAACACTGGCTCACAGAAACCTCTTCAGATTCTTATGTGGAAAGTACTGCAAAGGAAAGAAAAAGATTAAGAGATATAAACACATTTGTCATTATGCGCAACATTTTTCTTAAAGTACAAAAAGGAAGGCACAGTGTAATGAAGGAGAATCTCTTCTCTCAGGCTCTCAGAAAGAGTTAAACATTCTGGGAGAAATTTCCATCTTCTGAAAACGTCAGCTCGGGGGGCCAAGCTCAGCACTGGATTAAATCAAGTATAACTTGACCTGTTTGTTGGATACAGAGCAGAGCTAAACGCTTCCCAATGGTACTTTTGCTATGGCACAGCATTTGGGTTCTTAAACAAGTCAAATTAGGCAGATAAATCTGTTGTTTCTGTTGCTGGGACCAAGAGATCCTGACTGTTATCTTCTTTCTATTTGCATTATGATACAGGCAAGCAGCGTGCCTTACTAGTGCCATCAGTTTTCAGAAGAACTCCTGAGCACCTTAGCAGGACAGTAAAAGACAATTTAAAGAGGGCATGTTGAAAGCTCACTTTCTCTGGGTAGTAACCTCTGTTCAATGTCACGACAGTATAAACCATATGCTTCTTTCTTTCTTGACTGAAATCAGAATTTTGTATGTAAAAACTGTAATTTTGATGTCTAGACCGAAAGAAAATTTAAAAGGTTTGGAATATATGAGAGTTTGAAGAGTTATGGATGTACAGGTTTTGGATTTTGTCTTACAAAAAGAATGCTCTAACTTAATCACGGCTATTTGATTTAAATCAGGAATTCACCGAAGGAAGCTCTGTGGTATGTATTTGGAGGATATAAAATTTTATATTCACAGCGGTCCCTAGGAACTTCATATCTAGGGGTTTATTCAACCTGGGTGACACTGAAAGATATGATGTATAGCAGTCTGGCATATTAGCCTAAGTATCATGAAAGAAAGCGTACAGTGATGTAAAGAGCTTACCAGCACTAAGGTTTTAGAAAAAAAGAACTATAAACATCTTGTTCGCAACTCTGGAAATGTCTAGAGCCCCATACTGATCTCAACTCTTGAAAATTTAAGTCCCACATAGGAAATATCTAGGAACTAAAAATCCACAGCATTGTATGTGAAAACATTTTAGGCATGTCTTCTTAAAAAAACCCACACCCAAAGCCACTTCACTGGAAATATATTTATTGGAAATTTTTGTATTTCTATCAGACGGACATTTTGGAATTCAGAGATTAAGCTTTTTACTAAGAGGCAGCTGAAATATTCTGCGAAAAATACGGACAAAAATTATTCCCTTCCATGGTTTTCTTGCTAAGCATCTCTTGCCAATCTGTCATTAGCTCTAATTTTGGTCCTTAAGAACTACATAATCTGTTTTATGAGATGCACATTTCCTATAAAAGAGCTTCTGTTACTTCAGCTTTAAGTAGGATTGGAGCCACAGTATCAGCTGTTAGACAGGTAAAGGCCCCCAAAAGTTTCAGAAATACTGCATTTCCAAAGACATATTTTTGTTTAATCTGTTGTTTCTCTGTCTAGTTCCGGCAGCATCCAGGTGTTACTTATGCCACATCCTTCTCAAACTCCATTTCAAATTGTTATAGTATGTTTCACCCTCAGGCATTCAAATAAGCTTAAGCTTCCAGGATGATTTATAAAACGATTTCCTGTGGAAAACGTAACCAGTCTTGTAGAACAGAACACTTAGCTAATGCCAGTTCAGACTGCTAATACTTCCATTAAACTACAAGCACCTTCTTAATGATAGCAATTTCAAGTGAAATAAACCCACTGGGATCAAATTTTCTGAAGTAGCAACTGTCATTATCATTTACAGCTTACTCAAGCTTCTGGGATAACAGCCAAAAATGCATATCTTCTTCCCTGGTCAATGATTAGCAGTGTTTTCTTCTAGTCTTAAAAAAATTCCTCAACCACAGCAGTGCAAATCAAGCAACAGACTTCACTGCATCTTCATTTGCTTGACAGCAGTACAACGCTTGCAAAGGCTGTCTGCAGGAGATTAAACCTACATAGGGTCATTAAGTAAAGGATTGAGAAACGAGTGATGAGATAAGGAAAATCAGTCAACATACAGTGGACGAACTTCAGCTCACACCAGGTCAAAGCCTGGATCACGGTGCCAAAATTAATGCCTGTTGTATATATTAAGTATGCATGATAGTATGACAGCTTAAAAAAACGCAACCTACTGAGCTGTGTGAAAAAAGTGCTTCAAAAACAGAGTGTACATTGTTGTAGGAATCTAGCCTTCAAAGGTTTTCCACAAACAGGGTAAAAAAGGTATTCCTCCTCAGTAATTTCATAGCTCATTTTAGTGATGATGAGATTTTACAGTTGGATAGTTCGTATTACAAAAGTTCTCAATGTTTGTCAGAAGTCAGGTAAGCACTGGTCCCATGTAACAAAGCAGAGAGAGCAAAATGATCTATGGCTTAGCAGAGATCACCCGCTCGAGCAATGGCAGAGCCAGGGATAAAACCTAATTTCCTTGCATCCTAAGTTTCCTACTCTTACAATGTGAAGAAGTGGCTTTTGGTGGGAGGAGAAGGCAAAGAACAGAATAAGAAATCCTCTACTACAAATAAAAATCCTCTGGGGTCTGGTAAGTTAGTCAACATTTTCAAAAAGGATCACATACGAGGTGCCAGTACGGTATTCTGGGATCAGATATTCAGAAGTGTTGATTGCCCATAGCTTCACAGCAAAGTCTCCAAAAACTGCACTTACCTACCATCTCCAGTTGCTCACTAGCAATCACTTACAAAAGTGGCTATTGCTTTGGTTCCTAGGAATTTAATTTTCACAGCTGCTGAGCAGGTGAAAGTATCAATCAATAGGCACTCAGGCTTCCTTGAATTTAAAGTCTGGAATGCACTCGGTTGGGCACAAAAAGTGGAGATATGCAAAACCAAATGAAATTATGACTATCTCTGGACATTGATGGGTTGGTATTTCTTCCACGCATCTGCTGAAGATTTCAAAAAGGACAATTTTATTTAGACAAAAACATGTTTTCATATCTTTTTACAATATTAAGAAGATACTTCAGGCATAAGTTTACCACTGGCATATAGGGTTGTTAATCCACTATTCAGACAGTTCCTGTGCTTTGCATGTTCTGTATTATACTACATGGTCAAACTGCACAGCCCTGTCTTCAGTTTGGCTGCACGCAGCCTATGGTCATCACTTAAAAGGACCATGACGGCTGAAGATGCAGAAGAGAAGAAAATGAGAGGCCATGAATTGAGCTGGAGATAAATTCAGAAAGATAAAAGAAAGCATTGTTTCATTAAATGAATAGGTAATGTGTCAAAGACTGTTATGGTATAATTCAACTCAATGAGTAGGAACTGGGTTTTTTGTGGTGAGAGACCAGCTACAGGAATTGCATTCTCGTTCCACGTCACACGTTCTGTCACGTGCTAGCATGCATTGGCTGCTATCAGAGAGCACTGGTTTAGTTTCAGCCCCCAATCAGATCTTGGTGTACCTACTGTGGCATTAAAATCCAATGGATCCCATTCCAAAAATCAAATCGCTGTCTCCCTTTGGAACGCAAAGTTTACACCAGTATTTAAAAAATGAGAGTAAGTAGCTCAGATCAGGAAGTTCAGTATTAAATATTAAGTCTATGATGCAGTGCATACAGCAAAAATATGGCTAAGAATGTTCTCAAAAAATGAACAGTAAACCATAATAAGGGAGAGGTATCAAGTCTTCTACAGATTGGTTTAGATAGAAGTGGTCTCATGGCCTTGTCACCTTCTTTTCCTGCAGCTGTTAACTCTGGCTGAAACAGAAACCAAATCAGAGAAACTACACATTCCCTTCTTGGCTCTGAGACTTTTTCCATTTACACCCTCATTTTGCCATATAGCTTCAAAGGTTAAAAAACCATGTTGCTGAGTTAACAGTCAGAGGCTCTAAACCAGTGTTTAAGCTAGAAGGTGGAAGGAAACCCTTCTTTAGGTCATGTCACATCAGGAGCTCTCAAGCCTGAGGACTTCACAGCTGAATCCTGGGACCCACCTAATCTCCCAGACCTGAAAGGAGAGGGAAGTTACCATTTCCCTTGAAGCCAGGGATGGAAAAAAACTGCCTAAAATATACACATTGCCATCTTGAACATTAAGGAGACATCTTGATAACATGAGTTCACCATTTCAGAAAACCATTTCATGTGTTTAAACTGAGCAAGTGGACGATCAGTCTTCCAATACTTGGTAGCCTGGTCCTTTGAGATTATCGGTGTTGTCAGTGATCCCTCCCTATTTTCTCTTTACCTAATCCATAACAAGCTCTGTACTTTTCACTTCATCCCTTTTTACTCATTTTCTTGCCCCGTTGAGTACCCAGCACTCAGGTCTTTCCATTCACTTCCTCAGCTTCCCAAAACATCACAAACTTGGAAAAGAAAAATAATTGAGAGTCATTCCAATGGCTACAGTGGCAAATATTCCTCTCTGCTACTTTCTCAGGAAATGACAGGATTGCACAGCATCCTCAGCTTACAAGTCTCAGTCAGCAGTTTGCAAGCCTCTACAACACAGCAGTAAAGTCAGTCATGGCACGGGAAACTTCTGAAACTACAGCTTCTGCTGAGCCTTCAGCTCTGCCTTCAGTTCTTCACATTTGATCTCTGTTCTCTACCAGATTTGTAGGTACAGTACAGCCTTTTGATTGATTAAAGGAAACTCTCCCTGACCCCAGCAGCTTCTATATGGATAACAGTATAAAGAAAACATTTTCTTAGCTGGAAATATATGTAAACAAAACATTACAATACCTACTCGGCTCAGCCTCACCATAACAATGATATGTGTCTTGTTCTAAAAGAGCTTCCGCTGATACACTTGATTAGTCAAGGAATGTCCGATATGTTTCTGCTGTATAAAAGACATTCACATTAACTTTGTAGCATATCCTCTTGAGATGCTGATGTTTCTCAGGGTTCACAGGAATCATGTCGTCATACTTTATTGTAGAATCATTTTGTCATAATGTCTTTCCTCAGAAATTTCATTTATGAAAGAAATAAACTGTTCTGTGTTCTGCAGGAGACTTACTTCTTAAACACCATCAGCATTAAGATCACCAGTCCAAATTTTGATCTATCTTAATTCTATCCTAACGTTTATACTTATTTCCTATGAAAACACAGTTTATTCAATCAGTCCGCCTGTGAGCTTTGTTAATCCTCCCCAGTAATTTCTGAATCCTTTGGCAGAATTCAACAACATGTGACTGAAAGATTATTAAGTTTGTGCCAATTTCCTGCAAACAGGCAGCTGTGTGAAAAAGTGTCTCTAAGTGTTCCACTTCACAGAAAGATGCAAAATAATCCCGCACTCTTCCAGACATCAGAAAATCTACATAGGTGAACCAGTCTTTGTGCCTTAACTGCAGCAAAAAATTGAAACTAAACTCCTTCTCAGTTATCAGCCAACTAATCAGGAGACACAAGTCTGCAGAAACTAGAATTTACTAATTCCAACATTGCCAAAACAATATACAATCATACGGTATACCTGCTTGCAGTCCAGACAATTGTTGGATTATTTATCTTCCCAGATGTTAGAACTTAAGTGTTATTATCAATTATCACCAGACAAACAGGAACACTACTAACTTAACAACCTTTATGAACAGAGATTACAAAAAAACTTTTTCTGGTTATCAAGCATTGACTATTAGACATAGTTAACTCAGACCACTGAAATCTGGGGAGAAATTAGACCTAGGTTTTAGCTTCAGCCTACTCTGCCAGTGGATTTAAGATTCAAATATGAACTCCTTCGAGTCTAGGAGTATCTTATTCTGTTGGCTGCTTCTCTGTCATTTCTTAAAGAAGGTCTATCCTTGTATTACTTAAGTAACAGCCTTAATTATAGAATGTTTTATTAATGTGTAAAAATAAGAAGTCATTGTCCTTTTCAAAAGGTCTCTTTAAATATGAAGTGGGCAAGAAAAACTGTCTTAAGATAGCTGGGTTTTATCTACAGATTATTAGGAAGAAACAGCAACAAAAATAAAAAATATCAGTTATAATCGATCCACTGTTAATCAGGGGTTTTAAGAAAGACTGCAGTAATTAATCATTTTAATTTACACTCATTCCTATTCAGACAGCATGGATCCTTGCTATAGGCTTGAGAACAATATGAATTTGAGCTTATAACAGAGCAAAATATTTTCCTGAACAAACCACACAAACAGGGAAGAAAAAAAAAAAAAAAGGAGATAAAAGTCACTGAGCTCTTAGTCTTCAGGTTAGGAGAGAACTGGAGTATGCTCTAGAAAAAATAAACTGAGTTAGAGTAAAAAGTCATCCTCTAGTCAGCTCTCTGGTAAAGTACTTCTCTCTGGCATTTCTTGTATTACACTACACAGCAATTATCTTAAAAAAAATACCTGAAAATATGCAAGAGACTATCTTTTTCTTAAAACAGTACCTGAGAAAGTCCGGTGCTTTGGAAATCATGTTTTCAAAATCTGCAAATCCTAGTTTCCCATCACCATCCATGTCAGCTTCTTCTATCACTTTCTCGCAAACTAAAGTGATTTCTTCTGCTGTTAGCTCTTCTCGGGTCAGCTTATTGAGGGTTTTTTCCAAGTCTGATTTACAAATGAAGTTATCTGTGTTGAAATCTAAACAATAAAAGAACCAAAGATCACCAACTCTCATACTCATTTACTCCAAACAAAAAAGGCATACAAAAGCATCCCAATACAGTACCGTAGATCTTAAAGGCATAGATTGCTTTAAGCTCTCTGGGAGCCATTTCACTGAGCACAGAGAACATATCCACAAAATCATTGAAGCTGAGGCTTCCCTCTCCATCTTCTGAGAAAGATTCCACAATCCTTTCCTTGAAGGGATTCTCCTGTGAAAAACAGATACATATATATATGGGGGTTTTTTTCTTTTTTTTTTAGTATTTGGAAGACCAAAAAGCTGCAGACTCCCTGTTAATGAGTAATTAATTCCATGGTTGTCCCTTTGAAGACATTTTCTCTCCTTCCAAAATGCATCCAAAAATTTACATTTGCATGCTTTAGCACATAGTGTCAGCAGAACATGTTGCTGCACAGTACCACTTCTCGCCCAGATTTTCTCAGCTCCATTGTTACTCATTCTCTCAAAAGTGGTGCTCATCTTGTTTCTGCTGTGTGGAACACATACTTTATAAACGTTAGGGTAAAAGTACTAAGAGTGTGAAGGTCATCTGCGTAACGTAACAGGTTCCTGACAGGGCGCCAGACTGACATGGTCCTACATTAAGAAGCTGTCACACACAAACAGAAGATGATAGAAGGGGAAGGAAACAGGGAGACCAAGGCAGAAAGTCAATGAAACAAACAGGGTCTTTACGTCTTCTGGTGGCACCTAACTGAAGGCTGGATGAACAAATACTACCTATGAAACCATTTTAAAAAGTAAATATTTGCATTCCACACCTGACTGATGTGGAACCATCAATCAACCATCAACCAAACCATGTCTGTTCATTAAGGATGTCGAGTAACATCCCAGTAGAATCTTGCAGAAAAGTCTTTCATTTTCTCTCTGATACACGTCAATGTCCAACCTCTGGTTGAACTGACCACAAATTCCAGAGTTTTAAATGAAATTTCATCTCTGCAGGAGATGACCCTACAAGATCCTTTTCGAGCACCCTACCAACCCAGCTGGTGTCAAGGCTACTCTGAATAAGACAATGTTCAAAAACCATAAACACACAATCAAGCGTAAGAAAAGCTGCTTTAGTACTCTGAAGTCCAAACCAAATGTTTTTAATGTAACAAAACAACATCTTTCTCACAGCTATATAAAAACACAAGATGATTTTGTAGCTATGGCTATAAAACTGGGAAAATCAACTCAATTCAGCTGAAAGTGAATAAAACACAAACATCGCTTGGGCTTTGAGCAGCATCTCATCAAAGCTGTTCTACAGATCTTATCTGAAGTCAAGACACCGATTAACATTGATCTATAAAAGTCAACAGCTTTGGTGGTGACGTATCACGTTCATAATTTTTAATATGCATGCAGCATTTTATTTGTCTTTAAAAGAAGCAGTATTGTGAAAGCTCAGAGCTCAATCATATATCCATTTAATGTCTTTTTTCCTCCAAGTTTAATTAGCTAACAGGTATTCACAAACCATCCAACTATTTTAAATGAAATTTCATAAAACAGCTATATTTGAGAGGTAATTGACCAGAAATGTTATCTTTCAGTTTACTTGAATTCTTTCTTGAACATCTAGAACAGATGCATCTATAGAACACATTTTCTGCATACCCGTGGAAACTAAAAAAAATACAAGCAGCATGTACAAAGCAGAGTTACATGAACAGATCGATGATTTATATTTATGTAGTATCCTTCATCCTAAAGGAATGTAAAGTACCTTACAAGAACTGGGCTACTTACCACTAATATGCACCTGCCTCTGAAGTGAAATTCAACAACTGTTAAATGGTGTGCAGCAGCTTACAACAAGAGCTGAAGATAAAGATGTTCAACTGAAATCACAGCGGGAACTTGGAAGCATAATGAAATTCATCACCCACACAGAGATAATATTTAAGATACATTTTGTTATAGCCTCAAATAATGAAAAAGTTTTAAGGATTCTTGTTAAAAGACAAGCATAACCTACAAAAGCTTAATCTAAGAGAAACATGAGGTGTGACTGTGCATGCGGACATTCCAAAGAACATCCAGTTCCTGGAAAGCAGCCTTCCTTTTTTCTTCAGGCGATTGGTCAATGTGTAGATTCACACTACGGGATGACCCTCTGCAGTGTCTAGTTCCGAGAGGCAAGTACAGAGATGTGGTCAGACCTTTGGGTACAAGGCATGGATTGGTCACGGCTATACCACACCTACATACATTTGTCAAGTCGTGTCACCTGGTGTCCTGGTTTCAGCTGGGATAGAGTTAATTGTCTTCCTAGTAGCTGGTGCAGTGCTGTGTTTTGAGTTCAGTATG
>JAVJGG010000002.1:4039321-4060553 GCA_035590195.1 Aviceda cuculoides | reverse complement strand
CATCCCACTGGGGGGGGGGGAGTGAGTGAGCGGCTGCGTGGTGCTTAGTTGCTGGCTGGGGTTAAACCACGACACCTGGCAAATTTAAGAACAAATTTCAGTGGCTGTCCCAGCTGGAACTTTGAGATACTTTTTCACAGAAGCAATAGTGGCCATTCACGTCCTCAGAGCATACCTGGTTCTATCAGGAGGTTTCTATTTAATGGTAACAAAGCACTCAGGATACATCAACTATCTGATGAGATGTCTTTGGGTCTTGCGGTTTGCACTCTAGGACTACTTCCACGGTAGAAATTAGTTGGACTCTGCCAAAAGGCAAATATCCATCTAATGACAAATCAGTCAAAGTGTCAACCTTCCAAGGATGGGTGAGATCTGAGAAACAGACAATGGAAGTGTAATTCCCCGAGACAATCAAGATTCAAAATTCACCACTAAATGCAGAGACCTCTCCAGTCTTTCTGGCTAAGATAATGGCCAGGAATAAGGCTGTTTTAATGGATAGGTGAAGTAGGGACCACAGAGCCGTAGGCTCAAATGACAGCCCATTAAAGTAGTCAATACTAAATTCAAATTCTCCTGCAGGGTTCAATGACTGAAGTAATTCCACAATAGGGAGCATGCCTACATATTTCAAAGGGCAGGAGATTAATGAGCTCACTGGGCTCTGAGCTGAATATGTAAGACTGAGCTCACTGTTCAGATGAAGACGAAAGCAGGCCAAATAAAAATTAAAAAAGAAATTAGAGAGAAAAAGAGGGATTCCTGAAAATAACAAGACAACAGCCTCAAAAAAGCAGCAGGGTCACATCTCTCAAGAATCTCAGAATGAAAAACAACACCCCAGAACTAGCCAGATGGCTGAAAGTCATTGTAAAGGGATACATAAAGATCCCTCGCATCATGTGCACGATGTGCAGAGGAGGTATAGCAGATGTGCATCTGTGGGTACTGCTAAGGCTAAAGTATCTGACTTGAGTGCTTGGAAATATGCCTGTCTGTGATATGACTATACATACAGACATTCTGGAAAACAATTCATTCTATTGTTTCAAATTGTCAGTTTATTAATAAGCCAAAGTAAGATTCATTTAGGCTGAAAAAGGCCCACTTTCTTCCTAAAAGCACATAAAAAACTGGTGTATCTATTAAATGTTTAATACTACAGAATGCTAAATATCAGAGTGGACAAGAAAATATGTTAGAAAAATTGTCTTTTATTTCTAGAATACTATATTGCCTTCTTTGGAACAAACCTCATCAGAACTAAGTGTCATGGTAACAGTTGTAAACTGACATCTTAGAGGCAGCATTGAATAACAAACAGGGGGCACGCAAATGCAAATATCCCTATCAGCAGGGAATATCAAACCCAGGACTTTCCGCATTAGAAATGCTAGGCATGATCTCTCTGACTTAATAAGCATATTGCAGTTGCATAAGATGAATTATCTATTTGGCATGTTGGAGATCTTGAAAATACAGATGAATTAACAATGAATTAAATGGACCTAAGCATACTTTTTAAGTAACTCTTTGCCAAATGGATCTCTAAAACCTAAATGAAAAATAAAATCTTTCCTCATATTGATTTCTTTCCTTTAACTTTCTCATATTATGTGTCTTCAGGCAGTATATCTGTAGCTTACACAATGGAAAGTATTAGCTTACCTTCACAGATACTTTTCACATCCTTTCTGTAATTTCATTACCTCTACTCTAAAGAGCACAGATTAGGGTTCTATCATATTTAAAGGAAAAGCCATGGGGGAAGGGAGTAAAGGGGAAAATGATACTGTTCCTTCCTAGACCATTTTCCCTTAAGCACTAATTGTTTAAAAAAGCATCCTTTTAAAACTAGAAACTTACACTGGTCTTGTTAAAAAGCTTTTTCTGTCCTCTCACAGTAAAAATGAGAGGGGAGATAGAAACAATAAATAATTATTACAGCTAAAACTCTGCTGTTTTGCAGATTGATGCTGCCGTAGTGGCTTGAGATAATCCTCCTAAACGTGCCATCCATCTTTTTAACAATCACTTTTTCTACTCAGATAATTGTGTTTCTATACATTTTTTAATATCATGTAGCATCTATTCTAACATACAGACCTAGAACACCATACAACAAAACACAACCACTAGTTTTCTAAGAAACCATTACAGGGTTTATTCCTGAGATTGCAGCTAAATCTTAACAAGTCACTTGTTATTTTCCCCTGTCCTCTAGTTTCCATCACAGGGTCTAGGAAACCACTGCGTTGTTCTTTTGCCCTATTCATTTTTGCAGCTTGATGAATTAATTTAAAGCACTGTGTCCTATTTTCACAAGCTGACTGCATTTTGGAAATAAGAAGTTGCAAGTAAAGTTGTAAGATACGTCAAGATAACTAAGCTGGAGATGCTGGACAGTCATAACAAAATGTTTCTCAGTTTTATATCCACAGAAACATGATGTTTTCTCTTTTTTATTTGAACATAAGTCCCCACTGACATTAGGGAAGATATTAAAATGCAAAAAGCAGTCTGCAGACTACTGAAAGCCAGAATCCCTTTGGATGCTTTAATCAGGACTTGTTCAGAACTGATCAGAAGCAAACCTTTCTCAAATTTCAGGAGTTATTCCTAAAAAAATAGAAATGAACTCTCATCAGACAAACATTAATATAAGAATGGCTAGACTGTTCATTACCAGACCTCCATAGGAGAGGCGGGTGCTTTGGAAGGGAAGCATAGTAAGTGCAAAAGCAAATTGTTCCTGGAGCAGATAAAAGCACATTTGTTTGTTGGATTCCCCTCGCCCCCCCTTTTCTTCTTCCTCAAAATCAGTAATTTTTTTTTTCATGTTTAGATCACTATATTCATGTCATCAAACTTCTCTGCAATGCTACAGGGTACCGATTAAGCAAACCCTGCACAAACCAAGGTTAAGATACAGCTAAATTGATACATTTACATCTTAAAAAAAATGACCACCACACTCTGTCCATAAGCAGAAATGTTAAAACACTTCAGCAACGAGCTTACCTCTTTACTGAAGGCTGCACTATGGTCACAACAGCCAAATAACAAAAGAGTCTGGTTACATATAGAATCGCTTAAACATTACAGAACATAATAGTCTATAATGGGAATATAAGGCATTTTAACAAAAACCGATTCACTAACTATAGCAGGGAACTGCAGACAATACTGGTAAAGACCATCGAGCAGGTACAGAGTTGGAGTTCGAAGGAGAGAAAACGGCCCTCACGTATTACACTTGGAGGGCATACAGTTGAGACACACCGTTAAAAAGGGGCTTCAGAGAAACAAGAAGAGTGGTCTGAAAGGGGGAGAACATCCCATCTTAACTAGAAACAACTAACAGGATGCAGAGACAAGGAAGTTGGGATGAGCTGCAGGCACGGACTGGCCGCAGCAGGGTCGGGCCTTGGGAGGAGTATCAACCCGCTCTCTCGGCTGCCACGGCCCATTACACAGAAAGCTTTGAAACGGAGGACTCACGGAAATGACTTCTAGAATTCCATCCTATTAAAACTGTGGGAAGTGTTTTCATTTTATTTTGAAGCAACTTGCATGCATTCACGTTTAAACTTGCCAAAACAGGGTGCCAACATTGGTTTTGAAACGTGCGACCGACTGACTGTTCCCTGTGCGTCCTTTCTCTCCCTTGACCGATTCCTGGGGCTGCCGGTCACTGTTTCAGTACTGCGTGGATTTGTGAACTACCCTACTCCCTGCTGCAGCTAACGACAAGGCCTGTGAGGATCAATGAAGTCACCGCGTGAGCCAAAAAAAGAAAGCAACGGACTGTAAAGCGAGTGAAACGAAAATGGTTCCCCTGCAGGAAGAACCTTTATGACCAACTCCTGACAGAAGGATTGCTCTACACCACAGTGACCAGACAGGCCACGCACCAGTCTGAAGGTTCGGACGATCAGGGATGTATGCGTCACAAAGAAGATGGCCACCCACCCCCTTCGACAGATCATACGCGATCTCTGTCACCAGGTTCCATTCCCACATGTAGCTCTGCGGAAGGGACAGGGACAACACGAGTGAAATCCATTTTATTTTGAAATAAAATCACTTTGGCTTTCTACATGGTCTCATATTGAACAGCCCATATCGTTGCTATGATTTTGCAATATTAATTGCTGCAATGTCACAGGTGCCCATATGCTCTAAAGTTAATTTGTTAGACTGCTGCCTGTGTGTAACCAAGACTGTCAAAATTTGAGAACAGAGACTGCAGTGAAACAGATGGAGTAAACCAGCTCTGTTAACTTCAGTGTAACAGTAGACCTAATCAATTTAAGCATCTGCCCCTTCTTTATTTATTTCTTGTCCTGACTGTCAACTTCTAAGAATCATGAGTCAGTGAATAATTCACTGTCATTTGAAGTGAGTGACCATCAGCAATTTTTTTTGCTTTGAAACACAAAAAACCTGGCTCAAGACATTAATGCGTGAGGTAAAGATCTTTCTTTATAGTAGCAGAATCTAATTTAGAAAAGTGCATTATTGATTCTCTCCATTTGTCAGAATCTACAGTGGTATTGAGCTCAACATTGCCAGTAACTAGAAATATAATGTGTATATGAAAAAAGCCAGGTGCATTGAAATTATCACTAATTTTATTACAATTCAATAGACATTTAGTTCATTTATTTCTATTTTGAGATTTAAATGTTGGCTTCATCTTCACCTTGGATGAAAATTTACTGAAGAAAGAAAACACCATAATGATTTATTTAGCAGTCTGGTCAAGTTGCAAAAATGAAAGATTTTTTTGTTTGTTTTCTTGGTGTATCTAGATTGCTTGGAAAATGAACTCTAGAGGAAAGACTCTCCCCCCCTGGCCCCCACCTGCACAGGGAATTGCAAATGCTCCATGACCAAGATCGACCCCGGTTTACAGCTGAGATCCTAGGTAGCTTTTTAATATCTTTTAGTGTCACTGTTTTGAAAGAGTTACGGAGGAAGATCTACTCTCCTCTAATATTTTACTGGAAACAAGCTCACTAGCTATTGAACGCACTTTCTCTACGAACTGCTAGAATTCCTGAAATAAAATGAGTGGTTTGACAGCAATATTTCTAAGGTTCTCCCACAGTCTTATGAGACTTGGGAGAGAATTATTATAAAATTTGCTATTTTCATAAAATCAAGTTCCATTACCCTGGAGACATCTTCTAAAGCAGGGTCAGAAAGCCTCACAGACTTGATATGGTGCAAGAAGATAGATTATGATCCGCTTTACTTTCGGAAGTCTATTAGGAAGTCTATTATCATTACCACCTAAGATTGCTAAGGAAGCGAGATGTGCTCCTGTATCTCAAAATCTAATCACGGTCCAGTATAAAATTTCTGGTTTATATCTCAGCTTAAGTACCAGGCTGTCTTGTGAATTTAGTAGTCTCCCGTCTCTAAAGTTTTCATAGAATGAGCTGTTCCTTAAGTGTTCAATCCTGTATCACTAAAGTCAAAAAGAATGTCTGTGATTATCGTTTCTTGCTTTCTTTTCTGAACTTAGCCTTGATTTTTCACAAAGCAACTATCAGGATCTGGCGGTTAAACTCTTCAGAGTCATATAACTGAGCCAGAGAATTACATATTGAGCTATCAAGATCCTAAAGATAATAACATAAAACTTAAGGAATACTGATTGTCCATACCAGAAGTGCCAGTACAAGCACCTAAGATGCTACAGTGATGAATGAGTTGCAGACATGTTAGAGAGAAATAAAACTACTTGCAGTAATGGATGAATGAATCAAAAACCTTTGAGGATGATGATACATTTTATCACAGAGATAAGAATTCAATATTTATGCATAAGCAAAAATAACAGATGGCTGAAAACTATCAGAATACTTCAAGATACTCCCATGCATTTAGACTTTGTGAAGCCCATGCTATTTCATCCTGCCAGCTACTAAAAAAACTGATTCATTTACTAATGGTCTTACCTATGTGAATGTAAAACAATTTTTGTTGTATTGTATTCCATACAACACTAATTTGCATTTTTATATACAGATGTCCATCCAACATGACAGCACTTCAGGAAGTCACACAAATATTCTTATTTCAAGGTGAAGAATCTTCTTCCTTTTGTACTAGCTGCTAAGCTTCAAATGACTGGTGCCATGTAACTGCTAAAAGCAGGTCCTTTGATTAAATCATCTCAGACAAATCTCACTGGGGCATTAAGAATAAATACAACAGATCTAGGGATTTCTAAGGGCGAGGGGGGGAACTTTAATATGGGAACTGGCATAATTATCAGTCCATCCAGCCCACCAGCCTAACTCTAACCAGTTGAAGATAAGGCAAGAATTTAAAAAAAGAGGGAAATACACGCAGTGATCCTTGCTATAGTATATTCTGAGATTAACGCAATGAGCATTGCAGGGACTTTTGGAGTTAGATATTACATCCAGATCATAAAACTTAAGAGCAATATGTGGAATTCTGCTCTATAAAAGTGCTTAAATAATTTTTGAAGACTAATGCTGTCTTTGCCAAAATGTCTTGTGGCAATGAGTTCCTCAATATATTTACACGTTATGTCAGCTGTCTGTCTGTAATTTCATGCAATACTTCCTTGTCCTTGTGAAAAGCAGTGCAGAATTGTTCTGTATTCACCTGCTGGTATCACTCATCTGATCCCATGATCTTGTAGGCAGGACAAAGAAGACTTAGAGCAAGCATCCCAATTCCCAACTTTTAGCTCCACTGAGAAATTTAACACTATACTTCAGAATACAGCTTTAGGGCCTAATTAGGTCTGCTTGTGCTAGCAACTTCTCACAGGCTACTGATTTTGATGCCTAATTAAGTCTTAAATCTAATTTTGGATAATCAGGTTTGAAATGTTCATTGCTATCTCCAAATTGGACTCAATACAGGGCATTTTTTGCAAAGTATTATTCATTTTGCCTGTTGCCCAATTTGTGTTATACAAAACTTACGTGAAATATTTGTAAGATATCTGAATGGTTAACATATAATAAGATATTTTATGCAATTGAATTAACTGAAAAGAACTTTTCAGCAAGATCTTTATACCCCCTATTTTAAAGTTCCATGAACACCCCTCTAAATGCACTTTTTTCATTATTAAGTATACAGACACATAATTCAGGCTCTTTCATAGACATTTCAATATATTTAAAAAATATTGTTGAAAAACAATGTTTTCTTGAATGCTGCTGATACTAAAAGTTCATATATAAACAAACCTTGAACTACACTACTTTTGTATCCTGTTCCTACCTCGCACTGTAATATAAAGGGCAAAGATGAGAAGAATTTTTTTTAAACTACGGTACCTGCATGATTTATTAGATGTCATTCATTTTATTTGAGGTGAGCTAGGAAGGTCAACTTTGCAAGCTACAGAGGAGGGAATTAGTTAAACCCGTGGCAGCCAAGGACGCATACTTGTAATATGCACACAGCTGATATGAAACTAACCTGGAGCTGGATTCTAACTAGGGTTGGGTTATGCCACTTTAGGAGTTAAAAGGCTGAATAGCTCTCAATTAGATGATGAAAGAACCATTTTGTTAAGTTCTAGGAACAACTCATAGCACATCGCAGGTTTCAATTCTGTAACTATTTAAACAATAGTGAAGTATGTACTAATTTTATTCCTATACTACGTAATATTGTTAAGGAAGGTCATTAGCAAAATAGCCCTACCAAAATCCTTAATTATTAATATATTTAATAACTCAATGTAGATGTGCTATATTGATGACAGTGGCATTTATGGCTTTTATGATAGAATTAAAGATGTCTAAAGTTTTCCTTGCATTTTTTTTATTTATAAAATTCTATGGCTTTTATGATAGAATTAAAGATGTCTAAAGTTTTCCTTGCATTTTTTTTATTTATAAAATTCTAAAATTTATAATTTCTTTATTTTTTATGTGTAATTTGGGAATTAAAGCTACCTACATCTTCTTCATCTACTTTATTACAGGCAACTCATCATTAGAAAGAGTATAAACAAATACTAGGTTTTTGCTGAAGAATCACATGCTTACCGTGAAAAAGAATCCTAAATTATTTCTCAGTTTCTTCAAAAACCAAAATTTCTAAGCTGTACATAGGTATCTGGTAAACCAGAGTCATAACTGAAGGATGAAAATTTTCCAAGGCTTTCTATTGAATTAAATGCTCATATGTGTTTAATCTTTGATGTTTCCATTTATATGAAATGCTGGTCAAACACTTTAGCATTCTTCTGAGTGAAATGTGCTTCTTGTTCAATAAATTGTATTGTCTCAGAATCAAACATGCAGTAAGTGTGGTACTAAAGGAAAAAGGAGTTCTGTGAACTTCAGCTTGAAATCCAATTCAAATGTCTTTCACTTTATGTTGACTTAACCTCCTCCCAAACTGAATTTCTAAAGCACTGCTCATGCTTGTATTTTTTTTCCCGAATATTCGATACCTTACAACATCAAGGAAGAATTTCTAAATCATTAAAATGAAGTGGAAGGCCATCAATTACAATTTTTTTATGGCACTGCTCTTAAAAATCTTAATAACACTTCACGCAACTATCACAGTGAACAAATAGCTGTTTCTACATGACTGCAATGTAAAGATGTCAACTAATTTGCATGCACGAAAAAGAAAATAGACCATGAGATCGAAGACAACATAGTTCAATTAGCTGTTTTAAAAATAAATGCTAAAAATCTGTATTTGTCCTGTCAAAACCATATTCAATTGTTGAACTGATAAAATAATAAAAACAAATACTGCCTCAATTTTTTTTTTTGCCGTGATTGCTTTATGCCTACTGCTTCTCCCATTTGTAGTTACATGGACTGTCTCTCCACTTCCTATCATGTAATGACTCCATGAAAAACGAAAACTCCTGATAATTAAGAAAAACAGTATTTATTGTGCTCTTGCAGCTGAGAGAAAAAAAAGGAGAAAATTTTTACTTTTGATGAGCAATGTTCTGCACACCTCTGACAAATTTCTGATCAACACACTGAGATAAGAACTTCTGATTTCTAACCAGCTGTTCCAGCTCTTCACACAGAGATCCCACGGGCTTCTAAGGGATCAATATATACAAAGTGGAAAGATTGCTAAGTTTAATTTTATTTCCTACTCATGTCCTTTAACATCTATTAATTATAACTATCTCTGCAAGAGAGATATCCACCTAAATATTTTCCAGTTTCCAGGGCTGGTTGTGCCCTTGAACAGTAACAGAAAAGGGAAGACCTCAGCATTCCACATTGCTTCAGGATATCAAACTCGCTTGGCAAAACCTCTGGCAGATGAGCAACATAACTTAAGAAGATACAGTTTGTAAGCAGTCAGAAGTGATACCTTTAGTTCAGGCATGTTTATTATAAGCTGCATAGGTAGTTTAACATCTGGGTCCTTTGTGTAGTCCATGGGCACAACATTTGGTGCCATTTCATGGTATCGGCCATGCAACCTGCAAACAAGCAGAAAAAAAACCAGCCGAAATTTAAAAGCTATATTTATTTTGTGACTTATTTTCAGTTTAACAAATAAATCCTGCCTGCTTACTAGATATACTAACAATTACAAATAGAGATTAACATGTTTTAAACAGCAGAACATAAACAAACCTGTAATACAGGAAGTAATGCCTCACCAACCCCTTTATCTTTCCAGCTTTAGCTTCAGCAACCCCTCAGTCAGCCCCACAAGCAATGGAGCTATTTCAGATTAATGTGGGTAATTAATTCAAAAACTATGAGAAAATAATCTACAGGCATCTCTTGTCTCAGCATGTCTTTGGTCATGATTACGATATGTCACAAAGATCACATGAAATGGAACATAGAAACATGTTTGGCCTGGATCTTCAGAAACTAACTTCTTTACACTGTCCAGCGATATATTGTGCCATACAGGAAACTAAATATCCACTGACTTAAGCATATTTCAGCTGCTTACCACAGCTCACCCTGACATTTCATAAATACTGTGTAATTCAAGATGCAATAGCCATTTCCCACGCCAGCAGCTGATTTCTCTGTTGTAAACAGCAGCTGCAAAGATGCCCCTAAATACAACAGAAAAAAACAGCTTAAAAGCACTTAAAGGAAAGCAAACCTTTCAAGTCAAATATTCATCTAAGGATTTTTTTTTTTTAAAGCTATAATACTGAAGTGGTGTTCTAGTCTTCATGAAAACAAAGCACTCATCATTGGAACAGCTTGACCACCGTGGGCAACATCTCAAAACACACTAGCTGGCAATGCCTACCTATTGTAACTGCCAAGATTTTCTTCTCTACTTTCTCTAGTATTAGACTTTTCTGTCTTTGCTCTGTCTCCTCCAACAGGATTACGAATACAGACGCCGAGTTGGGCATCCTAAAGGAGTTCTCCACATTGTCTTTCAGAAGACACAGAAGGGATTAAAGTGATCTGTGTTTCATATTTTACTACGCTTGTTATATTAATCTAAAATGCAAGGTATGGAATTTCTCTTAGTTTTCAATAAAGAACTCTAAACAAACCTCTTGTTTGTAAAAAGAAAAAAAAAAAAAAAGCCGTGTCAATTTCTACTGGGAACAAACATGTGACAAGTCTAAAAATGTGGGAAAGTATCTGTTACTGAAATACAAGCATATCACAAGACTATCACTTGTTAATAGTAACAAAAGAAACAGCCACAACAGTGTGAATTTGATTTTACTTTAGTACTGGGAATAACAGTGCTACAATAGAGACTGAATACTAAGATGACAAATAAAAAGTACTCATTGCAGGTACATACAGAAGCACTTCATTGTCACCCCTGTGACTCTCAATGATCTCGTACTCAGTACTATTCTCATAAAACTACTAAAGCTTCTTATGTTGCTCACCAAATTAAGTAAAAAATTTTGAGGAAAAAAAAATACAGAGCAAGCAATATTATTCTAACACAAGAAATACCCTTGTAAGGCCCATGACAGGTTGCAGTGCTGTGTCCCAGATGCCATTTGCTGTGAAGCAACAGGCTTATTTCAATGATGGAGGCTTCGAGGGAGAGAGATCAAAGAGAGGACACAGCCACAGCTCTAACCAGCTGCTTACTGACATTCCTTTTCTCAGGACAAAGGTTTAGTCTCTTTATAATATGTAGTATCAGTGCAAAGCAAACCCATCATTTCTTGCCGACAGAATTCACCGTCTTGTCCACAAAAATTAAAAGAACCTATTTATACTGAAGTTAATCCAAACTCTCTAGTACCTGAAAGAAGGATCTGATTTTTCAGCTGGAAGGTATTGTGTTGTTAATTGCAAGGCACTCGGAGAAGTTAGGTTTTGTATTAGATCTTAGAACTGCCTTTCTTGTTCTCCAGATATCAACTAATTTGTGTCTTCTAGTATAAGGCCAACAAAATCCCTCCTATTTTACTGTGGACAAGGCACCTACGATGTGTCCGCCTGATGGCACCGTGGCATTCTCTCTATTGTGCTTCTCCTACTACTTCAGACATAGTTTTTGCAATTCCTTCAAGAAAAACGATACTACCCTAGCACATTTATGCCTCCTTACAATGTAAATACACTAATTTCAGAAAGCATCTCTAAGGAAATATTCAACACATCCTTTAGAAGGGATTAGGTTTTAGCCAAAAATATTGCCAAAGGACACAGAATAAAACCAAATTCCTTTAGTTTGCTACCAGATTATAATGGAACTAATTCCTGTTTCCTTTCTGCAAAGAGTTACAGCCAGAAGCATTGAGTTGAAGGCAATTTTTAGAATCAGAAAGGGAAATCCATGCCCACGGACAGGAGGCAGGGAAAAAAAAAACAAAAACAAAACCAAAAAAAACCCAACAAAGCAAGAAAACAACTCCTCCTACCAAACATCTTTACTGTACCATATATATGACCCTACCTATACATGTTAATACATGCAGTTTCTACACCTGTGTTCAGAAACATCCACAACGCAGATAATATTTTTTTTTACAGAAATCTGTTAATATGCTCCCATTAACTTAACTTTAAAGTCTTTCTTTCACCTCTGAAGGTGAGCAGACAGGAGTTGCCAGGCACTAGTAATTAGACAGCCTTCCAGCACACTGCCTCAGGCTCAGCAGGACTCTGCTAGAATTAGCAGGAAGGCAGATGATGGACACAGAAATATGCAAGTAAGTAACAGCGTATTTGAGGGCAGCTCTGATATCCTGCTCTCTTCCCACTAACTCTTCCACTAATTCACCAAATCTCTCGAAGATCTGTAGGTATAAGAGCTTTTCACCTGAGTGGATTTCACACGAAAGCATCCAAATAAGTCTGTAGGAAGTGGCTGTGATCCAACTC
Organism: Aviceda cuculoides; assembly: GCA_035590195.1. Taxonomy (NCBI): domain Eukaryota; kingdom Metazoa; phylum Chordata; class Aves; order Accipitriformes; family Accipitridae; genus Aviceda; species Aviceda cuculoides. The sequence continues at coordinate 4,048,215 of JAVJGG010000002.1, read as the reverse complement.
CTGCAAACTAAATTACAGCCATAAAACAGTCTTTCACACGCTTTTATCTGCAAGGATCCTGCAACTCTATTTGTGATAGCCTTATTACGTAGCATGGTTAGTTAATATCACAATGAAAAAGGCCATAAGAGTTCTCTAGCTTATGGTCCAAAACCAACATACAGTATGTTGCAGAAGCTTCATTATCCTTTACAACAAAACAAACACAATCAACTGAACAAGAACAAAAAAATAGTAACGACTTTTCCCACTGAAAGTTCTTTATTCTGGAAAGTTCTTCAGGGACACCATGCATTGTTTTATGCCAAACTGTATTGCCAGTCTCTCAAATGACCAGATTTTGTAGAAAACGGGTTGAGAAAATAACAAAGCTGCCTCAGTCTCTTACAGGATTCTGAGAAAGCCACATATCACAGTGAAATACAGTTCCTTTAGCACGAGTTTCAGCAACACTTCTGTTTACTTGAGTCACCTACATTACAGTGGGCGAGTACTTTTTGGCAAGGAAACTGAATGCATTTCTGATCAATTATTCTATAACACAACATAAAGATCAGCAGACGTAAGGGTTATTTACACCGATAACCCTCCTGCCTTCATGCAACACATCACTGCATCAATTTGTCATACCACTGCCATACTTGGACCAAGCACTGTGACAAATACTGTTAGTCAGGCTCAATACTCATCTCCCAAATGCTGCGCCAATCGGCACTGGACAGATTACTGACTGTTCTGACACATCTCTCAATTAACATTAATTACTAACTGTAAATAGGAAACAAACCTCTGTGGTAAAGGCTCTAGTATTTCTCCTGTTTATAGGCGCAGAAGGCACTTCAGGTGACTTGAACACATCAGTAGCAGTTGTGACCGAGAGAGGAAAGGCGTTTTGTCCTTTTAGTCAGCATGCCCCTCAACAAGAAGCATATCTGAAAATAACCTAAAGCTGCTTTAGCTATCTGCCCTAGTCACAGAAACATCTATGTCTTCTCAGGAGAGCAACATCAGGTTTTGCTGTGCTGTCTGAACACATAGATTTGGAAAGGCTGCCATTACCAAATACAGACCATTATGTATATCGAGAAGCCCAGGATCTACAACCAGTCTCACTGTCTTTGCAGTAGTGACTAGAGATCCTGCAGTGATACTTGCTTCAAAAAATTCTTCTGGATGCATGCAGAAGCATTTTCCCATTCCTGGATGTGCTCTCTTTATTGCCAGGATGCCTTATTTACTCTGCATGGAACAAGGAGAGGAAAAGCTGGCAGTGTTTACTAGTGTCTTCCCTCCCACAGATGAGGGTGGGAGTGTAGTGACAAGTTTAATGACAAATTTAATTTACCAATGATGCCCTGTCCCCACAGATTTTGATATATGTTTAAGCTTAATGTACTAGATCCAAGGATTAAGGCTGTGATTCAGTATCACTTTAATCCAGTCTAAAACCAAACTGCTGATCTGCCCTCGCAGAAATTTCAAGTCCACCCACCTACTCACCTGCCTTGCACAAGCACTAACACTTAAGAAACTGCAGTGAGGTTCAGGGAACTGATGCGTTTGAAAGTACAAAAGTTTTCTGTCAGCTCCTTGAGATAACTGATGCAGTTGCAACAGCAGTACTACCTGTGCAACTAAATAAGGGTACTTTTTTTTTTTTTTACTTAAAATCAACTCAGCTGCCCATCAACCAGTGAAAAACCAAAAAAGCTGTGTTTAGAAAAAAAAAAGCCCCACAATACAGCACTGCCTCCACAGCCTACTTTTTGTTTATGCTAACTTTCATTCTACCACTTGTGAGTACTTCACATGGCAAATAAGGTGGGTCAGAGTCTGTCCCCCTTTCTCTAGGGTGTAGCATCCTGGAGTCTGCAAGAGTGACACTTTATGGCTGCATACTGCTTGACTAGGATGTCTCCAAACTCAGAACCTCCAGCTATACCTGTGTAGACATGAAAAAAGAGATTTCCAACTTTACACACTGGAGTCAATGTTTTATTTTGCTATTGAGCTTTGAGAGAAAGTCAGATTGTACCCAAGGTCACCAGTGGGTCTGTTAAAACACAGAGCAGCTCTCTTCCTTGGCTTGATACACATAAATCATCACCATTAAATGTAATGACAACACATTACAGCTGGCTGGGCTGCCTTTGTAATAAGAACTCTGCACTAAAGGAGTGCTGAAAACAAAAGATAAAAGCTTGTAATGGCTCATTGATTAGAAATAAGTAGAGGCTTTAAAATGGCCTTTAGAACCTACCAAACATCTCACCTGCCTTCATAGTACCAATCACTTGATTTACATTGTAAAGGGAAAACATTTTTATTCAGCAATATATATCCTATTTATTCCTAAATAACAGGAAGGCTTTCAAAGACTTTAACATTACAATCAAGACCATCCCAAAGAGTAAATACTAGATTGCTCTGCATATTCACAGAAAATAAACAGCAAAAAGTTCCAGCTTAACTGGAACAATGAAGCAAAGCAATGAGTGCTGATGGACAGTCCCTCAAGGAGTTCATGAGTCGTGGCACGACCTGACCAGAGACTGACTGTACAAAATGGAATTAACTATGTCAGCAGCAGGTCCAGAGAAGCGCTCTGTCGCTGTTCAGCTGCACTTTCAGTTATTCACCACAATCAAAGCTACAGGGTCTTGTCCAGTTGCCAGCGTTGAACAGAACAGCTGTAGAAGGACTTCTTGTAATATGCAGAGAAGTCACCACTCCAGAGACCAGCAGGAGCACTGAGAAGTTCCTGCAGAGCCCTGGAAACAGACAGATCCGAGCAATCGGTCCTTCTGAGCCCCTGGAGACAGAGATGGCTGGAAGCAAAGAAGCAACAGCATTCAAGATGGGATTGCACAGACTGCAGGAAAGAATGCATCGTGCTGACGCAAAGACACTGATAGGAACTGATCTACAACTGATGCCACAGAGGCCGAGCCCCCTACCAATGCCAATTGTTGAGCTGCACATACTCTTTTGTCCTATAGTGCTATTATAGCAGGTGGGCAAATGTGTGATCACAGAGCTGGGGAGCAGGTCCAGACAGACCTGTACCTGTAAGTCTACCACACACAGAGAAAAAGTTGCCGTAGCTGAAAGAGAAGGACATTCTTTAATCTAGGGCTCAGAAACCGAGGAAGGAGGGGCCTTCAGGACTGCCTGCAACAGATCAGGAAAATACTTTCAGGGTCTCAGATTTATGCCATACGTTCACAAACTGCTTTTGCAGCAACAGTTAAATGTTGCACATGGTAACTAAAGCATAAGTCTCTGTGTTGCAGCAATTCCTCAGCGAATTATTGCCTCCAACGATTGCAAGAGTTCAGAACAGTCTACTAGAGAAAGGGGTCTACCATATGAAGCTGAAACCAAAACAGTAAGAAACTTGGTGCCACAGGTGAAGGCACCAGCCAGGGATGTCAGACACTGGAACCACAACTCGCTAAATTGCCACACTTTGACAAAAGGATGAAGAACAAAGAATAATAAAGAACAAAGAATAGTGAGAAACACAAGCAAGAAGAGCTGTAAGGTGAAGGAATTTTGTTACATTTCTGTTGCTGATATGCCTTGCCCTTCTATGCTTTCCAGTTGAAGTTATTTTTCATTATATCAATAAAATACAATAAATGGACACAGAAATCAGATTTTTAAAAAGGCAGCATAAGAGGAAAAGGTGGATAGATGAGCCTTCTGCCAGCTTTTAGTTAACATATCAAGCATTCTTCCATCTCTGCAATGCAAAATGAAGCAGCACAAATTAATTCAAGACAATATGAAACACATATCCTCCTAAGCCATCTGTAGTAAAATTAAGAAGAAATTCTGCATGAGAAATGTTTTTGACAGTTAATTTATAATAAATTTATTCAAAAAGATCTAGTCATACTTAGGGAAGCTGTGCCTTTCAATACATGTAACTCTGCTGTTCACAGAACTACATGATGCATAGTAAGTATAGATAAAAGCAGTTTATAGTATCTTTCCTTCCTTGAAGCACCACTGAAAAGCCTGCTCACAGGCCTCTTTTCTGCTGGTGATCCAAAGAATCACAGAATGACTAAGGTTGCAAGGGACCTCCAGAGATCATCTGGTCCAACTCCCTGCCACGCAAGGGCACCTACAGCAGGCTGCCCAAGACCATGTCCAGATGGCTTTTGAATATCTCCAAGGATGGAGACTCCACAACCTCTCTGGGCAGCCTGTTCCGCTGCTCTGTCACCCTCACAGAGGAAAAAAAAAAAACCAAAACAACCCACCAACAAAAAAAGTGCTTCCTTATGTTCAGACAGAACCTCCTGTGTTTCAGTTTGTACCCACTGCCCCTTGCCCTGTCACTGGGCTCCATCTCCTTTGTACCCTCCACAGCTCTCTCAGCCTTCCTCATATGAGAGATTCTCCAGTCCCTTAATCACCTTAGTAGCCCTTTGCCAGACTCTACCCAGTACCTTCATATCTATCCTGTACTGGGGAGCCCAGAACCGGACAGAGTACACCAGTACTCCAGATTCCATACAGATCAACACTGAGAATGACTTTGTCCTCACCCGAGCCTAGCAAAACAGGTGCAACCTGACTAAAATATAATAAAGGAAAGCTCTATGGTACAGGAGATGCAGGAATTCTCGAAGCCTTTTTTTTTTTTTCCTTCATTCATAGAGTATATGAAAACATTATTAACAACAAGAATAGAAATATAATTACCAAGAAGATCAATAACAGCTTCACGATACATGTTCTTCTTTTATGTAGTTTCTTGCACAAAATTCGGGAAGATTCCCAAGAGTATAGAGTTCCCCCAAACTTTATTCTCTTGGCAGACACGTTTTTTTCCTCAAAGTTGACAATATGGGAATTTCCCCTTTCTGCATAAAAACCCCAAACTTCTTGAAAGATGGGGTTTGTTAGAAAAACAGGAGCCGTGTTCTAACCACTCCCACCATTTGCATAGCAACTTGCTCCACAGGGAGATGGATCTCCAGAAGTTTGCTGCATTTGCTCCCTTATAAGGAAGGCTTTCCAGATACTTGGAGGAAAACACTGCTATCTCCCCAGCTTAACTCTCAGGCAGGTTTTAGATTTAAAATCCAGCATATAGCTGGACTGGCTAGAAGGGCTCCTCAGCACCTCACCTTTCACCCGTCAAAAACATGCCAAGAAACAGGCAGAGGAGAGAATGCAACAGAATTACTAATTTTCTTCTACAAAAAGGTTCAAAGGTTTGTAGACTGTCCAGATGGTGCCTAGCTTGGTAATTTAGTGCCATATTCCCCCAGCAGTTGTCTAGCTAGATTAAATCAGTCTCAAGCTACACAACTTTAATTTACAGATTTTGTGCTTTTTGGCTAGGACAGACATCCCAGAACACCTGTGTTTGAATGCTTGGGTATTTGCCAAATTGTACTAGTCTACAGGGAGAAATGGAAACAGATGGGCTGGCTAGCAGATAAGCATTATTACTGGAGTAAAAGATTGTCTGCTAGAAAATCAGATTTCCAAAACAGAGTAAGAGACATACTGCCTTATAAGAGACAACTCAACCATTTGTTCCCATTTACAATCACAAGTAAAGCATGTTATATAAACAGATTCATTGCTATGAATAAAGTGTTTTTCCAACCTTTCTTCATATGTCGTTTTTTCCTCCTATTCTTGTTTCTCTTTACTGGATGTTTTCCAGTACAACAAATCTTTTTTTAACAGTGATGCCCAAAACTGAACAGTCTATTCCTACTGAGGTCCCAACAATGCTGACTGGAATGGAATTCTCCCATTTTATATAAAATGCTGAGGTTAATGCATCCTATAACTACACTTCCCTTTTTTGCAAGAGCACTGGGGGGGTTGTGGGTTTTGTTGGTTTGTTAAAATTACGCTCACTTTGCTTAGATCAACTACCCCCCTGCCCCCTCCCCCCCCTTTTTTTTTGTTACATTGCATTCTGTACTTGCAAATTTTTCTCAGTTCTTAGTACTTGACTGTGAATCTCCTGTTGCTCATTTTGGATCTAATAATTTCTCTAATATATTGAGCACTGTTAAAAAAGCTAATCTTGATCTTCATAGTGTCCGCAACCCTCTTCACCTCAATGTTTCTTACCATTCTTGCAAATTTTCTAAGTAATGTTCAATAGTACCTTAGCCAAATGGTTAGCGCACTTATACAAGTAGAAAAGGACTAACACACAGAGGAATATCTAAAAGACTTTGCCAAAATAAAGATATGTTGCATCTGTTTCTGTTCTCTTACCCACAGAAGCAGCCAGCGGAAGAGATTTGCTTTTAACAAACCCACAGTCGCTGCCTCCAAGCACGTATTATGTTCTAGGCACTTACGAACTGATTGTCTACCAGTGTGTTCTGGCATCTTTCCATACACCAAAGTTGTGTCCTGGAGTTACACACACTGGTCTAATTTCCATATTCTCCTTAAGAAAATGGGGCATGTTTCCAAAGCCCTAACACATACCTACCAACGAAATCATTAACAGCTCTCAAAATTTGTCAGCTGTCCTGTAACTGTTTTAGATAATGTTTTGAGTCAGCGATAACATAAATATGTCTACGTTACCCAGCATTCTTGAACATGTTCTTGCTCTGGGCCCATGAGTGAATCCTCTTTAGTTATGGTAAGCACTTATCCAAATCAACCATCTTTAATAAAGACTTAAGAGCATATTTAGGTTTTCTGGTGATAAATAGCTACCAAACACCAATAATGATCTATGGTTTCTATTTTTCCTCTTTCGCCAGGCATGCTTGCCTCTGCTGCAGTCTAACTTACTCCATTTCTTTCCTAGATCCATTTTCATTATTCTGTGTTCATTTCTTCTTCACCTTAAACTCATAAATTCTACTCTTATCTGATAATTTGCAAATTATCCACACTCAGATTATCATTCAAGAGAATGTGTCCTCAACCCCTTTGACCACAGCCTCCGTTTATGTTGACTGAAGTTGACGCTGGTACCAAAGCCTTACACACTAAAGTTAGACTAAGCCCATCTAACACCTTACTGGTACTGAAATGCTAAGTCTTGCTCTCCTCTCCTTTCCCCATTTCCAGTTGCATTTGCTCGCTCCAGCTCTTGTGCCAGCGTTAGCACTCATCTGATCCCTTGGAGAGCTGATTCAGCTCATTAAACCAGCAGAAAATAGATTTGTGTCTGTTCGGGCTTTTTGATGGGCTACTTTTCTTGTAGGGACAGATAAAAACACTTAACCCATTTCAGCTAATTGCAATCTCATGATGGTTTACATCAGTTCAAATCAATCTAAACTGGAGCTACCATATTCATCCCTTCATCCCCACCTACACAACTGTGCCCCTTACCTTGTGTCCTCACTAACACTCATACAGATGGATGGTGAGCCAGCCAGGGTGGCTGACTTCAGCCAAAAAACTATTAACTTTTTTTTTTTTTTGAAGGTTATTCCTTACTGGATTGTCTCACTGAATTTCACAGCTGCACAAGAAATTCAGTTCAGCCTAAACAGAACTGGGCCTGCACTTCCATCACATCGCACCTGAGAGCATTCTGCAGTGCATAAAGAAACACACAACGGTACGTACTTCCCCCTTAACTGAGGTAGGGGCATGCTAAATAAGTAAGTGCTAATTAACAAGGGGGTCATAACCCATCTTATTCCCACTCAGTAAAACTTCACCTCAGACGTGCAGAAGTGCCTCTTAATTCTACTCTATTCCTTAGACAGTAATTTGTATTCAACAGTTTACATACAGTAAATCAAGGCTATTGATTGTATTAATATCTGCCATATCATAAACTGATTACGTACACAGGTTTCCAATAAGCAGAAACATCACACTGTGAGGATAAGGCAGAAGAGGAAATACAATGATTCCCAGTAAATACCCTTCTGCCGTGATTTTAGGCCTTTACAGAACTACTCCCCTTATTTTATTCTTCTAAGCATTTTACAACCAAACATTAATATTCAGCTTTGTACTTTTCGAACAGAGCATCTATTTTTCACCGTCCATTAACCTAATCCCTTACCCCAGGAATATCTATTTTTCACAATCATATTCTAAGAGTGTACTGTTTCTCATAAGTATTTTTGGGTTTGCTGCTTTTGATACAGATAAGGTACAAACTCCTGCAGGCAATGGCTCCCTTATCTCCCACACACAGCCCATAAGCAGAAAAGTTTTCTTTAGCCTAACATAAATAATATAATTGAGTCTAAGTATATGCTTTGTTCTCTTCTCAGGAAATTGTTTCCTTACAACTTCAGTTATGAAATACAAAATGTATTATTAGGCTTTCACAGTACTCCGGCTGAGGTCCATTACATGTTTCTTATTGGAAGAAGCTACACTTCTATTTCACAATAAATTACAACAATCTTGGGCATTATCACCGGCATCACTTGTGCCCTTTTATGTTACTGAAGAGAGAAAAGCAAACCAAGACAAAATTCTTTATTTATATTTCTATGCTTTTTAGAGGAAACAGCACTTACTGAAAGTCTATGGGGGTTAACTTAAATACTATGTGCCACATTCAACACTTCACTGTTCTTTAATTGTTCTATTTAAAGGACCAGGTCTACCAGGTGACAATAACACCTCTCAGAGACACCATAAGCCAAAAAAAAAAAAAAAAAAAAAAAAAAAAAAAAAAAAAAAATTAAGAGATGCTTTTTTCACTACTGTAAAATCTGAAAGCTACAACCAACATAACTTTTAGCATGCTGCATGTAAAAATAGTTCAAATTATCCTTACCAGACAGAGCTTGCAATCTAAACAGACAAGACAAAGGAAATATTATCCTCAAAAGGCACAAAAATATTAAGTGTATGCAACACACTCAAACTACAGTGGCAATTTGCCAAAGGTGCTCAGTTGCTTACATAAA